>OZ022263.1:0-1200000 GCA_963978885.1 Nemotelus pantherinus
TTGAGCATCATTTCACTGAAAGTGAATTATAAATTTCCTGCCAGTGAATAATTGTGAAATTCAAAAAGAATTAAAAGGTATGTGTTAAAATTTTGTAATTTAATACACATAGGCATCGATGTTGTTCTCTTGCTTGGTTACTTTTTTCTGAAATATGTAATACATTGTAATGTATTTATATGTATAGCATGTAGGAATAATGTGCGTTGGAATAATGTATTAACTGGTCCTTAGAGGCGAAATGTCGGTTGACATATGAGTAAATGCTGTTGATCACATATGAGTTATGCCAATTTGTAGGTGGAAAAAATATATTCGAACCAAATGTTTTGAAATATACTAATTTCAGTTTTTTAAAATTTTTTTAGTAAAATTATACAATGGATCCAAATGCATTGCCGTCTACATCTCAAACCGCAACAACATCAACAAGTACCGAAAGTCATTTGAAGCATTTGCCTTCGCACGATGTTGCTGTTTTTGGTGCATCTTGTGATTTGAGTGGACTCGATCTGCCAACGAAACAGGATATTTTAAGATGTTTTTTTTTCTTGGCCGAACGTGCTAAACTCCAAAACAAAATGTTTTCGTATAAAACATTCGTACCGCACGTAACAGACAAATTGATTGAAATTTGGAGTCAACTTAATGTTGAAATTCTAACCAAACAAAGTGTTGTTAGAAAATTGGGTACATTGATTGACAAGTATCAAATCGAAACTAAACATTCAAATATCGCCTCATTCAGAACGTTCGAGCAATCTACAAAAGAATTATTTTACATCGGCAAATGTCAATGTGACTTGAAAGCAGAATTATGCTCATGTGGATTGATTCCAGATCATTTGAAAGAGTTCATGCGAGATCAAAATAATGACAGAAGATTGACGATACCGGAATTCGTGCTAGAAGTTGAAGAGCCAGCACCAACGTCAACAATAATACCAACAAGCGTTGAACAGAGCCATTCAGCATATGAACCAAGTACTGATATAGATCAGCCAAGTTCAAATCCACAAGATATTCCGCCAATGATACGAGGACCGTATACTCCCAGATACGATGCTTCGAACTTCGCTGCGATGTGTGATCGATTTGGTGTGTCTGATAGAATAGCAGCAGCACTCGCAACATCTCTTATGCAAGACATTGACGTAAAAGATGCACATGGCAATCCTATCATCATGGATAAAAATAAAGTGCGTCGAGAAAAGGCCAAATGCAGAGAAGAACTGCTTCGTAAGCAGTATGATGCATCCAATTTGATAGCATTTTCATTCGACGGCCGAAAAAATGATGCTTTAACAATGGAAAAAATCGATGAGAAGTTGCATGCAAGGATGGTGAAAGAACCACATCTAGTTGTTTTGAAGGAACCAAATTCTCAATTGATAGGCTACACAAAAGTCGAAAATGAAGATGCTGAACACAAATTGATGACATTTAATGCATTCTTCGTCGAAAAAGAAATTGCTCTCGATGCATTAATCGGCATATGCTGTGATGGTGAGCCAACAAATACTGGCGTAAGAAATGGGATTTTGCGTCGATTTGAATTGCATTTGAATAGACCGCTGCATTGGTTTGTGTGCATGCTGCACTTTAACGAGCTGCCATTTCGTCATTTGTTTGACACTTTGGAAAGATCATCGACCACTGGACCACGAACAACAACTGGAACGTTGGGCAAACAAATTGAAACTTGTGAAAATCTTCCGGTATGTATCATTTGTCATTTTTCTCATCGATTTTTTCCATTATTAAATGGTAAAATTTAATTCATCTCATTTCTTTTTTTTCAGCTTGTAGATGAATTCGAGATAATCGTGCTAGAGAACATGCCACCTGATTTAGATCCATTTGAATTATCCACCGATTCAAAGTACTTATACAAAATGGCCAATGCAATTTCGAATGGTGTTGTTCCTGCGGATTTATCTCACAATAAACCAGGACCAATAGCACATTCACGTTGGCTCACCAAGGCGAATAGATTGTTGCGGTTGTATGTGTCAACTGAAAATCTATCAAGGAATTTGAAAATTTTGGCAACATACATAATGAAAGTGTATGTGCCGATGTACTTCAACATCAAGTACTATAATTCGGTGGTCTTCGGTAGTGTATTATTTTACAAATTCATTCGTTGGACACAATATTTGGATACAAATCTACGCGGAGTTGTGAATAATGTCATTAAAAACAATTCATATTACGCACATTCCGAAAATATTTTGTTAGCGATGTTATTTGATGATAAAAAAGAGACACGAAAAATCGCAATCAAGAAAATTTTACACTACCGAAGAAATCTGTACGACCCGGCACATCTTAGAGTTTATCAAAAACCTTTGATAAACTTCAATTGTACAGATTATACGAATATGATTGATTTAAATAGAGATGATGTCTTATTCGAACCACCGTTTACGTATAGCATTCCGTATGATCATTTGGAACAATATTTAGAATGCGATGATCCACCATTGCCTGATCCAAGAATTCCGGTACACATACAAGCAACGGAAAGACATGTTCAATTGCTGGCTAGCGTTTCTAAACGTGTTTTAGAAAAGAGTCGACACAGTGTTATGGCAGTTACATCAGAAAGCCGTGCAAAATACCCCCGACTTGAAAGCAAAAAAGACTTTCAAAAATAAGTTATTTCGCTTTTCTTCCACTAAATTCATTTTTTTTTTTATTTTTTACACATGTTCTTATTTTTTAAGTTGAATTTTTGTTGAAAAAAATAAAATAAAGATCAATTTTACCGAAAAACTTGTAATTTTTCTCGGAAAATAGACGAAAAATAGTTAAAATATGCATGAAACGCCCTCTGGCGGTAGTTATAGGTAAAAATAAAGATCAGAAATGAATTTCTCGACCCCAAAAACCCCCCATATACACATAAAAAAGATAATATAACGATGAATAAAAAAACGAATTTTGAATCAAAATGATGTTATAGGGAAAAAATCTTTTTTTGAAAAGTGGGAGACTCGAAAATCGAGATAGACCTATGGTTCCTTCGGCAAAGTTGCTTAGAATTGTCCATATAATCATCTTAGGGGGCAGGTCTAATCGACACAAAATTTGGCCCGCCCTAATATATATATATAGTAAAACAGTATATATAGTAAAACATATATATATATATATATATATATATATATATATATATATATATATATATATATATGCATATATATATATATATATATATATATATGCATATATATATATATATATATATATATATATATATATATATATATGCATATATATATATATATATATATATATATATATATATATATATATATTGTCCATTTCAATCAATTTTAAGGGGTTAACCTATATATGTATAACATATGATCCAATATATTAATTAAATTATGATGAGCGAAATTAAATTAAAAAAAAACATACCCACTAAATCCACGTCGTTTCGATGAGGATGAAGTGAATGCCTCGGTTTTATTTCGATTATTAGCTGCAATGGTAAATACTCTTAGTTTAAACCCCTACAACCATTAAAATTGACTTACATTGTTCTTGCAATCCGTCACTCTCTTTTTTATTGTTGATAGTCACTTTTTGACAGCCCGGCTGTGGCTTCAGTATTGAAATCGGAACCAGACCTTCCTGAGCAGCACCATCATCACTTTGCGGATTTAAACGAACTAGACAGAAATCTAAATCCACAGGGCAGCTTGCTTCAATCACTTCGACCTGTTGTCCTTTCGTCACAGACAGTTCACTTGTACCGGGTGTAGCACTATAATCTGATACTACCCATGTCACTTCTAAGCTGGCAACCTGTAAAGAAAAATCACATTTATTACAGATCTTAGTAGACACTTTAGAGATTTGCTTTTAAAAGTGAAAAATTAATTTGTTACTGGATTGTAAAATGTCCATTTTCAGATTAATTACCTCAAGTAAGCACTTCTATAAATTGCAGTCTTAGCTGACTGACAATATTCAACAATCATTGGCACAATACTTATGTTTCGAATTAAACATTTAAAAAACAGATAGCTAACCTGAATTGGAATGACTTAAGAGTTTTCAGAGACAGTTTTTTTTATTATTATTTGAACTACATAATATCAATGAAGTATAATATCTAGAGTAAACTGACAGAAAAAAAGGACGATTTTACAGAGCTTACACACTTTTGACCAAACGTGCATCTAAATGAAAACGCATTTAAGGTACAGAATTATCGTACCAACCCTTGACGTACGTCTATCTGCCACCAGTAAATGCTTAGCTATGCTTGATAAAACCTACATATATCGTATCTACGTCAGATAATTTGCTATAATCAATTGATTTCCGTTACACACCTGCGAATGGCACGATACTTCTCCTTATCTTATCGTTCTATCGATACGCTACTTAAACGCCAATATACATAAATTAATGGGGAAAGGGGTCTGATGTATTGTTCATGGATGATTATCTTAGCACCTGCAACCACCACTAGCTCATATAACACACAACAGCGAGTATGGAGCACAGACATTCAACAAGTTTTCTTCATGCTAATTTTACTGTCACAAGTCATTTGCCATCTACTTAGCTGTTCGGTCTCCTTCATGGATGCCATTGTGTGAATCGCTTTAAATTAATTCCCATAATACGACCCCCGGCCTTGCAAGCGAACATGATGGGAGTTAATTGAAAGTGTTAAATAAACTAGAGGTAAATCATCCATGAAGTAGTTTGTTATGAATTACGGCTTGTGCAAAAACCATAATAACTTCCGACGGTTCTGTTCATGAAATAACAACTACTTTTGCATTTAGCTCGTGAGCCAAATTGAATTTCAAGTTATTTTAACTGTTTGCTCTGGACTTATGCACAAATTTGCACTATTGTTTTATTTTGGCAAGAGCCATGAGTTTATTTTATTACAAATCACTTTTACTGCAAAACTTCACAGTGATATAGGTAACTTGCAATTCGCATGAAACATACACAAATCAATTAGAACATGATGCATTAAATTAAAATTTTATTTAGTTATTGACTAATAGTGCCATACCAATTTGGAAATAAGATGTGGTAGTATATTGGCGGAAAATTGAGGCCCACCAGCGCCAAAAACGACACTGGTAACGTACCTATCATAACAAAGCACGCGGAAAAATATTCAATTTATCAATTTACTGACGGGCTGCCCTGCCAAGCGTAAACGCTCTATCTGCATTTTTCTCACTTTTTTTGAGTTAACTCCGGATTCGAAAACTACATACTGAATTACATCATTCTACAAAATTTGAAAAATCTATCATTTGTGGAAGTATGTTAAATTCAATATTGAAAAATGCACTCTATATATACAGTGCCGAACAAAAGTTACGTATACCATATAAAACAGCGGAAAATTGTCAAGTATAGCATAAATAAAAAAATTATGGTATTGCAAAATAAACATAACCCTTTGTACAGAAATATTTTATTGAAAGTGCATGAAATGTCAGTTTCTACAAAAAAAAATTAACAAAAAACTAAAAAATCTAACAAAGAACAAAAGCACACTAACAAAGAACAAAAGCACACTTCTAAGAAAATAGTAAATAAATAGTATTCCTTCTCAGAAATAGCGGTAAATTTGTATTGGGCTGCATGTATGAATCAAAGAACTATAAGATTATGATACGCGCATGTCTCTCTTAGCTCGCTGCTTGTGCGTGACGTCACCGGGAGAGTTCGGCTCATGAATGAATGCATTAAATTGTGATGGAATACAAATAAATGCATGAAAAATGGTTTATGGTTTTCTTTTGCAGCATTGCTTTAATATTATAAACTATCAATGAGCTTATTTAGATCATAGTAGATTTTATTTATGGGAGTATATGTGTGAAAAATGACAAAATGCAATGTAATTTGTGTGTTATTGCTGTACTGAAAATCAAAAGAAGAATACTGTGGCCGAAGAAAAAACTATTTTATATATATTCAACAGATGCAAATTTTTGTGATGTATAAAAGGAGCGAAAAGGTACGGACACTTGTCTATTGCATGATGGTTTTTGAAATATTTCCCGAAAGAACATTAAATTTAGGATTTGAAATATGAAATGCTTGATAGTCTTCGCAGGATAAATTTGAAGGAAAGGTTAGTTTCAATGATGATCCTGAGTGTAAATTGCAATCTAAAAATTCAAAGAAGAAAAATGCAATTTTCATCTTTCATTTAAAATTAGAAAACACAACTCAATTGCAAAATGGAAACAAATCAGCTAGCGTAAATTAAGTCTATGAACTGAAAGATTATATGCTAATAGCTTTTCTAAATTCTTCAATAGAAGCTCTTCAAGATGGTGCTAGAAAGTCCAAATACAATCAGCGTATCGTATTACGGTGACAAAAGTTATGTGGAAGTCTGAACTCAGTTGCATTCTGAAAGTATCTGTTTTCTCATTCAATGAGATGGAAATTGACTCCATCAGAACATTTTGTGATTCAAGGTTTGTTTGAAAACGGCAAGCGACCAAAATACAATATTATGCCTTTCAAGGTAGAATCACAAAATACGGGACTGCCAATTTAGCAAATTTTGTAAATTCAAATTCATTGTAAATTAAAATTTAGTCAATCCATACAATTGAAAGTGATTCAAGAGGTGAAAATCCCACAATCCATAAGGAGTTAGTAGTATCCCAGTTTTCAAACTTAAAATTTAGGCACTTCAAAAAACCCCAGCGATATAAAAATGAATTTCTTTTTATAGGCCGACCAACGTTTTTTGAACTATGTGAGCCACGTAAAGCACTCCACTGATAGGTTGGGTTATTCAATCCGTCATATTAGACGTCCTCCATTTCTCAGCTCATATATGTATTTCATATATATTCAGTAAGGTATTTCCCTGATATCTCCCTAGAGGAGTCTTAAACTAGCAAAGGAGTTTTTGTATTGAAAATAAAATTAATTAAAATGAATAAAACCTCTTTTTGAAGTTGAAATCATCAAAAGCATCATGAAATGGTGTTATTTACAATAATTTTGTTACTTAGCCACATCCCGAAGAGTGAACTTTGACTTTCTCAAATTTACAAACAATATATTGTACGTTTTGTTCCAAATTTACATCGTAGATTTAGTTATGCCGTCGTATTACTACTTTTGAAATATACTTTAATCATATTTTGCATAAATTGTACATACATTTTACATGTACTACTAAGCACATAATTTAATTGTGCATATAATGATACCTTAAGTGACGATTTTATGTACAAGAATATATGCAAACATGTTTTAATCACGGATTGTTTAAATGAGTTACGCCAGCGCCCATACATTTTACACCGATGTTTGTGAACATGCCGCGCGACGAACTCTCCAGGTGACGTCATGCGCAAAGAGAGAATAATGTGGTCACTCTAGTGTCGCTATCTCTAATCTCCACAGTTCTGGATACTTCAGTAGATCAGCACGAAAAAAGCCATACATAAGCGAAGTCAATGAGAAGAAACGTTCGTAATTTGCCAAACTCCATGAAACTAATGATTCGACTTTCTGGGGTACTGTTCTCTTTAGTGACGAGAGCAAGTTTAACTTGTTCGGACATGATGGAAGACACAGAATTTGGAGAAAAACGAATGGAAGTCTTAAAAAGAAGAACTTAATTCCAACCGTTAAACATGGAGGTGGTAATGTTCTAGTTTGGGGTTGCAGGTCAGCGGCTGGAGTGGGGAATTTGGTCATAATTGAAGTGATTATGGATCAGTATATCTAAATATATTAAAGATTAATTTAAAACAATCCGCGCGAAAATTGGACCTACGAGGCAGCTGGACATTCCAGCAAGATAACGATCCGAAGCATACGGCTGGTATTGTGAAGGAGTGGTTAATTTTCAATATCCCAAAACAGTTACATTCTCCACCTCAGTAGCCCGACCCAAACCCCATAGAACATTTATCGGAGTATCTTGAGCGTAGAGTCCGAAAACACAACATTAGAAATAAAGAAGACCTCAAAACCGCCTTGCTTCAGGAGTGGGCCAAAATACCAGTACAAGTCACGCGAAATCTTGTCAAGTCCATGCCAAACAAGATGAAGGCCGTAATTACAGCGAATGGCGGGTAAACAAAATATTAATATTAATAAAAATATACCATCTAATATTATGAGTTTTAAGTGTACGCAGACTTTTGTTCTTTGTTATCTGTGGGTATATTAGTTTTTTTTCAAATTTTTTTCGTAGAAACTGAAAATTTGTGCACTTTCAATAAAATACTTTTGTACAAAGGGTTATGTTTATATTGCAACACCACAATTTTTTTATGCTATACTTAACAATTTTCCGCCATTTTATATGGTGTACGTAGACTTTTATTCGGCACTGTATCTCCAGTACAAATCAAAACATAAATCATTGAATAAAGTAAAAGTACTAAAATGTAGATAGAACGTTTATGCTTAACAGAGCAGTATTTATCAATTATACACTACATAGACCCGGACGAATGTGTAAGCTAGTATAATGTTGTTACATCTCGCGAAAGCCAAGGTTAATACTGTTTTATTAAAATGCATGTGCGAGTTTCGTTCAGAGGAATTACTCTAGTTGATTGTGTGATTTTCTAGGTTTGAGGCGATCAAATTTTATAATGACCACGTAATCAACCCAGTCACGACGACGAGAAAGAATTTCACGGGCCACATTGGTTCGTGAGATATATCTGTAATATCATTTCCACATGAGTATACGTATGTTTACAACCACACTATCGTCGCATCAGGTCACGTCACGCGACCCATGTACTGTCGCGTGATTTCACGCTCTCGATTATCTACGAATTCAGATTTTTGAGGCTCACGTGAGCTCACGTTTAAGGTATAAGGCATATTTTTGAATGTTATGAAGCAACATTGAGTGATGCAAATATATGTATTTATATGTAGTTTATATCGCTCTGCCGGCGGTAACATCAAAGTGTTGGCGATGTATTGGCCTTGGGACTTTGATCTAGTGTGGACGGTTGTTCGACAATAGTTCGGCGCAGACCGCATCCAACACCTCCGTTCCAAGCCATTGGCCCGAATCGCTGCCTGTGTAGACGGCACAGCCAGCGCCAATAGTTGAGGAGCAACATTTGGTCAAACTGTCATTGGCCGTTCGTTGGCTCTATGTGTATGCGCCTGTACACCATAAACACGTTTAACATCGTTTTAGACCCAACAATAAAGTCTTGGCAACTGAAATTTAACTAATAAATTTAAAAAAAAATGACGATCAGCAGAAGAACATTGATGAAAACCTCGCGAGCAATAAAGTAAGACAATCTTACAAAAAAGTGAAAAGTTTAATACAGGGATATCTGCCCAGGCCTCTAAACTCTGTCAAAAAATATCGGTGATATTATCGTTGGGAATAGTCAGATAATCGAAAGAGAACTTCACATCTTTGACTTTGTACATGGCTTGAGAATATCTGGAAAAATAGACGTCTTCGAAGAATTTTATTGGCCGTTTCAACACAGGAAGAATTTCTTATGTACACCAAAAGCCAGAAAAATAATAAATTTTTCTACAGAACTAATTGAATACGTACGATACACCCAAAATGTCGTCTATAATGTGGTCCAGCATATTTTGGATCCAGAGCGAATAACGCAGGAATGATGTATTATCTACCATATCTAAAAAAAAGTCTAGCGCATCAGAACCGCTACAAAACTAATTTTCGAAGAAATAATCTTTGAGGAAGTTTAAAATGTGTGAAGACGTAATCAGCGAATCCAATCCCGGGATCCCGTATCCCGGAATCCCGGCTAATTTCTGGTCCCGAAAATCCCGGGATTGATGAGTTCTAATCCCGGGATTTTCGGAATCAGAAATTGGCCTGGATTCCGGGGCCGGGAGTCAAGCATAATCGGCAATCAAATTACGGCAAGACTCGAAAAGAGCAAATAGAATCCATATTTATGAGAAAGCAATTAGCATGCAGGTTCACATCAAAATGCGTAAAGAATAGAGCAAAACAAACCGATGTAACAGTTAACAAGAGAATACAAAGGGGTTTGTAAATAAATAAGTATGGACTGTTTCGCATTTAGTGCATTCGTTACTTCGAATGATTTGAGGAAATTAATACTAGCGAATGCATACACAGATTAACCAAAATCCTCAAAAACAATCAAAAAAAGGCTATGGGATATGCAAGCAGGATAAAAAAAAATAATAAAAAATGAGATAAGACAGGCTAGTATCTCAGGTGAACGGTTCAGTTTGACGTTTGATGAGTGGACCTCGACTGCAAATAGTCGCTATATAAATATTAACATCTACTTAGTAGATTCTTACTGAAACTTGGTGCGAGTAAGGATATCAATGACAGTTGCAAACTACCTAGATATATTAAAAGAGCGTTTCGCTGAGTTTTATGTTTCTCTAGGAAAATACATTGTTACCATCATAACTGATGGGTTAAATGAAATGCGAAAAGTAGGCAGACTAGTTAATACAGAGCAACATATTAGTTTGGTGCATAGCATCCTTTTGGCAGTTTGCGATGTTCTCTATAATAGGAGATCCATTCCAGATTAAAGAGTTGATGTTGCGTCCTCCTATGCATAGCACGAAGATTTGGACAATCCTGAATCAGCTTACTACGTTGAACCCGGTCGCCTGCAAGACACGCTAGATCTGACGAAGGACATCAGCGCATGCATAAAGAAAGTTCGTAATGTAGTTTTATATTTTAAAAAAGCTCCAACGAAAAATAATAACGATCTTCAAAACTATGTCAAATCCGAGCAAGGCATTTAATTGTCTCACTTACTGGATTGTAAAACAAGATGAAATAATCTCTTGACAATGTTTAAACGGTTTTCCATTTTGAAAAATAGTATACATTAATATGCCTGCAATATCCAGAGCGATTAAAAGGAACTGAGTTTGATTCAATTCAAAAACTTATTGAAGTTTTACTCCTTGTAAAATTGACTGTGGAGGCCTTAAATCGCAAAGGTGCAAATTTATGCACTGCTAAAACTTCATCAAGATTTTTATTTAGGCTGCTAGGAGAAAAACGGTTCATTTTTGTGAATGCTATGAAAACTGCAATATTGGACCGAATAAAAGAGCGTCCATGTACTGAGCTATCTGGTTAGCTAAGCTATCTCCAGAATCTACATTATGCCATCAAAAATTTACCAAGTGAAATAGAATCTCTATTTTGGAAACCAAGCAACGCAAATATTTTTAAAAAAAATACTTCGATGATCTAGATGCTGAGCCCTTTGCTTGCTAGCCAAAGAAATGAGGAGAACCCAGTAGATACCCATATTGAATCAGAACAAGGTAGTCGTCAATTGATGCTGCAAGAAGAGCTGCAAAAGTATGATAATAATCGATCATGAAATGCCGCAAGAAACTAATCTAATTAAAACCATTGCAAAAGAAATGAATCTTTTCGAAAGTGGTGGCACTCGCATAGTTTGGAGCAGGCGTAACAATATTTCTCGACCGTTTCCGCGGCCTCCAACATCGGGAATAAATTTAGAAGCAGGCTTGGAGACGATACTTTGGGTACTTTGCTATTGCTTCAATGTTACTTCCGAAAAAACCAATGAACTTTGGCAGAATTTTTATGTGTTGAATATTTTATATGTTAAGAGTTGTGATTTACTGTTGTGATTTTTTGTCGTGATTTGTTATTTTAATTTGTAATATTGGTAATTTTGAATATTTGCTTTCATACAGTCAACGTCGCGGATAATTAAAATTATTGTTTTTATTTGCATCAATTAAATAAATTAGTAATTATTCAGTAACATATTTTTTATACAGTTTTCAGCTTACTTATTGCTGTAGTTTTGAAATGATGGCACATAATATAATCTGTTTATTAAAAACTTGACTTATTTTGTAATGTTATATTTTGAATCTCGAATCCCGGGATCCCGGGATTTGAGATTGTTTAATCCCGTAATCCCGGGATTGAAAAAATGGTTCGGGATTGGAATCCCTAGACGTAATACACTTCTTTGTAGTATCATATCAACCATTTCTTACTCAAAGGAACAAATATCATTTTCCGACAGCATTTCCTATAACACAAATGATGAAAATGCTCAGTGCTAGCAACATATGTCCAACACAGCAGCAAAAAATCCACCATAACATGCTCGTGCTTAATCAACCTACACTTTGAATTTTGTTTTCATCCAAGGATATCATCGAAAGTTTCAGCGATTAAACCATGCCTGGGGTTGCCATCCGAAAAACTTCCAAAACTCGGAAAATTTAAATATCGGTTGCTTATTTTATTGTAAATGATTTGCTTATGAATTCAAAATGGAAGCATCTGTTGGTGCAATATTTACGAAATTGTCTAGTGCTGGCAATCACGTGCTGCTTCACGTTGTGTTAAACCCACCCTATGAATTTCGTTTTGATTGAATTGCTGCGCTGTAAGTTATAGAAAAGAATATAATTTTAGGGTTACTACCGTCCAAACTTTTTAAATTTTTGAAACGTAAATATTTGTTGTTAATTGTCAATGCAGGATCATTCTCATTTGGAAATTTTATGACAACATCGCTCGATAAACAAATGTCAATAAATTACGAAATTCATCATAGCTGGCAGCCCTTTCATGATTTTTCAACGAAATTCCTACCAAATTAGAAATGCAACAACATCCACTTATCCCAAGAATTTCGTTTTGATTTCGTTACTGCATCGGAAGTTATAGGGGAAAAACCTTTATTTTCCTGAGCAAATTTACAATATTTAGGAGACGAAAATTGCCATAGCAGGCGACCCCATACTAATTTTTCATTCAAATTTCTACGAGATCTATCCTAGACTAAGGTTGACCTACTGCGTGAATTTTGTTTAAATCTGGTGCCTAAATCGGAAGCTATAGGCCAAAAACCAGTTTTTTTTCTCAACGACTTTTCCAAATGGCACCACTGCAACAGTGTTGCCCGTATTTCAAAATCACTTCTATCAGACCTGGTCCTAGTTAATACCAACATGTCCTGTAAATTTGATATTGATCGCATTATCCGATCGTCAGGTCTCGTGAACAGAAATTTTGAGTGCTGAAAATAGAGGTAATTTGATCACGGGTTGCCGTCCTTGTTTACCGCGGAATTTTGAAAATTTTTATTTGACTTGGTGGATAAAAGTCAAGATTTATCAATGATTTGAATTTATTTTCAAAAATCAAAAAATTTTCAGGAAGGTCGATGATTTGAAGAATTTTTTTTCAGGAGCCTGCTGTAGTTACAGAGTTGCCCGCACAGTCTTGAAAGTTCATGTGTGTTAAATTCTAGTTTACATCAGCACGCCCTGAAAATTTCACGATGATCCGTTGTTTTTTGTTAGAAGTTATGACAAATCAAAATTTGAAAAAAAATCCTTGTCTACTTTTAGGCACTCAGCACCTACACAAGGCTCAAAATTTCCAATTCTTTATCATAAGCAAACTAAAAACATAATCAGTTTTGATTCCCAATACTTTTTTTAACAAAAATTTACACTGCTTGGAAATATAGGAGTACCTGAAAATTCACTAAAATGCCCGCCACCGCCAAAAGGTTGAAGATATCTGAATTCCAGCAAGTCATGGACCTACCTGTTATATACATCTATGTCCTCCGAAAATTTCAACTCAATCGAATCGGCCACTCCAGAAATTATCTCCCTTAATCATTTTGCTGATATATATATATATATATATATATATATATATATATATATATATATATATATATATATAAATATATATATATATATACACATATATATATATATACATATATATATACATATATATATACATATATATATATATACATATATATATATATATATATATATATATATATATATATATATATATATATACATATATATATATATATATATATATATATATATATATATATATATATATATATATATATATATATATATATATATATATACATATATATATATATATATATATATATATATATATATATATATACATATATATATATATATATATATATATATATATATATATATATATATATATATATATATATATATATATATATATATATATATATATATATATATATATATATATATATATATATATATATATATATATATATATATATATATATATATATATATATATATATATATATATATATATATATATATATATATATATATATATATATATATATATATATATATATATATATATATATATATATATATATATATATATATATATATATATATATATATATATATATATATATATATATATATATATATATATATATATATATATATATATATATATATATATATATATATATATATATATATATATATATATATATATATATATATATATATATATATATATATATATATATATATATATATATATATATATATATATATATATATATATATATATATATATATATATATATATATATATATATATATATATATATATATATATATGACGGCGAAGCGAGTTTAATACTAATTTTCTTCGAAAATTAGTAAAAAACAGTAGACAAATGGTAGCACGAAAATTATGAAGGCGTTTTTGCACGTCTCATTTAATATTGACGAAATATAACATAAGAAAACAGGGTTAATGGTTACGTCTCAGAGAATGAAACAAGCGTATACGGAATTTACTGAACCGATATCACTACAAAGATATAAATCTATAAATTCGGAATTCGGAATTGGTTACGACTATCCCGATAGTGAGGGAAAGAGATAGAAATATAAAAAGCTCTTGAAATGAATACAACTTTTGACTGGGGTATTACTGTTCATTATTTTATGAGAAACATTTGAATATTTTTTAAGAATCTCTTCTGAAGTTTGGAAGAAACAAATTTAAAATCAATCGGATTTCGTTGCGAAAATTTCACTGAGTTCGAACAAATTCCTAACAAAGTGCGAACGAATCTGTGATAGGGAAATTGTTAAGAGCTTGTTACGAAATACATTGGAATTTGCAACAAATTCCGAACCTAATGCCGTTAATGTTTTATCTAGTAAAGTAAGTATTAAAAAAGTACTTTAGTCGTACAACTGTTTTTCATGCATAAGTGCAAGTGCCTACAAAGTTTTTTGAAGTTGTGTCGTTTGAGGTGTTAACAGTGTCTATTTTAAAGGTTCGTAATGCTATTCAAATTTGTTATTCTCTTGTAACTTCTCCTTTTTGTATGCAGAAGCTGCTGTGCGAAAATTTCCTTCAAGAAGACGGGACGAGATTCAAGGGTTTTTTTAAAAAAGGTTTTTTTTTATAGCAGCAAAGACAAGCTTAGCAAACGGGCGAAAAAAAATTGTTATTTAAAATTTATAATATGAAATAAACAAACAAATAAAAAAAATTTCTATTGGAATTCAAAACTATAAGTATTTCATTCAATAAATGTTATTAAAATGTATCCAAAAAGTATTGGAAGCATTCTCAAAGAACTATTTGAAACCTGCACAAAAATCTTCAAAAAATTCACAAAGAATTCGTAAAGAATTCGAAATGAATTCGTAAGGAATTCGTAAAGAATTCGCAAAGAATTCGTAAAGAATTCGCAAAGAATTTACCAAAAATTCACAAGGAATTCCGAGAGAATTCGCAATGAATCTTGGAAAAAAATGAACCATTGTACGAAAACTTTTCAGGAGCTAAAGAGGCGAAAGTTTGAGCACTTTCGGCGTTTTTGTAACGTTTTCCATATACCGGTCTTAAAGAATTCGTAACGAATAAGTTTGAGAATCCGAAACTTTTTTCTGAATTCGCTTCAATTTTCTGAAAGAATTCTCAACGAAATGCCGAATTTGGCACACTGGGTACCTCAGAGTTTCTCTTTGGTTTCTCCGCTACCTAAGTTCTGCGAGCTCAGAAGGAAATAAAAACAGCAGTGAGAATTAGTAGCAGTGAAAGAAAACTATGGGGCTATGGGCAAATTTGGAAGCTTTTTCAGAAAATGTTCACCATATGCACTGAGATACTAGGCCATATGTATACGATTTTCTGCTATGTAAAAATTTTTACTTCAAAGATTTGTCCAATAATAAAATACTAGGCCATATGTATACGATTTTCTGCTATGTAAAAATTTTTACTTCAAAGATTTGTCAACATTTATCTTCACGCTGAATGCAATACAAGTCTTAATATTCGAATAACGTGATACCTATCTGTCGATAGAAAAGAAATTCTGCTTTACGATTCCAGTCAAATAGTAGCTTACACATATGATATTAACATCTTTGCCTGATTTTTTTTTACTTTCGCAAAATATATCTTACTTAAACTTGGCCTCAGCAGCAAAAGGAGTAAATTTTACTTGACAGTTGTAAGAAGGCTGTTGGAGCACCTTGGGGCTGCAGCATCATATGATATCTTCGATTTACACTAGTATAGTAGAATTTAATATACTGCACGGAGCAGCAGTTTGGTGGCCAGTCATACTTAAGGCTGTAAGTCAGAAAATTATTGAGAAATTACAACGAACAGTCTTACTGATAACGGGTCCAACGAAGGCACTTCTGGTGCTGCTTTATTGGCTTCTTACTGATATACATGTCTCACAACAAACGAGAGGGTGATCCTTGGGCAAGCACCATGCTAAAATCTTGGCACAGCGCATAACTTTTCCAGGGGACATCGATTATACTGCTGCCCAACCATCCCTGCCTCACAGGTTTGAAACCTTAATCCCAAGCAAAGAGGATTGGGCGGCTTCAAACTAAACGATAGAGAGTGATGTGGCATATTTTCAACCGACCTTAACTTGAAGCTTTCATTCTTCCTCCCGGACCACAGCTGTCTCTTTTTTGTTTGAGTTGTTGGCGATTTTTCAACCGGTCAATCGCCTCTTATTTAATCAGATATTCAGAGTGAATATTTACATTTTCACTGACAGTCAAGCGGCTATACAGCCCCTTGCTGGAGTTCACAATTCTTCGAAGCTGGTCCTCGAATTCCGTTCGTCTCTTCACGAGATATCGAGGCATTCGATGATGCAGCTTTTTTGGGTGCCAGGCCAACTTGCAAAGGCTGACACTCTTTCGTCGGAAGTGCTTTGCAGTTTTTCACTTGGCATTGGAAGTGTAGTTTCAGTGGGCCTGGAAGGTCCATAATGATTTTGCACTACGCAATGCGGTACCAACATAGGGTCATGTGCGCTTGTGTACCGTGTGTGAAGGAGCAGCCGCGGAACCAAACCTAAACTTGAAATACAAAGTTCAAACCCAACCTACGAGACAAACAAAGAAAAGGAACCCTGATAGACCAAATATAAAACTTGGTAAATATCAATCAGAAATTGCCGAAGAATGGCAACGGATCGAAAGTAATAGAACAAAAATCCAGCTGAAAAAAATTGCAAAAAGATATCAAGAAGAAAAATGAATGATATCTGACAAATTTTTTACAAGTAGTAGGCAACTTTTCGCTAAGAAAATACTTTTGGCAACAGCTCATAAAGTCAAAGCTGATAGCCATAGAGCAAAGTTTACATAATGAAAAAACAATCGTGAAAAGGACCAGTTTTAAGCTCAAGATCAAATCACCTATATGCAACGTAAAAATCTAGAAAAAAACGCCTAAGATGTGATCTCTGCAAGGAAAAAAAACTCTAGCGCATAGGAACCGTTACAAACACTAATGTTCGAATAATAGTAGAATAATCGAGCAGATTTTGTTGAGTGGTCAACCAACCTTGTGAAATTCGTTTCTATCCGATGACTGCAATATAAGTTATAGGAGTACAAAGAAATTTAGGGTTGCCATTCGCAAAATTTTCCAAATTTTGGAAATCTAATTATGTTTTGTTTATCGTCACTCCAAGATCGTTACCATTTAAAAAGTTCATGATAACTAAGCGATGTTGAAATGACAAAGAATTACAAAAACTACCGTAGCCGGCAACCTTATCGTAATTTTGCAACCGAATTCCTACCAAATTTGGCTCACAATAAGTTCCATTTACTGTATCAATTTTGTTTTGGTTTCATGACTGCACCAGATGTTATAGGGCAAAACGCTTTATTTCTCTGGGCAAATTTTCAAGATTCAAGACACAGATTACCCTAGCTGGTAGCCATATACTAATTTTTCAACCAAACTTCTACCAAACTTGGGTTTAGTATTTCGTAAAAAGAATACTGTTTTTAGCTTCCCCAGTAATGCCGAAATATTTTCGGAACATAATAGTTTAACCAATCAAATAGGATCTGTCTCTGTTTGTTTTCCAGCGCTTGGAGCTAGGCTACATTATCAAATCCATTCAATGTTTTCACTGTTTTTTAGTGCTTTGCGTTGGATATTGAAAAAAAATCAATAGAAACTGACAAACATCCTTAAGACTAGTGGATCTTTTGGTCGTAAACAGATACTAGCAAGCACACAAAAAGTTGCAAATTTTTCCTTGAATAATTTATTTGACTTGAAACATCTAAAGCTGTGCTCTATTACTACTGTTCGAGCACTTGAGTCTTGTGTCACTCCATAGCGATACGGTTCGAACAATTGTTTGAATGAGTATGTCTAACTAAGCTTTGGGTATAATTATATTTTTAGGTGCGTATGGTTAATTAAACACTACATATAATTAATTTAATCTGAGAGACCTGTATATTATTTGACGCTTGGCGAAACAATCTAAAGGAGCCGGGCGAATCGATTGTATGCTGTCGCGAGAGAGCTGCATGCGGTAATGATACGCTGGTTTGTCTAAACCAAGGCAGGGATATTTTTCTTCGACCTTTTTGCGATTTGTTCGAGAAAAAACCTGAAGCCAGTTTTGCCGACGAAGTCGGCGGCGGTCCCGCTTGCGTTGGCTGCAGCTTCAGTGACGTAGTTGATGCTGGCGTTGTAGCTGGCGATGATAATATTGGCGGTTCTGTTACAATAGAGGTTGTTGGACTTGGCACAGGCGTAACAATAACTGCAGCATTTTGCTTTGTGCTACTAATATTATTATCACTACTCATTCTTTCTAGCAAAAAATGTCGAACACTTTTCATTTACGAATCTATTTACGCTGCGAAAGCGTGTTAATTGTTCCGACTTCCTAACGCTATCTTATTACGATCTCCGCACTCTCAGCTTTATCGCATGACTCACTCTATTATTAGATATAACCATGCAATACTCATTCATATTTTAATCATTTTTATACGCGAGCAATATTATTATAACACAGTTTGTTGACACACAGGCTCTGGTGTGGTGGCCGTACCGGGGTAACTGCCGGAATAATTTCACAGAGTAATATAAAAATGAGTAAAATCGATACTTCACGTTTAATATATTAGTTACATCGACTGAGACAACTACATTAATCAGACCCAAGGATTCCGCCGAGCTTTTCACATCGTCTTAAGCTTTTCTTTCCCGAATTCCAGATATCCTTGTGGCGGTGCGGCCACTGAACCAGCAACGAACGGCACGAACGGATAGATCACTTCGAGCTCATTATGGAATTATGCGAACTTGATCCGAGCTCCACTTTTTACAACGCTCATTTTCTTGACTCGCTTATCACCACTCAGGCTTTTTATCCACACACAATACACAGCTCGAATAAAATACATAGATAAAAAAAAGCCAACGTGTTTTTCTACGAAATTGTGAATCGTTTTCGTTCACTCTGCGCTATTCGTTTGCCCTTTACGAAGTTGAAAAGGTCT
This sequence comes from Nemotelus pantherinus, assembly GCA_963978885.1. Lineage (NCBI taxonomy): Eukaryota > Metazoa > Arthropoda > Insecta > Diptera > Stratiomyidae > Nemotelus > Nemotelus pantherinus. The sequence continues at coordinate 19,714 of OZ022263.1, forward strand.
TTTGAGCAATTAGGACATACCCAACGGGCCACGGTACTGCGAATCCATCAGATAGCAGTGTTTCCGGTCCCAATATACCGAGATTGCGACCGATTGACAAACTTCAGCACGCACAATATTAACAGCCCGAATTATTGAAAATCGCGACACAACTAGAATTTGTGGGCTATAAGTTCACACTTGAAGCGGAAAGCGCTGGCAAAACGGTTAGCAGCAGTCAGAGCCAGAGAACAATTCGCAACATAGTGAGGCAGGCGGAGGCATTGGTGATAGGCAGTGGCGTCGCATCGCGCAGTATCCGAATCCGTATCCGAATCCAAACCTAAATCCGCCCCACTAAACTCCCACATCAAAGCGGACGAAAAGGATACGAAAAGCTTCGTCTACAGTAAATTCAACTTCCCTGGTTTTCGGCCGACCGGATGGTATATTCGCACAAAGCCCGCTATACTAATTCCTAGCAAACTCACCTAGGGAATTTTTACGACATATATGTACAGATAAGAGTGTTTAGATAAGCAGAATCGAGTATTATTTCTAAAGGCGGCAAATTCTGCACTTCACCTTATTACAGTGAGGCAGCTTAACCGCTTCCACAGTTGGAGTCGTAATTGTTGTCACAGCTGCTAAGTGTTAGATTACAAATTTGACAGTAAATTTGAATAAACATATGATTGAACAATCATACAATCAAATATGTGGATATGTATTTTATATAGGTTACAATCGCTTTTGAAACATTTACAAGCATAATGATGCAATGATACCCCAACATCCGCAAGGATGGCATCACTTAATGTGCAGAACTTCCGCACAATGTGTTCTTGCTCTATTTCATAAACTTGCAGCACCTAATGACCGAATACTTCATTTTCCCCCAAACGAACCACATTTCCACAGTCCCTATGCGCTGTCAGTACGATGTTCATTAACGTACACGGCAGAACAGTGTACATTCACATCTTATCTTCGAACGCTCCACCGTTTACTATCTTGCAAATGGTTATCGTCTTGGACACAACACACTAAGCGACGAAGTAAGCTTCAATCTCCTACGGTATGATCATGCGCAGTGTCCCCTAGTTCCACAAGGAACTTACCGAGGAAATTTTATTTCAGGATGCTCTAGAGCACGATTCGTCAGTTTGCAGAATTTTCACATAATACGATAAGAAAAGCTTAGGAAAATGTCCGACGCTAACGAGGTAATAAAGGGTCGCAGCAGGTGAATAAACATGAAAGCACTCGGAAGAGGGGATAGCTTTATTCGAGTTTTTATGATAATAATGACAGCATAATCGTGATTATTACTAAAGAGGCAATTGGACTATCGTGCACAAACATAAACATATTCAGATGGCCATGTACGTCTAAGAGGAGAGCAGCCAATGCGAGCGAGCACATCTTGCTCCGTTATTTCAAGCATTGATTTATTTTCGACTTATAGCCTGACTGCTAACAATTTCATTTCACTGTACTTGGTTATTTCTGTTGCAGGCTTGTCGAGTAGGGCTCAGACGCAATAGCCGTTTCCCTCAGCCATTGCTGCTGCTAATAATAATATGCCAATTAATGCTAGCTATAACATTAACGATTAGACGACCGTAGCAAAATTTGCATCTTAATCGAAAACTCGCATGGTTATTCTACACAGCAACATGATTTTTGTCGTTTGCCTAATTTGCGTTTATTTTCGTCGAATGAGTTTAAAATAAAGCATATTTGGTCTCTGCGCAAGAACCGTGGTGTTGTGCTTTCGAAAATTTGCATGACCTCGGTGCACCTTTTTCAAGTCCACTGACGCAATTTTAGATTTTCTTCTTTAGATTGATTACATATTCCATATGATAGGAAAAACTGCGTTACGCATTTTGCTTTGCCAACATAAAATAGGCTTTCTAAAGAGAGTTTCCATTCACTTTTTAACCGCCACTATTTTTCGCGATTTGTTTCATTTCGTTGTAAGCGCTGAGTTTTGGTTTTTTTTCGGGATTTTTTTCTCGAAAAATAACTATAAAAATGAAAGTCATCGGTTTTTAGTTATCAGTTGACTTAAGATGCACCCTACCACTTTCACCCACCATATATCGTTGATATGTTTCCGTTTTTCTGAAAATCATGTCATTACTATTTGCTGAGATTCCGGCGAATTAATCGATTTAGGCGATTTAGTCTGCAGATTCAAATATTGAAATACGAATCTCAATCAGACAAGGCTTGTGTCTAAATATTGGTAGTCAGGATTAGTTTCCTTCATTGCTTATGTTATGTAAAAAAAAAAAGAATGGAACTTCTGGAACTCGTGTCAGTCGCATTTTTCATTCTTTAAAGAATTTCAGTCTAACACAGGATTGGAACTTCCTCTAAATTACTGAGCTGCTGTTCATTAAATGAGTTGCTTACCGACCGGAGCAAATGGTAATCAGAAGGAGTCATGTTTAAAGAATACGTGGGGACGAGGTAGAACCTCCCAGTTTTGCCCTTCTAAGTAGTTCTGGATAAGTTCAGCAATATGTGATCTAGCAGTGTCATCGTCTTCGTCGTAGCAATACTGTCCTTCTGGGGCCTTGTAGTATTGTCGTGCTGAAGAATAAATTGATCATGTTTATTTTAACTAACGCATGAGTTGTAGTCGGTGACGACCACCAGCAATAGTCTCGTTCGTTTTAAGCATCTCATGATAGCCGATACATTTTGGATTTGTTTGCACCATCAAACACTATTTCATGCCAAAAAACCCTTTTCTTGCCGTTAAAAGAATAACTCACAAATGGTTTGTCGCCTTTCCACGTCTTTTTCTAATTCTTTACGTAAAACCTATAACCGCACTGAAAAAAATCCACATGGCGCCCAGAGCCATGTAACATAGCGCATTATTTATGGTTCCATACGCCATGTACATAGTACTCTGAGCCATGCAATATGGCTCCCAGCGCCATAATGTCAGAATCTACATAGCGCGTGGTCCCATGTAACATGGCGCAGCATTTATGGTTCCACACGCTATGTACATAGTGCCCTGAGCCATGCAGTATGGCTCCCAGCGCCATAATTACATGGCGCAGAAATTATGGCCCCACACGCCATATTACATAGTGCCATGAGTCATGTAATATGGCTCATGGCACGCCAATTATAGCTCGCAGTCATACTGTGTGAGGAGGTGTATAAATGTCAGCAAGCTTCTAGAGTATAGGAGAGATTTTGTTGTAGTAGATTAGTTGACTACTCAGAAGAGAGAGATATAAGGAAATGAAAATGGCTGTGAGAAGTGAAGCAATTTGCCTAGGCTGAGCGTTAGTAGTAGTAAGCGAATTTGACAAGCCGAACAGAAAGATAGAGTGAGCTAGGTAGAGAAAAATAGTTGGCCATGTGAACGCCAATTTGACAATTACTATCTAAGCAACAACAAAAGCTCAGGTATCGGGAAAACCAAGGGGAATATCTGAGGTAGCAATTCTCTCGATTTGTTCTATTTATAGACTTTACCTTTGTAGTAAAATTGCTTCACTAAATTTCGTATATGTATACGCTTGTTTCATTTCCTTAGATCTCTATGTTCTGAGGTTGACTACAATAAGATTGTTTAGCTAATAACTGCGAAAATTTCGATAATCAATCGAAAAAACTGAGACCGGGTGTCAAATAATTTTTGCAAATGAATTTTAATCGAATAAAACTTCAATTCGAAAATAAAATGCAAATCAATTGTAATCATTCCGCTCGAAAAGCATGTTATTGCAATGAAAAAATACATAGCGCCAGACGCCATAATCTATAGACTTCTGGCGCTATGTACATATTCGATTTCGGTCGATTTATGATAAAATATAGCACCACACGCCATAGTACATAGGATCACACGCTATGCTTATAGCCCTCCACGCCATATACTATAGTCCTCCACGCCATATACTATAGTCCTCCACGCCATGTATTATAGTCCTCCACACCATGTACTATAGTTCTCCACGCCATGTACTATAGCCCTCCACGCCATCTGCATGGCGTGGAGGACTATGTTACATGGCGTGGAGGACTATAAGCATAGCGCCTGCTCCTATGTACTTTTCGCAATGTATTATGGCGTGTGGCGCTATATTTTATCACAGTCCCCAAATCGACCATGTACATGGCGCCAGAAGTCTATAAATTATGGCGTCTGGCGCTATGTGTTTTTTCAGTGCGTATCGGGTACCGCTCTTAACAAGATATCCTCAATCAAAAGCCCCAGAATTTTTTACCACAATTGCGGTGGTATGAGGCGTAAAATAAATAAACTCTTTCTTGACACTAAATCTTGCAATTTCAACGTGCTTGCCTTCACTGAAACATGGCTAAATGACTCCCATATCAATGAATAAATCCTTGACAGTACTTGGACAATCTTTAGAAATGACCGAGACTATGTTTCCAGTGGTCAATCAAGAGGTGGTGGTGTCTTACTCGCAGTTAAGAACACTCACTCAAGTGAACTTGTAAACTCTGCCTCGCAAAGAGTTTAAGAATCTCTGGGTTACTAAATCCTTATTTATTTCACTCGTTCGTCCTCTTCTCGAATATGCGTGCACTATCTGGAACCCGGCTTTCGAAATTCACAGTCAAAGATTTCAGTCTGTTCAGAAGCAGTTTTTACTGTTCGCTCTGAGAGATCTTTTCAACCCTTATGATTTCAGTAATCTACCACCATACGAATATCGCCTTAAATGTATTAACTTGTTACCCCTTGCGTCGAGAAGATTAATGCTATCTGCCTGCTTCAGCTTCGATGTCATCAGAGACGTGGTTAATGTCGTCTACTTGAAAGAAAAGTTTGTGCTCAATCAGCCCTTGAGAGTCACTAGATCCCGACGATTGCTTATTGAATACCAACACAACACAGCATATAGAGCAAACGAGCCAATAAATAGGTGCTGCAGGCTATTCAATAGCATGAGCGAGAACTTTTCCCCTACGATATCTAAAGCAACTTTCAAAAAAAATATAATGAAGGCTCTGTCTTCATAGTCTAGTTTTGTTTTTTATTTTGTTTCGTAATTTTATCCATGTACTATTTTATTTTATTTTGTTTCGTAATTTTATCCATGTACTATTTTATTTATTCTTCTGTACATGTACACCTTGCTTGGTGAATAAATAAATAAATTTTCTTCAAATTAATGTTGTGTCCGATTTCATAGCTTTCGATTCCATATAGGATTTTATCAACCATAGATCTATCAGCATTTGATGCTTTTACAAGCATCTGATGGGTATGATGTGGATTATCATCCAAAAGTGCTTACAATTCGGTGTTAAGCATACGCGAGACAAGAACACAGGAACTAGTGCATGAGCAAAATCTTGTACTACCAAAAACACAAGACCAATGACTTCGCAAAATAAAACAAAAACTTGTACAAAGGGGTCCATTTACTTTAAGTATAATGCCTACGAAAATTGCAATATTTTCTTATCCTATGAAAGCATGGATCTATTCTTTTCATTCTTAAGCATAACAAAGATCTTATTGCATGGAACAGTTACAGGCTTATAACTCTCCTACCTTGCCTCAGAAAAATCTTTTAGAAGATACTGCCCAATGGGTCGAGGTAAAGAAATTCATATGACCAATATATACACTTAGCGGCTACCCATACATTTTTCCCATGCTATTGTCCTATAATGGCTTATTACATACAGCCGACTACTCCAAATCTAAAATGTTCGACTTTCAAAAATAATGTTGAATGACGATCAAATGCATCACTAAAAAAATGAATGGTTATAAAACTGCCTCGGGATTGCTCATCACAAATATTTTTTTTCACGCAAAACTGCTCATGCCCAATATATTTTCTTCTATTTCGTTTTTTTTTTACAACTTACAGTTTCAACATTATTGTTGATGGTCAGAATATAGGTGGTTGATCAAGAAATGTTGGGGAAAAATAACACGAGCATCATGCTCGCAAAATTGGTTGATAATTCCAATAGCCAAAGTAATTACTAACAGAGGTTCTTTTGGATCTTCGCAATTCAGATCTTCGCCAACAGAAAAGTCAAGTCGATCACCATTCTCAAGTGCGGCAACTTTTGGGGCGAGGTGCTGATTGTTGGCTGTTTAAAAACTACGTGAAGATGATTAGCTTTTAGAATTTCCATCAGCTCAGAAACTAATGCTTTCCTAGTTTGGAAATGATCGTTATTTGAAAGCAACTAAACGATGTCTACTTTCTAAAATGTGCGGTTTTCCGTTTATCAATAAATCTCTTCAAACTCATAGTAATTTTATCTTGGCACTAAAGTCTCTTCCTGAATGCGCCGCTTCCATCCATCTTAATCCACCCAACTTCTAATCCATGTTCGTTTTATTTTTAAGTTTTCTCTTCAAAAAATTGTTTCTCTTGAAAAACCCTCGACTATCGTTGATATGATGCACCTTTTCAACTGATTGCAAGAAACTTTTGCAAACTGATGATTTAAGGGGTAAGGTTTGAAAGTGCGTAGATTTGCCGTTGCGACAAAAAGCTGCAAATCTTGCAATAACTACTGCATCATTCATTGGCAGCTCTGAGGTTTCTTTAAAGTACATATATATGTATACATAAAATAAATAAGAACATCATAAACCAACAAATAAGACAAAAAAAAATTTAAACAATAATGCAAGCAAAAAACAAATGGTGTTTTAAAAATTATGTTAATGTAAGTAAAATAAGCACTTAGAAAAGATAAAATTGCATTATGAAGACTAAACAGAATATGGAATGACGTTATCTTCTAAAATGATTTTGGGTAGTGCCAAGGTCGGTGGCGGGAAACCTAGTCTGAGTTCATTGTGCTGCATAGGTAAATGTAACAGCGGTGAATTACGTATTAGTCCGTGCAAAAGAAGCATTAAACGTTAACGTGGATTTATTTGACCGATTCGATACCCGAACGGAAAACTGGTTGCAGAGGTCAGATGGAAAAATTCGATGGTAAAGTTTGAATAGAAGGCATTACTCGAAAAACAGTTTGCGAGATTTCCGGAATGTGTACCCACAGTAAAGCAAATTGAATTTGAAAAGAACAGAGCGGCTGAACTTGCGTTATGCAGATTCAACCACATCAATTATTTATTTAAAATGTGGGCACCATATATGACAACAGGAAAAAAACTTACTGTCGAAAATTACCTCGAGGTGGTTAAAGCGGAATCTAACATCGAGAGAGGTTCCAGTAGCGCAGTAAGAAAATACTAGTGGGTAAGTTTTACGGGTGAATGGCATTTGCCAACATTTTTAGACATTCAGAGTAAGATAGTTCGCATAAGCTGTAAGCAGTCTTTAATTGTATCAATTACTCTGAATATTTTAAGATCGTCTGCATATAGAAGAGAAAAGGAGTTTAGGTGACACGGTACATCATTAATGAAAATTAGGAACCAAGGATCGATCCTTGCGGAACAGTTGAGGTGGGATAGAAGGGAGCAGAAGAACAATACTTCACAGTAACACCACAAATACGTTCATAAATATAGAAAGAAAACCAGGAGAGCAGCCAACGGTAGAAACCATATTTTTCCAATTTCAAAATAAGACGCTCATGGTTGACAGAGTAGAACACCTTAGAGAAATTAGTGTAAAGAACACCCACTCGTATTTGCTGATCGATGGCAGAATCAACAGTGTTGGTGAATGACAGCAAGTTAGTAACATTAGATTTGCCCTTAACAATTCCATGTTGCTCGTTGGCGAGGAAAAGCTCGAGCAAAGGATAAATTCTGTTATAGATAACACTCTCAAGTACTTTGCTGAAGCAAGATAGTAGCGGTATTGAGCGGTAGTTGAAGATGCAAGCAGGGTTATCTGCCTTAAGTATAGGCAAAATATTGGCAGATTTCCATAAAGAAGGAAAAACGCCAGTTGAGATGCTGAGATTAAAGATAATGGACAGGTACACAAAGTGAAGAAGATAACGATTGTGCTAGTAAATTAGGAATACCATCATTTACCATACCATTAGGGGTACCATCAATTCCTTAATTATTCAACTTCTAAAGGATTTGTACGAAAAAAGAGAATGCTCTAAGGCTAGCACGAAACGAAGAAGGAGTTAAGAGGGTTTTGTAGGGAAGAAACTGACGCAAAAAAAAACGAGTAAAGAGCTCACAGCTCTCTTCAGTTGTGACGGCAGAAATAAACATATTTTGAGGGATTTTTTCAGGGAATGAATAAATGACCAGAAGCGTCTCGAATCGTTGGAACCAATAGTACCCTCAACTCTGGCAGCGTAAGCCGCATGGTTTCTTTAGGGGTCCTTTTTCGTGAGAGCGTAGTTTTTTAAACTCGAGAAGGTTATCATGCAAAGAAGAACAGCAGTAACCTCAGAGGTAAACCAGGAAGCATCATTAGACGTTCTGGGAACATGATTGATTTCGTTCGCCATTCCGGTGGTGGACATTTTAGCTATAATCTGAACCTGCAAACGAGTACGTACGTAGGCGATCCAGGTGGGCATAGTATATATGGCGTAGAGGACTATACTGTATGGCGTAGATGACTATAGTACATGGCGTGGAGGACTATAGTACATGGCGTGGAGGACTATAGTACATGGCGTGAAGGACTATAGTACATGGCGTGGATGACTATAGTACATGGCGTGGAAGACTATAGTACATGGCGTGGACGACTATAGTACATTGAAGAAGCAAATCAGTCAAAACAGTGCTACTTACCATAAATGAGCACACGGAGAAGTCACTTGCTTGCAACAAACAGGCGCTGGCTGCATTTAGAGTCGCCGAAGGAGCCATTCAATAATATGCGCCCTTAGCCGATTGAGAATGTTCTCGATCTATCGACGATACTCAAGTATCACTTGCTGACGTTTATAAATCCCCTCACACAGTATGGCTGCGAGTTATAATTGGAGTGCCATGAGCCATATTACATGACTCATGGCACTATGTAATATGGCGTGTGGGGCCATAATTTCTGCGCCATGTAATTATGGCGCTGGGAGCTATACTGCATGGCTCAGGGCACTATGTGCATAGCGTGTGGCACCATAAATGCGGCGCCATGTAACATGGGACCACACGCTATGTAGATTCTGAGATTATGGCGCTGGGAGCCATATTGCATGGCTCAGAGTACTATGTACATGGCTTATAGGACCATAAATAATGCGCTATGTTACATGGCTCTGGGCGCTATGTGGATTTTTTTCAGTGTACATATACCATATTCTAATAACCGACTTGGGGTTAAGATTTCTGCGTTTCGTCCTCTGTTTCATCAATTATTTGTTTACGTTTTTTTTTATCTTTATTCGCCGAAAGAAAGGACAGAAAGCTATTATTTAGCATTCTATCTTTCCGTTTGCCAAGTACATATATCAACATACATACATTCAACATATTTCAACACAAGTTTCTAGATATATTTTAATATCTTCACAAATATTTCGAGAGCAGTCTGCCTTCTTCTTTAGTGTTTATCGGTCTAATTTTATTACCACTGAAGAGCAGGGCAGATTACCTTCAAAATATCAATAGCTGTCAAGAAATTAACATATATACAGCTTGTTAAGGAAAAATCGGTCTTTAAATTAAACTATTTGGTTTTGAAAGCTAGAAAAATGCATCAAATCAAATCAGTACAAGTTTTTTGTTTCCTTTGTTTCAAAAACTATAATTCGTTTCAGGGGTAGGTTGTAGTATAATCCTTCCGAACATGGCAAATGATGTGGCTGGACTCGATTTTTCGTATTGATTTTTTTTTTAGTTTTTACCTGCTCTGCAATGAATATTTACGGCATTTCTTGATGTGTATTAAGATATTTTTGAAGATATATAGCTGACCAATAGCATATTTTAAAGAAGTGTTCGTTTATCGTGTTGCTTAGGATCTGTGTGAGTTGCGAAGATATGTTACATCAACTTAAGACAGAGCAGACACCTACACTATAATGCCAACGACCCATTGAAATTCTTACAAATTATCGCCTTATATATGTTCTTTCAATAGTTGATTTTTATTTTTATTTTTGTATAGCAGCGATTTCAAAACAATCCTGACGAAATTTATCCGTCTAATTAATTCTGTTCATTTTGAGCCTCCCGTCATGAGAATCCCATGCCAAATCTGATTAACATTTATTGAGGCTTTCCAATTTTTACACCAACTATTAAGTTAGTTCTTTGTTTAATGTTTAAGTCTTAGTTAAATAATAATGAAGAGTTTTCCCTCAATTTTACTCTCATCAATATATAATTCAATTAAAATAATTTGTTTCTTTTCCTTTACTCAATTTGAATAAACATTGAATGGTTGTGAGAGTTTATCTCGTTTTCTGGAATATAATAACTTTAGTCGAAAGCAGAAAACATGTACGTTAATGGTTGAGATATTTGGAAGTGGCGTAAATACATTTATTTAACCTCTCTGCATATTAATGCATTCAGAAATTTAGAACAATCATACAATATCACGCAAGGAGTTCAATTCCCGTAGCATTGAAGCGACATACATTTCTTGATCCTACTGCTGCGTATTCGCTAAGAAAGCAAATTTTGGCACGAAGCATTCAACTAAGTACTTTCGTGATGGAGAGTCATTACCAGGATTCAAACGGGACTTAGATTGAAACAGTGGTATCGAAACCTTTAAACAACCCGTTTACTGTCCAATGTTTCATTCTCAATCCCTAAATCAATCCGTATTGAATCTGCGGTAGTTGTGGAAACTATTTTTTAAGGGTTTCTGAAAACTCCCAGAAACAGTTATGGCTTCCTGACTGGCAGGCATCAGCCAACGTTTACTCGATTTATCTTTATCACTTTTCAGCGTTGTTTGTTTCCTTCATAACAAGGTTTTGTTTGTTTTCCTCATTAATGTTTAATAGGAACTAGGATATAGGCTATTGGTATATGATTATGAGGAAAAAATGAGGGGGAAAAAAATGAGTTACATTAAACATTTGTGTATATAATATGTATGTGCTTATAAATCCAAGCTAATTATCGATAAGAACTAAGTTGGTCCAAGTGACCTTTATTGTGTTTCACCAGTAATTCTTCAATATTCCTATTCGCCTTGAAAAAATCGTAATTGTTTCTTTCCCCTGAGTATTTCTCGCAATGAAAAATTTTATGGTTTATATCGTCCATCTCGTTGCAATTTTCGCATATATCGTCTAAGCTAATCTTCATTCTAAATTTATTCTTATTGATTCAAGCATTGTTTAAAAATAGTATATTTATATTTTAGTTGATCTGTTTTCAATACTTAAACCATTATGCCATAGCTTATTTCTAAATGCAAGGTATGTTCTTGTCCAAGCACATTGTTTGAGGTTCCTAATTTTGTTTGTATATTCTGCATTCCATTTTATACGAATCTTATTGCTAATTTCCTCAAGAGCCTCATCTATTTCTAATTCACATTCAGGAAGGCATTTTTTGCTAGTGCATCTATTTTCTTAATCGTATAATGACTTATATGCTTAGGAGCCCATATGACCTCCACTTTAAGATTCTTATGTAGCTCAAGAAAGTTGTAAATTTTTTCTACTATTTTCTTATGGTTTTCATTTTCATATCCATGTATATTACATGGGATTCCTCCGTTGATAAGTTCTTTGGCATTAAGGTCTAAGGAAAAGCCCTTAATGATCCCATACTTATACACAAAACTATTTGGGATAAGTAATATATAGTTAACAAGTCTTTTTGAGTAATTATCAATAAAATTATTAGCATCCTCAGCTTTAATGAAAAATATATTCACTTTGTTGTACCCTACATTCTCACAGTCAGTAATACTGTTAATATTAAGCTCCTTTTTCATCTTGTGTATAGATATTGGATCTAGCCTGATCCTTTGCTTATTAATATCGTTTGCTATCATGAGCACTTTATAACTTTTTCTAGAATTTGCAATGTATCTATTACAAATTTTACTAGGGATATTTTCATTGTCTTTGGTTTTACCTGGTATCTGACTAAAACGCATTTCCTGACTACTTAATACATCACTAACACATAGCGTAACGCCTGTCGGTAACTCTTTCATTGCCCCTTTGGTAAGGATAGGAACATTTTCAATGTCAATGGTCTTCTTTCTTTTGATACCAGCTCAACCTTTTGCCAGCCATCTGGCCTCCATGACTCACTAATTGTTTAAAGCTGAGAATAAAACAGATTCAAACAAGTAAGAGCCTCAAAGAGCCAACATCTCAACAAACCCTCGTGTTGGGGGAAAAAACCCCATGAAAGAAACAATAAAACTTGTACAACCAATTTACTTGGGCAAAACTGCCAACTTTTCAATTCTTTATATTCTTCTAGAAACTTACTGCGTTGAAAATTGATACGTAATACACACAATAAAATTCACTTTACAATTTATCACTCGATCAGCCAATATGGCTACTTTCACTGTTTTACGAAAACCACACAAACTAATTCTCAGTAACTCTCTCTTGCTAAAGGTTCAACCTCACATAACAGGAGCTGGAACAGGAATGTAATGGAATCTAACAAATGATGTCCCAGCATGCGTTTAAGTCCTTGATAATCATATTTTTATAATGATGTCAAAGCTCAAAAAATGGCTCTTGGCGCTTCTGTGCAATCTTGGCAAATGGAAAATTTGAGAATTATGTAGAAATTTATAGCTTCTTGTACCGAACCTGCTTTCAATCTTTTTATTATTGGAATCTATTGGGAATTTACACGCATTCTTTGAATTGAATTGGAAATGTTTTTGCGGGATGATTAAAATTGAACAACTTTTTATTAACATTAAAAATTTTAATCTACATTGAAAATTCTATTTTGACAAAGTGGTTTCGAAAGTATGCACTGCTTCTCATCAGACACCAGCACACAGTGCATACTTGACTGGCGTGACCACTTGCAGGTGGAAATCTTTACATTTTTATTTATGCTAGTTGTGACAAATTTTAACATCTCCGACTTATAACCATGGATATAATTTTACTTTGTAAAGGTAATTGAATTTGATCACGGTTCCCTTCTTGTCTATAAATCAGCATAGACAACGTATATCATTTCTACAGCATCGATGCATACTTTCGAAACCACTTTGTCAAAATAGAATTTTCAATGTAGATTAAAATTTTTAATGTTAATAAAAAGTTGTTCAATTTTAATCATCCCGCAAAAACATTTCCAATTTGATTCTGCTTTCGGAGGCTGATTCCGCAAACGATCGAAGTTTCCCGTTTCAATATGCTCGGCTTCGATGGTGTAGAAATGATATACGTTGTCTATGCTGATTTATAGACAAGAAGGGAACCGTGATAAAATCAATTACCTTTACGCATTCTTTGTTGAAAGATTTTTATACTCTCCAACATCTGGCCATTAAATCAATTTGGCTAAACTCTTATATATCAGTTGTCTCTTATATATCAGTTGTCCTTTAAGTAGCAAATTGTTTGGACATTAAGAAGTCTGTTTCTAGTAATATACAGTTGAAGTTTGGATAAGTTTGGGCATTTTACGAACTATTGTGATGGCCTTGGTCATGTGTCCCAATAAGCTCGATGTTAAAGTTGGGAGAATGCGAGAATTGATACAATATATGCATTTGGTTTTCAAACGTACTAATTAAAAACATCATCCGAATTACTTAAATCACAGCAAATAATATTTTTGAAAAATGGCAGGCGTCTAGCATGGTGTACGGTCTTATGAAATCATCAGTGGCTTTGCGAAAAATTAAAAATACCGCAACGAAGAATCTATACAACTATCGAAAAACACAACAACTTAATACCAGTCTAATGAGAAATGATTTTTCCTAGTTTCATACAATATTAACCAGGATTATAATAATATTCTCCATTTTGCGTGAGAGCTAGATACATTAACCTTAAATACCACGTTAAAATAAGCATAAAAACTGAGTTTTTTTGCAAAATTTTTTTGTAGGTTACTTTTAGGATGACACAGAAAAGACCATAGGGAGTTTGAGGTTGCAGTTTCTTACTCCGATTTAATAAATTGTCTACCAAGTAATTGGCATATATAGGTATGGTAAGATACACTAAGATGCACGTTGACCGTGCACATTATGTGACCCAGTATGCATAAGGAGGAACCTATAAAAACCTTAAAGTCACTTACCTTATTGTCACTGTCAGTTGTGTTTCCAGAACCAAAACTAGCCAGCGAACACCGATCGTGATCGTTTTCAGTCAACGGCTCATCTAAATCTCTGGAGGAACGTTGTGAAGATCCGGATGCGGATCCTTTAGCTGGAGATTTTGGCAAAGTCAAAGACGTACCCGAAAAGCAAGTTTCTTGAATTACTTCTCGCATTCGCTTCACCCATATCTATTGGAAGGGGATTGTAAATGCATATGTTGCGATAGCATTCGGTTACACCATACCTGCTTTACTTCAAGATTGTTCGCTTTCAATACTATTCGGCAGTCCGATGTCATAGGAGCACGCCCAGTCCAAACTGCGAATTTTGTCTCGTCCCCTTCTATGTGCTCCGTAATACCGAGCTCTATTGATGAAATTTAGATTTAATAGCAGGTACAAGCACTGCATGCATTATATATACCTGTAGTCATTAATTTGTTCTTAAATTGATATTTCGCAGAGCCACTGGAATCTTTAACCTCTTTAGTAAATAATAAATATAACTCGAATAAAAATACACGACGATCACGCCCTTTACGGATAATTTGCTTGTTGTCCCACACAAGAAATGAATCCTGTCAATAATAGCGTATAGTTGCTGAACATATGTATTGTTTTTTTTCGATAAGACTTACTTGAAGAACCACTTCGCCCAGGTTATCTACAGATACATCACAATTTTCAAGCAAAGACAGGTGCATTGCATCATTCGCTTTTTTTGGTACGTTTAGCATAACTTCTAGGCCTTCCTTAATTTCGCCATGACTTTCCTCACAGCAAGTGAGAAGATCTTTCAATAGTAACTGGTATTTGGTTATACGCTGCACAGGTTTGATTAAAAAGGCCGGAAGTGGATGCTCGATCTTGTACTTGCGCTGCAATTCCTCAAAGTACGAGCCACTATGCTGTACCATCAAATTGTTCGATAGAGGTTTGTTTTTGCAATAGTGCACATACCTGCAATAAACGATATCATAAGGCAATTCTTTTGATGCTCAGATTTCTCAAGTTTATTTACTAACATGTCGAATTTAGAGGCCCATGTCACGAAACAATGCCCCACGTCCTCGGGCATCGTTTCGTACTTCTCCAATTCTCTCAGGAATATGTTCTGGTGGAAATTATAAATTTCCTCCATATTTCCAAATAGAATATCCTCTTTGCCAATAAGACCAGCAGGAACATTATTTCCCGAACGAAACTCGTGAAGAAAGCACTTTATACACGTTTCCAAGTCTTTGACGTAGGTGCGCTCGGTGTGCATTAGCTCAGCCATAATGAACTCTTTACGACGAGCCGACTTTCTTTTCTCTTCGTTAATTTCTTTTGTAA
Organism: Nemotelus pantherinus; assembly: GCA_963978885.1. NCBI lineage: Eukaryota > Metazoa > Arthropoda > Insecta > Diptera > Stratiomyidae > Nemotelus > Nemotelus pantherinus. Next base: position 35,195 of record OZ022263.1, read on the forward strand.
CTGCAGTAGACACTAGTTTGGCTTCGAGGCTAGGATCAGAATGTCGATCACCAGCTGATCCCATTAAGGTGTCCCCTAAAACAAAAAACACGAGGATAATTTCGCGGATTAGCACATCCTGGAAATCTTTTCTCTAACTTTTCACTTACCTGACGAAGAGTTGAGAGACGAGTTACTGTCTTCTGCAATGGCGGACACACCTAGTGATTTTTCTAGCTGCTCTCTATATGAATCCATGCGGTTGCTGAAGTCCTTGAATCTGCAAAAAAAACATGTTTCTCAATTTTTTTCTTCCGTGCACTACATGCTACTGGACATACCTATTATCAACCGCTGCAACCCACTGCTTAATTGAGCTTGCATGTGCGTGCCCTTTCTCCACCAAACTATCAGCAAGCTGAAGTAAGAGTTTCACTCGTTCTCTCGTTTCCTTTGCAGTACCTCGAAATTCGTTATGCTCCTTTAGAAGACATTCAGTCTCTTCTTTCGATTTCCCCACCAAATTCGTCCGCGACGATAGGTACACCTCGCCAGTATTATGGATCCATTCAATCGCTTGTTTCGCTGAACGTTCGAACAATACGAACTGTTGGCATTGGTCTAAGCTCTTTTTGCGTTGAGTCCAAAACTCCAGCACTTGATTCTCTTGTGCCAAAAGCTTGTCTAGAATAGACTTGACTCTACTTTCACAGTTGCCTTGCGCCTGATATTTATAATACTGTTGCGAACGACCAGCATACTTCAGGAATGTTTCTGCTGTACGGCGCGCTAAGGTGCAAGCTTTTAGGAATGCTTCTTTTTGCTCCTGGTGCTTTGCTATCAACTGCACTATTGCTTGTGCCTTCTCATTTGAACCTCCACCCCCACACCAATCTTCTTCTCGTCTGTATTCTCTTTCTAAGCTGTCCAGCACGCTGCACACTTGCTCCGCTGTCTTATAGAAATTTATCGATGCCGTGACGAGTTTGTGGCGCTCTTCAGCACATGTTACAAGCTGCTGCCACTTTTTTGTCACGTCATCCGATATTTCCCTAATCGATTGTGGATCGTAATGGTTTGCATTGATCAAAGCGTCTGCCCGATATTTCACCTGAACTGCAGATGTGTGCGTCTTCTCTATCGCAACCTGGAATTGCTCGTGTTCTTTCCGCAACTGTTCAGCTTCTGACAGACTGTTTGGCGTCACAAAACTAGCCACAAGCATTGCTTCGCCGTTCCTAATCCACGATATTACTTGATTGGCATCGTTTTGAAACTGACATAGCTGCACGGCTTGTTCCAGCTTCGAACGCTTGACTTCCGACAGATCCTCCAAGTCCATTTCTCTGTCATGCAAGAAGTCGAGCAAATACTGGATTCTTGCTTGAGCTGTATGCGTTGCGTCAGCCATCGCAATGAATCCGGCCGATTCGAACATTTGCAGTAAGTCCTGACCTTGCTGTAACACCTCGAATGTAGTGTTTTGCATGTGGGTGACAGACTCGTTGTGCAGCCTGAGGAGTTGCTCGGCTTTCTGATAGTCTCGAGATAGTTCGACGTGTTGTAGTTCTTCCGCCCACATCTCTAGCTGTGAAGATACCTCGAGTGCGTCCCGCTCAAAATATCGCAGCCTTAATATTAGGTCCGCACGAAATTTCCGAGCGTTCCACAACTCTTCGAGCTCTACTTTCTGTTTTGCCAGTTTCTCGAGCGTTGACTCCAGGGCGGACAATGAACCTGTATTGTCGACATATTCCAGCGACCGCATTTCTTGCAGTAAGGCTTCGCCCTGCGCTATAGTCTGAAGGCAGCCATTCAGGGTACTTTCTTGTTGATCTTGGTACTGCTGCATGAGACGTTCAATACCCTCTAAGTTCTCTTGCGAGAGCACAGTTTCATCAGTTGACACTTCAGTGCGCAATTGGTCAATCCAAGCCGCCACTTCTTTCTCGTGCGTGTAGAATATTACCGCCATGTCAAGCCTTCTTCGTCGCTGCTCAACACGCTCGGCAAAAGATGCCACCTGTAACTCGAGCTCGCGAGCTACTGAGTAGATTTCATTCGGATCGGCCTCTCCAGATCGGGCCAAGTCATCTGCTGCAGATAGCAGTTTCTCTGCATTGCTGTACGTATTTTGTGCCACATTCTCAAAGTGCTCATGACTCTTTTGATAGACTCTTGCTTTTTGCAAATTACGACCAATACCCGTGTTTTTTCGTAAGAACACTTCACCGTGATTTTTCAGCCAATCTAATACTTGTTTTACGTCTTCCTGAAACAATCGAAGCGCTAGCGTTTGGTGCAATCGTATTTTTTCCTGATGCCATTTCGCTTCTAGCGATCTGTGGTGACCCAAAATCTGATGTATGACCTCCAGTACGTGTGATGCTCCTTCGCTGTAGTCCTGTGCGGGGTTCGGTCGTTCATATTTATTGAACCCACCATTTTTCCTGTGGTCCGGTACACCTGGCGGAGGTGGTTGATGGCATACTTGCACTAAATGGTCCAATTGGTATAGCAGTTTCTTGCTTGTGGAATGTACTTCGGTGTACGCTTGGCACATCGCTTCGTATAGCGATTGGTGCGTACGGATTGCCGTCTCCAAGCTTTGAATATCAGATGGGAGTGGTTGTGATGCCTGACATGCTGCAGCCCACGATACCACGCTGTTACAATACTGTTCGGCTTTGTGATGAAATAGCACACTCAGCTGCAGCACGGCAGTGCGTTCGTCCAGTCCTGCCGCAAAGTCCTTCCACGTACGGTCTAGGCGTGTTGCCAGAGTCTTGATCTGCTGAGCAGCGTAGTGATTACCTGCAAGGGAAACAGAATTCGTTAAAAACGTTAGCAGATGCGAACACACCATACTTACTTTCTATTAGACGACCCGCTACCGCTAAAATCCGTTCAATATTCACGGAAACGTTCATAGAAGCTACCGCAAATTTTTGATGCTCCTCCTGCAGATTCTTCGCCACCGAGTATTTGTGTCCTATCTCTACGTAACTCATATGAAAAACGTCTCGATTATGAAGGATCCAATCGAACATTTTCTCACAGTCTTGCTCAAACAGTCGCCACTGGAAGCATTGGTCCAACTTGGTTTTCTTGTGCTGCCACAAAGTAAGCAGGTGTTGCTGCCCGCTGTGAATATGATCTAGTTGTCTCATCACTTTGTTAATAGCTGCCACCATATCCGGGTTCGTAGATACATTCCGAAAGCTGCCAGGCGAGCCCATTTGCGATGAATGCGAACCGTCTTCCTGATGGCTCACGTTCAACTTCGCAATCAATTTTTGACCTTGAATGTCGACGTCTTCGATAGGCAACTTAAGGATCTTCTTTTTCATTTCATTGTGGTGGTCCAAGCTGTGTTTCGCTCCATTTACATCCTCTGCGAAATCGTTGCGACTCAGGTCTTCTTGCAAGTCATCGATTCGGTCGATCATGTCGCCCGCGTTCCAGAAGAATTCCTCGATAGCGAGGCGGCATTCAGTCCAATGGTTACTATCATAAGGCTGGCTGCCATCGAACTCCGCTGGCAGCTGCAGAGGTTCCGCAACCTTGGGCAGCGCATCAATTGAAATCGTCGTAGTTTCGAACTTGTATTTGTGACTAGCTATTGATGCGCGCTGCTTCTGCCAGAAATTGTCCGGTTTGATTATCACAGCGTTATGAATGTTAGCGCTGAAATGTTCCTGTAGCACTTTAAGTATTGTCTTAACATTTGTCGAGCAATTTCCATTGCCTCGCATGTCGATTATCACCGTAAACCCCAAATTTTTCGCCGAATCACTGAAACAACATTAAAGAGGACGTTAGAATCATCACTGAACCATGAACTTAAATTGTTTCTCCACCTTGGTATCATAATCAGATAGCTGAGAAGGCGACGCAAATCATCCGGTTTTAAACGTTCCCTACGAGGATTTGCAGGAAAACATAGTATTGGGCCCCCACGCCTATCGCGTCCACCTGTTAGGTAAACGATTTTCTCCTGCAGCAGAGGCAGTATGTCCCTGGCCCGTTGTCCATCCATGGCCACTTACACCCAAAAGGACACTCAATGATTGCCGATTTACACCAAAACCCGAAAGTCCGCAGTGTCAATCGGATTTCTGTTGACACCACCTCCACCCACCTTCACAGCTCTAACCTTCTGTTGCACATTTACAGTGTAATCTCTCCTTTCTTTCACGTCCTTAATGCATAAATACTGTATTAAATAAGATTGCTTCGGACGCGGGCATCGTCAGCAAGGAAACAGTAAGCTCACGGGCACAACGAAGCGTTTCGACTTTGTATCGCTTGTTTTTCGCGATGCACAAATCAATAAAACTGATTCCCTTGGCAGTCTTCCACTTCTTTCATCAAGCGTCGACGACTGACGTTTCGCGTAAAAAACTAATTTTCGGCGATCCTCGCTTAGTTGGGGTTTATTGAGTTAGTATAGACACGCTGGTTCACTATTTAATGTTAGGCCATTTAATTTCAGTGAGTATTTTACGTTATGGTTTGTTTGAAGAGTTTTTCTTTCCAAATTTAGTGCTTCTTTCTTCCAACACCCATACACACATAAAACACCATTCTCTGACAGACGTCAGCCAACCTGCACCAAATTGTATTTCAATCGCCGTCAGCACAATTTGACATTATTTTGTGCCTTGACTATATTCGTTTTTGTAGAAAATGAGAAGAAAATGGCTGAGTTAACGACGTGGAAATCCGAAATTATTGCCGAAAATGGCGAGAATGGAGGAATCGAAGAAAAAACAAGCAAACCACAAAGCGTACCCAGATCCTTCGAAAATCGTAAAACTATATCTAAATCTTGAACAAAAAAAGATCGTGTGGTTACATATTAAAATGGCGGGAATCGAGGAATCGAGGAAATTTTTTTTAAATGAAGAAAGAAAAATTAACTTCGCAACTATTACACAATACGTTTCTAAATTTACTAGACTGTAGCTTCCAAAAATGTGTCTAAGAATACGGTTGACGACGCCAAAAACAGAAAAACAGTAGCGATTCATGTGCAGCGGTTCAACCTGCATGTGTTCACCATCGGTGACTTTAGCGCTGGCGTCAGCATGAAGAGGTAACAACCGTCCACAGAAAGCCTTGCTGGAAAGTAACAACCAGTGCTGTCGTTTTAGTTTTTCTTTGTGCAGTTGCAGCAGATTAAATTGCAATAGATTGATTTTTCTATAGGTATATACATATGTGTACACATATAAGTATTCTTACATGCATTTAAAAAAAAACTATTGCTATTTGAAATAGCAATACAAACTATGTTCAACAAAAAATATAGATTTTTTTGTTAAAGATATCAGATTCGAGTTTAGTCGTTTGGTGAAAAGTACATACTACTATTGTTATTTTCAGTTTTTCCATATTAAAGAAAATAAATTGCAATATACAGTTATATTTCCAGGATTAGGGATTGGGAAAATTCCTATTCATTCTCAGTTCGAAATGGCTAGCGGTTGAATCTAAACAGAGCGAAACTAACTTACTAAATATGCTAACTAGATTAAACAAGAGCAAATTTTGTAAAATGCAATAAATGAACCTCAAATGCAATGTTGCAGTAAACTGCATCGAATCGCAACAGATATACTGCCATTGCTGTAAAACAGCGCTGGTAACAACGCTCCTCGTCCTTCTTCTTCATGAATTAAATAGCAAGCACAATAAATAAAACAATAAATAAAAAACAATAAATAGCAAGCAGACCTACAACGACGACTCTTGACGACGATTGACCAATAATGTCCGAAAATGGCGAGAATGGAGGAATCGAGGAACATTTTTTTTTTTGAATTTTAAATTATTTAATTTAAAAAAAGTTACCCCCAACAACAAACGCCAGCACAAAACTATTGAAAATCGCTTCGAAATTCGTAAAAGATACTTCGAAAATCGTAAAAGATACCGAAAGTCAAACAACGACAATTTCAATTTCACCGACTACTCACATTTAACATCGAAAAAATGCCTGGAATGAATGATATATTACTTTTATAGTAATCTTAAACAAAAAATAAAGGTCGTGTGCTGCGTAATGAGAACATATTTCAGAAAACGTGTCCCACTGGTAGTCCCATTTGCTGGTAGTATTGTAGGTGCGCGCCCATAAAAAGTTTAGCTCATATAGCTCATATGCGAAATCGATAGCTGTGGGGACATCTATCCAATCATCTATTCGTCTCTCTTGTGGTTTAGTCGAGTGGGAGAATAGCGGGGTCCGGAAATTGACGACTTTTTTTTATTGGGTAAACTCGACTTGATACACCACAGCCGGAAAAACACGAAATTATGCAAAAAAAATACTCGAGAAGACAATACAATTAAGAAAAACAAACAAACAAACAAAAACTCCAAAAGCAAATACACAACCACAAAAACACAAACATACTTGAGAGACATCTATCGGCAAAATTCATGTAACGGCTGTGGGGTGCATCAAGTCGAGTTTTATCAAGAAAATTATAAATTTTACGGCTATTACAGCTCATTCTTTTGTTTTGGTTTTTTTGGTTAATTACTGCTATATTCAATATTATTTTTAGTTAGTTCCTTCCTTATTTTTAAATAAAGGTCTCTTGCTACGAAACGACGAATAATGTCCGAAAATGACGAGAATTGAGCAATGGAGGAAAATTGTAAAATTCATTGAAAATAAAAGAAAGAAAGTATAAATTTTATTAAAATATACGGCTTATTACATTTTTTTGTAAAACTCGACTTGATGCACCACAGCCGGGATATTTTACCACAAGAGGTAGATCCCTGCTACCACCTAGGTAGCAGGGATCAAAAATTGAAGAAAAACACAAAATTATACCAAAAATAGGTGAGACACTTAAGAAAAACAAACAAAACCCATTCACAAACACGCAACCACAAAAACACAAACATACTAGCCAGACATATATCGCAAAATCGTCTATCAAGTCTTGTTTAGCTCTTTTCTTAGTTTATTATTTTATATTTCAATTTTATGTATCTGGCTCAGTTTTATTATTTTCTTTTTGATTTTGATTTGTTTAAGAATCGAACGAAATTTCTTAATTTTGACAGCAAATGAGTCAAATTATTACAAAATTGTCGCAAAATATTCAATTAAAAATCACACAAAAAGGATGAGCGAGAGGAAGGCGGCTAAATTCAATTCCGTGTTCCCCATAGCCGTTAGGCAATTTCACCGATGGATGTCTGACTAGTATATAAAATTAATTTATGTTTTTATGGTTGTCTTTGTGTTTTCTCCAACTTTTAACTCCTGCTATTGCCGAATGCCCTCTGATGATTAAAGTTCCCGACTGGGAACTATCAAGTCGAGTTTTACCAGGAAAAGTCAAAAACTTACCAGGAAAAACACGAATCAACGTATCCGATCCTTTCCGCTTCAACTCCACCTTCTGTAAACTCGAATCGAACTGACCAATATAAAACATCAATATGTAATCATGTGCTTTTCTCACGATGATGACGACGATCATGACTTTGGAACCGAAATTCCGTGATTTTAAACGGAAAGTTAAAAAAAATATTGGCCATTGCAATTTTGAACTCCTGCTAACACCGACCATTAACCTGGTGATGATTGTTTCTGGCTGGAGACCATCATTTTGAGCTTTACGCTTGGAATTTTGGGTCCAGATCTCTATCAAGGGACAAATGAATTGATGCGATTGAAGGCAACAAACTAGCAAGGTAGGAAACACAATATCAGCAACATTTACAGGTTATGCCTAGTACTATACTCTTCGCGAAACGAATTCAACGGTCAAATCCCATACAAACAGAGCTTTACTGACGAATTGAAAAGCTCTTTTTGTATGGGATTCGACCGTTGAATTCGTTTCGCGAAGAGTATAATACTAGGCATTAATAAAAACACAGCACATTTTACTTTTTACTAGAAATAGTTATACATATATTTTTAATTTATTCCGTCGACTTTTACATGAATATAGATAATAGATACTAATCAGAATACTTATTTTGGTTGTTAAATTTCGGATAGTGTCCCAAATCGTAACTCTTCAACTCTTCTGGTTTCTTCTTTCTGATTTCGTTTATTTCTTTGTTTCGCTCGAATTGCATGTGGAAGGAATAGTAATTGGTTAAAACTTTATGGATAAATTTGATTTGACATAGTTTCAATAGTTTCAACTTATCGAGTGTTGGATACATTTAGTGTTGTTTTTCCACTGTGTTTTTCTTCATTATTATTGTGTTCATGTTTATTTACGATTAGCTTCCTTTTTTTCTTCTAATCTTAATGAATAAAAAACTAAAGCGAATGTATGATGTTGGTATTTTTCAATAAATCAATGCAATTCATTTTAACAATTTGAATAGAATATAACTGATTTCAACATCGATGAAGAAGAGGACATCGAGTTGTTTGAGTCGACAACCAAAACCAACTTATTTTCTGTTACATTTTTATCGTCTCTTAATGCGCTTATCTACATTAAAATAATTTAAAATGTTATGATAATGATAACTGTTCAATTTTTGGATGTTTGTACCTAAGCAGTAGTTCTCTTCTTTTTAATATAGTTTACTTATTTCACATCAAGATATTTGATTATTTGAGAATTAATAATGCTTTTGTACAGCTGAAAATAAATAATTGTTCCCTTTAAATATCATTTTAACACAGAAACATATCGTAAGTAGATTTCTTGGGGTACTTTTTTCCTCATATTGCACTTTAAAATAACAAATAAGACTGTTTTGGAATTAAATACAGGCAATAAGTAGGCTTAAATCAATAATTTTTGTTTCCTTCTTGACGTTGAGGTGAACGGTCTTACTACAAAAACTATGAAATGTTTAACTCAAATCTAAGTCTACATAAAGTGGAAAAAAATTAATACTAACACTTAAACTAAGTTTCAGTGTCGTCAAGTACACGCTTGCCGTTCGGGGTTAAAACACTTGTCGCTACGTTATGAGGTGTGATGCCCCGAATGACAAGCAGGATTTTGTTACCGAAAATCGATACATATTCACAAGTTTACCAAATGTCATTACTTCATTGAATATTTTCTTCTCATTCTTTTAATATGAAAATAATACTGCAGTTTTACTCAAATTCGCTTACTTTTAAAAACCAAAATAAAAAAAATTCTTGCTATCAACTGAATCGCAATAGTGAATTTATGCTTGACAAATGTTATTGGAAAAGTTCAACTGCCATCATTTAATTAATACATTGTTAAGATAATCGTAATTTCAGTTGGCTTCTCCACTCCGATTCCAGCTTACTTTCCGAGCAGTTTCTCAGCATGAAGTCAAGTCATGCTTTTTCAACGTATACATGTGGCTGGGTTATTCTCATAGACAATTCAAATTGCAGTTGACATTAGTTATATCTGCCGGCTGAATGTGAAACACAATTATTTCAGTTCTCGCGAAAAAATATAATCGACCGTAATCGAACGCAGAAGCTTCATAAATAGTAAGTAGCTATGTATTTATAGATTTGGCTTTGTAGTGTCAGTAACAGCGGTATGTACAAATTTCTGAATGTGAGTTTAACGTAAGGAGAAAATATTCAAACATTATTTACACTATTGCCGTTCATCTAGAAAAGCATTTTGGGCTTATTTTCTTGGAATTAAATGAAAGCTTTTAGTCTATCTTCATTACTAAGATAAACAAGAAGCTTTGTTTCGCAGACTTCACTGTCCGATTTTTCTGTTCGGCCGTGAAACTCGAGCCATATTCACCGGTTTAAGACCTCTTCTCTGCTATGTTCAGTTTGCCTCTATTTTATTACTAATCAGTAATCATCCGAAAATTCAGCCAAAGATACTGCCAGTCAGTGTAAAGTAATAATTTAAAAAATCCTCAAATCAAGTTTCCAGTGACAAATTTCCTCGAATAGGGACACAACCTCATTTCATTTTATATCTTTTTATCTTACGCAAATCATTTTTAGTATACGTTATTATTTATCGCCGAAATATATTTAAATATATTATTTTACGGATATCAATTTGGATTCCGAATATCTCTTACATTCAATTTTGTTTATAATTTCATTTTTCGTTTTAAAAAATAATAGCAGTTATTCTTTACACCTACGTATTAAAAATGCAGTGAAAAAGAGCATATTGTGTTCGAAATTTTGATATATTTAGGAAAAGGCACTTTCTACTTGGAAATGTATGATACCGCATATAATTTTTTCTATCTCATCAAACTCAACTAAACTTTTATTTCAAAAGTCATTTGAACTCAAATCGCTACATGCGCTTGCTTCTTCAATTCGCTACGCGCATTTCACATTTGAAAGCCTAAACAAACAATCGATTCGAAATCTTAAGATCAATTTTCAATTTTCATCCTGCAAAAACACGAAAGCTTTCAAATTAATAATAACGGTCACATTTTGCTCCTTCTCTGGCGTAACTATAAGTCGATGGGGAGGACACATTTTCCACTGCTATTATCTAGAAATTATATATTTTTGGCCAAAGTACGAACGATAACAGGAAAATAAATCGAATTTCAATTACTACTCTTATATTTTCTAAAGAACTGTTCAGGTTCAACTTAACTCTATTTACACGATTCCAAATAAAAGCTCATGTTAAATTCTCTACTTAAAAAATAGTCACCAAACATTTTGTAAACAAAGAGTGGAAATGGAACGAAATGTATAATAAGTTCATTCAATAATGTCATTGTTCCATAAAATCGACTACCCTAGAGGTTGTGTCGTTTATTTTTCATTTTAAATTTTCAATCTCTTCTTTTTTCGTTTTTATTTTAAATATTAGCTCTACAACAACGTTATTTTTGAATTTTGAATACATTTTTCGAAAAGGCATTTTCAATCACCTAAACATTATATTAATAAACAATTTTGTACATTTGCTTAAGTTGTTTTTCGGTTCTAAATACTTTCAACGCTTCCCGCTTTCCTGAAAATTACACAGTGACGATTATATGGAAGTATTTATTTCTCTGTATCTATCTCTCTCTCTCTTTGCGAATGAATTTGGCGAAGAGTCTCAACTTTTCTATATCGATATCATTCATGGTTCGAACTCTATCTAATGCACTAATTTTCGGACTAATATCCTTAAATAATTTGTGCCGAATGGAGTGCACGTTTACTCCCGAATAGAGTGCACGTTTAGTCCCGAATCGATTATCAAACAGAATTATCTCAAATATTTCCGGAGCCAACCTAAAACAGTTCTCGATTCTAAGTATTCCGAATTTTTCAGTTTTCAGACGTGTGAGAATCTACGAGGAGAAGATAAAAACATAAATATCGAATAAATATACCTTAGTTTCATTTAGTTTCATCAGTTTCAACACACGAGTCTATTTTTTAATTTTGTGAGATCGTGCTATTAGTTGACCGTGACGAGGCTTAATTCTAATCAGACCGACAGTCCGCTACTGGCTCGAGTTTTATGCTCCCCGATGGTTCCTTGAAGTGCGACATTGGCTGACTACGTGCAGGCCGACCAACTAGGTCTGAAATATCCTCCTGGAATAGGTGCTCAGGTCTAGGCGAAGAATATCCTCGCGAAGGCTTATACGACATTCCGCTTACGCCGACGGCAAGATTTACTGCAGGCTCCAATGCTAGTTCTATAGGCGAGTTCAGAGGAATCTCGTCCGGGCTGTTGATGCGTAAGTCGTGGGCGGCAGCCGTAGGTGAGTTATTCCGTGAAAGGCTTCCCGATCCACTCGGGGCCGACGATGGGTTCAGCGTGGACGAAGTTTGCTGGCTGGGAGTGTTGGAAGTATAAGCAGGATTCGTTGATCCACTATTTTGATTACTGGAATTGGAGCCTAGTCCGGGAATAATGTGAATACCAGGAATTCCCCCCATGCTCATAGCCGCTGGGTTAGAAATCGCTGCCGTTGATGGCGAACTATGCCTCTGCGAGCTGGAGGCTGGAGAGTTTTGCTTAGGTATAGGGATGCCTCCATTGTTGGTGTGCATGTGCGAGGGTAGGTTGAAAAGCCCGGTGCCCTGCGGGTCGGTGTGATGCTGGGCTGCTGCAACCATTTGCATCTGTTGCCGTATACCATGCGCAACAGCAGCCACTGCCGCAGCTGTCGCTTCTGGTGACATCGAATCCGAATTTGTTGTTGCGGTTTGCTGAGAAAGTCCATTTGCGCAGGCTGCTCCCGAGTAATTCATCTGTCCGTCTTGGAATGGAAAAACGGGCTGCAACGAAAAAATAATGACAATATTCAGTGCTGGTACTACAAAGAAAAAAATGTTCGAATGTCTTGGAAAATATTGACAACAGTTGAAAACTTGAAAGGTTTCAATTTAGAGACCAATTTTTCCTTTTTTAATATCAATCGGTTTAACATAAACTGTACTTCACCCGATCGATAAATAGAAGATTAGATGGTTAGATAGGAATCTATATAGGATTATCCATTTCGTGCTTACGGATATCTGTCAAAGATATTATTTAGTTGAATGATTGAGGGGGCCCAACCACGTTCCTTGGAAAATAGGAACAACCAAACGAAAAAAAAATAAAATTATTGGGGGCTCGGTAGTTCTGCTCGCTAACGTGTTTATGTGAACAATCCCCAAACTCTGGACGAACTGAAAGCCAATATTCGTGAAGTCATGGCCGCGATGTTGCCCGAAATGTACCAGAAAGTCATTGAAAATTACCTCAGAAGGATCGAGTCCTGTAAGAAATCCCGTAGAGGACATTTGAACGATATTGTGTTTCACATATAATGACAAGGATCAATCTTTACAATGAAATAAAAATTACATTACTTTCTGAATATTTTGTGGTTTTTTTTCAAGTTTACTTTTTCAAGCACGAAATGGATAAACCAATACGTATAGACGTCGATGAAGAGCTTAGGTTATCGTAGAATTATCGATACCTGAATAAAATTTAAAATACATCTAGCTTCTAAAGTATAATCGGTCTTCAAATTAAAATTTTGGTTTTAAAGCTAGAAAAATTAAATTAGAACTCAACTAAAAAATTCGCCTTTTTTTTTAGAAAAATTCAAATATATAATATTTACTTACCGACTGTCGACCATATTGCAGATGCATTCCATCGTCTTTAATTTCTTTTGCATCTCTGAAAACAACTGTTTTAATGACACCCTTGATGTGTTCGTCAGGCCAAATTCCTAATAAGATCCGTTGTGGTCTGCCTCTTCCTTTCGGTCGTAGGTCCGTTCCGCCATCGATTGAAGGTCCCAGCATGTTGTGCACACGATTAGCGTACAGCACGAATGTCGGATACGGAATGTCATATTTCCGAGCCGCTTGCGACAGAGATAAACCTTCTTTTAAAACACTAAAAATCGCTTCAGCCATTGTCTCGGGTCGCCATGATTTCAACGGTCCTCTTTCTCGGAACCGTAAATGATGCATTAGGTTTTGATTTGTGTTCCAACATTTTTGCCACATCGATTGTAACTGGTACTGGTAACTGTCTGTAATTATAATGTCACACATGAGATTCATACGTCAGAAATATTTATCACGCATTTTTTTTAAAGAATTGAAGGAAGTTAAGTAGCTTTTATTAACCGAATATATTTAACGTGAGCCCTTTTCAGGAATGCATTCTTACAGAAATTGCTTGAAACATTTCACTTTAGAGAATCACAATAATTTGTAGGAATGTTTAAAGCTTTTTCCATGAATAATCAATGGAACATCGGCCGAAGAAATGATCTATCAAACAGTACGAGAACCTAAACAGTTAAGACTTACACATTCTTCTAGCAGTACTCGTTTCAGGACTAATTTGCTTGAAATATTATGACTTCGGATTACGTCTTTCAATTGACTTGTAGTGGGAATCAAATAGCTGTTTGACAGATATTCAGAAGCTAGGTCCTCACTTTATAATTCTTGCGTTTTGAGTTGTTGTCTTGATAGAAATGGAACGTGCCTGCTATACCTAATTTTTCACCACTTTGTTTTTGAAGAATTACCCGGATTGTTTCTGGATGCACTTTTATGCTCAAATAAATGCAAGTTTGACAGCATTTATCTTCACATTCCCTTTCATTCTCCTTAAAATCGATTGTTGGTTGTGCTCGTTCAGATTTCCTCAGATACTCCTTTTCCTTTATTTTTTATCTGCCTTCATTCACTGTAACGGGATATGACGAACTCGAATATTGCAAATCTTTTCTAAACTATTTCTCTAATTTTTCTGTAACTCTTTCGTTTTTTTGTATCGGAAATTATAAATAATCTTTCTTACGGCCAATGACACACTCGGTGGTTCCACCGAAGCGTTTAACGCTTCGGTTTGGCGCGTCGGTTGACACACACAGCGGTTTTCAGAAGCGTTTATCGAGTCGGTTCTCGGAGTATCATATAGATGCTTGTGAAAAAAGTAGTCGTGTATACATACATATGTATATAAATGTATATACCTATATATGTATATACATATATGCATATGAATTTAGGCTAAAGTGATTATAATACTAATTTTCTTTCAAAATCTGTAATTGCCTGCTTTGAGAAACGAAGTGCCCACAAATGTTTCATTTTCGAATACTGTATCCTAGCCATTCTTCAAAAATCAATTTTCTTATCAGATTTTCATTCCCATATCACATGTATTCATCAATGCCTCCTGATAATTTCAGCTCGATCGGATTTCGCAGCTATGAACAAATCGAAAAACGCTCGAAAAAACCGAGTCGGTGGGTCATTTTTCTCGTCTACCGACTCGGTTCCGAAACCGAGGGGCGGTCCGCACCGCGGTGTGTGTTATCACAATGCTAAATGAATGCACGGCTAAACCGACTCGGTTTTCCTCTCGGGAAACGCTTCGCTGGAACCGCCATGTTTGTCATTGGTCTACCTCTACTGTAGATTGTCCACTTTGTAAATAAATGACTCATTGGAGCCACCTGTACACCTTATTGACCGAATCAGTCCGTTCTCGTGTCCGTCTGTTTGTCCGCAGAATCTTGTCGTTAATTCTACAGCCCGGTCCCTAAGTGGCTTCAGTCCTACCAGTGTATTCTCATCTAATAAACTATGATATCTACTATTTACCGAATGTGAGACAATAACCAACTGATTAATGGTATCTCTCCAAATAGTTGAAAAGTTTAAGCGGTGAAATTGTGTAAGCTGATATTTTTTTTTAAAGAAAATACTTCTTAAAACACACAGATAGTAAAACAGTAGTATACAGACAGGTGTATGAGTTGGATTTTGACCCACTGAATTTTTCCCGAAAAACTAAACTAGAGACTAATCACAATTATTTGTCTGTTGGTGAAGAAATCGATCAGTCTCTAAGGACCATTTTACTCATGCGTCTATACGTCCATAAGATTAAGCCGATTTTGAGAAGGCGGGAGTTAAATGGAAGCAGCTTGCTCTTCACTCCTGCCTGCTAGAAAAGCTGTTGTAACCGATAGGCGCATGGACGAAGGAGTAAAATGCGCTTAATAGTTTTTTACTAGTGATCCCAATTGACCCTCATTCTAAAAAACATACTTCTTTCCAAATGGCAACAAAAATCCTAAATAAAATTTCTAAAATCAAGTTCTAAAATCATACATTTACGACAACACCTCCCCTTTCATTAATTTCCATGCATTATCTTAAGGAAAAATCTTTAAACTTATTACGTGTTCGAGTCTAATGAGACCCCGTTTCTTCAAAATAAAAAGCAGGCAAACAGTAATGATTGCGCAACGTTCATTCCAATTACGCTCTAGCTCTTACTCGGGCTATAGCTTTGGCTTTGCCTCGTCTAAAAGATATAACTATTGATTAAATAAATTGTTTCGATATCGTTACAAGTTTATCTTATTAATAGCTTAAGTTTGAAAAATTATAATGGAAGGTTGCTTGTTGTTCAATGCTTCGTTTCGGCGATTCGTTCACTTCTGGTCGGATAGTTGTGTACAAATGTGAAATATAAACACATATGCATGTGCCCATGCATACTTATGTGCATATTTACAAAGTCCATGTATACAGCGGTATCTGGCTTTTGCCGTTGTTATTACTTTCATAATATCTAAACAAGACCACAAAAGTTGAATTTAAAAATAAATTTAATGTTTAAGCTTTCTCTGTTCTTCCTCTTCATACTTCTATTGAAATACATTTGACGTCGTCGTCGGACGCATTGCTGGCTGCTTCTACCTCTCTGCCCCTGCTGATCATCTACCTCAAACGAAACGATGCCAGATTCCATCATAATCAATAAAATAAATAGAAAAATAATACCAATGGAATGGGAACGTCTCTTTCTTGGGCATTTTTTGAGTACGAATCAAGCGTACAGCGTTGCGTACATTGTATTACCGTGCCTCGTACAGCCTATCAAACAGAAAATTATCCATGCGCCTGCATACACATCTGCATCCGGGAGTGAGCAACAGCTATGGATGTAGGTATTGTTTGACTGAGCGAACTGTTTCGGAGCCGAACAAGGTACCCGACGGTTTCATCCTTTGCCAAGGGTGATTGGTGTGGGGCACATTCTAGATAGCGTAGGTCCTGGAGAATGATTTTTCGCTAACTCATTTAGCGTGCCTTCACAGCAATATATTACTTTATTATACATAGCACCGTCTGCAGCCTAAAGTAGCTGAACTTCTTACAAATACACATATCTGCCAAATTCAAAGTAAACTATGCATTCAACGATGGCCTTCAGCCGACCACCCTTCTCGATCCGCGACCAAACTTAATCAGAAGGAAATAATATTGGAAATAAAATTTCATTAGCAAAACGCAAATCATTTCGATTTTCACCAGCTAGTTTCCTTGGCAAGCGTGCAGCGCTACAAGCCCCAGTTCATATGGTAAGATTCTAGTATGACTCACTGTAGGGTTACTTTTAATGATAGCAAGGCAGAGGCAAAAGATAATCGGAACGGAACTTTCTCGTACTCGTATGTGGTACTGCGAGCGCGATGATATGCATTGCGTTCAGTTCAGACGTTCATCGTTACAGCACAAACAACACAAATGAAAAATATGAGCATACAATAAATATAAGGTCAATGGCATAATATACATTACATTAGAAGGAAACTCGACACCCGAAACAAGTATAGAATCGAATGGAATCGAATCGGAAAGAGAATGGGAATGAGAAGGCTACTATGGCATTTAACGGATCCAACGTTCCTCAAATAGATGTAATGGCTTTCTCGTTGTTGTATGCAGGCCAAGTGTTGGTTTTGAGCTGTGGATGTCGAATGGCAGCATGAGGCAAAGTTTAATATTTACTAAATCAACACACGGGGTAAATATCAGGACGGTGGCATAATAAGTCACTTAAGGCTGCGACACCACATCATTATCTAGCAACTTCCATCTGTAGGAATCGGACCCATTTAGCTTTCTTGCTCGTTCCGCAGCCATGACGTGCCGTTTTATCAGGCCGGCTCGAAGACTCTCCTATGTTTACTCTTTGACAATGTATAGAAAGCTACAAGTTTTCCTCTTATTTTTCATATTCCTGCATATGTAATTATATGACACATTGTTATGTCACTCGAACGCTAAAGGCAATACAGACATCCATTAGCATGATCTGTGAATTGGTTTCTGGGCTGGGTGTGCGGGTTCTTCATAGGAGTAAACATAATGATTACAGAGTGCCTATTATAATTGAAATTTCTCCAAATAAAATTTAATGGAGAGTTAAAACTAACAACGGAATGTATTATTAGTTCAGAAACTGAATAGCTCACATTTAGTAATAAAATTAATCTATTCGTTTATCGCCTACTACAAATTACAGAAACGCACTTATACATACAATAAAAATGCTTATGTGGAGTAACATCTCCAGCAAAAGGAGTTATCTTTTTGACCATTATGTGTGTGTGAAACCCAACGTGCGCACCAGCGTGAGAAGGTAAGCGGGAACCTACACATAGAGTTCAGCAAAAGTTATCTTAACATCTGGGATCTTTTTGAACGTATTTTATATTTTACAAAAAGTGTACGTATATTAAGCAAAAAAAAAACAGTTTTCAAATTTTTCAACAAAAATAGAAACAAATGAAAATTGATCATTTCAAAGCCAAAAATTTTTCATTTTATTTTATTAAATTCGTCTAATCCAGACTATGCACATACAAAATAGACATTAATCATTCTTATACAGAATTCGTTTAAGTGATGCTGTGGATAAATGAAAATCAAACATATAGTAAGCTTCGTTAAAGCATCTACTTATTGCAGCGACCGGTTCATTGTAACCATAATTGGTCCGATGTTGAGGGATCGACAAAAAGTTCACCCGACTAACACGTTTGTTATTAACGTTAAAGTTAAGTTGGCTTAATAAGTAGTTTGAGTCAATAGTGCTTTCCAAAATTCTCGCGGCAAATAAGATTTTGGAATTTTTTTGGAGGATTATTTTTGCGTTTGTAAGATAGAATCGGATACTTGTCAGGATTAATAAGAAGATTGTTATTGGAACACCAGCTGGCAAATCTGTTTAGATCCTGCTGCAAATCATTGCAATCGTTAAGGTTTCTCACAGCTTTGAAAATTTTAGCGTCATCAGCATAAAGCAGAACAGAAGATGACTGCAGAATGGAGCCTACATCATGAGTAAATAAGGCGAACAGTAAAGGACCTAGCTGACTACTTCGTAGAACGCCAGACGTGGTTTTAATTTCAGCGTGGTTTTAATTTCAGACCATGCACCGCCAAAGGATACACGTTGGGTTCAATTCGTCAAGTAAGAGTCAGTCCAATTTAGAAACAAGTTAGGGAATTGAAAGGTATGAAGCTTATTTAAAAGTATAGAGTGATAAAGCTTATCAAAGACTTTCGTCAAGTCTGTGTAGGGACAGTCAGTTTGGAGACCAGCTTCGATTGGAGTTGTTTACTTGGTGAGAAAAATCAAGCAGGTTGGTCGTGGTTGCACGACCTTTCATAAAACCGTGCTGATACGGAGCCATAATGGATTTGCAATGAAAGGCTACAATATCCGTGACTATGGCTTCAAAAAGTTTAACGACGGAGGGAATTTTTGCAATAGGTCGATAGTTGCAAGCATAATTACGACTTCCTTTCTAGAATATAGGAGTGATGGTGGAGTATTTCCACAAAAGAGGAAAGATGCTTGCTTTTAATGATGAATTGAAAATATAAGACAGCACAGGCAGTACTGATGACACACAATATTTTAAGGCTAAATTAGGTATGCCATCTGGGTTAGGGGTTATATTATTGTCAAGTTTATTAACAAATGCGATGTCCTCATCAATTTTTAAATCCTCCATCTCCAAAGAGGAGACTGTTGAGTTCTTCAAGTAGAATGAAGTTTGGATAGTCTGTACGATAAGCTTTACGGAAAACAGAAGCAAATAAATTACTGATATCAAAGGGATCATCAATATATGAGTCGTTAGCTTTAAATGTATCGTTATAATTCTTAGAATTAACAAAATTCCAAAAATATTTGTGCTTCACACCAGTAGAAGAGGCATCAGTCGCAAAAATCAGGTCCAGCAATTTTCCATTTGAGTTCCGGATGCAATTGGTTTGAAATAAACCAAGTGATATTAATTCGTTTGCAATGTTGATGTCGTGTTGTTCGCCGATAAAAGTAGAGCTCGGAACTTCGGAAGTGCCGTCCGCTGAAGGGCACCAGTTGATTCTAAGTAGGTTGAAATCACCCATTAAGACGACGTCGTCGTTATTGTCCGCAAGGTCACATATGAGCAACATTAAGCTTGCCGCACACTATTCTGACACGACACGATAAGAATCGGTGAAAATCAATTGAGTAGGCCAAAGACTCCTTCAGCGTCCGTTTTTCAGACAAACGAAGTGCTATTTGAAGCTCTTCATCACGCACTCCCTTGATGAAAGTATCTTTCGCCGTTTCATCCCGATATTCTGGATCCCACCTGGGATAGGACAGAAGTATTAATCGCTCAACGTTCTGAACCAACTACTGCAACGTCTCCCCTGGTTTCAGTGTCCGTGTTCTGAACAGTGAACGATGAACTTCTTTCAGGTGGTATTCGCCGTACCGCATATGCAAAACATTCGTCAGGCTTGAATAGCTGAAGCTGTTATCCGCTGGAATTGTTAGAAGAACTTCCGCTGCGGCTCCTCTCAATGACACCATCAGTTGTATCGCGCATTCTCGATCGCTTCAGTTGTTAAATTCTGTAACTGTCTCAAACTGCTTCTTATGGATTGTCCAAGAAGTTTGCCCATCAAAAGTTGGTGCTTTGAGCGCTTTGCCGCCACTTGATTCAGCTGGCACAATTTCTACGGCTTTCACGCGTTGCAGATCCGATTTCAGCAAATCCATTTCCTTTCTAAGCACTGCCAGCTTCCGCTCCTGCTTCACGCACTCGACGTTCATCTCCGCAAATGTCAGTTCACTCACTTTTGGCATTGTTTTTGGATAAATCCACATAATTTTTCACAATCATCACTTTTCACAACTTCAATTATTCCGCATAACTTACAATGATCACTGTCCGAAACTTTTTACTTTTTATTTAGTCCGCGCACCTATTAATTTTCACTTTTCATACAAGTTCAGTGTCCACAGCTTCACTAAAAGTCACTTTCTAAATCACAATCGAGAAAGAATCCCACTTCTGACACCAACTATTGTGTTTTACTCTTGAAAAACACCTTTCGTAGATTCCATATTCTCCACATTCGTGAAATCGCGTAAAATTTACTGATCGCAATATTATTAATCACACTATTACAATTTCAAGTTATAATTTCACACTCTATCGCTTTTCAAAAATATTCGCACCCGGATACGCTTAATTTGTATTCGATTTCAGGATTGTGAGAAATTTTAGCGCCACACGCCATAATACATGGCGAAAAGTACATAGGAGCAGACGCTATGCTTATAGCCCCCCACGCCATGTACTATAGCCCTTCACGCCATGTACTATTGGGTACTATAGTCCTCCACGCCATGTACTATAGTACATGACGTGGAGGACTATAGTGCATGGCGTGGAGGACTATAATACATGGCGTGGAGGACTATAAGCATAGCGTCTGCTCCTATGTACTTTTCGCCATGCACTATGTCGTGTGGCACTATATTTTATCACAATCCCGAAATCGACTATGTACATGGCGCCAGAAGTCTAAAAACTATGGCGTCTGGCGCTATGTGTTTTTCCAGTGTAACTAAAAAGCAGAGGCCAGTAATTTGATATGTAATAGAACAATGATATTAAACTTATCGATTTTTTTCAAACGTAACTTATGAAAGAAATAAATTGTCAGCTAGATTCTTGCTTTAGCTAATTCTTTAACTAACTTTCCGGATGTCCTTGGGTTAGATTGCAAATTGAAAAGAATTATTTTATTACAGTAAAATAGAAGCTCGACTTCAAAACAAAGTACTTACCTCAATTCATCCGAATCGGTATGAGAACTGAAGCCATATTATATGGCTCACGGCACTATGTAATATAGCGTGTGGAGCCATAATTTCTGCACCATGTAATTATGGCGCTGGGAGCCATACTGTATAGCTCAGGGCACTCTGTGCATAGCGTATGGGACCATAAATAATGACATAGCTCTGGGTGCCATGTGGACAACCCTTGTTGAGTCTAGGGGTTGAAGCTGATAGAGAACTACGTTCACAAACTTACAATCAATATGAATACGAGTGTGGAGTGATTTTTTTCATGACTCACTACCCCTAATTAACTCGAGTACTTTTTCACAGCTAGGTGAACTCAAAGCTCGGTGCGCGCTCCCTCGTCCGAACCTGGATTCAAACCTGGATTCAAACCAGGAACCCCACACAGAAGGCTACTCACGCTTACAGCCGCATAGCAGTTACAAATGCTTTAGCTCGTTGACAAAAGGATTTTCACCGGAACGACATTGCATTGGACTACCATTATTTTTTTTTCCTCGAGGTCAGTCGCCATATCTTTTCTACACAGGCTAATCAAGCCTGGCTCTACGTTATCCATAATTTAATGATTTAATTTGCAGAGTCGTTATGGTGCTCACAAAATTATAACCAAATACATTAAATATTAAAACATTCACCAAAGGGCATTAGGAGCGTCCGATGCAAAGTACAAGTGTGCGAAAACGAGATCATTAGCGCAGCGGTTCAACTGCGAACCTAACCAACCAGAGAAATAGTTTACATGTAATTTGCATCGAATACCTATCTCTCCACATATAGAATGCAGTATATGATATGTACGTACATCGATACTCATAATACATACGAAAACGACATATTTGAATCTGAACTGAACTGAATGAATTAGAATGCTTGCAAATGAATATTTTCATTTCGTGCTTGCTTACTTGTTTCGTTGTTTTTCATTTTATGTTTCTATTCCACCTCGTCCAAGAATAAAACATTATAACAATAACAATACATCAACTTAAACTGAATACACACATCAGCAACAGCACCAACAATAGCTTGGAATTATTGTAGAATATTGTATGACTACGATGCAAATTCAAATTCATATGAAATTAAGTCTTAAGGAATATTATGGCAATTCAGTCCAGTCATCATGTACAATTTGATTACATTTGCATGAGTAAGTAATCAAATATAAACATGAACAAAAGAAATACTGGCGTCGAAGAATTTTCACGAGTTTCAGTCGATGACTTGCAGAGACGACGACTTGGTGCGACGCAGCAAGGGCGCCTCCTCTTTCCAATAGCGGGGAGTATAGCCCAACAAATGCTTCTTGCGTATGTGTGCAAAATCATATTAATTCAAGATCTTATCAAAGAGTGATCAAAGAGTGTCACTGTGACAATTCCAATGACTAAAGAAAACCTAAATGTTCGTTAAATAGGCTATTCGGGATCAGTCGAATGCATATTTATACGGCGAATCTTGGGACAGTTATTTTCATGCAAACATTGTTGAACAAAAACTGCTCGATGGGGGAAGCACTTCATGTTTTTTTGTAGTTCAACAACGCACTATTTTTTTTAGGAAAACATGAATCCTATATGACGTAGCATTTCGGAAAACAACGTCTCAGATATTGAAAAAAAGTTTTTAATGATCAGCATTCACGCTGCTGTTACATTTGAAATTTTCTTCGCGACGGTTCATCAATACGAAAAAATCACTATTCACACAACTTGCTCTACAAAATCAATTTCGAAATCAATAATAACAAGAAATAAAGGGAAAAAATACAAATGTGCGAATTGAAGGCCATGAATAAATACATATATTACGCTGAATCATGCACATTTGAGTGAAAATTGAAATCGATTGAATGTTTAAATCACTCACTCACTGGGAGCTCGGCCATATTCACGTACATCCATAGCTAGAATATGTTGAAATATCTGTTTATAGAATGCATTAATTTCTTTTTAAATTTCGCTATATCAATGTGCTCTTAAATTCATTAATTTATATTGGTAAAATCAAATCGACTGTTGTTGAATGAATTTGATTTTTCAGGTACGCGTCATTTGGTTATTTTAGTGGCGATACCACATTTACACCTGCACAGTGAGACTAATACGATCAATTGTCGGCGAAACTCAGCCTCAAACAGAATATCCTAAATTTCCAACGTTAACACGAAGCTAATTTGATGTGAGCCAATAATACGCTAAGACAGAGAATTCTCAAGTAAGGTTAAGCCTCATCAATTTGATTCAGGATGTATTTCGCAATCGCGATGATTTCTGGTCGGTTTCCGTTAATTCTGAAAAAAGCGTTGAGCTGTTACCGCAGCGTAGCAAACATGCAAGAAGTTGTAGCACAGTTTTAATTTGTGATAAGTACAAGGGTTAATCAATAAGTCATGATAATCGGTTATTTCCAGTTCGCATAAAATCCAAAAAAAATATTTTACTACCACATATACTCACTAAGGCAGCATAAAAACATTAGGCCACCATTCCAGAGAGGTACATTCAGGGCAAAATCGCTGAGCGTCTTCTTCTCGATCGGCTTACTGAAGCAGTTGTAGAAAAATCAAAAAATTCCGGAGGAACAGTTCGGCTTCAAGCCACTACACTCCACCGAGCTTCAGCTCGCAAGAGTGGTACAACACATTCGTACAGGTTTCAGCCAACGAAAATCAACGGGTTTGGTCATGTTTGACGTGGCCAAGGCGTTTGACAAAGTCTGGCATGCAGGACTGATATTCAAACTACAAGCGTTGCAAATACCACTTCCACTCGTGCAAGTTATTGTATCCTTTCTTCAGGGCAGATCTTTCTGTGTTAGAATTAGCAATCACCTCTCCAGAATGCGGCTAATAGAAGCTGGAGTCCCGCAAGGCTCACCACTCTCCCCAATGTTGTATAGTTTATACTCAGCAGACATCTCGAACACGCCCAATACAAAAGTAGCCCTGTACGCAGATGACACTTGTATACTACACACATGCAGATGCTATATCTTCAAACTTGCAATCCTATATTGATGTATTAATGGAATATTTTCTGAAATGGCAAATTCAAATAAATGCCGAGAAGACGCAAGCCATTTTCATAACAAGACTCCACGCACAGCAACCACCACAACTAACTGTGAACGACGAGGAAGTTGACTGGCAAAGGACAGCCAAATATTTAGGACTGACATTTGATAACAGGCTATCCTGGACAGAGCACATAAGAAACAAAAGACAAACAATAAACGGAGTACTGCAAAAACTCAAACCAATGATAAGACCAAACAAACTGAACACGACAAACAAGACATTACTTTACAAACAAATTATACAACCAATACTCACTTATGGAAGCGCTGCCTTTTACCAGACATGCAAAATAAACAAACAGCTACAAATATGTCAGAATCTCGCACTGAGAAAAATATTCTGGGTTCCATGGTACAATAGAAATACGGACATACACAAACAATTGCGGATAGAGACAATAGAAGCATACATACGTGAAAAAACGCTTAAATTATTTGATAGAATAGCCGAACACCCTAATAGTACTATGGAACACCTAAAAGTAGTAACGCGTCCCAATGAAATATACCAGAATCTTCGACAGCTAACGGTATAATGCGGAGCATCTGCACTAAGTGACGCAGCAGGAGAAAGGTGAGGATTGAGTAGAAGAAACCACCAACCCAGAGGAGGGGAGTCAAAGTGCTGAAAGCACTAGCTCCAGGGAAATACAGTTCCAAGGAAGGAGGTACATTCATTTGAATACGAACAGTCGAAGAGAGAACATAAAAAAGGAGAAAAACGAAATTAGAGCGGTCATTAAGTACCTCTGTCTGAAAAATTTGTCTACCAGAGGCATACTGGCGACATGGTGGAAACATTAGGGGACTCTGCTCCTTTATACTCCACTGTTGCACGCGGGGCCAAGGAGTTTAAGCTCAGGGCTGAAAAACATCCACTGAAGACCGCGAAGGACGTCCATCCAAATCTCTCACTAAAGACAACGTAAAAATAAGACGAAGATGTCATCAGGCATGTAGCTGAGGTCACAGGGATCTCATATGGCAGTGTTCAAAAAATCTTTGACAACAAATTACATATGAAGAAGGTCTCTGCGGGTTGGGTACCGAGAATGTTAACGGACGAGCATAAGAAGAAACGAGTCGACATTTCAAGGATGAATCTCGAAAAGTTCCAGTCAGATCAGGAGAATTTGTTGTCACGTTTCGTGAATCCACCATTTTGATCCAGAAACCAAAATGCAATCGATGTCCTGCAAGCGACCCTCTTCACCGACGCCGAAGAAATTCAAAGTGTCGAGTTAGGCAGGAAAGGTTATGGCATCAGTTTTTTGGGACGCTGAAGGAATTATTATGGTGAAATATTTGGACGCCGACCAAATAAGAAGATTGCGAGAAGCAGTGAGGGAAAAAAGACGCAGCAAGCTGCGAGCCGGAGTTCTGTTTCATCAAGATAACGCACCGGCTCACAAGGCTGCAGTTGCGATGGATGCAATTAAAGAAGCAGGATTCGAACTGCTTGAATACTCGCCTTATTCACTAGATCTAGCTCCCAGTGACTTCTACCTCTTTTCTCGGCTCAAACAACACCTTCGGGGTAAGAAATTTGAAGGTGATAGCGAAGTGATGGCCGCTGTTGAGGCATTTTGGGAGAGTCAAGATAAATATTTTTTGTTGTCTACCTTCTTAGCAAATCGTACTGGCATACCAAAATAATGGTTGCCCTTAGCGCTATATGCAGACTAAATGCAGGCGTTCTCAAAGGAAGTTCACTAGGGTCTAGCTTATATTTACTAGATACTGCAGATATTCGGACCAATAGAGACTTCCCGATGTCCACCTTTGCAGATGACACCGCTATTTTTACGTACGACTGCATCAAGAAAACGGCAAAACAATGCGAGTCGAATCCTTGATGGAAATGATGAAAACAAATGGCAAGCTAAAATGAATGAAACAATGACGCTCGGCTAACTTTTATACCTAGCAAACGTACATGACAACTCATCTTAACAAATCTGTGGAAAATCGCTTGAGTCGGAATCCATTTTGTCAGACGGTTAACTTGAAATATGTTCAATTAAGTTCAAAGCCGTTTGTTGGTTACTGAAAAAAACGAAACTCTACCTAAAAGCCTTTACAAAAACTGTATACTTCACATCAACTTGCGTCTGTTGCTTCAAGGTAGAAGAAGTTAGTGAAATTTAAGAGGTTAAAGGTCAAATATCTCTCTTTTATATACTCATATTGCTCAGGAGTAAGAAAGGAATGAAGATTAGGAAGTAACCTATCGTACACAAATCTTTCAAGTATATCACCAAAGCAAGGAAGGAGCGAAATAAAACGGAAAGGAGCTAAATGAGAAGCTGAGGTTGAAAATAATAGACAGGAGAATACAGAGGGACGATCAAATTAATTCGGCAAAACGGTTCGGGATGTCGTCAGGACAACAACCAGTATTAACACCAAAACACTCAAGGACACAATTTTTAAGGGATTGATATGAATAAAAGAGACTGCTATTGGAGTATGCGGAAACCTCATAAGACGCGATCGGATTTTTCTGGGAAAAGAATGAGGAAAGGTATTTTGCAAAACGGTCACAAATCCCTCATCAATCGAGGAAACGGTAGAGATATTTCAGTCAGTTGACAAAAGTTCAAAATAGCTTGGTCTTGTTAGAACGTACAGAATATTCGATGCTAGTGAAGTAGTTATCCAGAATTTGTTTGACGGCAATTTTGACAGCAGTTCGGATCTTTGAGAATTCGAGGTAGTCAACATGATAGTCCGAAGCATGAGCTGCATCTTTTGTCTATAGGGCACACGACACGCCATGCCGGAATATTGAAGAGTTGTAAATACTGGCCTGAGAGTGATTCTGATGAAGCCGTGAGTGCTGTTGATATTGAAGCTTTGATGGTTGCAGAAGGTTTGCTTTTGCTGATATTGTACTTCAACAAACACTGAAAGAAAAATCTTGGTAAAATCAACAATTTTCCTTAGTTGTTTTTGCGTCAACTACGGGCTATAGTTAAAACAACCATAAAAAAATAGTTGATTACTTTTATGCACCATGACGCGTGGTTGACAAACAACAAAAAAATTTCATTCGGAGCATGAAAAACGTCCAAATGTTGAAACTATTCTACTTTGCGTAGAATAATTTCGAAGACGTTGCTCACTGAATTACGTTTGTTGAAATCAACTATTGCAAAGTAGTTTAAGTACCATAAAAACTGTTGATAATTTGAAACGTTGAAGTTTTGAGTGAATTGATGAATATTTTTCTATTGATCAACTAATTTTCGCGGTTATGAAACAATTAAAACAGTTGATTTCATGAACGTTGCGTTATTTTTTGTATAACCAGAGCCAACTACTTTTATATCGTTAAATTAACTATATTAACAAAGTAAAAATAGCTATTTTCCGTAGTTCGTTTAACGATTTTGAATGAATCGTTGCAATACTATTAAAAATAGTTGAACCAACCAAGAGTTTTTCTTTCAGTGAAGATAAATTAATTTTAGTGAAACCTGATCCTATTCCATACATACATATTTCATACAAGCAATCATGAGGTACACTTTAGTCTTTTTATTATAAAGAGATATATGCATTTTTGTTCAAAGATATTTTAACACTAATTTCCTTTCAAAATCAGTAAAAATATGATACAGAAATTCGTTGAACAAACCTATATGATATATTTGTACATCAGAGTATGTAGTAATAGTGTTCGGTTGCTTCTAAGCATCGAGCAAGTTGCATGGGCTACATATTATGATTTTTCAATCGTTTGTTCAAGAGTTTTCGCATCGAAAAATCATATACTAATTTGAAAGTTGTAGTTCCTTTTTTGATTTTTCAAAACATTGTTAGATGCTAAGAAAATCCTCTTATTTCCATAAAAGGTAGTATTCTCTGGTACCGATATTTACCAAATTAAGTGCGGAATTTGTCAAAACTATATACTTACCAGCTATAGACGAAGTTGACGCTCCTAACCATGCATGAGAATTTTCCATAAGTTTGGCCTGAAATGGAAAACAATTTACAAATTTAGTTAAGCCTGAACTGCTATAAAGTATTCCGCATTAAAGTTTATTTTATTGTTTTAATATGATTTGTTGCATTAAATAAAACATCGGCTACTGATGTTAGATTGCGTTTTGGATTCAACTAGTTTCTTGTCTTCAAATAGGAGAAAATATAGACATCATTTTTTTAATAAAAAGCAAACGACAATTAAACTTACATAATATTGTCATCAAGTCATATCTAGTAATTGTAGTCGTTTCAAAATAGGCCAACACGGTAGATTTACTACGTTTTCCGAGAACACTCTTTTTGAATTATTTTGTGAAATGTATGCAACTAAATATTTACTGTGTGTGCTACCACTGGCCCTAAAGCTTTAGTCAAACGTTCTCTGACAATAATGTAGCCAGCCAGGCAACCACTCAAGTCAAACTATATTCACTCGAAAGAAAAGTCAGATAAATAAAGCTACTGTATACACCACAACGAGAAATAATTACTTCCTTCCTTTTAAACGCGGCGGATTTATTTACTTTGTGATTAATGATAAGAAACGTCTGCGTCAGTTTTTACGTGGCGGCATGTTTCAAAGGAGAAACAACGAGAGAATATTTCTTTTTATCTTTTCTATTATAATAAAATTAATGCCTTTAAATCAGATCGTCTTTGTGGTGCGAACAAGCAACTGCAGGCAAGACAGCAAGCTGCCAACAATTGCAGATGATCTGGAATAAGTAAACATGTAGTCTCCAGTTTGTACATTACTGGGAGTGACGAAATCCTGTTCGATTTATTTATTACACAGAGAAGCCTTTGATATTCGACAAGTGCATTATTTTATTTACTACGAGAGAGACAGAGTAGGGTTTCGAAAGCAGCTCCTTTGTAGAATTAATCAGGGACTCGCCTGAGGTGAATTTTAGCTTAGTCTAATAATAGACTGTTAGATTGAAGGATATTCGGAATTTTGCATACACTCTATTGTGCATGCGAATAGCGAGCGAGCAGTTGCGCGGCGAAATGCATAGCTTTGCAAAAAGCCCAACTTCCTACGATCGCCATTAATTTTTCCAAACCTTCGCGTCACGTCGTCAACTGGCCACGTAGCATGCATACGTATGCGCATATATTTTCGACCCTAGTTTACAGTTTGCGCTCAACTTCTCTAAAATGCAGATATACTCAGCGCCGTGCCGTGTAGTCCCGGTGTACAATATATGTATATGACGCTATTATAAAACTAGGAAAACCTAAAGTAGCACTCTTTGTTTTCATTTATGCAAAACCATTTCCCTTGTAAGTTTTTATGCTTCACACAGGCTTTCCAAAGTGCACAGTATTTTTCAGAACTAAAAATAAAGCAACAATTATGAAAAACGACGCTGGAAAAATTATTTCAAACGTAAGAAGAGTGGTGGAAGCAGCAACAACGTAAAAAATACAGTACAGTAAAAAGTAGCGAGCACAAAGTGAAAGAGTTGGCCATAAAGTTACAACATTTACGAGGTCATGTTTCTAAGAAGACGTAGTAGTAGAAGTCTGCAAAATTTACATGGCAAGGCAATACACGATTAATTGCAAATTATACTATACTTTCCAACACTGCCGCTGCTACTGCATACCCATGCAGCTGAGCTAGCTATCCAAATGTGGAATCACTATGGTCTCGTTCCGATGCTTCTTGCTTCCCTGCCTGCTTCTGGCTTCTGTTCGCCTTCGTCGTTATAATCAACATGAAGTCATCACGTCTCCGTTAGCATTCAGCAACAATAAATAATTTTGCTGCATTTGCATTACTACACCGAGTATGGTACAATTTACAATGGCAATTTACAGTATTTATTACATTTGTTCAGCTTTTCTCTTACAACGCCTGTAGTATGTCTTGCATAGCTTCTTTGAGCTGAGCACACGGTTCAATTGCTACGAAACGTGTGTAAATGTGGATCTGCATGTAATATTGATTTACCTATTTCAAAGTCTTACATCTACGTCTGAAGAACAACAGTACGGAAGAATCGGATTCATTCTAGAGTGTAGTTATGTGTCTGTTTGTGTATATGCAATAAGATGCAATCGGAACGGAAATATTAAGGAGCTAATAATTTTATTTTCATGCGTTTTTCATACGAGTAATGGATCTGTTTTTATATGAATTGCGAATCATTGACTATGCAGAAGTGACGAGGAGCAGTGCAGATTTCGAAACGGTGTGGATGGTAAAATACATCGAAAATAATTTTGCAGAAACGAAAATTCCTTCTCAATCATCTTCCGGATTCATGGAAAGTGGCCAAGATTGTTCCTATTCATAAGAAGGGCAAAAGTAAAGAAGCAAGCAATTTCCGTCCTATCTCTCTGCTTGCTAATTTGAATATAGGTAGAAATGATTCAAAACCATTGTGAGCTCATGCAAGTAATTCCCGAATATCAGTTTGACTTTAGGCGCAAGCACGTTACCCAGCACGCTATCTCATACTTGCATGACCAAGCTCTTTCTCGCTTGAACAAGCAAAACATTCCAACAGTAGTATGTGCTTTAGATATCGAGAAGGCTTTCGATTCCACCTGGCACGAAGGCCTTATATTTAAGGTGATCAAGTTTGGATTCCCGGACGAGGTAAAAAGACTCGCCGCAAGCTTTCTTACCAACAGACAATACTATGTGAGCGTTAACGGAGCACACTGAAGAAACTCATAGCGCCAGACGCCATAGTTTATAGACTTCTGGCGCCATGTACATAGTCGATTACGGGATTGTGATAAAATATAGCGCCACACGCCATAGCACATGGCGAAAAGTACATAGGAGCAGACGCTATGCTTATAGCCCTCCACGCCATGTACTATAGTCCTCCACGCCATGTACTATAGCCCTCCGCGCCATCTACTATAGTCCTTCACGCCATGTACTATAGTCCTCCACGCCATGTACTATAGTTTTTGGCGTGGAGGACTATAGCACATGGCGTGGAGGGCTATAAGCATAGCGTCTGCTCCTATGTACTTTTCGCCATGTACTATGGCGTGTGACGCAATATTTTATCACAATCCCGAAATCGACTGTGTACATGGCGCCAGAAGTCTATGAATTATGGCGTTTGGCGCTATGTGTTTTTTTTAGTGTATATGATGAAGAAAGGCATTTCTTAAAATATGATACTCTTTATGATACTGCTCATAAAATAAATACCACCAAGGTTCTATGGAAAAATCAAACAAATTTCAAATTACGTATTGAATACTATGAACAAAAAATATATTGCTGGTTTGAAATATATTTCCGCTTGATAAAAAGGAAAATTTTTAGATAACTAGCACGCAGAGGCCATTAATTGGATATGTAATATAACAATGATATTAGCATATAACATTGCTCGAGAATTAATCGTTATTTTCTCCTAACAAAACTTATCGATTTTTTTCAAACGTAACTTATGAAAGAATAAATTGTCAGCTAGATTCTTGTTTTAGCTAATTTTTTAACTAACCTCCTGGATGTCCTTGGATTAGATTGCAAATTGAAAAGAATTATTCTATTACAGTAAAATAGAAGCTCGACTTCAATCGGTATGACAACTGAAGCCATATTACATGGCACATGGTACTATGTAATATAGCGTGTGGGGCCATAATTTCCGCGCCATGTAAATATGGCGCTGGGAGCCATACTGCATAGCTCAGAGTACTATGTACATAGCGTATGGGACCATAAATAATGCGCTATGTTACATAGCTCTGGGCGCCATGTGGATTTTTTTCAGCGCAGAATCACTCATAGAGCCTGTGAAATCAGGAGTGCCACAATTCTATCACTGGACCAATTCTATACACCATATCTACCGCTGACCTCCAGTGGGCCAGCCCTAAGTTCAAATCCTCCAATATGCCGATGCCACGCTCAAAGCTGCGAAGAGCCTGGAATACAGTTTGGCAGAACTTAGTCTTTACTTTGACGAATGAGTCATCAAACCAAATAGCAGTAAGACACAGCGTTGTGCATTTCGCTATCTTTCGAAGTATCGGCGATACAAAACTATTCACAATAAGACCAAGAAACTTGCTGTTTTGTTCGGAACTTCTAGGATTACTCCTAGCTCATCGATTACGTGCCTCGAAGTTGATTTTCAAAAGTTTAATTCTGAGAGTAGTATGATTCCTTCTAAACTCTATATTAGGCTTTCGCCGAACATATCGCCGCCCATCAGTTCCAAAAACATTAATTTTTACTTCATCAGCAAAATTTATGAACTTTCAGAATGATTTTGGCGTAATTTAACAATTTCATTTTTTTTACTAATATAAAGTTTGCTTCGGCACATTCTGGCATTCAAATCCGCTTTCTTTTTTACATTTCGAATAATTTGAGTAGATACTTTCTTTTCAACTCGTTCTTTCACCTTAATTCGTAAAACTGGGGCACTTAGTTTAGGATTTTTCTTAATTTTTCTGATAATCCACTTTTTTTCACGCTCAGATAAGATTTTAGGCCTTTCTGACCGATGCTTTGTTTCAAACAATTTGGTTGATTTATATTTTGTTATTACATTTCTCATTGTATATCCTGATTTTCCCATTAGTATTCAAATTTCAGAATACGCCATTCATGTTTTCCACCGTCGCACAATACATTCACGGATTTCTGCACCTACCGATTTCCTTTTCACACTCATTTTTAACAACACCCTCAATAAAATTACTTTTACAAAACATTTTTCAAGCTAGACTGAATATAAATATCATATTTTCATGATTTTAAATACATTTGACGGTATTTTTTCCAGGAATTACAAATATTTTTAGATAAAACTTCGCTGTGCCTAACTTTTTTTGCGCTATTTTGGGACTTCACTGAAAAATGTTTCGTTAGTTGTGAAATTTGTCTCTTTACCGGTTTTTTTTTATATTGTTCTTCAATTAAACATGCAAAACTTTTAATTAAATGTAAAAACACCATCATTTATTATTCAAGCCGCATTAAAAATAAATTGTTCTAGCTAAGAGGTCATGCCTTAACTTTTTTAACCCACTGTATAATTCGAAAAGATTTCATAGCGTCACCGGCACAAATCCTGTACGGAGAAAACCCACGTCATCATAGCGGTTCGCTTCACGAAAATCGTAGAAAGGTCATGTCAACTTTCGGCAACTATGGCAAAACTCTGGGTGCCTGACGCAAAATATCATATCAATAGATAATCAAGAAGCAAACACAAAAGAAACAAGTTGCAACTCACAACTATTTAGCTTCACTGCTTCATCACCACTACTTCATCATCTACCTTCCTTACTAGAACGTTATTGTTGCTCACCTATTCATACTCATATTTTGAGAAACATTGCAATATTTTGTGTAGCTTGTTCCAATATATAGAACCTCTCATCGCGTAAAAAATTAGCTTATCCAAAATACTTGGGAAAGTTTTGAAACAAAAATTGCTTCCAGTACTTGAGTATTCGAGCCAAACTGCTGAGCATCAATTTTGCTGAGCTCGAGACAACACCGAACTACATAGTAAAGTCAAATCTTCTTTCAAATCGTTGAAATTAATTCTTCTTTAAATTAGTCCCAACAATGTGACTCCCAACAAGCGGCGAAGTAAGATACTTCGCAATGCACTTTCGTAATGCTAGTCTTCAGAAAAGACTGAGAACTAAAACGAGTGCAGAGGAGGGCAAATATTGAGTGTAAAAATATGACTGTTGAGACATTTACAGCAATTGGTAATAGATCACACCTTTCTGATCCCACAAATGCAAACCATAACTTTGGCACTATGATAGACCTGCCTCACTTGTAATACTATATATCAATTCTTCATCGCCTACAGCAGCCCGATGCAAGAACTCCTTATTTTTTGCCTTTCAAGCAGCATTACGCAAATTGTTGCTCGACGTCCAATATATCTTTCTGTCGATTCATGTCGTATTCAAAGCGCTTGATTTTTAACAAATACCACTTTCTGCGGAAACATTATGAAAAACAATTAATGCAGCAACTAATTTTGATTGTGTTTAGAATGGATTTAAACTTTTAAATTTTTTTGGTGGTTCCATGATCTTGTCGTCTGTGTTAGCATCGTCGTTTTAAAACGTCGAACCCATTCTTTATTCTCCACTTCAGACATGATTCGACTAAAATCGTACAGAAAATGAAAGTCCTTCCAATCACACACGAAATATAATCGACTTTAAATTTTCAAGTTTTTTCCATGTGCCAATTTGTCCCGAACGACCTTTAAGTGCACAAACAAACCATTAAACAACAACAGGCATCACCTGCTGTTGAATAGCCAATTTACAACGAAATGTATATACATCTCGTAAATATGATTTAAATGTTGCAATTCGTGAAAGCGAAAGGGATCACACTCCTCGTTTTTACGAGATTTAACATTGGCTTTTCGCAAATATCCCACAGTAGTTGAGGTACAACGCCAAACCACACCACTCCTACCTAACCGACCGACTACTATCAGCATCCTCAACATGCAATTGCATCGCTCGCATCGCATCACTGCTGAGGTGCAACAGCCTGTCTGAGTGTTTGTTGTTCCTGCACCTCTGTGTTGTCTTTTTTCCCATTTTTCAATTTCTGCACGAATTGCCGCTGCACTTTTCAATGAGATTACTCTCCTTTTGTTCGGCTCGTGTGTGACACGTCACGGCACAATCCGGTGGTGAAATTCGAAAAACCAAAAATTACCTAATGACCACAGTAAGGGAATGAAAATAAAGTTTGGTGGCCACAATCGGGCATAAACTTAACCCAAACACGTTACCCCCGAATATAAATTTGTTGAATGAAAGCTTCGGGGCTATTCATTTGCGGCGTGGCATGGTCTACGCCTGCATATGTACGTCCGACACGGTACTGGGAGCGATGCAATGCAATTCGAAATGTGCGAAGTTTCGACCCATTAGTGACAGTGAAGTGTTGCAGCGGCAGCAGCAACAGGCGGAATATTGAATTGTTGCTATCCTGCTTCGGAAAATAGGAAATTATAACCCACAGTTAATTTTTGCCAGTCGATCTAGGTTACCGTCATCCATATAACGGGGGCGGATGTGTTGTCAGTCGAAATAGTCGTCTGTCCTTGGAAGTAAGCATTAGTTCGTTTGGTATTAGAATTTCACTGCCCCCGGCATCAACGCCCAGAAATAGCCTCATCGAAACCTTAAAGATTTCCACTCTTCCTCAACACCTCCCTTCACCCCATTACAAATCATTGGCATTTTCGCAGTGAGGAAATTTAGGCATATGCTCGCCTTCGTTTGCTTTCTTCGGTCCGATACCGTTTAAATATTAATACCATAAAATATGCAATCATTTCGTGCCAGTCGAATATGTAATTCATTAAATGCTTCGCGAAGAGGCGGAGGAAGCAGGGCGCGTTAACGTGAGGAGCCTGACGACGGGCGAAATGTAAATACAGAATGATTCCGTTTTGTTTCGTTTCGAACGATCCCAGCTCCCAGCCCGTCTGTATGCATCGACTCAACGGTAAGTTCTGTTCATAAATGCATTGCATTTTACATTGCATTAATTTCATTCCAAGACAAGAGCGAAAGAAGTATTTCATGTAATTTTTAAAATTGTGAAGAGCACCTTATGCAAAATTCACGACGTGTTCGGATATCGCAGAGTCGGCGAATTCAGTACAGTTCAGCTCAAGTCGAGTTAGAAGAGACGGAGGCGGAGGCGGAGGCAACGGGAATGGCGAAGCAAATGAAGGGAAAGGAATGAAACGGGGCCTGATATCCGTTACCTTTCAAGGAATATGTTCAAAGCTATGTAGCAAAGGAGCTTCAGTATAAGAAATTTACGACCGTGGAAGTAAGGTACGAGCGCCACTCTATACGTGCACAAGTTATCCACGAGTATAGCACTGTGAAATTGCATAACATTCATAAAACAACGTGGAAACTATTCCGAGTAATATGTCAAAACGGAACTGCTTGTCTGGCGAGTAAGAAATCCGCATCCACGGGCACATTTACTTTGCAAGCGACCCTCAACTGCACGGCAACGGGGCGAAGATTTCGAGTCGGTCGGGTTGATTGATACAAGAAAGTATGGTTTGTTTGCTTCCAAATCCTGTTAGACTCTTCAGGTCATTGGTACTGCCCGATGATTAATTCATCGGGAAACATGCATATTCCAACAGAAGTGCATGAATAAGAAGATTGGGGCCGGGCTCATATTAGTGACGTCGACTGCCAACTGCATCCAACCGCTAAGCACGAATCCCTACGCAATACAACAGTTACTTGCCGCGAATGTTAGTCGCGAGGATACCGTGAAACAGTCTCTTGTCTATTTCGCGACATGCTGCCTCTATTCGCTTTGATCAAAGAAAGCTTAATTTCGCTTGATGGTCTCGTTCGACCCTTCCGCCGTCGGTTTTGCGCCGAGCCCGTTTTTTGTGAATGAATGTGAAGGCCGTCGCAACAACACGCTTCCGAAAGAAAGCAGGCGACCAGTCACCAGACCCAGAGAAGGCAGTCGGCTCGATTGGCAGCAGTCATGAATGAACACATTAGCTGCGAAAAACTCATTGCTGTCAAGAGCTACACGCTCATAGCTTGACTACTACGTAGGCTTGCACACCTGGTGAGAAGGTGGTCGCCGAGCTGTGAGCTTCAACAACGGTGCATCATCTCGTCGGGTCCGGGGAACCGAGATTCGAGAGCCGGAATGTGGAGTACGGTGTGCGGAGCTTCTGATTCACAGCACGTCTCCAATTCATTCTTGGTCCGAGGCGCTAGACGATACACATCTTCACGTCGTTCCGTCTTTCGGAGCCAAGCCATGACATGCCATGCCTTGCCGTCGTCCCCAAGTGGGCGTTTGTTTGTAGCGTAGGTTCCTACAGCCATTCATACATACTTATACATACGTGTGTTCGTATGTTGTCACATTCGTGAGTGCTCCGATTAAAGCTAGACGGCTGCCAGACGCGCAGCATGACTGTTCTATCAAGTTTGTGGCCTCAATGATCCGAACTGTCGTCATTTCTGTTCCGGCTGTTAAAATACCTATGATGGGGGGGCTGAAACTGAAAGCAACAATAGATCAGAGCGGAATTGATGTAGCCAAGCAACTAAACATCTTTGTGTACTTCGCTCCAAGACATTCCCAGCGAATTCGTAACGTTCGACTTAGCGCTTGAAGAATTGCAAGTCTTTCTTGCATGGCACTACACTCGGGACAGTGCTGCCGAAGTGATAAACGATCCAATCTATGTCTTGTCTATCAAGAATGTCTGTACTTTCCGCTGCCGGCTAACGATAATGATCCGAAACAGCAATTCCCAGCGAAATGAAACAAATCCAGTCAAGTTTGTTGCGCCGGCAGCTCTGGACCCAGCCTCTGTGTCGTGTCACTATGAGCAAGAGATCAAGTTTGCAGAGAGACCAATGTCCACCTCACCACTTACGCTTATCTATCCGTTTGTTTTATTTTGTACAAATGGCAATCTTTGTGGAGATTACGGCGCTCATGCTGGGCCTGTTGGCGCTAAGTAGGCAATCATAAAGAAGACAGCTACAACTGGCTAGGGGGTGTTCCGTATATCTGTTCTGTTGTTGTCCAAAGGCGAACGGAAAATAGAGAAGCGGCACGAGCCGGTCGTTTGGTGTGTCTGGCGGGCGGTTATCTCTCATCAGCGAATTTGTGAATGAATCGCAAAGCAGGCACAGACGGGCCCGACACACGGCCAGTTCTTTGAGAAAATTTTAAAGCTTTTTCTGCGTTCACTCGGTCTTCACTGAATATAAGCACACTTCCATGCAAACTTATAGCCGCGAGCATATGAACATACGTATGGATGTGGAGTGTGTGGCAACGGTATTTAGATCATAGATGAGAAAAATTTAGAAATATCAACAGATGCAGATGCATACGATACCGTGTGTATGTGGCACCAAAGAAATGTTCCGCTTTTGCATAAGCGAGAAAACCATTCAAAAAGTCCAAGGAGAGGAAACACCATTATACCTATGAATGAAAGAATGAATGAAGGCACTTTGTTGGAGTGCTCGAGGGACAGAAACACGCAGCAGAATTGACTATTTGGCTAATTCATGTTGCATATAGCTTTTAAATTTTGTATGCGTGTATGTTGTGTATGATTCATGCCTGAAATGTTTGAGCATTTAACATACGGTTTTGTATTTGAATGTGCGATTCCAGGGAACCAAAATAATATGATTCGATATCCGTTATGAATGAAAAGCACATGAATTGACATGGAGCGTAGATTTTTCGACTTAGCCTTTTTTCTCGCTGTTAGCAACTTGGGCAACTGATATAAACAGTTTGAGACCTGTAAGTATGACAGCGCTGCCTCAACTTCATGTGATGTTGATAAATATCAAATTTGAGTCGCCCGCTGAATGTAGGTGGCTCATCGCGTGGACCCACAAAGCAGACAAAGTAGGTAAATCCGATCTA
Source organism: Nemotelus pantherinus (assembly GCA_963978885.1). Taxonomy (NCBI): domain Eukaryota; kingdom Metazoa; phylum Arthropoda; class Insecta; order Diptera; family Stratiomyidae; genus Nemotelus; species Nemotelus pantherinus. Next base: position 74,123 of record OZ022263.1, read on the forward strand.
AAAGAATTTTTTTGTTGCTGTGAATGTTAATTATTGCAGGTAATGAAAGTGCATTCATATACGTAACGTGATTCGTCACTATTTATTTTTGGGAATTACCAGCTGCAGTGTCTAAAACTTATTGTTGGTACTTTTCAGCTCCAGACATTTTATCGCCAAATATTCTGTTTATAGGATCACGCCACACGATAGTCATACTGAGGAGCTGATCCTCTATTGTACCATCGAGTGAACCAGTGTTTCTTTTATAGTTGTCACCAAAGCAGTCAAACAGTTAACTTGTAAGTTTAAGTATGTTCTGCCACTTGACGAAAGTAATTTGTGCTAGTTTAGTTTGCAAATCGGAAATTAAATTTTCATGGCCAAAGTTACTTGTTTCATATTTTTCGAATAGTTGGTACGCCTTGGAAGGATGGTCATCGGTTGTGAAGTATCTACGTAATATAAGATTTTGCATTTGGAAAATTGTAAAAATCGACGAGTACTCAAAAGTACCGTCAATGACTTCTAGTATGTGTTTGTAGGAAAGCTTGAATAGCGATTAAGGTAATTATGTTTTTTTCTTTTTTAGGTTTACTCAGATATTTTGATCGAGACTTTACTTTTCGAATATATTTCAGAATGGCAGCCTTTATGCTAACCAAAAAGACAAGAAAATAAAGTCAAAGCTTAGTGCGTATTAAACTATGCTGTTTGACTGATCAAAGAGGCTTTGCAACGTAGTCCATTATACATTAAGGGGAGATATACACCTAGGAGCCGGATAAAACGGTCATTTTTGTGCATTTTTTTAAGGAAAACTATTTGAAATATCGGATTGGGAGTTTAATTATCTAAAAGTATACACATTCAAAAGTATGCTTAATTTTTTTTTATTTAAAAATATAAAAAATATGCAAGGATATTGTATGATCCTTGGAGCGCTGTAAAAAAAAACAGCGTTAACGGTACCCACTGGCATTTGTTCAAAAATTATCTGAAGAAAAAAATGGGAAAAAATTATTAAATTAGATACTATAATCTAGTTCGTGTCATAGCCGATTTTTAAAATATTGATTAATGACAAAATGGCGGACGTTTGAACATGAATAGTGATTTTTTGACCAAAAATTAGATATTATTTTGGCTATAAAACAAAAACTAAGTAACGAAAAAGAAAAATCCTATGACAAGTACTAGATAATGTTATATAAAATAATCACAAAAAGAATTAAGGTAATCAGTTGATTGGTTTCCGAGAAATTTTGGGTACCGATTTGAAAAACGTGTTTTTAAGAAAAACGCGTTTGAAAATTTAGGACTGAATAAATCATTAAATTTGTCAACTAACATGGAATCATCGATACCAGGCCCATAGTGTAAGTCTTTTACTGTTTACGGAATATTCATGGCTTCTAAATTGTCTTGCCGACGCCGTATTCAACCTTCTTTCGTCTGTTCTTGCGCTTTGGCTATGCAAGTTTCGTCTTCTTGCGCTGCGTACAAGTGCGCTCCCGATCCGAACGATATTCTTAACACATTCATGACTTCCAGCGATGAGGTGAAACCATTGTTGAATGTACATGTTGCAAGATATACTGCAATGCTAACGATTTTGGCCACGCTGTTCATCGTTTTTGGGGCTATTGTCCAAATAAGTTGGTTGCAGTTTTGGGTATATCGACCAACACAGCGTTCCAACAATTTTTCATTGCTGAGGTCTTCGTTTACTGGTTTGATGACATCTAACACCATTTTTGGCAATGTTCAATAATTGTGACGAACATTTTCCAGTTCTCCTTTAGCCTTTGCTCGTTGCAACTGGCACCACGATTCGGGGCCTTCGGGACAGAAATGTTGTTGAGGCTTGCTGTCTGTTGAGCCGTAATGGTAAAATGTTGCCCATATCGCTTTTTTCATTTCATCCTTGGAGGCACAGTTTCTGCAAATAGCTAAGCCATAGTAAATCTTCAGTATATCTATAAACTTTGCCCTCAATTTGTTTTTGCTGCTGATTCCAGGACTTTTTTCTTTCATTCGCGAAGAAGGGTTCACAATCGCTTTTGAACGTGACCCAATCATTCTTTTTTTGTAATTTCAATCTCGTTACCATACGGTTTCGCATTCACTAATCCCGTGTTCGTCTTAGAGTCACCATCCCCGGCGCAATTAGTGTACATAACTCTATACTTTTCGGCAGATTGTGAAAACAATTCTTTCATGGCGTCTACTTCCATTTTACCTGCCGATCCATCATGATTGGCCTGGCAATTTCCATCGTGATTCGATTTCCATTCCTCACATTGCTCAGTATTTTCGAGTTTATTCCAATAGTTACATTTAGCACAATAAGAAGATTTTACAAGAATAACAAAAACTTTTCCTGTAAACTGTCCAATGAGAACCTCAACTCCCTACAATGAGGTAAAACCACGTTTTCGCCCCGTACTATCTCCAAAAACGGTTAGTTTGGTTATCCCAGCACTCGAATTTTGCTTTTATTTCCCGTTGTACTTCTTTTACAGCTTGTTTTAACACCAATTGAACAATACTTGAAGCAGCCTAATGAATGTTATTAACTATCGTATCATACTTCGTAAAACACGTTTGATTATATCGGCTGTAACTAGCTTATTTATAGAAATATTAACGTGGTGTTTTCACCAGATATTTTTGAGACCTGTATCTTCACGAAAATGCAATAAAAAAAAATCGATTTTGCCGACCATTCTAGGTGGATATCTCTCCTTAAGGCGAGAACAAGGAAACGAATACATAATTTTCTAATTGTTCATTAGGAGAAAGAGTAGTATTGATGTTAATTGAACAAGGATGGGAAATGAGAAAAATTATAGACTTTGGAAATTTTTTTTCTGTCCCTTTATTGGACAAATTAAAAACTGAAAGTATTTTTCGTTGCCGAAAAACTAGAATTATAAAAGACTCAGATAAAAGACTTCCCAATAACATGGCTGCTGATAATACAAGTAAAAGAGCACAATATCAATCTCGGTAGTATTGAGTCTTCAGAGCAGAGGTAATGAGTTTAATGTACTGTTCAATTTTCATAGCACTTCTATCACATGAAAGGAAATCAATGCATCCACATCTGCGTTCACCTGCTCACCAGCTGTCAAAGATTACGATAAATTTAAAGGTGGAGTTGACGCTGCCGTGTTAAAATAAAATCACCTTAATAAAGGCACAGTATTATTTGTAAAGATGTTGGTGTTAACAAAAAATGAAAATCAAATAAGGATGCCCTTAACCTTAGTCCATCCAAAAACAGGCAAACAAATTATTTTTTCCTGAGAAACGCGATTAGGAAACAGGGGTGGACTTCGCTAAAATTTGAGAAAACCCAGAAAAGGGTTTGAAATGTGAAAAAGATCAATCCAAACCTTACATTAAATTTCCGCATTGTATTGTGTATTTGTATAAAAACAATTGTTGATAATATCATCAGGCAGACAATTGATATTAACACACTTTTTATTTTACATAGTATAAAGATCATACAAGCATACCAGTTTTCCTTAGTCTCTTAATCGTTATAATACCTGAACTTGCGGGCAGTTCAAATTACACCAGGTTTTCGCATTTAATCGTGTTCCAGTTAAAAAATTTATGGGTAAATACAAATTTACTGGAAGTTGTATTTATTATATGAATGAGATGGATTGCCAAACAGTATTCAGCAAGTTGTCAAAGTAGTACTTGCAGAAAGAAAACCGATTTGAAAATAGCATTCGCCGAGCGTAAGACAGCGCTTACAACAGTTGGGCAGTTCAAATTACTCCAGGTTTTCGCATTTAATCGTGTTCCAGTTAAAAAATTTATGGGTAAATAAAAATTTACTGGAAGTTTTATTTATTATATGAATGAGATGGATTGCCAAACAGTATTCAGCAAGTTGTCAAAGTAGTACTTGCAGAAAGAAAACCGATTTGAAAATAGTATTCGCCGAGCGTAAGACAGCGCTTACAACAGTTGGCTACACTCTTAGGTCCTTGCACTGGCTTATCTAAGAAAATGTAGTATTTTGATGACGTACTGAAGATTTCTTGCACTTGATGATACAAGTTCACTCAACTTTCTGTTTTATCTTTGGCTATCCTTTAGAATAGGCGACACTTCTCCCGTAGTATGGCCGGATGATTCCAGCACACATATTATCCCTGAATCAGCAGCAAATGTGGCTAGCTGCTAAAAATGTTGAAGTAGCCGTCAAAAACTGCCAAATAGGCTTTTCTTTAACAATGCTATTGGTATATATCTGAGAATCGAAGAAACTGTCTGAAAAAGATATCTAGCTAGTTTTGTGATGTCACCGATAATAATGTCACCGATAATAAAGTGGTTCATGTGGTTCTAATTTGTCACACCTATTGTGCTCTTTCGTGTAGTCTTTTCTACATGTTATTTTGTAATATTTAGATCACTTTTATTTTAAAGTAAATCATTTTTTCGTTTCTGGTCTGGTTATTTTTTCTTTCGCTACGTACTTTTGGTAATTTTTCTAGTGTCTCAAGAAAGAGTAATTGACCGGTTCGACAGGTTCCTGCTATTGGTAACATTATATCTCCTCAGTCTCAATCCCATTCTATTTCCAACACAAGACTTCTCCACCTTTACTGTAAAATTCTTTGGCATATTAGTCGAAAGACACCAGCAACTTGCCCTTACTAAATCACTGCTTCTCTCCTGCATCCGTTCAGTGTGCACTCAAAATCCTTGAATGAGTATTATACTTGTGCCCATTAAATGATTTATACGTTTAAAAATCATCTCGAATTGGCTGGAAAAAGTGTTGTGAACCATTACAGCGTAATGGACATTATCAATTTCATGCAGTAATTTATAAAATCAATCACTTTTAAATGTCAATCTACATGCAGTGTCAGTTATTAACGCAATTAATCTGTTTATTACCAGATCACATACATGCCAAGTTTACGTCCCTGTAGGATGCCAGGATACTGGTCAAGCTGAAGCGAATCGAACTGCACTGAGAATGATGCCGTGTCGGCCCAGATCGAATAACGCTACAGTAGTACGGTAGTAGTAGTAGTCCCTTTTTGGTTCCGCTGGCGGCTGTTTCGATTATGGGCTACTCCAAGTATAACATTCTGCTATGCATATAATAGCCCCAATAATTTCATCCCACATATTCACTACGGTATTTACGGTCGCATGGAGATATGCTGTGTGAAATGAAACTTGCAGCTATTTTGCATGTGATGAGTTAATTTCTTGAAAAATATGCAAAATTGCATTCCAATTTGGATTTTTCCAGTATCGCGTCTACTGGACGCTTGCCTGCTCTGCCTGGGTGGATACGTATGGGTATTTAATGTGGGAGTGCTTAGCAATACGGAACTCGGCGCGATGCCTTCTGGGTAGAATATTAGCTTCTCTTCGGGTACATTGAATTTATGTGATTAAGCGTCACCGCGATTCGAATCATCAACAGAGAGCGACATTAATTGTTTGGGTAAAAGCTGAATGGTGACTTTTGATGCAGGGCGGTCAAGTGGTAACAGCAAATATTAAAATTGGTTATTATGCATAGACTTTGGTGTATTACAAGGAGTATTGGCTCATCAGTATTCTCTTCTCGTTATGTAGGAAGACATTTAATTTTGATACTGCAGTCGTTGTTGTGGTTAGATTTTTGATGCTTCACATTTGAAAAGACACCTTGGAGCCAAAAATTTTATTTTAATTTACACTCAGCAATTTTGACGAATATTGCTGATGATTAGCTGCCGAAGGAAGGTGTTTGTCTATTTGCCGGATATGTAACTCGTTTTAAAGTAGAACAACAACTTTCTCTCCCTGCGAACTTAGCGTTCATATCTTGAATTTATTCTTCTACATTTAATCTAAGGGCTGTCTCAGTAAAATTTGACCCTTTTATCTTTGTGAATATTTCCATGTATATACTGGTTCCAGATCTTTAATTCATTTGGGAAAAGTATTCATTCATTCAGGCGGTCTTTAATTGGAAACATGGAATCGAAAACAAGAAAATGTACGATAGCAAATTATTTTCATATACGTGGGAAAACCCGCAATCAAGTTTTTAAAGATTGCCAAGAACCTTAAAACGTCACTTTCAATGGTCAAACGAGCTATAGCTAATTAAAAGAAGGGGTTAGCTGTTACAAGGAAAAGAGGATCAAGTAGAAAGCCTAGAAGTATAGATAAAAACTTAGCGAAGAAAATTGTGAGGAAGTTCGAGACCAAATCCAACGTTTCCGTTGCTGCTTCGTCGAAGTCAACGATCGATCGAATGAAGAAACGTTGCAACTAGCGAGCACATAAGGTTCAGAAAGTTCCAAATCGATCCGAAAAAATGGAGAAAGTAGAAAAAATTAGGGCTCAACAATTATATGATCAATATGTGACGAAATTCAGATTCAAAGCGAACTTCAGGCAGATTCCTGGCCATGAATTTTACACAAACAAAATCATAAATGAGGCCTTTGTGAAAAATTTAATGTCGGGCCTCAATCGAAAAATTAAACATTTTCACTCTAAGCGACGCTAATGTTTACAAATGTAGATTCTATAGGTGAGCTATAGTAAAAAATAAAACTTTCCGTAAACTCAAAAGGTTTCATTTTACGTGCTTTAGTAAAAGGATCAAATTTTTACTGGGGCAGTCTTTACACCTGATAAAAATCTAAATACAGGATGCGCCTTGAAGTCCTATTTCATTTCAATCTACATACCAATACCGCCGATTGGACTGACACGTTGCAGGGCATTTACGCTAATTGTAAAGCAAAACTTTTCAGTTTCTTCAAAGATATTAGATTATAAAAATAGCTTTAGAGCATAGGAACTAGAAAAACTGACAGACTTTGGGAGAAAAGTTGAGGAATTGTATGCATTTCGAATGAATGTTCAAATGTTCAACCAAACGTGCTCCTTTTCATAACCAACCTGTATCGACAACGACGACGACTGTATCGGAAGCTATAGGGCAGAAATGTTTCCACCGTTACCACTCGCATGAGTTTCAAAATTAAGGAGAGTGAAACACGTGTTACATATTTTCATTAAAGGATGCTTATCACTAGAGCTCGAATAGTTATGCACGAAAAAAGACGGAAATATGCATGCAAATATGCAAAAAAAAATCACTGAAATGTGCCTATAAACATGCAATTAAAATGAGCAAAATATGCAAAAATCCTCCAAAAATCGCCAAAACACGCAAAAAACAAAACTTTTAAATTCATTTGACAGTTAGATTTATTAATTTTTTTTAGTTGTACACAAAACATTTAGAAAAATGTTTAAACGTGACAGATTGCAGATTTTCAGTCAAAACTGATTTATAAATGAAAAAGATTACTCTACATTTATAGATGTAACAACGGCAAAAATAGCCTTCGCAATTTCTGATGGTGCTACGTATTCGTTTCGCAAATTATTTTGCTACAAAATTTATTGAATTCGCATCAATGAAATAAGGCCCGCATTTCGACTTCAGACTCTTTCGAACTTCTGATTAAATTCGATCAAATATCGATCACAAAAGTTGATCAAATATTGTCAAATACGTTGAAGTATGCTTTGATTTTAAGCCCTTTCGATTCTAATATTTTGATTCCTTTGACGACGCACATAAAGGTGGCTCTGATGTACACTATATGTTTAATGCCATCATTTTGTATGTGGTTTGCCATCGTTTTATAATTACTTGTGGATTTGTGCCCATATATAGAAGAAAAATATCAAAAGGAGAAACCAGTACTACGAAGTTAAACTTCAATCGTACAAAAATGATGAAAATATGAACGAACATACATTTTAAGCCGAAATATGCTCTAAAGGCCGAAATATGTGAAATATGCAAAATATGCATGCAACATGCACGTGCATAACTATTCGAGTCCTACTTATCACATGAAAATTTGATGACAGCATCTCCTGGTACAAACGGGATAACAACTATCAATATTGGGAACACTTTTTACTAATGTTCGAAGAACAATAGTATTAAACTCGTTTCGCCGAAAATTCATATTTCTTTATTTATATATATATATATATATCAGCAAATCGGTTAATAGAAGTAATCTCTGGAGTGGCCGATCCGATTGAGCTGAAATTTTCGGAGAACGTAGATGTATATAGTAGGTAGGTCCACAACTTTCTCAAATTCAGATACTCTAAACCTTTTGGCGGCGGCGAGCGTTTTAGTGAATTTTGAGGTACTCCTATATATCCAAGCAGTGTAAATTTTTGTTAAAGAAATGTATTGGGAATGAAAACTAATTATGTTTTAAGCTCGTCTATGATAAAGAATTGGAAATTTTGAGCCGTGTGTGGGTGCAGGGTGCCTAAAAGTAGGCAAGGATTTTTTTTCAAATTTTGATTTGTCATTACTTCTAAGAAAAGCAATGGATCGTCCTGAAATTTGCAGAGCGTATTAATGTTGACTAAAATTTAGCACACGTTGATATTCAAGATAGTGCGGGTAACCCTGCAGCTACGGCAGGCTCTTGAAAAAAAAACCTTCAAATCATTGACCTTCCTGAAAAATTTTTGATTTTTGACAAAAAAAACAAATCACTGATAAATTTTAACCTTTGTCCATCATGTCAAATTGAAATTTTCAAAATTCCGATTTGCACAAGAACGGCAACCCATCACCAAATTACCTCTATTTTCAGCACTCGAAAGTTCTGTTCACGAGAACTGATGACCGGATTATCCGATCATAGTGAAATTTACAGAACATGTTGGTATTAGCTAGGACCAGGTCTGATAGAAGTGATTTTGAAATGCGGGCAACCCTGTGCTAGTGGTACCATCTTGAAAAATCACTGAGAAAAAAAACCGGTTTTTGGCCTATAACTTCCGATTCAGCCATCAGATTTTGACAAGATTCATCCAGTACTTGGATCTTACTCTATGTAACATTTGATGAAAATTTGGCTGAAAAATTAGAATAGAGTTGCCAGCTATGGTGATTTTTGTCCCCTAAATCTTGCAAATTTGCTCAGCAAAATAAAGCTTTTTTCCCTATAACTTCCGGTCCAGTGTAGAAATCAGAACGAAGTTCACGCAGTAAATGGACTTTAATGTGAACCAAATGTCGTAGAAATTTCGTACCAAAATTATGAAAGGGCTGCCAGCTATGACAATTTTTGTAATTTTGTTTAATTTCTTTACTGAGCGATTATGTCATTAGATTTCCAAATGGAAATGATCCTGCAATGAAAATTAACAAGAAATATTAACGCTTTAAAAAATTGATAAGTTTTGAGGGTGGTAACCCTAAAATTCTTTTCACCCGTATAGCTTCCAGCGCAGTGATTCAATCGAATCGAAATTTACTGGTTGGGTTTAACTTAACGTGAAGCAGATTTGGTATGTATTATGCTTTGCTGTTGACACAGGCTAACCAGCATTAGCCATTTCCGTAAATATTGCACCAACAGATGCTTCAAACAACGTTCTCATATGCAAAGCATTTGCAATAAAAATAAGGAATTCTTTTTTAAATTTTTCGAGTTTTGAACATTTTTTGGATGGCAGCCTCAAACAACGTTCAACCGCTGAAACTTTCGATGAAATCCTGCGAAGAGAACGAAATTCAAAGGATACGTTGATTTGAGTATGAGCTTGTTATGGTAAACTTATTGCTGCTTCGTTCGGAAAGTGTTGCCAGCACTGAATTATATGTGTTATAGTTGAGTTTTGTTGCTTTGGATAAGGAATGGTTGATATGATTCTAAAAAACAGTGTATTACGTCTTTCCACACTTTTTGTCACTCAAAGACAATTTCTTCGAAAATTAGTTTTCTAGCGGTTCAGGTGCGCTAGAGTTTTTAGAATTCGTTTTTGTTCGATAGCCGCACCGGAATTTACAAGAACAGAAATTTTCCGTGAAAATCAATTGGATTTGTGGGAACACATCATTACACATCCGCAAATACACATCTACCACAAACACTTTAAACTTTAGCACACACCAAAATTTATGCACACAGTAGGCTAAGTTTCAAAAAGACAAAAATATTTTTGTATGTCAATTCAGTATAATATTATATATTATTTTAAATCCTGAAGACGTTTTCTTCATTAATTTTTAAACTAAATTTTATTGGATGCAATCCACTTGCAAAGACTCGGTTATCGGGTCGTAATTCCCGAGAGCACAAATTTCGATTGCTTAAAATATGGGTAGTTTACTAAAGGGAGTGAGTAAATGAAACATGTATAGTTTGGCTGAGAATTCAAAAAAAAATCCAAAAAAGCAAAAAAATTAGGAGAGTTGTTCTTTTGGGGGTTTCTGTTAACGCACTTGCCATCGCTAAAGCGTATTTCTTGTGCATATACATAAATGTGCCCTCTGAATTTCATAATGATCTGATGACTCGGTAAGAAGTTAGCGTAATTCGAAATTTTACAAATTTTTTTTTGCCTACTATGCAAACTCCTTCTAACTGTAAACGGTGCACACGTGTTGTCAAGTTGGTTGCACTTAATTAAAACAACGTGTGCCAAGCTGACAGAAGACCAGCACCGAGCGCAACGTGCTAAAAAGCCCCGATGCGGTATTCTTTGTCAACTGCAAAACAATCGGCTACCTGCCGCCCTACCGGGGCTATCCCGAGGCTAAAAAGATCGAGGAGTAGTGAAATGCTGCGAAACTGCAGAAGATGCGTAAAAGTTATCTAGCTACAGCAGCTATTCGAAATACCGTTTGACCTGGCGTTACGATTTCAAGGTGGAAAGCAATCGCACCGCCTCCAAGCAAATCAGCAGCGTCTTATCAACCGTTGACGCAATACTCTTTGAAAAATTCCAAGGACTACTGACTACTTTGGCTGCAAAGTTTTCGTTTTGGTCAATCAGCTTACATATTTTGTTACAGCCTTCGAGAAACCGACCAACCAAGCTGAAAAGCAAAAGGCATTTATCTTGCCTGCTTTTAGGCTAGCAACTAATGCGACATCTTAGCACCGCAGCATGCATATTATATCCTAGCCAAACGCTTTAACCTTACTTCAGTTCTGTGAGCTTTGTATTTCTAATGACTGTTTTTCAATCCTAAATTATTTGATTTTTTAAGTCCAGTTTTCTGTTTCAATCCCTCTTCTCAAACGCTATACATTTGAACTTATGAGTTACACACCTTAAAAATTGTTAAAACCGAACAAACCAAAAACACCAGACAAATTATCAAAAGGCCAAAACATATACTGTGGCTTCGTTGGGAGATCTAGAATTGGCACCTGTTGTAATGCTGGGCAGGAAACTACTTATCACACCATTCTTGAAAGCCTAGAGCTTGTATGCACGACGGAGACTACTATGGAAAACACTAGTGCCCGTCTCCTAAGCCGTGGACGAAGAGGATGAGTTTGCAGCACGCCAAAAGGCAATATTCTATATAAATCAATTTTAAACTCATTGTAAGCCGTAGCTCAACATGACCCCAAATGCTCAAACGGTCGTCAAAATTCAATTGGAAGGCTATGATTTTCGTCCCATACATTAGGTCTGTTCGCGTACTTCAGCAAACTGTAGCAGTAACAGAATTTGGCAGGTGGCTTCTCTTTGCTGCGAAATTTGGCTTGCAGCTAGAGTACAAAAACGACTTTCTGCGAATCTATTTTAATATATTATAATAGATTCAGGTACGCGAACATACCTATTATCTACGCATTTACTTGCGCAGCTTGATTGAATTTTCAATGAATCACTCTACGCTGTCAAACAAGTGCCGATATAGATTTGCTAACTACTACTTTTTGCTGTTTTCGAATCTCGCTTTGAGAAAAAATACTCAAGCAAATTAAATTTGCAATTTCAATCGAAATACGTTCAGTTTTCGAGCAAACTGGCAATGAATGAGTTATTAAAATTTAGTTATAGCTGATAAGACAGGGCGAGAAGAGGTATGGCACCGCAAACATCTCGATTGTGCTACAAGAACATTTCCCATTTTTGCGTCCTATCAACTATCTGCCAATAACATCAATGTAATTAACTAGCAGCCCCGAACTGTCGCCTGTACTTTGCCTTTAGTATTACTTGCTACACTGCGCCTTGTACTATTCATTCTCTTTTCTTTTAAAACATTTTATTTCACTACATCATGAAACAGAACAACGGCTATTAATTTTATGTCAGTAATTTATTGTCAATTAAGAAATTAAATGCATGCCTGTATAATGTGTGCGACAATAAAAATATTTATTTATTATTTAAGTTTTAACATTGTATTGCCATTGTGACAATGTGCGCATATTATTGGTATGTGGGCAATGTGTGTGCATGTTCGATATCAAGCCGTTGCAAAATAAATTGGCTGTGGATGAATGTTTTAGTTGATTATTTCTGCATGGTAGAGAGGTATTTTTAATTCGATATAGGCTGGTATGTAGATGTGTGCACGCAATTTATATTTATTCAATATGCGAATGGAAACATTTTAATGACAAATTTTAGTTTTTGCATGAAATTAGAAATTAATTGCTCATACGGACTTAATATTAGAACATGGCTGCAAATTGCTATAACCTAATTTCAATAATGAAATTTCCATGCGTGGCGAATTCAATGAAATTTTTAGGTTCAGATGGATACGTTGGATCGAAAATTATCCATCTTCTATTGTTTTTTCGCAATGACCTATGGACAAATTCACTAACTCAAAGTAAAACAAAGAAGCCATGAATATGCTTGTCGGAGTTCCCCTTACATTGAAAGATGTTTGGTCTTGTGACATCGCTCGAAGATATTTTGATCAAACGTTACTTTCTCCTACGATGCGCCAGTCCGATACGAATCGCGATAATTGCTGCACATCTCGCACCTTCATTTCCGATTCATGTAAATGAAATTTTGCTTTGCCCATGAATTCATAAAATGCATTCGAAATGCTTATCACTGACGATTCAAAGGACCATTTCCGTCGAGTACCATCGTCTTCTTATTAATAATTTGTGTCGCGTGTGATACCTAGTATAGCGTACCAACCCACTCTCCCACCTACCTACTTCCCGCCTCCACTGTCAGGACTACCCTTTAAGTCAATTTCGCCACGTTCCCATTCCCACTTAAAAACAAGAAGTGATGATATGAATTCACATAAATGCAAGCGTCGTTAGTTTACTTCTTCAGAAAGCAAGCGAGAGCACATTCATATCTCATATTTAATACACAGAGGACATATTAAAAATTTAGCTCTTTGAGTCTTCATTTTGACTTGCCTCTCAAAAGCGGAGACGTGTGCACGACAAGACGACAGGGGGCCCAGGCCTGGCCCAGCCCGACCCGTGCAGCGGAGGCACAAAAAGGAACGACCGCCGTATCAAGAGACTCTCTGACTGCTATCTATTAAACGACGCCGTAGCTACAAAGCTTCGGAACAAGTTAAATGCAACGCTAGGCAAATTAAAGCAGGTAAAATCATTCCAAGTATAAATGTCAGTCAGAAATGGAGTAGTGTTTTTGATATGCTTGCACAATACAATACACACAGACCGTGCCGACTACAGAGGATCTCGTGCATTTTATAAAACTTCTTTTATTCGTTGTCAGGAGTGCGCATAAAGTCAAACTTGGCCTTAACGTAAAGACTTCGCCGCGTTCTTCCATAGATTAAAAACTATGACGCTTGTCCTGCCTTACTCCTCCATCCATCCCCCACTCCACAAAGCATATGAAAACTGCACAAGCTACGATTCCTTGCTTTTCCTTGCCTGCTTTCGTTTCCTGAAGAAAAGGAATTATTTTAGGCTTTGCATTCTTAAATGCAAATAACTGATTCCTGCCAACTACATATGTAGGAAGGTGTGTATACCTCCGTATGCGACAGACGAGTTCATACGCTGCACCAAGTGTTCTTGGAGAGAGTTGATGAGTGCTAGGCGCGGAACTGACTAGATAACTCACAAGTGTGTAGTTTCAAATATCCTAAAGATTTTCAAAAGATATCTTTCCCTCTGCCTACGACTACGATGAACGGCTTAGATTGTCAAAGAAGTCGACAAAGACCTACCCGTTGAAAAATGGACGAAGCGCGTTTGTTGGAAAGAAATTCATATTCATCAGTGTCTCGCTATGTACAAACATCAAAGAAACTTAAATTTCCACTATATTCTTCTCATAGCTCGACATCATAATTTTCTTTCTCAATCCCGTGTCGATGATTTTTACCGTTATGTTTTTTTCGAGTAGAATGCGTGGTAGCAGAGAAATCGTTTCTAATGTCGCTGTCATAAGACGGTGTCGAAGTAACATGTGCTTGATTCTGTTTTCAAACAAACCGTGAATTTCTTTGAAAAACACAAATAATGGGAAAATATTGGATTTTACTTAAAGTCCTTTCCATCCAAGGGAAGTGGAGGCCTTTCTTTCCTCAAAAAACATGGCTGTTCTACGATACTCTTTGGGCTTCAGGTAAAAGAGATGCTGCAAATATGTCAGTTGGATCAGTAAGTTTTATCCGCAAAATCACAATTATTATCATACAATTCGATTGATTTGAGGCCTATAATTTGGCGAATACGAGGGTTGTTCCATTTCCAGTTCGCATAAAACTAAAAGAAAACATTGTTTTACTACTTCATATTAGTGATGGGCGTTTCTGTTATTTTCAAAAAACGAAAACGAACTGTGTTTTTTGTAAAAAAAACAACTGTTTTTTAAAACTGTTTGAAAAAAAACCAGTTTGAATTAACGAAAAGAAACAAATTTTATGTTGTACGATATTTAGAGTTGGGTCGTACTAGGATTTTCACATACTAGGTATAACTAGTACGAGTACGAAAAAATACCTGTTCCAAATACCTGTTTTGTACATATATGCATACAATGCATACGATTTGCAGTAATGTAATGAAACGGACTGATATGCCCTCCCCCACCATCCAGACACAACGTTCCCAAGCTAGAATGGTGATGGTGCAAGATGACCTTCAAAGAATACCGAGTTATTAGTCTGTGCAGCTTGTCCGTAACTTTCCGTAACTTTCCATAACTTTGGCAAATCTTTCTCCAAATTCAATCAATTTAATTTGTTTTTAATTTTATTATATTATATTTACCTCCTGTATTCGTTCAAATTACCAAAGTCAAATATGACTAAGATAGCGATCTCTGATACCAAACTTTTCCTGGCTAACCTAAAACAGTCGGATTTTCACTTTGCCTCACTGAAGCATGAAGTTTGTCGAAAACTTTATTAAGATATGGTAAAAAAAATGTTTCGTTTATTAAACATGCACCCACTAGGGGGCCAACCTCTTCCGTAAGGCTGGACATGAGGTCTCGTTAATTTTATAACCCCGGTAGGGTTGGAGACACCCTCGTGGCGACCTGCAGGAGACGCCAACTGGTGAGAAAAAAAGGATCTCAACCTTTTCCTCCTTGGCACTTTTAGTGCTACTTTTAGTTTTTCCGCAGGATTTCATTTTGCCGTATCTTCAAAACTAGGCCGCTTTTTCTCAGACTTGTATGGAAATTTCGCCCGAAACAACTCAGAAAGGTCCCAGAACTCATGCTAGACCAAAATATCATTTTTGAAAAAAAAATGCGCGTTATTGTTCAATTTCTTCTAGAAAAAAATTTTACGCCCTTAAAATATGACTATTGTACTCCGCCCGGCCACTGTCAGTCATCGAAAGCGCCGTAAAGTTAGTTTTTGCCAAACTATGGCCAAAAAACCCCTTACTCTCCTACAAAACCGAAATTTTTGTATACAGCAATAGGTCTTGGCCCGTTATGTCCGAAACCACTCTAACCCAAAATTGGCCGATTTTGTCTGATTTCAGCTCCTTTTGCACTAAAAACTTTTTGAATATTTGAATAAAATACTTCCATGTACGAAAATGCTCGCAAGTACGAAAATATTGTTTTCTACAGCTAAACAGTTTTCCACTGCCAAACAGTTCGTTTTAACAAACGAAAAACGGTTCGTTTAAAAAAAAGGAAAAACGATGAAAAACGATTGATTTAAAAAAACGAAAAACGATTCGTTTTATAAAAATGATTTGTTTTGAAAAAACAGTTCGTTTTAAAAAAACAGTTCGTTTAAAAAAAACGGCTCGTTTGAGAAAACGATATTTCGATTCGTTTTAGAAAAAGAAAAACGATTGGTTTTAGAAAAAGCAAAACGATAGGTTTTAGAAAAACGATTGGCTTTAGAAAAACTATTCGTTGTAGAATAGTTGGAAAAATTGGTTTTAGAAATACTATTCGTTGTAGAAAAATGGTTCGTTTTAGAAATGCTCTTCGTTTTAGAAAAAAAAAATCATTTTAGAAAAACTGTTTGTCGCTGTTTGGAAAAACTGTTCGTTCGTTTTTTGCAGCCAAACGTTTTTTTTCAAGCATCATAAGAAATAGACCACGATTCTAGGGAGGTATATTCATTTGAATACGAATAGTCGGAGAAAAATAAAGAAAAACGAAATTAGAGTTGTCATTAAGAACCTGTGTTTGAAAAAAAGACATAGACAACGACTTGGTGGAAGCACTAGGGGACTCTGCTCCTCCCTATTCCACCGCTGCACGCTGGGCCAAGGAGTTAAAGCTGGGAAGAACATCCACTAAAGATGAATACCGCGAAGGACGTCCATCCACGTCCCTCACTGAAGACAACGTGAAAAAAGTCAAAGATGTATTGGCAGATTGAAGAGTGACCATCAGGAATGTAACTGGGGTCACAGGGATCTCGTATGTCAGTGTTCAAAGAATCATTGTTAACGAATTACATATGAAGAAGGTGTCCGAGAATGTTAACCGACGAGCAAAAGGAGAAACGAGTCGACATTTCGAGGCTGAATCTTGAAAAGTTCCAGGCAGAGCTGGAGAAGTTTTCGACACGTTTTATAGCCATGGACGAGATCTGGATCCACCATTTTGATTCAGAACCCAAACAGCAATCGATGACCTGGAAGCGACTCTCTTCACCGATGCCGAGAAATTTAAGGTGTCGAGTTCGGCAGAGAAGGTTATGCATCGGTTTGGAAAAGGAAGCCACTATATCAGGCTCTTACAACGCAGACCAAATAAGAAGATTGCGGGAGGCTATTGAGGAAAAAGGACGGAGTGCTGTTTCATCACGGCTGCAGTACAATAGTTGCAATTCGCCATATCTAGCTCCCAGTTACTGCTACCTCTTACCTCGGCTCAAGGAACACTTTTTTGGTCAAGAAATGTGAAGATGATAGCGAAGTGATGACCGCTGTTTTGGGACATTAAAGACAAAAAAATGTTTAAGGGTATCCTGAGTTTGGAAAAAAATGGGCTATTATTGTATTATGTATTAAGATAGGTTCATGGTTTTATTGCCCAAAATAAAGTCAGCTTTCCCACTGAAATATTAGACATGCCAACCTTGAATGAATATAAACATGTATACAAAAAATATATACACTAAATATCCGGACTCAATTTTGTGAAAGGTCAAGAAAAACAAAATTGTTAATTTGTTTTTAGACTCTTTAGTAATGAAGATGATGAGAAACATGAATAACTTTTCAACGCGAACTACACACAAGCATTCAGCGAAGTCAAATATTCCCACTAAAAATAGAAAACAAGCAAAATCTTTCAAAGAGCGAATGCAAGTTATTGAAGGTTTTTTTTTATCATCAATTAGCAGCCAAGTAGACAATTTTCCAATACTTTTTTTGACGAAACTACAGCAGTGAAAATAAAAAAGTTAACATCAAACATATGGATGACTCTTTATTAATACCAAGTGTATTTTGGATGGACGGAGAGACTATTCCTCAAGATAAAGTATGTATAAAAGAAATTTGGTGCTAGATTTTTCAGAAAAATATGGGATTATCAATACTTTTTTTCGCAGATTACATTTTACATGACGATGTCAGTGACTCTTCCGAATGAAAATTAAGAAGATCTGAAGCGGATTATGTGTCAAATTTTAAAATCATGCAACAAATTTGAAACAAACAACTCATTTTCAGATGGAGACACATCCACTGGAAGGTCCAATTTCAATAGCTAGGACACCGTGGATTGAAATATTAGGTGCATGAACTAAACATTTTTTCTATTTCATCATTTCATACTATTGTCTTTTGTAATCTAAAAATATTGTACAATTTCTGTTTTTTTTTTTTTTGCATTTTTACAGATAACAGAGGAAAAGATTGCATGTATTTGTAAAGAATAAGTCGCATTTCTAGCATATTTTTTAAACATGCTCGTGTAGTCTAGTGGGTACCGACAGCACTGGCTCTCAGAGTGTGTCGTCCTTGGTTCTAATCAAAGTTTGAGTTCATCATGCCCGGACTGGGTTCCTGAGTTGATCAGGGGTAAAGTGAGTCGTAGAACTAATCACTCCACACCCGATCCACATTGATTATAAATTTGTGAATGAAGCTCTCTAACAGCTTCAAACCCTAGGCCCGTACGAGAGTTGTCGTGGGATTACTTTACTTTTTTTAATAGATATAATCAAATTTATTTGCAATATCAATAAATGAAATATTAGATATTCAACGGAACTACCTCAAACGCAAGTGAAAATGACACTACACAATATTTTATAGAATAGGAATCAATAGGAAAAATTAGTGGAATATAAGTATGAAAAAAGCTACTGAGACCAAGGTAACCCCTATCCAAGTAAACAACACAGGATGGGGATAAAGACAGCTATCAAAACCGGTGCAGAACAAGTGGTTGGGTATGAAAGTACAGTTAGTTCCCCGAAAGGAACACCAGGACGAAGAATGAACAATATTAATACCTCTGACGAGTAGCGAATTAGATCATTAGGTGTAAGAAACGGAGATATTATGATGAGCAATTGAACAGCATCGATGAAAACCTAGGAAGCTGACAAAGTAGTGAAAAGTTTAAAAAGCGGATAACAGTCCAAGACGAGTCTTTGTAAGAACGATATAGCTGTCAATATAGAAGGTAGCCAGATTAAGATAAGATGGGCTCGGGGCTTAATCTTGCATATGAATCAATAATATCAAAGCCGAAAAACGTCTCTGATGAAGTTCCGATAGTTCCTCCAAAGATGGAAGTCACGTCTTCCGTAAACAAAAAACTCCAGAAAAAAATAAAGCGCTGAGCATCGACTGAATTAATGAAGCTGCACCATGGTCCTGCACATCTGGGATCAAAAGCAAATACCGCACGACTAGTGCAACTCCATCATATAGGGTGTATGCAAAAATGAAGACAAACCAAGGTGCGAAAATCACAGAGGAATATCGCTGCTTTGTGTGTCTTATAAAATATTAGGTCTGAACGATCGACGGCTGATCAACTTTCCACAATTAAAAAGTGCTCGGGACGAGCTCACATCGACGTCTACCACATTTTCGTGCACTATAAACAAGCATATATGTGTGAACTAGTATTGACCGAAACAATCAGTATAAGTAAGGCTTCACTTCGGCATCCTAGTAAAATTTTTCGAGATTAATAATCTGTTGGATGTTCAACAACTCTGATCGAGTGTACACGGCGCCCGTTGGTGTTAAGGTCTTAAATATAACTTTTATAGCCTTAGTGACAAGTCTCAAAATTAGCTTGATGTTATGCTCAGTTGTTTGGCTCTTCAAGACTGCTCCATATTTAACAGTAGACAGATAAAAGCATTTAAGATTAGGAGTCTAGAGTGTTTTTCCAGGAAATTGTACTTTCTCAGTGTTGCGTTAAATGGTGCGATTTTGCTTCTGATGTAGTCGATGTGATGGGTCCAGGAAATCTTTTCATCCAAAATCAATCCCATCCAGTTGAACTCCATCAATTTGAATACATGGATTGATAGGACGTTTCTTTTTTTGCTGGAACATAATGTAATTGGTTTTTGGACATTTATAACGAGCTTGCTCTACCGCAGCCACCTCAAGTATTTATCCAAATTCATATTTACTGTACTTTAGATGGCTGACTCATCTTTTCCAGCATACGAGCGTATCTTCAGCAAACAAGACTATCTTACCGGAAAGCCTGAGATCTTGAACGCTGTTCACAAAGATAAGGAAAAGTATAGGCCCTAAGATCGATCCCCATGGAATACCTTTCTTTATAGAACATTCCTGACTGGTGTAGATTCCTTGTTTTGTCACTATTCTCCTATCCAATAGCTATTTTTTAATAACAGATTTAAATTTCATGCAAATTCCATACTCTTCCAGTCGCAGACACAAATTCTCGTGGTCAATGGTATCAAAAGCCTTTTTCAGGTCGACGAAAATTGCTGCCACATAATTACCTTTATCCAATGATCGATTTATGAACTGAACCGCGTTAAGGGTAGTCGCAATAGTGCTGCTGCGCTCCTGGAAACCATACTGCGTTTGAGCTAAAACTGATGTTTCTTTGAGATAATTAATTATTCGAGCATTTATGACTCTTTCAAACACTTTGATTAGAACAACTATTGGACGATAATTTGAAGGACTCGAAGGGTCACCTCTTTTAAAAACCTTTAAAAACTGGTGTTAATTTGGACAATTTTAGGCATACCGGCTTTTAAGTGTCTGTTTATGATTTTCGCTAAAACCTTAGTTATTTGTTAATTAAGCATTTTGATGTCTCCTGGTGTTATATTATCGATACCTGGTGAAAAGCCTTTTTTCAATTGTCGATTATTTCAGCCACTTTACTAGGTATTGCTGGTCTCAAATGTATATTAGAGATTTGACTTGGCATTGAACAATGGCGTTGTTCAGATATCTTATGAAAATGGTGCGTGATATCTGACAAAATCGCTGCAAAATATTTATTTAAATGTTCCGCAATTGCCTCACTATAGGAAATCAATAATCCATCTGTAATTCCTTGATACATGATGTAGTTCGAGAAGTGCCTTTTTGTGTTTTTGCCAGTTGATTTACTATTATCCAGTATTTAGCGCTATCTCCGCATGAAGGTTCGAATCTTTTACCGCAAAATTTCTTTTTCTCTTCCTTTACTATTCGATTTGACTGGCTTTTTAAATGCTGGTAGTTTTGTCGTTTCATCACACAGTTGGGATCTGCTTTCCACATTTTATAGGCTTTTCGTTTACGTCTGGATATATTAACAACGCTTTTGGAGATCCACGATTCATGCCGAACCCTTACCTGCTTACTAGATGTTGCTTTGATTTTAACTTCAGATAGAGTTCTTATTAGTTCCTCAATATCTACATGCAGATTGCTGTTCAACTCTTGCGTCACATATTTCACGAGCTCGAACTTGTTGAAAGTGCTGACCGTTATTTTTTTCGGAGGCAATTTTTCTTTAAGCAGCCCCTGATCACGATATGCAGCACCTGACGATCAAGTCTGGCCACTCATCATCATTATAAGTAACTCGTTCCACCAGGTCTGAACTTCTTACAAAAACATGATCAAGTAAGGTTTTCGAGGTCTCAGTGACACGTGTCGGTCTGATCGGATTTATTTGTACTGCATAGTTGGATGTTATAACATCTTCATAGCCTTTTTTGATATTTGACGAAGACAGAGGTCGATATTTGTGATAATCTTTTCATGTGATGAGTAAGGATGATCGATGTAATTTAGGAAGCACTGATCGTCCTCGAATGGGCTTTGTAGAAAGTGCCAATCTTAATCTTTATAACTTTTATATAAATCCAAGCAAGAAGTAGCTTAATCCACATCCACCAAAGAACTCCTGCTGAAACTTGATCGGGAAGTAAAGAAGTAGGCCTGAAAATCAAAATGACGAAAACAAAAATCATGACGCGAACATGAAAGAGGATGCGCAATAGGCAAATATGATGGCAAATATGATTTTGAAAATGTCGAATTTTCGTACTAATGTGCGAAATTCACAATAACATGCAATAAAACTGACGAAATAAAACTTTCTGCTCCGTTGTGACTATACTGAACTGGACATAAACATGGTTTCCCTGGTTACCCCTAAATCTATAAATAAATAATGAGACCTGTATAGTGCTATGGATTTGAAACATAGTCTGTTACAAAAGCCTCCGCAAACATGTTTAATATCATCGACAAACAGGTCCTTCGGCGAATAATTGGAACAAAACGGGAGAGCAGCCAATGACAAATAAATATTTGACAAGCCAGAGGTAGCCTCAATTAAACTGCGGAGCTGCAATGTCACGTGCAACGAATGTTCGAGCATCGTGTATCTAAAAAGGTATTCGAAGGAAAAGCCGGGGGAATCGCAGGAAACGCTAGTCCGACTTTATCGGCGAAAACTGCATATCGCTCCTCAGATTTCGTAACTGGAGGAAGCGGTCGTTGAACTGACACAATTGGAGGCGACATCTGGTAGAAGCTACAATCCAAGAGGAACTATAGTGCTACAATGATGACGACTATTTTTATTAACATTAACAGTATGTCTACAATAGACAAGTGTAAAGCATGTGGCTTCCTGGGAAGCTCAAACAGAGTGTAAAATAGAAAATAAAATTAAACTTTGTCATGCTTAAGTTGGACGCATGGTTTTAGTGAAAATCGGTGTGTTGCATTGAAGATAATACACGTACAATTTAGCTTTCGACTGATTGTACTAGCACAAAAGTTTTAAAATTAAGTAAACATTATTGAAAATAAATGTTTAATATTATAAAATGATAAATGTTTAATATAAATGTTTAATATTATATATTATAAAAAAAAAAAAATAATAAGGTATTGCAGATTAAATATTCGATGAACTTAATTTGAAACATTAATTTTTTAGAGATTTAATTTTATTTCAATGAATGAAGGTAATTAATTGCCTCTATTCGCTGAAATAAAATGTATAAAAAAAATTGAGAATGTGTCAACATCTCAATAGTCATCTCGGCAGAGAATGTCAATATCATACAGTGTCGTTTCAAGTTAAGCTTAAGTCACTGAACCATTAACCCTCCGAGAACACACCTATTTTTTCGATCATCGAGAACAATTGGGGTCAAATTGACCCCAACCACATTTGAACGTCTATAGAATCGCCGCCACTGAAGATTTTCATTTGAAAAAAATTGTAAGTATTGTTTGATACTTCTTTTAGTAGATCTCATACATTAGAAGTGCCATAAATGTCCTAAACATACCTAAAAAAAATTCGGGAAAAAACAGTTTTGTCGAAAATCAGCTTTTTTACAAAAAAAAATCGTAACTTATTTCATTTTCAATATTTTTGGCTAAAAATTTAAGTGGATACTCTCAAGATATGACAAAATTATAAAAAAATTGGCCCTATAGCGAGCCTTGAAAAAAAGATATTTATTTTGCATATTTACGGTGGCGATTGTGAAGATTTTAAAATTTGCATGTTTAAAAAAAATCATAACTTTGTCCATTTTTAATATTTTGAGCTGAAAATGTATATGGATACTCTCCAGACATAATAAAATAATAAAAAAATTAGCCCTGTATAAAGGTTTGCAAAAAAAGGTGTAATCTTGTGAATAATCAGATTCTGATTGCTTCGAGACATGGTCGTCTTCGGAGGAATCACTGTCGCCAAAATTGTTATCATTGTCTTCAGCTAACAAATTATTGCGTGCACTAGAACGCAGATTATACGCCATATCGCTAAAAACAAAAAAAATAAAAACACTTGCAAACTTATTTTTTGGCTTTTTAAATTAATCTGTCGTTTTATAAAGTAAAAAAAAAATGAATTTTTGCCTCAAAATTGACGTCGAGTACAGATAGGGTATATTTGACCCCTTGATCTGCTTCAAAGGCTTCTCAACGACGACTGACGATTTGGGACTGGAAGCGAACGATGTAAACTTATAGTCAAGACACAGAAATATATTTAGGAGCCTATAGTACTTCCCTTTTCCCGCAGGCCTAAGCGCTGCGATCGGTCAAAAAGGTCTCTTGGGCCAATTTGACCACCTGTGTTCTCCGAGGGTTAATACACATCAGCATGCATAATTGTGATATTTTGAGCTTGTTGTGGAGGTGATGTTCCCTAAATTTCACTTTTCATCAAGTCATATCATTTGTACAGGATGATAATGGTCTACTTATTTATACAAGATGATAATGGCAACGTCTTTTAACAGCACCACCTGGTATCTGGTTACTGTACTGATGCTCAATGAAATATTTTCTGTAGACTCTTTTTATTCAATTCATATTTTTAAAGAGTTGAGAAACATTATTTCCACTTTTTATCGCTATGTTTATATGTAAGCTATTTTGGAATTGTTTAACGTGTAATTTAACACGAGTTCTCACTCTTACGAATTTGATGAAACTCCCTCAAAACATGCGATATAAACTAACAGGCCAATTGAAAAGTCCCCGGTCTGATACACAGATGGCGGTGCTAGTATTAAATTGTGGGAAACAACGATGTAAGTGGTGCCATACGCACGAGCAGACACTGATGTCGGAACAAAATCCATATGATTTTTAGTTAGTACCAACCTTCAAACGATACGTGTCGAAATTTGACAGCAGTCCGATCATTAGTTTGTGAGATATTGCGTTGTGAGTGTAGCTACTTTTGTTATTTGAAAAAAGATGGAAAAAAAAGAATTTCGTGTGCTGATAAAATATTGCTTTTTGAAGGGAAAAAATACAGTTGAAGCAAAATCTTGGCTTGATGAAGAGTTTCCGGGGTCTGCACCAGAAAAATCAACCATCATTGATTAGTATGCTAAGTTTAAAAATGAGCACCGAAGACGGCAAACGCAGTGGACGCCCAAAAGAAACTGTCACCGACGAAAACATCAAAAAAGTTCACAAAATAATTTTTAATGACCGTAAAGTGAAGTTGATCGAGATAGCAGACATTGTGAAGATATCATCTGAACGTGTACATCATATCATTCACGAACATTTGTACATGAGAAAGCTGTGTGCAAAATGGGTGCCGCGCGAGCTCACAATCGATCAAAAGCAACAACGTGTTAATGATTCTGAGCAGTTTTTGAAGCTGTTTAAGCGCAATAAACCTGAATTTTTGTGTCTATATGTGACAATGGATGAAACATGGCTGCATCATTTCACTCCGGAGTCCAATCGACAGTCAGCTGAGTGGACTGCACACGATGAGAAGAATCCAAAGCGAGGAAAAACACAACAGTCAGCTGGCAAGGCTATGGCATCAGTATTCTGGGATGCGCAAAGTATAATATTCATTGATTACCTCCAAAAGGGCTAGACCATCAACAGTGATTATTATATAGCGTTATTGGATCGTTTAAAGGATGAAATCGTTAAAAAACGGCCCCATTTGAAGAAAAAAAAAGTTCTGTTTCATCAAGACAATGCACCGTGTCACAAATCAATGAAAACAATGGCAAAATTGCATGAATCGGGCTTCAAATTGCTTCTGCATCCACCGTATTCACCAGCTCTGGCCCCCATCGACTTTTTCCTGTTCTCAGACCACAAAAGAGTGCTCGCTGGAAAGAAATTTAGCGCCAATGAAGAAGTAATCGCCGAAACTGAGGCCTATTTTGAAGCGAAAGGCAAATCGTACTACAAAAAAGGTATCGAAAAGTTGGAAGATCGCTATAATCGCTGTATCGCCCTCGAAGGCAACTATGTTGAATAATAAAATCGAATTTTGCCAAAAAAATGTGTTTTACTATGGTAGACCGGGGACTTTTCAATTGGCCTGTTATTACCTTGTGTTTCATTATTTTCCACCGCCGACATATATCCTATGTTCAATTTCCTTATAAGTCTTACTAAGAAGAGATTAATAATACGATAGGATTAATAATATACGCAATACACATTGGAAGCTTCTTATCGAATTATTAATTCTTTGAAACCCGCTGACTACCGTTTTTATGCACTAAATACGGGAATAAACTATTTCAAAGACATTCTTCGTTGGATGCAGGTAAGTAGCAAGATGGGGTTAATGCAATTAATGTGACTGACTTCTTTCAGTTAGCAGGGCAGCTGTGTTTGTTTTCAAGCGGTTTCTTCGATACTTTCTACCAGCTGACGATTTTCGTACGTAAAAGTGTTTTAATTAAAAGGACTGCCACTTGACTTGTCTCTGGGTATTTAATAAGGTTTTAGTGCGGAAATACTGATTTTCTTGCATCTCATCGACCAATAAACCCGTTTCACCTTTAATGGATAAACATTACAACCTTCATTAACATCCGTTGAATGCAATTGGAAGCATGCGTATGTTTGTGTGCCTATGCACATCACAATGTACTACGCCTTGTTTAATAATAATCAAATTCAATCAATCAATTTTAGTTCACAAATTGACAACGTCGAATTGATCACTTTGCATAATTTAAATAATGCTGCTAAACTAGAAACGGATGTTTAGCTAATACCTAGTTGACTTCAGTTCGCTGTTGATGTCTGCTGCCTCCGCTTTCCTCCCTTCTCTTGCCGCTCTCCACCCTTCCGAGATCCGCTGCGACGCATCGTTGCCATATGCTACAATACACCACACAGTTGCATTACTGCCAACGGTTTATTATAATTTTGCATCTTCCCTCTTTCAGGCCGACCACTCGACAAAGTAGCAAAGAGTAGCGAAAGTAGAGTGGCATAGCGACATACTTCGATTCGAATCCATAGTGAACTGAACTCTTATGTTATGTTGGAATCTCGATTGATGAGACTTGTACATTCTGTGGAGTGAATTTGAGGTTTTTATCGCGTTTCAAGTCGACAATTATGCACAGTCGCACGTTCCACGAGTGCACTTCTGTGTACATTCATCTGCCCAAATGAGTAATACACATCTGTTCTACTTGTAAGGTAACACCGCCGTTGCTAGCACTGCATCAGCTAGTGCAATTTTACTGCCGAAGCCAAACTTATGAATCCGCGAGAATAAGCTGAAGAACCACCGTGTTGAACCGAGTCCGTAGGAGTCCTCATGATCCAGACAACTTCGATACATCTACTCGAATGTATCAATAATATTTAATAGGAACTGCTCGAGCCGGCAGACACAAATATTAAACATAATCATAAATACGGTAATGTCGACCCCATCACATGGAAATGTTTTGCTTTCCGGGGGTAACTCAATCATGCACTAAATGTGTTTTGAGAAAAAGCGAATTACCAATCACCGCCTGGATTACCGTCCCCCAGCCACTTCCACATTAAGCTTCCCGTTTCTTGCCAGCTAGTACAAGTACAGTATCAGCTGCACTCGAGTCGAATTTCGAACGAGAATCCTTTCTACTTCCCATTTCACTCTACGGCGGCCTAGGCAAATTTCGACGTGTTGTGGCGTGGTTAGGCTCCCTATTTGCGTCCTCGCAGCATTCAATATGAGATTTTCGGATTGAAAATCAGCGACACACTGCCATGGTATTGGTTGCCGCTGTAATTATTGCGCACACAAAACTGCAAAATATGCGAGCGAATCGCTCCTGCCGCCCGAAATTTGTATGAGTCTTACTAGATAGTCTGGCGCTGCGATGTTGCATTGCGATTAGTACAACAGTCTTGCAGGCCCGGCTGCCACCCGCATTGTAGTCGTTTCGTTTCGTACATCCAGATAATAATATCATTAATATTTTACTTCTACGTCTGGTTCGGGCAATTGTAAACTTTGAGATTGGAAACAAGGATTTGGCCGTGTTGCGAATGTCCTGCAACGAGAAACGATGACCCGATGTTGTACTTTATTCCCGACTATTTGTACATTTCCCTCTAGTGGAGTGGATGGATGCATTGAAACAGGTCGCAATCATTAAAACATGATATCTTCTCAATTCAAAAGTACACTACTGTTTTGTCGTTGGGACTTTACTGGCACTCACAGTCCCCCATCTCAGTGCCAGGCTCTAAACAACGCACTTTTGGATGACCTATTGATGGACTATCAGGCAAACACCACATAAAACAGAGCAGTTTGATTTTTCGATCCCTCGCTGAACACAAATTCAATGGTACGGAATGGAGAAACGTAGGAAAATTGATTTTCCTGAATATTTTTTTCAAATTTAGCTAGAGAAAAACAATACATTACAATAATTATATACAGTTCAATAATTTACTCATAATCTGTACATTTTATATATATATATATATATATATATATATATATATATATATATATATATATATATATATATTGCGTCTGTACATTATATATATATATATATATATATATATATATATATATATATATATATATATATATATATATATATATATATATATATATATATATATATATCGCGACTGTACATTATATATATATATATATATATATATATATATATATATATATATATATATATATATATATATATATATATATATACATATATATCTACAAAAGCAATGTTTCTCAAAGAATTAATATAGCCGCTTTCGAGCCTTGAATTCTTTCACATGACGTCTCTAATTGTCTTCGTCGTCTAATTGTCTGTCTACCAGCTCCAACCCCTAGAACTGATACGGAGCCTGTGTAAATTTCTTACAGCATTCTTAGACCTGTTTCTCCCCTATTCTGGCCTATTTTTATACTGTCACAATATCCATCGTTTCAAAATCCTACAGAAAAAATTACGTTACATTAATTTGTATAATTATTCAATATGTATCTCAGTAATTGAAGACTTTGACTTGAATTGTCTGATCTAAATTTAATAATATTTTGATAAAAACTCAACTATTTTTATGGTTTAATTTCCTTAACCAAAACATTTGTGTATATGCCAAGCGATTAGATGTTTTCTTTATGAACAGTATCTTATTTATTTATTTATTGTCTAAATCAACAAATACAAATCCAATTAAAGACTATACAAGGAATAAACTTATATATAAAAAGAAAAGAGACTATAAATTAAAGCTTAAAAAAGTATAATGAGGCGGTGAAATTTAATAATAATTTAAGATAATATTTCATAGGATAAAACGCATGCTCTTAACTTATTTTTCAAAGTGCGTAAAGAAGGCGGTCAAGGACCAATATTCAAAGAATTATGCTGCCTAGGCAAACGTAAAAGAGGAGAGTAAAAATATGTATGAGTACGAGCAAAGGGTACTTTGAGGGTAAATGAAGACCTGTTAAGACGTGCCGGGTCACGAACAGAAAACTGCGCTCTGGGGATAGATGTAAAACAACCACACTGAAAAAAATCCACATGGCGCCCAGAGCCATGTAACATAGCGCATTATTTATGGCCCCATACGCTATGTACATAGTGCCCTGAGCTATGCAATATGGCTCCCAGCGCCATAATGTCAGAATCTACATAGCGCGTGGTCCTATGTAACATGGCGCAGCATTTATGGTCCCACACGCTATGTACATAGTGCCCTGAGCTATGCAGTATGCCTCCCAGCGCCATAATTACATGGCACAGAAATTATGGCCCTATATTACATAGTGCCATGAGCCATGTAATATGGCTCATGGCACTCCAATTATAACTCGCAGCCATGCTGTGTGAGGGAACGTATAAATGTCAGCAAGTGACATTAGAGCTTATGTCTACATAATTGACTCGCTTTGGACTGAATTACTGGCTGCAATATTTTCAATACTTCGACCGGTGAATTTTCACACTGGAGCAGGAACATTGTTGCAACCGACTAAACTTTGTCGAGCAGTCGTCAGTGCAGCATATAATTATTAAGAAATCTTCCTGCTCTTGCCCGGCGTGCCTTTCCCCTGCCGACTAGCTCAGCCTGGCGTGGGTTTGCGGGCGGAAGATTTCTTCGTGCTATGGCACGCTGACAATACAACATTCGTCAATCACACACAGAAAAAGGAGGGAAAAACAAAGAAGTCCGTAAGAAACATTACTGAATTATTTATTTTTCATGCATTATAACTACTAAAATAACTCAAAAAATCAAAATACAAGCAAAAAAGAAACTAAAATAAAAAAAAATGATCAAATCAACTAAATCCAATACAGTAAATTCAATTCAAAACTTCATGCTAATCATTCAAATCAAATGAAAATCAGATAGAATAAATACAATCCAAACAGTTCCAAATAAAAACTAAAATGCCTGAATAAATTGGATGGGGGGTTTTCTTTTTTTGTACTCAACCCCGGCCGGGATCAGTTTACACCGATCATACAATAATTCTGAAAATTGTTAGATATATAATATGCAAACCAATATATATATATACGTAAAGCAATGTTTGCTATAAACATATAACTATGATATTGTAATATAAAAATACAAATTCCCACCCACAGAATTGAAACAAGAAAAAAATAAGTAGTACTCGATTTAACAATAAAAGTTTGAAACAAATAATTTCATTTATGATTTTTCTTAATTGACTAAATTCAACCGAAATTCCGTTAACTCCCAGCTCTTCGACGTGCAAAAAGTAGTTTTATCTCTTTGGTGTCTTATGCGTGCATTCAATCTAGGTTTTTAAATTATGAAAGGAAT
The DNA here is from genome assembly GCA_963978885.1 of Nemotelus pantherinus. NCBI lineage: Eukaryota > Metazoa > Arthropoda > Insecta > Diptera > Stratiomyidae > Nemotelus > Nemotelus pantherinus. Next base: position 104,443 of record OZ022263.1, read on the forward strand.
CCCGAGATGTGCAGTTTTCATATTTTGTCGCTTCTTTGACCCCGCACTGTTCATGCATGCCTTTCAAACAATAAAGGAACAAAAGCTACTTATCTGGTCCGATTGGTTTTTTATACTTCAGGCGAAGATACTTCAAGCGAAGAACGCTGCAATCACTCAATTAGCCAGCCAATTCTGTCCAAAGTTGCCGTCACGTATATATTGAGTCTTTTCTCCAGTCGTTAATCAATGAATTATGAGGTTTCTGCCATCTAAATCTCCTTTTCACTTTTTCAGGTGTTTAAACTTTTTCACTTTGAATTTATTCAAATTTCTTCCAACCCGCCGATAATTTTCACCTTTCTCCTTCAACAGTTTATTTATTTAACTAATTTCTCACTTTACTGTAATAATAATTGACTGTAATAATTCGTACACTTTAACTTTTATTCAAATTTTTTTTGCCAAAAACCGCCAAAACTTCAACTTTCTCCTTCAACAGTCCATCTTCAACAACCCACTTTCTTTGTTCCGAATAGAAAAATTTTTCACGGTACCGCTAGAGCGGTTTACTTCCAATTTCATTTCCAAGTGATTTTTAAACCAATAGGGCATCCCCGAAACAGACGGTTCAGAAATTAGACACCAGGTTCGCTGACTTTTCGCGCAGTGCTTGGAGATCCAGCTGTCAGCGCCGTTGTTTATTTTCAAAGTGACAGGAGCGATCGCAACAAAGCTGTCGGATCAACTAGATTTGAATTGATACTGCCGGTTGAATTCATATCTGAGTCGAATTAAAAGAAACAAGCAACCTGTCGTTCAAATCAATTGATGGGAAACGAGACGAATACCGTGGCAGATTATGTTGGACTCACTGCTGGAAGAACGGCGACGTGGTCTGCACCGATGGCTGCAGATTGTTTGTCAACATCCAATTGTTAGGATCGGTCTAATGTTAGAAAACTTTCTCACAGATACGTCGACCGATCATCAAGATCCTTGCGTGCTGTCTATGCGAGGGAACTAGATGAATTCTCGAAATTAAGTGATAATGCTGAACTATCACTCGAAGACCAGGGACATTTGGCCGCAAGTCGAGAAATGATGAGAACCATGCTCAATTGTGTTATTAGATTGAAAAGATTAGCTGAACGACAGACAGCCCAAATACACAATCAGAGCTACGACATGAATGAAATGTCGACAGTGACAAACAATATAAAAATATCGAGTGGATGCTTCGAATCCGGTCTAGCAGAATGAATCAGAAGGTAGGAGAAAATGCTCAGTAATTTTTTTTGTTCAAACTCTGTATATATTTCAAAACTTCTTTTCGAAATATAACAGAATTTGATATAAGTTCCGTAACACTCGTGGGGACGACCCAGACCCTGAGAGGTCTCATATTGCCGGGCACTACTCACTGGCCTCCGACTGTGAACATCTTCCGTCATCACGCTTTGATGTCCTTAGCGTGGTAATTTCCCAGCACCTTTCCTTTTTCATCTACCAACTCGTAGATGACCTGCCCCACTTTACGCTTGACCGTTGCCTTAATGAATTTTGGGGCGAGTTTAGCAGCAAATCGGTCAACCGCACAGCTTAGCGAATGATTACGTACCCATACGTCTTGACCAATGGCAAAATCTTTTACACGGCTTCTTAGATTGTATCTTTGCGAACCCTTGTTGTATGCCTCCGTCATTTTGGTTTTGACCTGACAATGAATTTGACGTAACCGGTCACAATTTGGTACTGCCACTACCTCTCCATCCTCAAAAGCCTGTAAAGACTTCAAAAGCGCGTATTCAGAACCATGGTGGATAGGTTGGTACCCGAACATCAGGAAATGGGGCGAACAACCTGTGGCCTCATGTACTACATTACGAAATGCGGCACATGACTCCGGCAGGTTAGCGTCCCAATTCCGATGGTCGTCCCCTATGTAGGCTCGAATAGCGGTTAGGATAGACTGGTTGGCTCTTTCGGAAGCATTAGCTTGGGGTGAATAGAAAGGGGTGTAGCAATGGTTCACCCCATATTGAGCCAGGAATTCCGAGAAGAGTTTGGACACAAATTGGACTCCATTGTCAGTATGGACGATTTCCGGCACGCCAAAGGTCAAGAATATGTGTTCTTTTAAAAATTTCACCATCGATTCAGCTGTTGCCTTGGGTAGGACCTTGAGCCAAATGAATTTGGTATAGTGATCGAGCACCACCAGCAACTGAGTGTTACCTAGCTTCGAACGAGGATATGGGCCCATAAAGTCAATAAACAAGCGTTGCATTGGCCGATCGGTAATCCTGGCAGCACCCATAGGTGGTCTCATTGTAGCATTCGTGGCCTTAACTTGCTTGCAAACAGAACAATTGTTGACATAGCTGGTGACATCTTGACGCAGCTTCGGCCAGTAGTAATAGCGTCGCAAGACTTCTAGTGTTTTACGAATCCCACAATGTGATCCCAAAGGACTGTCATGACTACGTGCCAGCAACACTTGTCTTCCTCCTTCAGGGACCCACACCTTTGCACTGGGAATATCTAAGTCAAAACCTCCGTGTGAACCTAGATGAATATACACAATTCCGTTCTTCGTGTACAAGTTTTCGAACTGATCCGGATGTTGCTCAATCTGATTGACGAGATTTATGTAATCAGGATCCTGAAAGGCCTGTGATGGAATGTTCCCTAGCATTTGGTGATGCTCAGGAAGACAAACAACGGCACAATGAGGCTCCCCTTCAGAGTCGCGTGCTCGTGATAACGCGTCTGGTACGACATTTTGAGTGCCTGCTCGATGTTCAATGTTGAAATTGAACCCTTGCAATTTTAGGCTCCACCGTGCTAACCTCCCCGACAGATCTCTCTGGCCCATTAACCATTTCAGACTGGCATGGTCTGTGATAATGGTGAAAGGCAGCCCCTCGACATATGCCCGAAACCTTTTGACACTCTGCACCGCAGCCAAGCATTCTAGTTCGGTAACGCTATAGTTGCGCTGCGCAGCATTCAACTTCGATGACATAAAGGCGATGGGATGCTCTCCACCATCATCATCTTTCTGAAATAAAACACTGCCGATGCCGGTGGCACTTGCATCGCACTGAATATAAAAATGCCGAGAGAAATCTGGGTTGATCAACACAGGTGCAGACACTAAAAGTTCCTTCGTCCGATCGAAAGCCTTATTAGCAGCCTCAGTCCACACGAACCTTCTTTTACCCTTCAGCAGATCCGTCATAGGTGATGTGATAGATGCAAAATTTGGAATGAAACGCCTATACCACCCAGCCATCCCCATGAATCTCCTCACGTCCTTTACCGTTTTGGGTCGTGGATATGCTATGATGCCGGACACCTTTTCAGGATCCGTCTTTAGGACACCATCACTTATCACATAACCTAGGTATCGAATTTCTTTTTGGACGAATTTGCTCTTCTCAACATTGATAGTCAAATTCGCCTGCTGTAATAAATTGGCCACAATAGAGAGCAATTTGAGATGGTCATCAAATGTTGGACTTGTTATCAGCAAATCGTCCAAATAAACGAATACCTGGTCATGCAACTCGTGAGGGATGACCTTATGCATCAATCGACACATAGTCTGTGGAGCATTGCACAATCCAAAAGGCATGACAGTGAAGTGATATAAAGGGCGTCCAGGTACTGTAAACGCTGTCTTTTCCCGTGATTTTGCATCCAAAGGAATCTGCCAAAAGGCATCTTTCAGGTCCAGACTGGTTATAAAGCGTGTGGACTGCAGACGTGCTAACAGGCCCTCGATCAACGGCAAAGGGTACGCATCCTTGACAGTCACCTCGTTCAATCGTCGAGCGTCCAAACATAATCGCACCTTACCGGGTTTTCTTACAATAGTGACTGGAGAGCTCCAGGAACTCCTACTCTCCTCAATTACCCCCAAAGACAGCATACGGTCCAATTCGTCGTACATCAATTTCTGCACCACTGGTGACACTGCATAGTGACGTTGCTTAATTGGTTGAGCATCACCTGTGTCTATCACGTGTGACAACAAATTGGTTTTGCCCAATCCTAACTGGTTAAACGACGGAAATTGACGCACGATTTCATCGAGCCGTTGCTTATCCCTCGGAGACAACTGATGATAACCAGGGTCCTGTGGAACTAACTCAACAGCAGAACAATGCGGTGCAATTTTGAAAGCATCCCAGAAATCTATGCCCAGATAAACTGAATTGGTTAAACTGGGGCATATTAGGAAGCGTATTAGCCTAGTCTTTTCATTAAATTGCACCAATGTGCTCACATACCCGAGAACAGGCGCCTTTTGACCAGAAGCGGTGTGAACTTCGGTAGGCATTGAATGTATATTCAAGCCCAACTCCTCAACCAGCTTCAATGCTCCTGCTCCCAGGATGCTTACACTTGCTCCACTGTCAAGCAAGCCAGTCAACTGCCGACCTTTGATGGAAATGGTGGCAAATGGTCGGTTATCTCCATGGATGGATACAATAGAGTCCAGACAAGCTTTCCGCAAAAATCGCCGAAGGGCGAAATATCTCCAGGCGCGATTAAAACGCCTTGATGACTGTTTAGGAGCATCATGTTTTGAGTTGGTAGACGTAACAGAAGGGCATGGATTTTGGGGTGTATTTATTGACGGCGTTGCAATTCGGGGTCGACATTGGTGGCAACGTCGGTCTTTTGGGGTCTGGATGGGTGAATAGCCAGCGGAATACGCATCCTCCCCGGTGAAAGCGCATTCCTGTTGGAGTTTTCCGCTTGGCATCTAGGGCATTTAGGTTTGAGTACTCCTTCCTTACCACATCCGAAACAGAATATTCGCTGAATAGGAGCGGAACAGTCCATAAAACCATGCCCCAGGTCACGACAATTCCAACACACTCGGTATTCTCCTTTTCCTTCTACTTCACGACCTTTATTTAGGAAAGTGCTGGAATTTGTTTGTACGGCTTGCACTTCCCGTTTTGTCAACACATTTGAGGGTGTGGAATTCACAAATTCAGAAAAGTAACGAGGGGCTGGTGGATTTGAAACTACGTGCGAATAACTTTCACCATCAGGTCTGGATTGATTTTCTTGTGCAAACCTTGCATTATAATTAGACGGTCTTAAATCGGGATCATTAAAAGAGACACCTTTAAGACCCGATTGAATCACCTGCACATTGTGTTGTACACCATCATCAGATGACGCATAACCCTGATCCCATAACGGATGACGAGCGCGCAAAATGGGTTCAATCAGTTGACTATTGTTAAGGTAATCCGAGTCAAAATGCACCTCTTGCACTTGACGAGGCCGACGATTGATGTCTCGGTCTGAGTTCATTCTCAAAAGTCTCCATTCGGATTCCACCAGGCAACAACGTCTGACTAACTCTCGAGTTGAAGTGAAGTCCACTCCAGCTAAATGTGCTCTAAGAGCAGGAGCCATATTTCTAAATACCACACATTGAAGATCTACATCTGATAGAGGGGTATTTAATTGTAAAGAAATATTCTCGAGTGCGTCAAAGAACTCCTGAAAGCGCTCGCCGGGTTTCTGCAGTCGCCCATCTAGCATTCTTCGTACATCTACATCGGACCTAAATGAGCTAAATCTTTCCAAAAATTCTGTACGTAATCTATTCCACACCAGTGGATAATTCATCTCGCGGAAACGCCAATACCAGTCGGCAGCTTGCCCCTTTAAAAGTAAATGAAAGTCTGTGGCAAGTGTGGTATAAGAAACGCGATAATCCTCTGCCAAGGACAGCACCCTGAACATAAACTGTCTGGCCGTCAACCCAGAAGTTGAGCCATCAAATAATAGATTCCATTTCGAAATGGGCAGCCTTACCGATGACCGCTCACCTGAATCCATCTGATCTCTGAAAGTTACTCGTGGTGGTTCGTTATCAGCTGACGTATTTGGGTGAGGTGCTCGCTCCTGGTGAATAAATGAATTTTCTCCGTGAGTAACCCGTCTCCGCGATGGTTCAGTGGCAGTTACTCTCATTGACTCGGAAACTCTAGTGGCTTGAGCAGCTGAAGGCGACAGACTCAGGCGTTCTAACTGATGCTGGAACGGAGTGTAGCTCGGATCCCAACTATTTGTTCGGCGACGCATTGTTCAGGTATGATATATTTTCCTTTCAATTCAAACCGAATTACTTACAATTAAGTATATTTTTGCAGATAAATATTACCAACAAACGAATAAGATTCTCAATACCGAAATCTTAGGATTCTTCTCACATATGCCAATAATTCTGTGTAGTATGAAATAGTTGAATACACTCGTGATGTAACGACGGAATAAAACTACTTCGTATCTAATGAATATTAAATTCAATTCAATTCATAAAAAAAATAATGATTCCTACGGATCTTCTTTGTGACAGGAATTTAAGACAGGAAGGGAAAAGGTATAAAATTTGACATTAAATGATGAAATGGGACTGGGAAATCAGGAGAATACAGATCTCTTGTAGATGCCTGGAAATGTCCTAATGAACATTTGCCTTGATCCTGCTCAATATAATTCAATTGACTGAATAACATCTTACAGATGGACAAGAATCAAGACTAGCTCATGGGTCATCTCAATGGACAGCTTCCTCCAGATGCGGCAAACTCAGATTAATCTTTCTACAAGATTGATTCGGTTAACAAAAAGATATTGCCCCATTTTAATTAATTAATCTGGAGGTAATCCTACAACTACAAGAGTCTGGTTAGCACTTAAAGAGACGAGCTCTGTTAAACACATAGAACGAATACAATAGCACGAGATGGGCGCCAATGCTGCATTGACGACCGCTCGGCAAGATGATGGTAACAAATAGGAAAAGTCAGGTATAGTCAGGTATATGACTGCAACCATAGCCAACGAAAAGAAAAAAAAAAATGGCTGAGGCAACAAGATGCTCCTAGTAAACATTTGCCACCCCAGCCGAAAGCATATCTGCCAAAAGAAAATCTATAAAAGAAAGCCAAATGTTTGGGCGCCATTTGTTGCAACCGACTAAACTTTGTCGAGCAGTCGTCAGTGCAGCATATAATTATTAAGAAATCTTCCTGCTCTTGCCCGGCGTGCCTTTCCCCTGCCGACTAGCTCAGCCTGGCGTGGGTTTGCGGGCGGAAGATTTCTTCGTGCTGTGGCACGCTGACAATACAACATTCGTCAATCACACACAGAAAAAGGAGGGAAAAACAAAGAAGTCCGTAAGAAACATTACTGAATTATTTATTTTTCATGCATTATAACTACTAAAATAACTCAAAAAATCAAAATACAAGCAAAAAAGAAACTAAAATAAAAAAAAATGATCAAATCAACTAAATCCAATACAGTAAATTCAATTCAAAACTTCATGCTAATCATTCAAATCAAATGAAAATCAGATAGAATAAATACAATCCAAACAGTTCCAAATAAAAACTAAAATGCCTGAATAAATTGGATGGGGGGTTTTCTTTTTTTGTACTCAACCCCGGCCGGGATCAGTTTACACCGATCATACAATAATTCTGAAAATTGTTAGATATATAATATGCAAACCAATATATATATATACGTAAAGCAATGTTTGCTATAAACATATAACTATGATATTGTAATATAAAAATACAAATTCCCACCCACAGAATTGAAACAAGAAAAAAATAAGTAGTACTCGATTTAACAATAAAAGTTTGAAACAAATAATTTCATTTATGATTTTTCTTAATTGACTAAATTCAACCGAAATTCCGTTAACTCCCAGCTCTTCGACGTGCAAAAAGTAGTTTTATCTCTTTGGTGTCTTATGCGTGCATTCAATCTAGGTTTTTAAATTATGAAAGGAATCCCGAGATGTGCAGTTTTCATATTTTGTCGCTTCTTTGACCCCGCACTGTTCATGCATGCCTTTCAAACAATAAAGGAACAAAAGCTACTTATCTGGTCCGATTGGTTTTTTATACTTCAGGCGAAGATACTTCAAGCGAAGAACGCTGCAATCACTCAATTAGCCAGCCAATTCTGTCCAAAGTTGCCGTCACGTATATATTGAGTCTTTTCTCCAGTCGTTAATCAATGAATTATGAGGTTTCTGCCATCTAAATCTCCTTTTCACTTTTTCAGGTGTTTAAACTTTTTCACTTTGAATTTATTCAAATTTCTTCCAACCCGCCGATAATTTTCACCTTTCTCCTTCAACAGTTTATTTATTTAACTAATTTCTCACTTTACTGTAATAATAATTGACTGTAATAATTCGTACACTTTAACTTTTATTCAAATTTTTTTTGCCAAAAACCGCCAAAACTTCAACTTTCTCCTTCAACAGTCCATCTTCAACAACCCACTTTCTTTGTTCCGAATAGAAAAATTTTTCACGGTACCGCTAGAGCGGTTTACTTCCAATTTCATTTCCAAGTGATTTTTAAACCAATAGGGCATCCCCGAAACAGACGGTTCAGAAATTAGACACCAGGTTCGCTGACTTTTCGCGCAGTGCTTGGAGATCCAGCTGTCAGCGCCGTTGTTTATTTTCAAAGTGACAGGAGCGATCGCAACAAAGCTGTCGGATCAACTAGATTTGAATTGATACTGCCGGTTGAATTCATATCTGAGTCGAATTAAAAGAAACAAGCAACCTGTCGTTCAAATCAATTGATGGGAAACGAGACGAATACCGTGGCAGATTATGTTGGACTCACTGCTGGAAGAACGGCGACGTGGTGTGCACCGATGGCTGCAGATTGTTTGTCAACATCCAATTGTTAGGATCGGTCTAATGTTAGAAAACTTTCTCACAGATACGTCGACCGATCATCAAGATCCTTGCGTGCTGTCTATGCGAGGGAACTAGATGAATTCTCGAAATTAAGTGATAATGCTGAACTATCACTCGAAGACCAGGGACATTTGGCCGCAAGTCGAGAAATGATGAGAACCATGCTCAATTGTGTTATTAGATTGAAAAGATTAGCTGAACGACAGACAGCCCAAATACACAATCAGAGCTACGACATGAATGAAATGTCGACAGTGACAAACAATATAAAAATATCGAGTGGATGCTTCGAATCCGGTCTAGCAGAATGAATCAGAAGGTAGGAGAAAATGCTCAGTAATTTTTTTTGTTCAAACTCTGTATATATTTCAAAACTTCTTTTCGAAATATAACAGAATTTGATATAAGTTCCGTAACAACATTCAATAGTGAGTACGTTGACTCGAATTTTATATTTGGTGGAATTTATATTTGGTGCACTGAATAAACACATAGCGCCAGATGCCATAGTTTATAGATTTCTGGCGCCATGTACATAGTCGATTTGTGATAAAATATAGCGCCACACGCCATAGTACATAGGAGCAGACGCTATGCTTATAGCCCTCCACGCCATGTACCATAGTCCTCAACGCCACATACTATAGTCCTCCACGCCATATACTATAGTCCTCCACGCCATATACTATAGTCCTCCACGCCATGTAATATAGTCCTCAAAGCCATGTACATGGCGTGGAGGACTATACTACATGGCGTGGAGGACTATAGTGTATGGCGCGGAGGACTATAGTACATGGCGTGGAGGACTATAGTGTATGGCGTGGAGGACTATAGTACTTGGCGTCGAGGACTATGGTACATGGCATGGAGGACTATAGTACATGGCGTGGAGGGCTATAAGCATAGCATCTGCTCCTATGTACTTTTCGCCATGTATTATGGCGTGTGGCGCTATATTTTATCACTATCCCTAAATCGACTATGTACATGGCGCCAGGAGTCTATAAATTATGGCGTCTGGCGCCATGTGTTTTTTCAGTGCAGTAATTATTTTGTATAGGAGACATTCGTCAAAATACACTCTGCGTGAAAGAAGGGTAGGGATTTCAAGGATGGAAAGACGCATACGAGCGAGTAAATCTACGTTGTACCGACTCAACAGCATCAATTAAGAAACCGTAATGAGGACACCAAATTTGACAACAATATTCGAGGACACTACGCACGAAGGAGATGTACAGACGAGGAAATATCAGTAAAAGGTCTGGACGCTCTTAGAATGAAGCCACACAAGCGCGAGGCCTTGGATGTGACTCGCAATATATGGACATCAAATTTTAATTTACTGTTAAACACAAAACCAAGGTCCATGAAATTAACTGGATTGAGGAAGGAGCCAAGGATAGAATAAAAGAATATAAGGATGATGAATATTTAATATAAAAAAGAATACTTAATCAGAATTATTTTTCGCTCCTGAGATATTAACATTAACACATTATTAACATTTAACATTCACACAAAATGTCAACAATTTTGAAAGTCACTTATTCAACGACAAAAAAATATTCTCAAATTAAGCTAGTATCTTTATATCAACCGCATTTTCGATTTTATTCGTCACCACTAAAATATGTTTTCATATTTCTTATCTTACACGATCTGTACATTAATCTTCTTTTCAGACTGTACATTATATGCATAAGCCCTATCACAACTTAGTGTGACGCTGATCGCAAGACATTATACCACATTTGCGTGTTGTGCTTCATGTGCTTGATTTCCAGGGGTTTTTTGTAGCAAAAACGACCCTGAAAGTGGTGCTCTCAAATTTTCTAACCGGGCATTGGACGTGATCGGCCCTAGGCATCATAAATGTTATCTTCTTTGTAGGCCCACTCTACTCGGGGGTCATCAAACTACCGGTGCCGTTGCTTTACTACAATGTTTCAGCCCTACGAATAGAGTTTGGCCGGGTTTCCGGTAACTGTGTGCTTTAGAGCCCCTCTGTTGTAAGTACTTCTTAGTTTGGCTATGGTTGGCCTCTTAAGTGGCGCTGGTTGGAAACTTATATAGAAGCCCGATGTTTCGGGCGCTGGTGATCATTACATCGACAGAGGCGGAGATAAGCCTTTTATTCTACAAGTAATGGTTTTTGGGTTCACCCTAGCACAGAACTGGTACTCCTTGTCCTTGTCATGGAACCTCATTTAAAGCTTAATTGTCTTAAAAACTCTACCAGTGCAAGCTAAACTCTACCTTAGGAAGTGCTGTCCTCAAACTTCCTAAGTAGATTCTCAGCTGCTGGGTGTACACAGGCAGTGATATATTAGTACAGAGCGCAACTGGTTTGCTCTTGAATGGAGTTTACGTGTGCTCTGCTCAAGCGTTTCAGCCAGTGATGCCAATTTAGCTACATTGTAGCTGGATTTAGCTACACAAGAAGACCCTGTTTAGCTACAAAATTTGTCATTTAGCTATTGGCTACAAATTTAGCTACTAATTTATAGATTATAAATAATTTGAATTTTTTTTATTGCATTAATTTTCACTAGTTTATTAATATATTAATCACTCAGTGCTTGAAAATAGTTTCCTCATTATTCTAAGGTAGTCGCTAATGCTTTGGGTAGTATAATAGTACTACTACTATGTACTATGTCTTTCTGGACATAGAACAATAATAATCTGCTACGAACAGTTCTATTTCTTTTGTTCGGTGGCAAGAAAAACCGAGAGCTTTAACTCATTAAGAATAAACTAAAATAGGCAAGACAAACGAAATATGTTTAATATATAATACACTTTACAAGTAAATTATATCGATGGATATAAGTCGGAGGTGTTAAAATTCGTCACAACTAGCGTAAATGCACGTTAATGATTTCCAACTGCAAGTGGTCACATCAGTCAAGTATGCACTGTGTGCTGGTGTCTGATGAGAATCAGTGCATACTTTCGAAATCACTTTGTCAAATAAAAAAATTTCAATGTAAATAAAAAATTTTTTTTTTCAATTTTAATCATCCCGCAAAAATCAATTCCACATTATCTGCCTAAATTTGAAGACAAGAACCGAAAAATTCAGGCGTAGATATAAAGTAGCAATAAAACGTAGACAAGGTGCTAGCACAAAACCCTAGAAGACATTAGGAATCATGCTCAGTAGTAAAACCAAACGTTAGAATTGTGCTAGCTTTATTTTTATTCCATTTTGTAGAGTTTTCCACCACAGCGAAAAATTAAAACTATATTTTGTCCGTTGGGAGCAGCACCTCAAAAACATCGGCAACAAATCAAAGCTACAATGTGTATTTTTTTTGTAGAGTTTTTCAACACAGCGAAAAATTAAAACTATATTTTGTCCGTTGGGAGCAACACCTCAAAAACATCGGCGACAAATCAAAGCTACAATGTGTATTTTCGTTGTGAGCCGTTGCGCATTAAGATCAATTGACCATTTGAGTGGGATGTGTAAGAAACTGGCAGTTGAGTCTAAAAGTTGGAGCAAGACTAGAATTCATCGATCAAAAGCAACGCCATAGTGAAAAACGTTATGTTTCCATACTTAAAATCAGCAAAAATTTATTACAATTTACTAGGCTTTGATTGAGCTAGAAAGTGGAACTGCTGAAAGTATTACTACTAACATAAACACGTGCTTAGAAAACTACAACCTAAATATTACAAATATGACAGACAACGCAAGTGTTATGGTCGGAGTGAATAACGGTGTATTTCAAAAATTAAGTTGCAAAACCCTTTTTTAACATTAATAAGATGTGATTGTCATTCCGTTCAGCTTTCAGTTTCTGCAGCTGCAGGATCATTTCTTCCCCAAACGTTAGAGTTTTTACTTACAGAACTTTACAATTGGTTCTTTAAATTCCTTTGAAGACGATACGGAGCTCATAAACAAGGTGATTGTTAATAAAGGGGTCAGTATCAAGGATCATTAGCCAAGTTAGGGCTAAAAGCCCACTTCAGTATAGTCCAAACATCAGGAGAATGTTATTTAGCAAAAATGATTTAAAAGGAGTATAACAATTACAAAACCTTTTATATTTCCTATTTCTGCAACCCATTTTAAAGGATGCTTCTATCATGAATAAAAAATATAAAGCAATTCTGTTGAACTCACTAAGCTCTTTAACGATTTTTATACTATTTTATACTGTTAAATTAATTAACTGCTCACTATCCGATGTACATCCAATATTTTTCCATATGGATAATAAACATTAGCTTAATAAAACTGTTTTCAAGAACCTTGAGTTTTTTATTGCTGGAGTTAGCTACACTTTTTAGCTACAATGGAAACTTTTTAGCTATTTTTAGCTATGTTTTCCCTAAATTATAGCTACAACGGCTGGAAAAAAGTTGGCAGCACTGGTTTCAGCGCAGGTCTTCTTAGTGGGAGTTGACGGTTGCTGTGGTGTAGATTCTAATCGTCTTAGTAGTCATTGCTTACTCTGACCTTAGGGAGATCTCTAAGCGTTAATTATTTATAGCAGTTCATTGCTTATATTGGATGTGGAGCCGCATTTGAGTCCACACATTGGTACTCTTTGCACCGACACTGATTAAGATAGACCTCGCGTTACAAGCCCACCTCTAGTGCGAACATATGTAGTAGTTTTGCACTTTATTGAACAAAGGACATGATACTTTATTTTCACTCATGCTTTACTGACGATTTGAGCCCCCACGACAAGTAACGTAGCTAAACCAAACCTAAGAGCAACTTGACTCTGTCAAACAGACAGTAGAGTTATTATTGAAATCATATGGAACGTAACTGCTCTACGTACGAATAACAACAAATGACAATCAAATTACATCCGAACCGAAAAGCTCACAATATTTCTAAAATATGCCACTAAGCCGGTACTAAATTTGATAAGTTTCATAAAGTGATCATTAAGCATCACTTTTATCATAAATCAGGCTCCATTACCTCACACAATTGCAAGTGTCTACACATATTACAGCAAAAGTCAATAGGTCAAATATCAAAGGATAAGCACACTCAAAATTTTCTTTTACAACCGCCCGTTGTCTTGCTGACGTTTCACAAACTCTCAACGTTTTCTGCAGTCGACGAATATGCTCCTTCCTGCTGATGATATTCAATAGCGAAGGAAAGTGTTTTCTCTGTGTGGCTATGTGATTTCCGTGCCTGCCAGGCAGACAAGCTAATTGCATCCTTTATTTTTCTTACTACAGTCTGACACCTAGTGTGCTTGCAGACCTGCCTTATCTCGACGCTCTCAATTAGGCCAAGCGTTCTTCTCTCATCATCGTCGGCGCTTAAGTAATTTCTTTGAATAGTTCGTAGTCAATCAATAATGTCGTTTCAGTTATTATCAAATCGTTGGTCAAAAGATAAGTGTCGTTACATACTTACATTGTATGTAAATCGCCTGGGTGGCAAGAATGTCTGCTTCATATTTAAAATTTACTTTGCACAACAAATGAAAATTCGCAGATTGCCCTGATTTTATTTGATATACCTACCTATGCCATTTTTTGAGAAATGAAATAATATTCTTAAGCCAGATATTAACTAAAGACACAATTATAATTCATTCCTTTGCAGCCAGCTCATTGGTATATAATGTGGGTTTGGTAAGCTTTTACTATTGCAAGTTGGCAAACAGAACAGGAAATTCGTCTCATTATCTGCGTAAGAATAAAACGTGAATACAATCATTTTGATCTGTGACACATAATTTTTAGTCATATCGGAACAGCACAACGAATTCATAGTTTAATTGGGTTTTTCTCCTCATCAAGTAGCGTCTATTCTACTCTCCACCAATACCATAGCCATGCACACAAATAGCAATTCGAATATCTCGTTGCCTATGACATCGAAGCGGCAGGTTGAAATTACGTGTATTACCCATAATAAAGCTGTTTAGCACAAACAATGTCTTACTATTGCTATTGGATTCTCCGAAATTTATTTAAATTTTAAAAGCAAACAAATGGTCTTGGTTGGGCCGGCGAGCAGAAAGTCTCAAGACGTTTCCAATAACGCAAGATGCCATCATGTAGCCAGCTAGCTTGTGCTTGCTTTTGTGTAGCTAGGCTGGAATCGCATGGCATAGGAGTCAGCGCAGCACGGCTCGACTCAGTTCAGCAGAGCAGGCAACCAACACCAAATGCTCCTCCGTGAACGTCTTAGATAAAAAGTAAACAGAACAAAGGAAAAAATTAAAATGAACCAAACCAAATGCAATTAAACAGAATAGAATTCAAAGAACCCGATTCCGGGCGGCAATCAAGAGCATTTCCCTGCCACGCACTCCGCCCGCTCCACCTCCTTCCACAAGTAACTATTTCCTCATTTTCGTTATTAAAATATGCCTACAATGTTTGAACGAATAAACGACCGACGACCAAAAGACCGATGAGTAATGAACAGAAAAGTCATTGCTATTGCTAGCAAAGCAAGAAACCAGCCGCGGAGTCGTGCTCCAAGTCAGTGTCGGTACAGACTCAAGTCGACCCGGCATGGCTCAGCCAGCACTACGTCGTCGCAGCGGATCGGAACGTGAAGTCAAGGAACGGCAAAAACTCGAAATAAAACAAATGGGAAAAATATAAATATAAAATATTAACATGAGAAGAATAAGACGCGGCCGCGGACGACGCACACACTCAAGCACAATGTGTTCAAGTCGAAGCCAACAGTAGAAATAATATAAATATTCCCTTCGACGCCCTCCTAGTTTCTTGCCCTTGCTTCACGCAAGAAGACGTCTTCCGTGCCAGTGCTACGAAATGCTACCCAGCTACCCTTCCCGCGTGCTCGATCCGCGCTTCCCCTACGACTTTCCTCCTCGTCGCAGCCAGCCACCAGTGCTTCCTGGCCCTGGCCCCTGCACTTCTTTCCAGCCTCTTTCAATCGAACAGAGCTGTATTCGGCTTTCAATCCCCGCACGAAAAGCGGGCCGCGACCACGCCGTTCCCTATCAGCCAGTACTGTGCCATCCCGGGCCACATATAAATAAAAAAGTAATTTTCATGGCGGTGGGTTTTTTTATTACAGAACACATTCACCCGTCATAAAGCGTAATTACTTTAATGATTTTATGGCTCCGCATGTATAATGGTCGTCCAATGTTAGAATTATTTCTTTTCTTTGCCTCTTGCCCCGTGTGGTTACTTGGCTCACTCGCCTTGTCTTGCCATGGTCTCGTCGTCTCGTCTTCTGTCTCCTCTTCTTGGCCTGGCAGTACCCTCGTTCTCCCGCCTTTCTATTATTTCCCTTCCATAATGTTTTTTTAATATTATTTTACTTTCCAACAAAAGTTTATTGTACGAAATAAATGAATTGTTTTTCTCAGTTTTAATATTTTTCCTATCAAAGAAGGAAAATTTCCTTTCTTGTTCGCGACTATGGCAAGGCATTTGCTGAACAGAGAGCCTGCCTGGAACTGGATGGCGTCGTCTTACCGTTGACTATGTGGTTTGGGGAAGGTGTTTTTGTCCGTGCCTGTGTTTCGGAATAGGAAGTCGAAAATTTCGGGTTTCTCAAAACTTATGCTTATGAACATAGTTCATTCATATGAAATAGATTCATATGATTGTATGTGGAAGTATACACGGTTGGGTGTGTACACTTTTGTCTGGTTCGATTCGAATTAGATTTTGCTGAGTAATGATCAAGATTAAGGAGATATGAAGGTACAATGAATTGAAACTACATATAAACTTATGTTTCCATCTGATATCGTTCCATTGCAGAGAATGGTAGTAAAATGACAGTGAGTTAAATAACTGTTCTGGCAACACTATCAACGTCGGGATTATAATTCACTATTCGCAGATAATAATCGGATTGGTATGCTGATGTGCTTTATACACAAGAATAATTTTTATTGACTGCTTCATTTTGGGCTGCACTTGTACATTCTTAGCTAATTGTTTGACCGACATAACAAAATCTTAATTTTATTTTGGCCCGCTGTAATTTTTCACACTAAATATGGCAAATCCCGTAAAGCAGTGGAAGGCGGCGAGGGGTTTCGCAGTAAACAAAGTAATGGCAATCGGTGTAAAGATTACTAAAATTTTGGACGATATAACGATGGATCCGAAAAATTCGTAGGCCTTGGCTTTGCCGACATGGCCGGCACTTTTATGATTTCAGTTTTGAGTTGAATGTTGAGTCATCTTCTCTGGAAAAATCCATCAGCACTTTGTTGAAGCTAGCATATTTTATACGTCGACCGGTCTTTGTTGGTGCAGAATGTATCAGAGGGCTAATTTATATGAAATTACCTTTGACAAAAGCATACTACGCTTGAACTAGGATATTGAACAAGAGATTAGAAACTGTGGTTAACTGCTCTCTTAAGGCAACATAGCACCTCCAAATTTTTGAAAAATCGATTTTTGTTATGTTAGAATGAAGCTTTAAAAACATGATTTTAATAATATAAAATTGAAATTCTAAAAAAAAAAATTTTGTGAGTATATATAGCGAAGCGCTGCAAGGTCACTCCAAAAAAAGGTCCGAAAAAAGTCCAACTGACACTAAAATTAATGAAAAGTTTTGCCACATATTATTACTTGGCTATACGACGAAATCCTGATTCAGTTGAAAATATGCGCAAGTAAATTTGGGCAGCATATCACCACAAAATTTCAATTGATGAGAACCCTCAACACTCTTACTGTCCTGTTGGAGAAACGACTTGGTGTAACTGGCGCAAGGCGGAGGCAGCTGGTGATAATGCATTAAACAATTTCAAGCATCCTCCACCTTTAGATGATGAGGTACAAGAAATTTTAAAGCCTATTTATGATGACTTATCATCAAAAGATTTATTAAAGCGCTGCTTGGGCAATTTCACGCAGAATAATAACGAAAGCTATAATTCTTGTGTTTGGAATTTGGCCCCCAAACATACTTTTTGTGGGAAAAACGTGCTAAATATGACTGCAAATATTTCTGCATGTACCTTTAATGAAGGATTTATGGCTATCTTGAAAATAATGCAAGTAATGGGAGTTACGATTAGCGAACGTGCGCTGGAACATGCAGAACAGAGATGCTGCAAGAATCAACCAGGCGGAAAAACACTCGACTGAGGCATCTAAAGAGGCCAGAACTGCTCGAAGGGAGCAAAAATCTTTGGAAGAGGAAGAGTATGAGCAAGAAGAAGGTACATTGTATGGTCCAGGCATCGCAGATTAATTTTCGGTAAGATTTATTGCAAAAAATATTGATTTTTAACTTTAAGCGCGATTTTCTCGAAACAACGTTTTGCAAGTTGGCGTGCATGATTAAGAAAAACAATATTATCCAATCGTTCTGAAACTTTAACACGTTAATCTGCACATGTTGATGCTCAGAATGAACTACGGATGAAAAAATCGGCACTAAATTTTTTTAGTTATAACCGATTTCTGGGGAAAAAAAACCTCCATTTTCGAAAAAACGCCGCCATTTTGTTATTTTTCAACCAATTTTTTTTTAGTTCATTCCAAGGCCGCTTTGATGTTGATCAAAACCACGTTTTTGTTTGTTTTTTCAAACTTTTCTGAGGACAGTTATCATGCACGCCAGGTTTTTTTGGTGTATTTTCCAAAAAAATGTAGCAGACGACTGGGGGCCACAAAACATTTTTGACAATTTTTTTAATATAGTATAAAAGGTGTTAAGTATGTGTAAAAAGTTTCATTGAGATATGTTTTTTATTCAATTAAAAACAAGCCTTTGGAAAAAACATTTTTTTTTTAATTTGAAGGTGCTACGTCCCCTTAAGATGTTTACTAAAAAATTAAAAAAGGAAATGTGAAGGTCATTTCAGGTGCCTCTATTTAGAGTTACCGACTTTATGTATTGGAACTATATTCGTCGAAGGGTAAGTGTGGGAAACGCACAGGAATAGAGAATTTAATTCGTATCCTAATCCTCTCATAGCGATAACGCGAATTTGAAAGCCTTGAAGATCGATTATCTTATTTACTCGAAGCCTCAGCTTCTCGACATTTTCAAGTTCCGCTACAGCGGAATCTTTCCCCGTTTTATTTTTGATTTTTCAAATCAACTTGCATTCAACCTTTGCCGCGGAACCGAAACCGTTTAATCGCAACGGTTCGGTTTTGTAGCCTGTTTTCGCTATCGACGTTTTCCAGAGGTTTGTTGCCTTGACATCGGTTGATGTTTCGCGAAGTTGTGTCATGTGACATCGAAACAAATCGAATTGGTCGATCCAAAGTAACATCCAGGTAGGATTCTCCAGTAATTTTGCGAGTACTAAAAACTTGGCAATCACAAATTCAGGACCAGCGGCTTGTCAGAGGTTGGCTTGAACCATTTCCAAGATATTCATCTGTTCTATGATATTCGCTTCACGGGATGCATGTGAGCATTCGCAGAAGAGTATCAGATTATGTTGCAATGTTATAACAACAACAATAGAGTCAGTTTCATTGCGAAGCCTCCTCTTCCTAGCAGTTGCAAGCCGCTTAGTCAAGAAACAAGCTACTAGATTATCATCATCCCCCAAAGGAAATAGGATAGGAAGGGAATCCCAAACCAAACTCTCAACAGATTTCGCTAAAAATGTTCAATGCTAAAAAGAAACGGTAAATAGGATAAATTGAGAAAAAAAGATAATATGGCATAGTTAGTCGATGAAAAGGTAGTAGAAATAAAAAAAAGCATGCAAAGAAGAAGAAGCTCTTTCATATTATAAACATTAATTGACTTATTTTTGGAGAAAAAAAAACTAAAACGAGGGAAAGTGCTTCCCAGGCAGCAACAGAGTGCTGGTATGAGCGATGCATAAGTCTTTAATAACTTTAGTTTTGGTAAAGCTACACTCAGAAAAAAATCGTTGAATAAATAAAAAAAAATAGATATGAATCAAATATTTTCAAATATGATTTGGCGTCATATACGTTTTGAATTGGCGAGGAAAGGTTCAGGGGCTAGAAGTAGCCCCTGCATCACTATACCACGGTCAATCACTGACGCCACAAGCAAACTTGATGCCGCCATATGGGTCAAACTAAAGTCCGAATGGGAAAACAGGATGGACTGCAGGGTGGCCAGGACATTATGCAAAAGCAGGAAACTGCTCAAGCTCAGCAGAAACTGCTTGAGAGCCACGGTCGGCTTGCTCACAGGGCACTGCCTTACACCATCCGGCCCTAAATAATAAACGCCTCAAGATTTTTGGTTCTTACCACTTTTGAAGGGTTAGCAGAGGTGGCCAGTACCGTCACGCTGAGTCAGCTGATCCAGTTTGGCGAAGCGGTCACTTGGCAGCTCTAAAAAGCCAGCGGAGGGGGGCAAATGGGCCCAAACTGGTGGCCTAATGCTGGCCGCGTTCCCACCAGCCCTCTTTACTAACCTAACCTTTTAATTCAAATAATCTGTCTTCATTTCAATAACGCTGTATCAAAGTGGTCTTGTTTAGCACAAAATGTTTTGTTTTACATTCAATTGTGAAAATTATGATATGAAAATAACATTTGTATAATAAAGTGGAATCATTTTTACTGAATGTGGGGCTTATTTAATTCAAATAAGATTCGTTTTTTATTTAAAAGTATTACAATTTTTGATTTAAATTTGATTCTATTAAATTTTAAGTGGTTAAATTTTGCTGAGTGTAGTAATAGGCAGCAATTTACATGGTTCTAATGTGATTCTTCAGCAGCCTTTTAAAAACGGGATAAGATCTAGCATCCTTAAAAGTGTTTTGTAAGTTATTATAGATTTCCAATAATATCCAATAGAATCTTTATGCTTTGTGTTCGTTTCAGGGATATCAAGTCTGAGATCATCTTTAAATCTTGTATGCGAGCCGTGATAATCACAGTGCCTAATGGGAGATGTCGAAGATTTTATTTTATTATTGAGTAACTTATATATTATCTTAGCCTTTTCCATAAATATTATATCTCTTACATTAAACCTTTTTATTTTTTTCTATAGTATGCCACTTGGAGTCATTCTATCAAGTCCATGTATTGCCTTAACTATCTTATTAAGTTTTCTATGAATTGAGTCAATATTCATTTCAGAATATTGACTGCAATTCAATATACCTAATCTTAACTTAGGCAGTACATAAGTGTTGTAGATCATATTTTTCAAGTTTTATTATATCTAAGCAATATTTTATTTTGATCAGCCTAACCCATAAAAACAACTTAGATTTCATATTACTTATGAAATGGGGTCAAGAAAATGTGTCATCAATTTAGTCCTAAATATTTAGATCTGGCTACTCTTTGAATACGGTGTTAATGTTAACATTTGATCTCATGGTGGAAGCACAAAGTGAACGGCACACGACAGACGGCAGGTAATGTTGTTGATGTATTTGTTTATATATTCTGGGGTCGATGACCTCGAGCAGCCTTGAGGGCCTGTAGGCTTTTGGGACAAAGCGTCGAGGCTCGTGTACGAAAACGCTTGCATTCAACTACTGATCTTAGATTTCCATGCTACGACTTTTCCAAGTGGTCCCTTGTCCTCTCTTGTTTCAATTAACCAATATCGTCCGCATTTGTATCCTAACAGTAACACCATGTAATTATAATTATATGTAATTACTGGAAACCTTTTGTATGATCAAGACAAACTTATTGGTTTTGTGCAATATTTTCGAATCGATAAATGCCAACACCAAATTAACCGCATCACAAAAAAATGAAAGTCAAACTGACATAAAGAATGATTCTGTTTTGTAACTGCCTATTTCGACTACATTTGGTAGCTAATTCTCATTTCCTTGCAATGCTTTGCTCTAGAATTGGTTCCATTCATAGACTTTGACTAAGGCGTATTTGAATTGTAATCGTAGCCAAGATGATTCAACTGAATTGCAACCCATCTCTAAGTATTCTATTGTGCCAGTGAATCATTGTCCTTCTTCGTTACATTCCCGGTGCCACATGTAAATATTGCTGTTGCTTTGAGTTGAGTTTCACTGTGCCACGAACGATATCAGGAGTTCAAGGTCAAGATCAAACTCTGTCGTCATTCTATGTACTCAGTACATAGACCTATATTCCCTACGGTCGACTTCAGTGAAGATTGATAGCATGCTAGTCGCATACTGAACACATCAAGTGGAATCGGTGAAGCTTTCGTGGCTTCATCATCACCGTGTCGACGCCACCGTCGCCAACGACCTTGCCAAGAGAGCAACAACGGTTAGACGCCAGCGAAAGTAGCAACAACCCTAAGAATAAGAAATGGGTGTATCATGAGAAAATTCAACCGCCTCCACTTAAAATAACTCGGTGTTTTTCATTACATAGGAAACCAGGTCTGCGGCGACAAGTAAGTGGTGCCATCCATCCCTTGGCGTCATAGTTCCAGAGTTCGACCCTATACCATCAGATGCACGAAGCGGATAAAATCTGCTGCTTTTCTACTTCGTTCCTCCGATAGGACACAAGAAGAAGAAGAACAACACTGAACCCCACACAATCGTACAACCCTACATAAGTGCTTTGAGGAAAGCAACGACGATGGTTTCCTGAAACGGTAATCATTTGTAGGTTGTGCAAGAAGACTGCATGGTTGTCCTTGGGGTGTCAGACATACTGTGAAAATCAAGTGTGAATCCGAATCTACGTATTCCATTCAAAATGTGGCAATTCAAGTGTCCACTGAGCACCACCAGTTGGGATAGGATATTGCAGGCGGCGCGTTCTTCTTTCAATCGCTGATTGTCACATTAACACATCCTAACAGGCATGCAAATCAAAAAACTCTTAGAAAAATACTCGCAGGGCAAACGTTGAAGCCGATTAATAACGCGATTCAGTCACGAATTGCTAAAAGAGGAATCTGCCTGTTTTCAAGTGATACTGAATTATGGTTTCGCAGCATGTGTGCTATTTTCGTGGTTAAATTCGAGCAGTTGACTATGAAATGACGAATAAAACTGATAAGCGCTGCGGTTCGATGAAGGATTTATCAATCTTTGGCATAGGCGCACAGGAAAGATTGTATAAAATTTTGAAATAAAAATCCAGGAATAAGAACTAAAAATGAAGATTTTTGGCCAACTTTTTCGGTATTTAAGTTTGATCATTCGAAAGCTCGAAGGACTAAAATGAGCTGGTTTTTTGTCTGAATTTAAGTGATTCGATCAAACGGATTCGATGGAAACACGTACCTTTGTTTCTTTGGTAGCCAAAGGACAATATTTAAGATTATAGTATTTAATACTAAGCTACTAAGATTAAAATTTGGTCTGTTCGCGTTAAATGTTTCTCTAGATTCGACTGAAATTTTCAGGAATACTAAAGTATACGCTGTTACTTTATATATAAATCTTACGTTCGACTTGCATTGGTGGCTTGCAGCTAGAGAATCCAATCCCGGGATCCAGAATCCCGAGATCTTGGTCCCGAAAATCCCAGGATTGATGGTTTCTGATCCCGGGATTTTCGGGACCAGAAATTGGCCGGAATTCCGGGACCGGGAGTCAGGCATAATCGGCAATCAAATTACGACAAGACCCGAAAAACAATTAGCATGCACGCTCACATCAAAATGCGTAAGGAATAGAGCAAAACAAACCGATGCATCAGTTAACAAGAGAACGCACAGGGGTTTGTAAATAAATAAGTATGGACTGTTTTGCATTTAGTGTATTCGTTACTTCGAATGATTTGAGTAAATTAATACTAGCGAATGCGTACAAAAATTTACCAAAATCCGCAATAATAATCAAAAATAAGGTTGCGGGTTATGCAAGCAGGATAAAGAATATAGTAAAAAGTGCGATAAGACAGGCTAGAATCTCAGGTGAACGGTTTAGTTTGACGTTTGATGGGTGGACCTCGACTGCAAATAGGCGCTATATAAATATTAACATCCACTCAGTAAATTCTTACTGGAGCTTGGTGTGAGTAAAGATATCAATGACAGCTGCAAACTACCTAGAGATATTGATAGAGCGTCTTACTGAGTTTGATGTTTCTTTAGGAAACGACATTGTTGCCATCGTAACTGATGGGCCAAACGTGACACGAAAAGTAGACAGACTAGTTGATATAGAGCAAAATATTTGTTTGGCGCATAGCATTCACTTGGTAGTTTACGATGTTCTCTATAATAAGAGGTCCATTCCAGATTAAAGAATTAATGAAACAGCTGATAGTCTGGACGACGACCACGAAGATTTAGATGGTCCTGAATCAGCTTTCTATGTTAAACCCGGTCGCCTGCAAGACACGCTAGATCTGACAAAAGATTATGACATCAGCGCATGCGTAAAGAAAGTTCGTAAGGTAGTTTTATATTTTAAAGAATTTCCAACGAAAAATGATAACTATCTTTAAAGCTATGTAAAATCCGAGCAAGACATAGAACTGTCTTTTACTGGATTGCAAAACAAGATGGAAGTCTCTTGAAAATGCTCGAACAGTTTTCCATTTTGAAAAATAGTATACAGAAGGCAATAATAGACCTGCAATATCCAGATCGATTAGAAGCAACTGAATTTGATTTGATTCAGAAAATTATTGAAGTTTTACTCCCTTTAAAATTGACTGTGGAGGCCTTAAGTCGCAGAGATGCAAATTTATGCACTACTAATACTTCGCCAAGATTTTTTTTAGGCAATTCGGTCCATTCTTGCCAACGCTATGAAAATTGCAATATTGGACCGAATAAAAGAGCGTCAGTGTACCGAGCTATCTGGTATGCTAAGCTATCTCCAGAATCCACATTGTGCCAGCGAAAATTTACCAAGTGAAATAGAATCTCTATTTTTGAAACCAAGCAACGCAAATATTAAAAAAAAAAATACTTCAATGATCCAGATATTGAACCCTTTGCTTGGTAGCCAAAGAAATGAGGAGAACCCAGTAGATTGGTAGATACCCATATTGAATCAGGACAAGGTAGTCGCCAATTGACGCTACAAAAAGAGCTGGAAAAGTATGAAAACAATTAGTCGTGCAATGCCGCAAGAAACTGATCTAATTAAAACCATTGCAAAAGAAATGAATCTTTTCGAAAGTGGTGGACATAATTTAGAGCAGGCGTACCAATATTTATTGAACGTCCCACCAACAAGTATCGAGTCAGAACCAGTTTTTTCCGCGGCGTCTAACATCGGGAATAAATTTAGAAGCAGGTGTGGAGACGATACTTTGGATAAAACAGCATGCTTCAATGTTACTTGCGAAAAAACCAATGAACTTCGGCAAAATTTTTTATGTTTTTTTATTATGTATCTCAATTTTAAGAGTTGTGATTTGTTGTTGTAATTTGTAATAGTTGTAATATTAAATATTTGTCTTCATACTGTCAACGTCTCGGATAATTAAAATTATTGTTTTTTTTTATTATATAAATTAGTAATTATGCAGTAACATATTTTTTATACTGTTTTGAACTTACTTATTGTTGTAGTGTTGAAATGATGGCACATAATATAATTTGTTTATTAAAAACTTGCCTTATTTTGTTGCGTTTTTTTTTTAAATCTCGAATCCCGGGATTCCGTGATATTCGATTTTTGAGTCCCGTAATCTCGG
Organism: Nemotelus pantherinus; assembly: GCA_963978885.1. Classification (NCBI taxonomy): domain Eukaryota; kingdom Metazoa; phylum Arthropoda; class Insecta; order Diptera; family Stratiomyidae; genus Nemotelus; species Nemotelus pantherinus. The sequence goes on from OZ022263.1 coordinate 129,737, forward strand.
GATTGAAAAACTGTTCCGGAATCCCTACTTGCAGCCCTCAAGGCACTTCGTGCAACTTACCTGAAAAGAAAAAATGGAGAATATTATTTTTTGGTTGCAAATCTTATTTAATTTTTGTTGTTTCTTATATATATATATATATATATATATATATATATATATATATATATATATATATATATATATATATATATATATATGTATACAATATATATATATATATATATATATATATATATATATATATATATATATATATATATATATGTATAGATATATATATATATATATATATATATATATATATATATATATATATATATATGTTAACATAAATATATATATACATATATATAAATAAATATATATATATGTACAAATATATATATATATATATATATATATATATATATATATATATATATATATACATGCATATATACATATATATATATATATATATATATATATATATATATATATATATATATATATATATATATATATATATATATATGTATATATATATATATATATATATATATATATATATATATATATATATTTATATATACATAAACATATATATACTGATGTGGCCAAATTATTATCACCTCATATAAAATCATTGTTAATCCTATTTAGAATCGAGGAACTATAGTTATTTTTATTGTTGGTTTGTAATTAGATTAGGTGTCCTTAACTACGAAGATTCGTGGAATGAAAAGATCCTATTCCGCGGAATTACCTCCGTAATGGGTAATTAATTACCTGCAGCCATTTTGAGATAAATATGAATTCTGAGTTTTTATTGCCCTCTTAATTTGTTTGAGCTGCTAATTGTTTCTGTTTTATGGTTTCTAAGTAGCATTTAAGGTGAAGTATTTTACCGAAAAATTTCAGTCTCCTTTTTGACTTTTGAAGGAGAACGTAAAAGTGGCTTTTGTAAAAGTAGTGATTTTTCAATATGGGTAAAGCAAAAGATATCAGTTCAGTGGTGAAAGCTAAAATTTCTACGTATTTGGAAGTAGGACACTATACTCATGCGCAAATAGCTCAAAAAGTGGGAGTAAGTAGGTCATTTGTTAGCAAATTTGCGAAAAGTAGAGTTGTCCGGCCGTCAGGAAGTCCGAAAAGAAAGGGGAAATGCGGTCGCAAGCCTAAAACAACAACCAGTCAAGACAGATATTTATTGCGAAAAGCGAAAGAAGACCGAACGCTATCCAGCAAGTCCCTAAGAGGTACTCTACGCGACGTTGGTGTGGAAATATCGGAGAGAACAGTTAGGCGTCGACTTTTCCAATCTGGGCTCTGTGCAAGACGTCCTCGTCAAAAGCAAAAACTAAATGCTAGGATGATACTACAAAGGAAAACGTGGGCGAATGAACATTTATCATGGTCTGCAGTCGATTGGGAAAAGGTATAAACTAATAATATCTCTTTTTTAAATATTACCTTGTCACACTTGAAATGACACAAATGACACTTGTCAAAAAGTTCGTCTTTTGACTTTATCCTTTTTTTATTTTCTGATCAGGTTATATTCAGCGATGAAACGATGATGAGTTTAACACTACCAATGGTCAGGACTGTCCGCAGATACAAAGGAGAGGAATATTCAGCTTCGTGTGTTCAGCAACGAGTCAAACAACCAGTCAGGGTCATGATTTGGTCGGCAATTTCATCGAAAGGACTCTTCCCACTTTACGTAGTCGAGGGAACAATGAATGCCAATCAATATTTAACTGTTCTACAGACACAATTGGTACCGACTCTCAATGAAAAATTTAATGGAGAAGCGATTTTCATGCACGACAAGGCTCCATGCCATACGGCGAAGAAAATCATTGAATTTCTAAGAACACAAGGTATCCAAATCCTTGATTGGCCAGCAAATAGTCCAGATATGAATCCGATCGAAAATATCTGGGCTATTTTTAAACAAAAAGTGGCAGAAAACTGCCCCCGGACAAAATCAGACTTGATTGCAGCAATGAAGGAAGTCTGGCAAAATGATACGGATTTAATCGAAAAAGCCAAAAATACGATAAGTGGAATGCCTCGTAGAATACAGCGTTTAAAAGATGCGAAAGGAATGTTCACTAAATACTAATAAATATGTTAATTACAATAAGTTTTAGTTTTTATTTGTAAAAGGTGTAATTTAGGACAAAAAACTTAAGATTTTCAGAAGGTGATAATAATTTGGCCACATCAGTACATACATATATGTAAATCAAATTTTGTAGATTTTTATCTTTTTGCTGTAGTGGTGCATATCACCTGGAAAAACGTCTTGATCGGATTTTTCAATTTCGGAGCGTGAAGATGCTTTCGTTTTGCTGCCCACATTAAGTTGCTTCTGGCACAGCAAGCAAGTAGTTCTGGTTCCGGTAAAGATTTTGACGAATATGAACAGTTTCGTCCGTCCGGTCTCATCCAGGAAAATTAGCAAATGTTTGAGAATTGACGAATCAATTATTGACGACCTACCAATGGTTGTCGCTAGCTTGCGGGCTAAGTGAGTTTCGAAATATTAGATACCTAACCATTTACATCAGTCTTCAGGCTACAGGTACTGCTGTATATTTTTTGAAACTTAGAACTTAAACAGGGGGCCCGGTAGCTCTGCTCGCTAAGGCGTCAGGCCGAAAAGCGGAGAGTTGGTGGTAACTGATTGATTTTAACCGTCTAGGAACGGGTCTGATCTGGCTGGTGACAACTAGGCGGATGATGGTTGAGTTTTAGCTAAGCGAAGGGAGATATAGTTTTTGGGATGACTTGACAAAATCAAGCTTCAGCATTTACGAGCAGGAATTTACAAGTTTGAAGAAAAGTGGTGAAATTTTAATGCTAAGATCGGAAGAGGGTCCATAATGCTTAAAATACTCAGCGATCACCACAATACTATCCAATGACAAGTAAAATTACAGTGGATACCACTGGATACCATTGGCAAAGACTGTAAGTTATAGGGCAAAGAGCTTTATTTTCCTTAGGAATTTTCAAAATTTAAGACACCAAAAATTACCATAGCTAGCAGCTCCACCCGAACTTTTCAACCAAATTTTCACCTACTGCGTGAATTTCGTCAAAATCGAATGACTGAATCAGAATTTATAGGGCCAAAAGCAGTTATTGTTATTACTGATTTTTCAAAAGCGCACCACTGGCACAAAAAAAGCATAACAGAATCACCTCAATCAGACCTGGTCCTTTTTTACAGTTGTTATTTCTTTTTTTTTTAAAGCAACAAATGCAAAATACTGCCACTAGATAGTATATCCGTAAAAAATATCATCCCATCCAAATAAAAACTAAATAACGTTTTGTGATTTAAATTGAACTCAAAATCAATGAGCAACAGTAAATACGTGCATTTAATTCGGAATAATTTGTAAAAGAAGAAACTTGTTAGTTTCCATTGTTTAACACCGTGATAAGATTAAAAGAAGTAGGAGAAGGAAACTGCTTGAAAACTAATGCAAAAAAACTCTAAAAATTGGACTATTTTTTTTTAAAGTTTCTGCAATCGTCGACCGTTGTGCGGCTAAGGTGAATAATTTATTTTTTTTTATTTAGTTTTGCGTTTGGATGAATTTATTTTTTGATTTGAATTGTTGTTTTAATTTTTCTTTGCTTCATATCATCGGATGATGCTGAAATTTTCAGACGCTGGTGTATATCAATTGTAAGGCTTTTTGATTTACAGTAAAATATATTTAACTTTTTGGCAGCAGCGGGTGATTTATTTTTGGGGATCCTTTAATTTCTGTGGAAGCAAAATGTTTGCAAGAGACAAGTATGGAAGGAGAAATTTAATAATGTTTGTAGCATGAATATAATATTGTTTTGGAAATTATCCACCCTAACACTTATCTGAAAGGAAAGGAAAATTTGTAAAATTTAAAATAATGACAACTTTCGAGATAATCATCAGATCGTCACGAAATTTGCAGGACAAAATATGGGCACATGAAAATAGTATATAGTTCTTATGAAAATAGTATGGGTGAGGCAAACATATTCCAAAACTGAAACTCAACATGGTGGTGTCAATCATACTATTTAGAAGATTTAAAATGATATTATGATTCCAGCGACAATATCGCATGGTTATGCGAAACTATTGCACAAAATTATAGTATAGTCCGTGCACCCATGTGAATATATTTCAGTCAAAGTTATAGTTACGGAAACCTAAATATTGTTTAAACAACAACGTAAATGACTCCAAAAAACTCATGTAAATAAGAAATGAGGAATGGTAAGTGGGCCTGAAAAAATTAGTAAAACTAACATTATATTTTTGTACGAGTTGAGACATTTCCTTGAATTACACGCTAAGCAGATAATAATTAAATGTAAGGACCATACTCGCCCAACCAATCAAGATAGAATCGCTACCAGCAAACTGATCGTCCAGAATATATTGGATATTGATCCAAATAAAACGTAAATTGTGTAGGGTTTAGTTTCATGCATCAATCTTAAATGTAAGCGTTTTTTCAGTTTTAATCGCGAATAATTTGAATATTTGGTAAATTCGCTAGTACAAATTTTACAAGAGCTACAAGATACTAGAAACGATATTTTAATAGAAACTCGATCACCGGCAAATTGTATGACGCTTACAATAATTACGAGCGTAGTTTAGGGAAATTTGGTATCATTAAACGAAGATCGAGGTCAAGTACTCCAAACAGAAAGGCTCCAACGTCTACAATTTCTCTCCATGATGTAGGTAGATCTAGTTTCTTTTACTGAACCAATAAATTGTCAACGTGTTTTTTTAGATGCAGTTACTTCTGAATGATGTTGAAGCTGGACTGGCGAAAGGTGGTTAAAAATATTGGCTGCTCGGAAATATATTCTGCAGTCAACTATATCCACAAGTGAATACATTGCAAAATTTCTAGCATTAGAGCAAGCTGATGGTTAGAAACTGGTGCCAAACACGTTACTTTTACCTATCATATTTGCTTTGAATATATTTTTATAGTTATTACTGGACGCAGAGAAACTTTATGGCAAAAAATAGAATTTCAAAATGTGAGCGCTATAATACAAAAAGGAAAGACTCATTAAACCCTCGAGCAAAAAGAGTTTTAGAATTAACTTCCAAGGAAGATGATTGATTAGAATGTATTTTAATTTTGGCCCATGTTTATTTTATTTTAGTTTTTCCCCTCATTTAGGTTCGAATAAGGCGGTACTGTTACTTTGGCTCTTGCCATTTCTTTTGCTGAATCCTAACCTGAGAAATAAAAAGAAGAAACTCGCCCTTCGACCGAGCGAAATGAAAGTTTAGGCGTGATTCATTGCGCACTATATGGTTTGTATTACTGCGTGATTATTATGAAAAAAATGTTTAATTGCTTTTGTTCCAGGATATTTATGAACTAGATAGTGTTGAAAGAACCTACGTCAAGAACTGCAAGGCTGGAGGTGTAAGAATCTGGCCACGTATGCTTATTTTTATGATGAACGCAGCCTTAGTTTAGTTACGACAACTGGACAGTTATATTTATCCTAAATTCAACCAAAAATATCGTTGCGTTAACAAGTTTTCACCACTCATCCTTATGTTTGAGACAGCCATAAAAAAAGTTGTGATGATGGTTGTCGTAACCAAAAGAAAAATTCAGTGGGATTTATTATTATAGTCGATGCAACCATACTACGTTTGAATCAATCATAGTCTATGATAATGACGACTATACTACACCATGTAAAATAGAAAGTTTTTTTTAAAATATAGCTACCACAACCATATTTTTTCTTGCAGTATACATAAACAGAAAACCTTCACAATAACAAGTCTCTTGAAAAATATAAAATTTAAAAAAAAATACAAATTTTTAATAAACTTCATGCTTTGTCTGCGGAATCTAAAACTTTCGAACATCCTCAGCACCCGAAACTTGTGTTCGCGAGCGCTTAACCTGAAATTCACAGTTTGCTTTAAAATTAAAGGGGGTAAAGGCTAGCACTTGTGGATGGATCTTATAGGTAAACATTTCAAGAATATATTCCCGAAATTTGAAGTCAATCAGAGCAAAACTCGAAGTTATTGAATACTTAGTCCCATCTCCTCTATCAGTGTAGCTCCTACAGCTCGGAGTTCAGTAGTCATTTTCTCAAACCCACTCTTTAAAAGTCCGTGTTCACTGCCATTTAAAACCACATTGACGATTCATTTCAAACTTGGCACACACTTTCTACATGTAAAATAATTCCCCCCAACGATGAGTTTTAGAATTTTTCCAACCCTCAAAGAGGCCAAATTTTTCACTTCAAATGACCACCAAAAATTTGAAAATCAAAAAATAGAAATCAGATCGTTGGGGGAGGATTTGCTGATACTTTGACTAAATTTTAATGTTCTTTGATTTCCGATAATTTTCAGCTGAGATACAATGAACACCGCAAATCGTCTTTTTCCAAAGACGTTCTTGGAAAACGTTTGTCACCGGTTTGTTTGTTGATATTTACGCATAAAAAAATTACACAATGTCATTGAAATGATAATTAATATTGTACCAAAGGTTTAAATAAAAAATGCTCTATCCATATTTCTAAACAAAAACATTCGTAACAATAGTGTTTCCTACTCCCTTAAGTAGGACCAGGACTGATAGAAGTGTTTTTTGAAATGTTGGCAACTCTGTGGCAGTAGTGAATGAAATGAAAAATGAAATGCGCACAGTAGCTAAACTTTAAGTTATGCCACGTTTGTTACAAATTTCGTTGAAAAATTAGGTTGGAGCTGCCAGCTATGGTAATTTTTGTGTCTTGATTCTTGGAAATTCGCTCAACAAACTAAAGCGTTTTGTCCTATAACTTCCAGTGCAGTCACAAAATTAAAACGAAACTCATATAGTAACTGGACCTTATTGTGGGAAAAATTTGGTAGAATTTTGGTTGAAAAACTATATTAGGACTGCCAGCTATGGTAATTTTTGTAATTTTTTATCATATATTTTTTATGCAATGTAATCATTAAATTTTCAAATGTCAATGATATTTTTGTGATTTTAAAAATTTGAATAGTTTAGCGTTCGTTGGTCACCGCTAAAGCAGACGCTATGCTTACAGCCCTCCACGCCATGTACTATAGTCCTCCACGCCATTTACTATAGTCCTCCACGCCATGTGCATGGCGTGGAGGGCTATATTACGTGGTGTGGTGGGCTATAAGCATAGCGTCTGCTCCTATGTACTTTTCGCCGCCATGCACTATGGCGTGTGGCGCTATATTTTATCACAATCCTGAAATCGACTATGTACATGGCGCCAGAAGTCTATAAACTATGGCGTCTGGCGCTATGTGTTTTTTCAGTGTGTACTTTTAAATAAAACGCAGATGGCGTTCCAAAACAGCCTGGATTTTGTGATATGTAAGAAGTGTATGGCAACCAGGAAAACGGTTTCGTATAATATTGCTGAATTATTCAGTGAAGTCAAGTATGCTTTTATAAAATTACGCAATTTTTACGGTGTGTATAAGAGTTCTACTGAAGGCGCTGCCAATCGAATTTTCAAAAATTCCAACAAACTGGTTCGGTGAAAAATACAAGAGATAAATAGTGCTGAAGTCCCAGAGATATCGACTATTCGACGTTCACAGCAAGTTGGACGCAGTGAATCGACAATATGGCATATTTAACGAAAGGATTCACATATCTTCGAAAATAATGCTGGGGAACGTTGCCTATTTTCTGATTATTTTTATTTCGTGAACAGCAAGGTCTATAAGAATAATCCACAATTGGTCCTGAGCTGAAGGATGAAATTAAGCGCTTTATTGGTGAGTTACGATTATGCCAAAATGTCATCGAAAATTTGTATACAAGAGTGGACACATGTGAAGCTGTAAGAGGCATACATTTGGCAGATATTGTTTTTCGTGTTTGGATAACCTACATTGTATACTCCAGCTATCAATAAAAAGTTCTGCAGATCAAGGCATATTTTACAAGGCGGAATTAAGACATATTTAAGTTTTATTTGAAGTTTTCGTGAAAAGTCGAGTCGTTCCATTCCATTTATCGCGATTGTTTCGGTTTTAAGTTTGGATAAAATACAAAGAAAGTTAAATCACTCGCTGTGTTTTTCGATTCTAACGTCAAAAGCTCTTGTAGTTTTTCCCAAAATATTATTTATCAAAAAAGAATATAAAAAATGTCGCGAATTTAAAAAAAAAATCTTCCAAATGTCTATTTTTTGGAATGATATTTTCGGATAAATATCTTTGGATAAATATTTTTAAAACATCCAAATATCGCACATCCTTTATTCGCAAAGTATACTGTCACTTTACAATTAGAAATTTACTCTATCTTAATCCTTGCAACGTAACTGCACCAATAAATGAAAAAGAAAATACATCGCTAGGACAGTCAAGATGTTCCTCTGCTACCGTTGCGTGAACTAAACGTGAGCTCAAAAACTTCCAATATTGCGTATACGTCTTTGGTTCTCCTAGAGTCTACGAGGTGTGTGGAACCGACAAAAAAAGTTTTCTCTTGATATTTTAAGAATGATCCAATGGTGCTGAGGTGGCGCCATCTGGCTCAAAAAACTGTCCACTCATTTTAAAAACCAAAAGATCATCTGCAACAGGAATTCACGTTTTATTCTTTTTATCCTATTTGAGTGTGCAGTCCCCTAAAATTTGTGAGGAAATACTTTTCCAAAGTTTTTATTTTTCCATACCATGCATTCTATCTATGCCCTTTGAATAAACCAAAGTTCGAAGAAGTTTATTTACATTTTCATATTTTTCTCACACTCGTACTAACATTTCTAATTCGAATCTAAACACCCACCGACTCAGGTATCCGCTTCGCATCTGCCACCCGACTTTATTTTAACCATAATAATTTAAATAGTCTGCCGCTGGATCACTTGACGTATTTTACATCACCAATATGTATATAATACTTAACGGGTAGCATTTTCTCATTTCGCCTTAGCTTCCCGCCTCGCCGTCCCATCGTCCGACATTTGCACCACCACTTCACACAAAAAGTTGTGAGTGCATGAGAGAGTTGGCTGGCTTGGTTTGGCAAGGAAATATAACTAGCAAGGCATCGAAAGCAACAATGTGTTCACTCGAAACGCCATAAATATTTATTGCAGAATTTTATTACTTTGATACATAAAACAGAGCACTACCACATCGTCGTGGAATATTTTGTAAGAATTTTATTTTCTGCACAATCGCCACATCTCCACCGTTCGGTTCGGTTGTCGTTCTAAAAACGGTGACTATATGCCTGCAACCAGCGTTCGAATGTTAGAAGGGGCGGTAGACGTAGACTCGATGACGATGACGGCAACGGTGACGATGAGCAAGCTTGAGCCTTGTTGTCATAACTAGGGTAGGAGGAGATGGGGTGGTTGCGAAAGAACACACAAGGACTTTTAGGGGTGCGCGTTGATGCTCCCTATCGCCTCGCCAGTGAATGAAAGAGAGCTGCTTCCATTGTGCTCGCAATCGCAACCCCAAGTTCCATCCCGTCAACGGGGCCGGAGAGCTTGAGTACGCGGCGGACATTCACAAAGGATCAAGGTTGAAAGACTGGCGCTTGTAGCGTACCACCTCGCATTGGGCGATGTGTGCTATGCTATGCGAATGAAATTGAAAGAAAAGCGAACAACCGAACACAGAACTCCAGATCGCGAGCAACGATGTTAGAGAGCATACACAGTGCAATACGCGAAATGAAGCGAAAAGTTGAACAAAAAATTTAAAAAGGAGCTGCTGTTGCTGTAACGGATGTGTCGGGTAAAAAAGGCACGAAGTAGCGACGCCGAGAATCGAAAACGAACAAGACCTCCACACAAAATCGATACAATTTCGTGGGGATGCTACCGCGGCGTTTAAAGCTACCCACCATCATTCGACCGGTCGCGACTTCCCGATGCCCTTCGCCGGTACAGTTCGAACCCCTTCTTGCTACTGCTCCTGGTGGGTTTCTTATGATTCGATTCGGATTGTTCCAGCTCAGTGGAATCTACGATGCGCCTTGGGGGTTGGCAGCCGGAGCTGGAGCCAGAGCTCGAACCGGAGTTAATGCCGGGAGACTGGGTAGATGCCCAGCTCGGAAGTTTTTATCGCCTAGCACCCAGAGCCAGTTGCCGTTTCGTCCAGAGACGGCTAACAATTGCATATCAATAACTTCAACGACGCGACGGTGGCAGCCACCTACCCCACAGATTGCACTGTAAGTATATGGTTACGAATTTGTATTTTGAAAATGTAGTGGTTCCTTGTATTTAGAGCGGCACGACTTTGTCTGGTTCTAAGTTTCGCAGATTTGTTTTGGGGGCGAGTAGTGTTTTGATTTATCTGAATGCATTTCGTTATTGCATTTAAAAAAATCCAATTTGTATATTTCAGCGGAGGGTTGCTATATGATTGTGCCCCTTCCAGGCGTTTGGTTTTTTGGTTCTTGCATCTATGTACATCTCAGTTCACGCAGCTCTCTAAATTCTCGCAATCTTTAATGGCACTAAAATAATTGTGAACTGCTTATTGCCAGTATCTTGTCATTTTTTCTATATTCATATGTATGCCGGGCTGGGTCCACCAAGCCGCCTTATACCCATTGTAATGGCATTTTCGTCATCTGATGTCATTTATTTATTCATGAAAAGAAAATAAATTACACCACGTCTCAGTTGTTACTATCATTATACATGAATATATCCGTGTACCCTAAATACATAGGTATGGACATCTATGCGTTTGTGTATTGTTGAAAGATGCTTGTAGATTTTCCACGAAGAAAATACATAATTATGCAAATAGCAAATTTTTGTAAATTCGTCTCGTAACTACCGACACGATCTCCGATTGCAGTCCCAGTGCGGATGAGAGAAACTTCATGCTACAACGTCAATGTAGCAGGCAGCACTTTTGTTTGTGCAAGATACTCGACTAGTTAGAGACGGTTAGAGATATGGCGACGCTCTTTCGATTTGCCGCTACCAAGTCCACATCGTTCATGAATACCTTGCGCCACACTGCAAACGGAGAAAATAGCTAAACAAAAGAGTTATACATCTTGGGAGCTAATACAGGCACATGAAAAACGAATGAATTAAAAAGCCCTTTACTCCCCCGTCCTTTGTTTTTCGACCATCATACATTATAGGTTACTATTCGCCGAGATGTCATATTCGAAGACACTTAGTGTTTCGCATCGACCAGCAAGTGGCGGGACGGGGGAGTAGTGTTCTTAGTTGACTGTTTCATGGTTGGCACAGCGGGATGATGGATGATTATGTAAAGCATCGTTCCAGATGATGAAAAACTTTTCGATATTAATCTTTTGCAAATTACTTTTGGCGAGGGTTTAATTGTCTTTGCATTGATATGTTTTTTTTGTATTGTCACTAACAAAAAATGGGTTAGTGACAATACAAAAATATGAGCGAAAATTTCTTAGAGTGAAGACTCTGTGATTTTTTAGTTTGATGCTCTACCAAGGACAATTCTTAAGCCCCGAAATGGATTGTAACGGTAAGTAATATATTTCCTCCCCTGCCAGAAAATATCGTAATGCCCTATCAAGTCCTCGTAGTTGGTAAATTGCCCTCCTTGCATCAAGTCATCTATTGCCCGTAAAACATGAAAATCTTATGGCTATATACCGCTTTATGTGATGTCCCAAAAGAACGACTCCCTTTCTGTTCACGAGCGCTGCATGCTTACGTCGTAATTCATTATGAACATATCGTAGAAGCTGAGAGTACACTTCATTTGTAATGGTTTGACTAGTTTTCAACAGTTGGTACCACACGATGCTTGTGTCCCACCATACAAACTCAACAAGGTATAACTGTGGTGAACGCTTGGCTTCGGGATAGTCCCGAGAGGATCATCCCGCGATAACCACTTATACGCGCGTCGGCTATTGTACATAATCTATTTTTCATCACACGTAACCACCACTCGATTCGAAAACGCATGGCTCTGCGCAGCAACAGGGAAGTACAGATCCCAACACGCTGCATTTTCTTCTTTCTGTAAGTTTATGAGAAAGACACTGATCAGACCGTCGTTTTTTCCTCATTATTCGAAAATGGCGACTAATGGTGCTTTTGCCAGATAGGGACTTTCACACTTAATTAGTGCAAAGTTAAACGGGGATTGTCTTCTACGCCCGCCAGAAGCTCTGTGTCATTTATTCAAGAAGCTCTCTGTCATACTTATTTAAATGATATTCAAGGTTTTAACGACTTGAGACGTGTCTCCTCAGGATGGTACACGGATTCTGGAAAAATGACCTGACGTTCTGAAATAAAGAGGTATACAGAAGAGCCATCCCCCAACGGACACTTTCGATGCAGCCACCTAATAATTTCTGAAAACAGATTTATAAAGAAACCAAGGTAGCTATTTTAAGGTTTCCCATTTGGAAGCAATGGATAAATATAAGGACAGTCCCAGTAAAATTTGGCTCTTTCACTAAAGTACGTAAAATGAAGCCTTTTGAGTTTAGGAAAATGGGGTTAATATTGTTTCTTCAAATTGGTCCTTCCTAAAGATATACAAACACTATATTTGTAAACATTAGTGTCGCTTAGAGTGAAAATTTGAATTTTTCGATTGAGGCCCGACATTAAGTTTTTCACAGACGCCTCATTCACGATTTCGTATGCTTTTCCTATTTTCTTGAAGTCAGATGCATTTTTAACTTTCGCATTGCTTTCCTTTAATATTCGCTTCATTTGAGCCCAGTATCGCTCTATTGGTCAAATTTCAAGACAATTTGGTGGGTTGGTTAGCATAATGACGTGTTGCTACGCTTGTATAAAACAACATAGACCCTTTATGTCCTAGGTGGGGTGAAAAGTAACCTCCTTGGGAATGAAAAAAATGTTTTTTTAAATTTTTTTTTTAATTTTATTCAATGTTGTCCTCTTTTAGGTCGATACACTTATTCCAGAAATTTTCCAACTTTTTGATCCCGTCCGAAAAGTAATTTTCCGGAAGGCCTAGAAAATACTCATCCGCGGCGTCGATGATCTGCTCGCACGAGCTGAATTTTTTATTGATGAGCCATCTTTTGAGGTTTGTGAACAGATAATAGTCCAAGAGAGCCAAGTCAGGCGAATAAGGTGGATGGGGAAGTTGATTTTAGCCATTGTTGCGATGCTCTTGTGTGACGGCGCGTTGTCTTGTAAAAACAAAATTTTTTTGGCTTCATGTGAGGCCGTTTCGCATTGATTTCGGCTTTCAATCGCTCCAATAATGCGCAGTAACACTCGCTGCTGATGTTTTTTTTTCTTTTTTGAGGTAGTCCACGAAGAGTATGCCATGACAATCCCAGAAAACCGACGCCATGACCTTTCCGACCCATTGAGCCTCCCTTGGCCGCTTCTGAGCACTCGTGCCGGCTTCAGTCCATTGCTGGGCACTCATTCTGTTCTCTGGCGTGAAATAGTGGATCCAGGTTTCATCAAGTCACCAATCGAAGCCAAAAGTCCACCCAATTCCGCATCAGCATGGCCAAACACGCTTCCGAAGTGCGCTCGCGTTCGTGTTTTTGGTCCGGAGTCAGCATGCGCGGCACCCAGCGGCAGGATAATTTTTTTATCTGCAGAATCTCACCCAAAATATGGCCTGTGCGCTTGGTACTAATCCTTGTGGCATCTGCTAGCTCGCGCATCTTCATTTTCCGGTCGGCCAACACCATTTCATGTATTTTTTTGACATTGTCCTGTGTAACCGCATCGGAGGGCCTGCCGCTGCGGACTTCATCGGCAGTGGAGTTTCGGCCACCACGAAACTCTCGAAACCAATATTTCACGGTATAATCTGAAGGAGCACTAGCCCCATAATATTTATCCAACTTTTCTTTTGTTTCCTTCGCCGTTTTGCCTCTCAAAAAATAATGTTTTATGAGAGAATGAAAATGGTTTATTTCCATACTCAACATGATGCCAAACACGTCAACAAAAATCGGCTGTAAAAAAAAACAAATGACTGTATCGCTCTGAAATTTGACATGTCTGCCTAAATATGAATGGACTATAAGGCACAATAATCTTTTTTGCGATTGCAACGCATTCTGGTGGTCAAGGAGGTTACTTTTCACCCCACCTAGTATGTTAGCGAAAGGCGACAATCGCTTCAGCAGACTTTCCGGTAAAACTCGACTTGATGCACAACATGGGAGTTACATGAGTTTGACCGATAGATGTCTGGCTAGTATGTTTGTGTTTTTGTGGTTGGGTGTTTTTGTTCTTTTGTTTGTTTTTGTTAATTGTGTTATCTTCTTTTTACTAATGTTCGAAGAACAATAGTATTAAACTCGTTTCGCCGAAAATTCATATTTCTTTATATATATATATATATATATATCAGCAAAATGATTTTCCGAGATAATCTCTGGAGTGGCCGATTCGATTGAGCTGAAACTTTCAGAGAACGTAGATGTATATAGTAGGTAGGTCCACGACTTTCTCAAATTCAGATATCCTAAACCGTTTGGCGGCGGCGAGCGTTTTAGTGAATTTTGAGGTACTCCTATATTTCCAAGCAGTGTAAATTTTCGTTGGAAAAAAGTATTGGAAATGAAAATTAATTATGTTCTTAGCTTGTCTTTGTTAAAGAATTGAAATTTTTGAGCCGTGTGTGGGTGCTAAGTGCCTAAAAGTAGGCAAGGATTTTTTTTCAAATTTTGATTTGTCATTACTTGTGATCAAAACATCGGATCATCGTGAAAATTGCAGAGCGTGTTGATGTTGACTAGAACTTAGCATATATGGCTTTTCAAGGTTGCACGGGTAACACTGTAGCTACGGCAGGCTCCTGAAAAAAAATCTTTCAAATCACTGACCCTCCTCAAAAATTTTTGATTTTTGGCAAAAGTTTCAAAGCATTGATAAATTTTGACCTTTGTCCATCACGTCAAATTAAAATTTTGAAAATTCCGATTTGCACAAGAACGGCAACCCATCACCAAATTACCTCTATTTTCAGCACTCGAAAGTTCTGTTCACGAGAACTGACGACCGGATTATCCGATCATAATGAAATTCGCAGGACATGTTGATATTAGCTAGGACCAGGTCTGATAGAAGTGATTTTGAAATGCGGGCAACCCTGTGCCAGTGGTTCCATCTTGAAAAATCTCTGAGAAAAAAAACAGCTTTTTGGCCTATAACTTCCGATTCAGCCATCAGATTTAAACAAAACTCACACAGTACTTGAATCTTACTCTGTGTAACATTTGATAAAAATTTGGTTGAAAAATTAGAATAGGGCTGCCAGCTATGGTGATTTTTGTCTCATAAATCTTGCAAATTTGCTCAGCAAAATAAAGCTTTTTTCCCTATAGCTTCCGGTCCAGTGCAGAAATCAAAACGAAGTTCATGCAGCAAATGGTCCTTAATGTGAAGTAAATGTCGTAGGAATTTCGTACGAAAATCATGAAAGGGCTGCCAGCTATGACCATTTTTGTAATTTTGTGGAATTTCTTGACTGAGCGATTATGTCATTAGATTTGCAAATGGGAATAATCCTGCAATGAAAATTAACAACAAATATTAACGTTTTAAAAATTTGAAAAGTTTTGATGGTGGCAACCCTAAAATTCTTTTCACCCGTAAAGCTTCCAGCGCAGTGATTCAATCGAAACGAAATTTACTGGTTGGGTTTAACTTAACGTGAAGCAGATTTGGTATATATTTTGCTCTGCTGCTGACACAGGGTAACCAGCATTAGCCATTTTCATAAATATTGCACCAACAGATGCTTGAAATTACATACTCATATGCAAAGCATTTGCGATAAAAATAAGAAACCAATTTTTAAATTTTCCGAGTTTTGTACATTTTTCGGATGGCAGCCTCAAACAACGTTTAACCGCTGAAACTTTCGATGAAATCCTCCGATGAGAACGAAATTCAGAGAATAAGTTGATTTAAGTATGAGCTTGTTATGGTCAACTTATTGCTGCTTCGTTGGGAAAGTGTTGCCAGCACTGAACATTTTCATCATTTGTGTTATAGTTGAGTTTTGTTGCATGAGATAAGGAATGGTTGATATGATTCTACAAAAAAGTGTATTACGTCTTTCCAAATTTTTTGGTCACTCAAAGACAATTTCTTCGAAAATTAGTTTTCTAGCGGTTCAGGTGCGCTAGAGTTTTTTATTTTTTTGTATAATTTTGTCTGTTTTTCTTCAATTTTTCACCCCTTTTCGCCCTCTGGTGGTGGAATTTCCCGGCTGTGGTGCATCAAATCGTGTTTACCCGACATTCCTCGATGTAAACCTGGGCATTGATTGTACCTTCCGCTATGAAAATATCGCTTCACACTATCATATACTGTTTAGGAAATTTACTGGTGTTCTATTTAAATTTTATTTCTCTCACTGCGCCCTTCGCTTTAACATCGGAATATCCAGGGCCAGGAGTCTGCCTGAAACCTGCTTTGACATAAGCCTCGTCATTTAAAATAACACAACCGAACACATATTGATCGTATCATTGTCGAGCCCTCATTTTCGCTACTTTCTCCTTTTTCTCGCATCTATCTGGAACTTTTTGAACCTTATATGTTGACAAGCTGTAACGTTTCTTCGATCGATCGACCGATGATTTCGACGTACCAGCAACTACAGCCATATCTCGAACGAAAATGTTGAATTTGGACTTGGTCTCGAACTTCCTGACAATTTTCTTATCTATGCTTCTAGATTTTCTACCTTATCCTCTTTTCCTTGTAACAGTTATCCCCTTCTTGTAATTCGCTATTACTCGTTTGACCGTTGAAAGTGACGTTTTAAGGTTAGCAATCTTTGAATCTTGATTTCGGGTTTTCCCATGTATTTTAAAATAATTTGCTGTCATACTTTTTCTTGTTTCGACTCCATGTTGCTAGTTAAAGAGCTCTTGGATGAATACTAATATTGTTTTCTGTCCGTTATACGAGTGTTGATCAATAAGTAATGATAATCGGTTATTTCCAGTTCGCATAAAATTAAAAAAAAAATTTTTTACTCACAAAGTCAGCATAAAATACATATAAATAGGCCACGATTCCAGGGAGGTACATTCATTTGAATACGAAGAGTCGAAGAGAGAACAACAAAATGGAGAGAAACGAAATTAGAGCTGTCATTAAGTACCTCAGTTTGAAAAAATTGTCTACCAGAGACATACGTGGCGACATGGTGGAAACATTAGGGGACTCTGCTCCTTTATATTCCACCGTTGCACACTGGGCCAAGGAGTTTAAGCTGGGAAGAACATCTACTGAAGATGAACAGCGCGAAGGACGTCCATCCACATCCCTAGCTGAAGAACATGTAAAAAAAGTCGAAGATGTGGTGTTGGCAGATTGAAGAGTGATCATCAGGCATGTAGCTGAGGTCGCAAGATCTCATACGGTAGTGTTCGAAAAATCTTTGACAACAAATTACATATGAAGAAGTTCTCTGCGCGTTGGGTACCGAGAATGCTAACGGACGAGCATAAGAATAAACGAGTCGACATTTCAAGGATGAATCTCGAAAAGTTCCAGGCAGATCAGGAGAATTTTTTTTACGTTTCGTGACCATGGACGAGACCTGGATGCACTATTTTGATCCAGAAACCAAAATGCAATCGATGACCTGGAAGCGACCCTCTTCAATGACGCCGAAGAAATTCAAAGTGTCGAGTTCGGCAGGAAAGGTTATGGCACCAGCTTTTTGGGACGCTGAAGGAATTATTATGGTGGAATATTTTGAAAAGGGAGCCACTATATTAGGCTTTTAGTACGCAGACCAAATAAAAAGATTGCGAGATTAAGAGGCAATGAAGGAAAAAAGACGCGGCAAATTGCGAGCCGGAGTTCTGTTTCATCAAGATAACGCACCAGCTCACAAGGTTGCAGTTGCGATGGATGCAATCAAAGAAATAGGATTCGAACTGCTTGAAGACGCTTTATTCGCCAGATCTAACTCCCAGTGACTTCTACCTTTTTCCTCGGCTCAAACAAGACCTTCGGGGCAAGAAATTTGAAGATGACAGCGAAGTGATGGCCACTGTTGATTCATTTTGGGAGAGTCAAGATAAAGAATTTTTTTCTAAGGGTACCCTGGGATAGACTAAATGTATTATAATTAAAAGATAGACTAAATGTATTAACTTGTTAGGAGACTATGTTGAAAAATTAATATATCTTTTAAGTTTAATCACCTTGGTTTATATTCATTATCATTACTTTTTGATCAACTCTCGTATAGAAGGTTACCGTATGGCTTAATGATCTGGAGCAGGTATACACACAGAAACATGCACAAAGATAAAATGATCAAATTTTACTGAGAACAGCCCTCACTAGTTTTTCAAAGTGGCTATAAATAATACAAACTCTGGCTATAAATAATACCGACATTGCGTTCGAGTTAAAGTCAACACTTGTATATTTCTAACCATTTTAGGAATCAGAACACAGCAAATGCATTGAAAATATAACGACACAATGCATTTACCTCTCAAAGACAAATACTTGCATTTTTCCATTCACATCTAACTACCTTTTATGCAAAAATCACTCTTTACGACCAAAATGAGTATTTCCAATTCGCTAAAAATGTTCGTTTTCAAGAGAATTGAAAATGGAGATCTTCAAGCGATGATATCTTTCTAGTGAAGATAAATCGCAGTTCGCGTAAGTTTTGAAACGTAGCTAAATTAAGTTTTTACAAAGCTAAACAAGATCGTCTCTTCGAATATTTCGCATATTCAAATAAACTTTCTAATTACTTTCGCCGCATTTCTAAAAGGCAAAAATACCACTGATGAATGTAATTATTGTCTTACTTCGCTTCCGTTTCATAAGCGCAAGTAGTCTCCTCTTCTCTAGTGTAGGCACCAATATGTTGGATAAATTGTGCGAAATCGTATAAGTTCATCGGTATGTGAATAATCGAGCATCTCAAAGCTTCTCATCACAGTCTCCGTTTTATTTAATATCCTCACCGAAAAGTCCGAGTCGGATGCTAGGATCAAGCGACTACCTACCAATTCACCTCCAATTTGCATCGAATCTCGTATTGAAACAGCTAATATTATGAGCTCCCTTTTTTTGTATGTGATGATATTGATGTATTCTCCAGTTGTAGTCCTATAATTAACTACTTGTTCAAAATATTCATCACAAATAAATGAGTTCTTGTGTTCGAGCTCAGCTCTTCGAATTCTTATATTCAGCTTCACTCAACTCGGGTTCCAGCTCCTTTATATTCACAACAACGAGAACAACAGAAACAACAAGAACAGCAACAGAATCAAAACCAAAAATAAAAATTCCTCGATTCTCTGCTTCGTCTGCGCATCCATAGCAATTTCTTGTAGTCGGGATGATTATTATGATTTTTTCCCTTCAAACGTGGAACTCACTCACGAACCCATGAATCCACGGAGGCCGTGGACCACAGCATTACATTGCGTTAATTTTTATAGAGCCAAGTAAAATTATTATAAGAAACGGAGTGGAAGAAAATAAATTGTATGATGTGTTTTTTATACTCGTTTAAATTCGAAACGGAGAAATCATTAAAAACGAGGTTTTTATATGTACGATCCTACCATTTCTTGTCTAATCTGGCCATGTGAATATATCGTTCGTTTCATCTACAGCCATCCACACTCCATCCGTACCGAGTACATTTTCATATGCGTGCCTAAGTCGCTGGCTTTTTCTTCGGTTCGTGGTGCGGCGGTTTTACGACGAGTCTACGTTTTACGTTTTTATGCGTTAATATAATATTTTTTGTTTATTTAATTCGTCATTATGTTGCGCTGTGGATGTGTTTTTGTTTCTTCTCCATGCGAACTGTAATTGACTTTCTCTAAAAGCCGAAGCCTATGCTTAGTAAGTCTGGTTCGCTCCATACAAACGTACACATATCATGTGCGCGTAAGAAGCCTAATAATAATTACGAACGCTAAATACGAATCTTTAAATTGTTGGTTTATTGTGAACAATGAGAAAATTACCGACAGAAATTTATATTTGCATACACAATTGTAGATTGGGATAGAGAAAAATATTGCTTTGTGTTTTTCGAATGATATGTAAAGTTTTTAATGGTGTGCTGTGTGAAAAGGTTACGGCGATTCCTCGAATAAGTTTAATAGAATGTTGCCGCATACACAACAACTTTAATGGAATAGCCGTCTAATTCGACTCTACCACATGCCAAAGTAAAATAAAATTGAAAATGGTGGTCAATTCAAATAATGGCTAGGAAAAATACGAATGCTTGCTATGAAAATAGACAAATTTACTCCACTGAGCTGATCAGACAGGCAAATGTTTTACCAGGTGGTACATATTTGCCGTAATTTTTTTTACCACTTGACCACTTTACGGGCCACCCGTGTTGCTGGGAGAACAGCCAATTATATTCATCTCTAATGTTGTCTACATGCTTGAATAAAATTCGGAAAATATCGATCAATCATAATATCTTGACACTATATTTGCTGTTCGATTGGCGATTACGGTGACTGAAATGTGGTGTGGTGGCAGAATCTTCGGGGCACATTCAACCCTCCGAACGCCGATTTCGAAGGCACTTTCCACAGAAGCTCCTGCTACGTTTTTGCTCTTCAATTCTTTGTTCCTCTTAAAATATTAACTGCTTGAAGAACAATTGATTTCATCAGTTTTGTGCGATACTTTCAATATGTTAATGTGCCGTCTAGGTAGTTCCGAAGACAACATAGCTATGGATGCATGTATGCACTAGTGTGTTGCACTGCAACAACCAAAACTTTCATTTTATTTTGAAAGACATCAATTTCAAATAATAGATATCCTCCTTAGCATGCACTCTGAGTGCATAGTTTTAGTGTAGTCGTCGATAGCAGTAGAGCGGAAATGGCTTTAAATTTTAACCCATGCGTCGTGGATAGGAAAATAAAGTCCGGACAAGAGCTAGGGAGGAAACTTTGTGCCAGAGTTGGCAGCATGATTTAATAAAATCAATTTAGAACATTTCCCCTAGATCTTTGCAAACAACAAAATTAAATTTGTTTGCTTAATTATTTAATAATTCATTTGGTTGAATTCAATGAAATAGGTAACGTTCAGAGTAGCAGCAGCAGTAGTAGCAGAGAGGAGCCAGTTCCGTGCTGGGACCCGGTGCTCGAGTTCGCAACGATCGGGCAGGGGAAAACTGATTGGAAGTCCACCATTTTACATGTCATACAATGACATGCCGATGACGATGCCGACAACGTAGCCGGCATTGTACCTACTGGTGGCACTGGATAACAACATACATGGACGCAGAGATAGATTAGCTCCGAGACGTTTCCACATGTGAATTTTGGAGTTGTTGGCATTAGTGCTGAAGCAAATTCACAATTAAGTACATTGTTGTATAGTTGGCCCGTTTTTGTTTACAGTGGTGCATTTGATAAAACGTAGGTAATCTGCATTCGGAACTGACGACACACCCTTTTTGGCAATTACATTACATGATTTCCCATTTTTGTACATTTTTTTAATGAAGTATTATGATGTGTGCTAATTTAGTTTTCGGAGCCAAAACGTGAGTAGCGTACCACATCGATTCTGGGAAACTGTTTTGAAAATAAGTATGCTGCATCGAAGTTGCGTTTTAGTAGGTACATGAAAAGCAGTGAAACGTGTTTTTTTATCATCTTATTGATGAAATTTGGCTCAGTCCTGTCTAAGCGTACATTCAGTGTTTCTCCCTTTGGTGCTATTACTCAAATTCGTTTAATTCCTTTGTTTTCACCGCATCATCCTTTCGTCTCTTTCAGACTCTCGCCTAGACAGAGTAGAGTTCCTTTGACTCGTGCTAAAAACACAAAATTTCGAGCGTCGTATATTAATTACCAATTTTATACTGCCATTTACTGCTTGGACAAGAGGGATACATTTCCATTTATTACCTGTGCGGGTTTCTGCGTGCGAAATTTTCATTCAAACACATGCTCTGACAGGCGTGTACTGGTTCTGCGAAAAATACAGAAAACAATATGGTGTCTTACGCTTCTCAGCTACGTTCGGAGAAAACGACTATTCGTATTCTTTCTCGTTCTCTTTCGAAATCCGTTATTAACATCTCAAGCTCACCTGGATCTCCTGCTTCCACGTGAACTCTTTCGCAGGTGAAGTGAATGTAGCAGTGAAACAGTGAAGTAAATGTAGCAGTTTTTAACAGATATTCAACAGTAACTGCTGAGCCCGTTACTACTTATTGCCTTATCTCTTATCTTAAAATGGACCAGACTTAATTCTAAAAACTACAAAATATCCTTATATGCATTATCAAAAATTGCGTGGCTTAAGGACGAAACGTCAATCAATTTCTTTTTACACTTCTTTTGTCCTAGATGCCCCACTGCCTCGCTGAAACTTGGATTTCAGATTAGATGAACAGCAATAAAGTTTTTCCTATGCACCAGGTATTTCGAGAAGATCATATTCAGCTTTATTTGAATGGACGTATATACAGCCTTGTACTCTCCAATGTTCTCTCTCTTGATATGCTGTGTAAGGTAGATTGTAAGCAAATGTGTTTCCAGTTTCATCCCAGTTGCTGTAAAGGCTGGGTAATATCATTAGGGCATAAGAAATAAAAAATTGTGGAGAATAATAAAAAAAAAACTAATAGGAGCCAGCACTTCAAAATAGTACAGTCACTAGATTCTAAGTTTTCTTGTTATAATTAAACTTTACGTTTGGCTAAGAATGTACCATTTAACACATAATAAAACATATTTTCAATTCAAATCCTCCTGATATGACTGCATCCACTGCGCACCATTCTTATGTTTTCACAGATCCTCACTTTCTACATGACCTGCTCACATGGCCATCAAAGAAAGAAATCACAGTTGCTGCTCGATACAATTCCCGTTAGGTTAATTAACCAAGATTGGCATCTGAATTTTAAAAAAAAATCACTGGTTTTCGTGCTTCTGAGGGCTAAATATCGATGATGAGCTTTCCAAATTTTACTCATACTTCTATGACCGTATATTTATCTATACCTCCGCCTTTCACCCTCATCAGTCTACAGGTCTTCTAAGGTTCATCCAATAAGTTCTGAGGACAATCCAATTGAACAATGTGGCTCCGAATAATTTCGAAGATCACATTTTTCATGACTACCTTACCTTGTTAGTTTGGAGTCATCTATTTTTTTCTGGCAACACTTAACCTTTTTAGCCATAGAAAGGCTTTGCTTAGCATCTGACGAAACTGGAAAAGCATCGTACATGATGAGCTTCTGCAACCTGGTAGAACTATCGTTACTGATGATGTCCGCTGTCAGCCTATTGCCACCCATAATTGACGTATCGAAAAGATGTCATCTTCCACCACGACAGTGCAAGACCACCCACATTTCCCATGACTCGCCAAAAATTAGAGGAGTTCGGTTGGAAAGCTTTGACCCAAATACTATTTATTTCTTCAATTACAGAACGCACTTAATAAAGCCAATTTAGATGCCCTGAAGGATTGCCAAAATCACTTTTACATGTTTTCTTTACTGATGGGACCAGGTTTTCACCAGGAAACTGGCCCAAGATTATAGATCAAAATTTGAATGACTAAATTTTCAATTAGCAATTATTAACCATTTTAAATTAATAAATTGACTAAATGACTAAATTAACAACTTGAATGACTAAATTTTCAACACAAAATAGACGTAAATTTGCTTTAAAATGGGTAAATACTTTTAGTTCAACTCACTATAAAGCAGATTGACCACTGGAAAATACAGACATGTGACGCGAATGAAGCAAATACAACTAATATGATCTTGGATTTTGCTCATATTTGAAGGAAATGTATTTTTCATTTCTTGGAAAATATGATGCTTTGATATGGTGTTAAGAAAATCAAGTTGAATATCTACCGACAAAAGACTTTTGCCGTTCATCCAGCTGTCCGATTTGACGGAGCCACGGATGAAACCTTACTTGATAGTTATCAGTAAAGTCAGTAGTTTCTCAGCTCATCGTGACGAAAATTATTTAATCCTGAATTTTACCAATTATTTCGGCCTGCAAAACAATTGGAAAAAGCAACCATCTCAGTTTCGGCTTGGTGCCGGAAACCCAATGCATAATCGTTTAAGGAAGAACATAATCTCTACTTTTGACTGGTGAGCTTGAAATGCTAGAATGAATGAAAATGAAAGTGTGTGGAAACGTGTAGCCTCCCGTTCACAAGTCGAGGCAAAAGAGGACGGCACGGGACATTCTCCACATTTTGCCTTATCGTATTTGGGCTCCTAATACATGACTATGCAACAACCTACCGCCATCCTATTGCTTCTAGCCACCGCCACATTGTGGCCGTTCTAGAACATTTATTGCAACGTCGGCTCCCTTAATTGTGCCGAGTTGAGCTCGGTTTCCTTCATCATCTCCGTACTATAGTAAAGTCGTCGACTCCTGCCCACCAAACTCGGGGTTCGGGTTAGTGTTGCAGAAGTGGTGATACAATTTCAGCTGAAATGCCACTTCGTGTGCACACAGACCACTGCTCCTTAGTGTAAGCAGTTATTCAAAAGGAAAACAGCGAACTGCAGCTTTCAGTGCATTTAAAGAAATTGTGTGGAAATTTTCATCGGTAAACTCCAGGAAAACAGGTAAACGGGCAACTGCTGACGTACTACGTGCGTTCGTGGGAATTTTCGAGGATGAAATATAGCTTTGTTTTTCGTCGTTATTGTTTTCGAGGCCGGTTTTCTCACATATTTCAGACATGAGAGTGTTCCTTGCTGAATAGAAAGTAGGTGAAAGATATATCGTTGAGACATGGCAGTTTGATTTCATATTGGCAGCATTCTTTCGCAATTTTTCGGGTTCCCGTTAGGGCTGCCAACTCAGTGGATCGGAAATCCGGGAAGAAAATTAAAAACTAATAAAAACCTATTTTATTCATTTAAAATGATATTTCTTTACACTAGGAGTTGCTTGTAATGCTTTTTAATTTGCAAGGATAAAGCTATAGAATTCTTTACATGTGAAATTAAAATTTGTGCATACCTGTATTTCTGATTTTACATGTGTTTCATTAAGCCGATTACGATTTTTTGACCTCAGTAGATATATAATACCAGTTCGGGCGCACTAAAGAGGAGCAAAAGAGGAGCAAATAAGACGAGCAATAAGGACATGTTGCTTACGATTATCGGCCCGCGCATCCCGCGCATGACGTAAGTGATGATCTCGAATTGATAAGCAGCCCAGTTTAACTGATAAACAACCCTGTTGAGTTAATAAAGAACCCTGTTGAGCTGTTTATTCGTTCAAAGATCGTCGCTTACGTCATGCGCGGGCCGATGATCGAAGGCACCATGTCCTTATTGCTCCTCTTTGCTCCTCTTAAGTGCGCCAGAACTGGTATTAAATATCTACTGGTCGTTTACTACGATGAAAATACGATCAGCGGCAACATTTGCAATAGGGATCGATGGAGCGAATCTAATAGGTTTTTTTATTTCTTTGCCCGATTCTTCTTTACATTTTTCAAAAAAATTAACCCAACGCAAGTCTACCCTCTTTGTTTCATTTGCCACAAGGTCACGCACTTCTCGCAGCAAACAGTAATCGTAGTACAATTTATCCTCATTTATTGGTACGTTTAGAGAATCACTCAGATCTTTTATTTAATCAATTGTACAAATCTAGTGCAATTAACGATTTTAATCATTAATATTGTATTATTTACAAGCATATAATAGCGAGCATAAAATATAAATAAAAATATAAAAATACCGTGAAGGCAATTTTTGTCAAACTTCCGGGAAAATTTAACTGCAATCCGGGAGCCGGGAGATTTTTTAAGTGAACTGTATTTTTCCGGGAGAATCCCGGAATTCCGGGAGAGTTGGCAGCCCTAGTTCCCGTATGCAGTCATCGAGTAATACTTCGAAATGAGCTTCTTCGGAAGCTACTCGTTTCCGAGTACCGAATAGAATTGTGTATGAGAGCGATTCCAGAAATTATAGGAAATAATGGTTGCTGGTGTTTTGGCTAGTAACGAGTTCAAAAAGACTCATAATAGAACCTATGGCGGGGATGGGAAAATGAAGCAAGATGCAAAAACAAGCGTCGAGTGCGAACTTCAAATCGAGCCAATCTAGTCCCATACCTGAAACACTCAAAGCTTACAATTCACGCACGAATCAATCCGAGTATATTCTTCTTGTCGTTCATTAGCTTTGCTACTTTCGCATTCAATTTGATTTCTTAGTTCGGCTGGAGCAAATGCGTACTGCTATTTTAGCTATTTTAGCATGTACCTGCGAAGACACTAGCTTATCCGTAAACTCGAAAAATGATTCAATTTAAATCATGCTTTCACAATCGAATCGTTCGAAGGCTTTGCTATAAACGATTTCATCTAGTTCAATTAAAACTTTTCTGGCGCTGCCTCAATTGTTCACGTAACAGAAGATTCACTTTGTGTATTATTTTTTGTTTGCTCTACCCTTCATCCACACATACCTCACCACCTATATCTTCATCCTAATCTACATACAATTATTTCAAATTATCTTAACGGTCTTCTGGCAGCATATTTTTGCAACTGTGTGTTATATATTGCTCGTGAACGTATTCTTGTGCAGGTGTATTTTCCTATTAGAAATTAACTTTTTCTTCTCCAGTTTTTTTTTCTGCTGCTGCTGAAAACGTTTTAGTTGGTTTAACAGCTAAAGAAGCAAAATAATGGAACCAAATCAAAAAGCGTAAAATCTTAATACATCATCAACGATTTACCTACATTCAATATACATAATAATATTCACCGAGAAGAGTCTCGGCCATTTCGTGCTTATTGCACTGCAAAGATTTTTATCGTACGCTGCCAGGTACAAAGTATTTTCTGATTCCCTTCAATATAATGAGATATGATGATGTATGTAAATTAAATAAGACGAAATGATGAAGGAGCCCACTATATTCTGCCTATTCAGTGTACGATCATTTCGATCTTTTCACATTTTCTGAGGAATTGAATTAGGATGCATTCGAGTTCTGATGGTTTTTCTAGTAGTGGAAAACAATAGATGCGACCAGATCGCTACTAAAGGGTGGCCATCTGCATAGAATACCAACGATCCGATGTTGCGAAGCTGCGAGAATGATTTAAAAAGTTATGAAATCCGTTTGGAGGTGAAAATACTTGTATCGGCATTTACTAATTTGGCATGCCCAGTGCCATATGAATTATGTTTACGACTATTGAATAAAATAAGAATGAAAATTGAAAATAAAATATTTCCGTTACTGATTTTATTCTAATCCACAGGCGCATGAATCCTAATTACATTCAAAAATGGTTGATGGTTAATGTGATATCCACGCTGGTTAAAAAAAAACCAAAATATTAGGCCGTAGTTAGAAGTTAGTCGACGTGACTAAGCAATGATTAGAGATTGATTTTTCAAAAATACTGGCTACAATGATCTTGCCGGTATTTTGTTCTAGCAGGATGGCGCTACGAGCGTTAACTTGGTTGAAGGATTCGACATAGCAAGGCCTGTTTTTTTTTCTAATTGATGCACTCTCTTATCATTTTCATCGGCACCGCAAGCGAAGTTCGGCACTGGCCTCTTCAAATAAGTCTCTCCACAGAATCCATCATGCTAGCGGAAGTGATTCTGGTAATATATCTAAATAACATTTATTTTTAGAGTTTCTTGTTTTCGAACAATTTTTTTCCTCCCTAAATATTGCGAAAAACGTTGTTGTGCAGCATTTAATTTAGTAACCGAATCCTGAATGTGTCTGAGATGAGTCTTCATCAGATAATACTACCCATTCTCAAGTAAGCATTTTTTCGGGTTTTCTAGTTATTTCTGGGTCGAAACCGTTATTTAAAAAAATTTATTTCCTTCTCCACCGAACAAAGGAACATGCTCATCGTCAATTTACGCAAGCAGACAACATAGATGTGTATAAGGACTAGTCCAGTGACTAAGTAACATTATAATATCTTTAACCCTTTGGCGGCGGTGGGCATATTAGTGAATTTTCAGGTACCCCTATATTTCTATGCAGAGTACATTTTTGTAAGAAGTACTGGAAATGACATGTTTGTGATCATAAATTGTTTATGATAATAAATTGGAAATTAAGAATCCTATGTGGGCGCTGAGTGCCCAAAAGCAGGCAATGATTTTTTTCAAATTTCGATTTGGCATAACTTTTTACAGAAACATTGGATCATCGTGAAGTTAACGAGCGCATTGATGTTGATTAGAACTATACAAACATGGAGTTTCAACACTGTACCGGCAACCATGTAGCTACGCTAGTGTCCTGAAAAAAGTCCTTCAAATCATCAACCGTCCTAAAAAATTTTGTATTTTGCCAAAAAAAAATTAATTTTATTTTTACCAATTTTTAGCTTTTCAATTTGAAATGTTCAAAATTCCGACTTGCAAAAGAATAGCAGTCCATCACCAAATTACCTCTATTTTCAGCACTCGAAACTTCTCTTCACGAGAACTGACGACCGGATAATCCGATCATTATGAAATTTACAGGACATGTTGGTATTAACTAGGGCCAGGCTTGATAGAAGTGATTTTGAAATGCGGGCGACTTTGAGATAGTGATAGTGACTTGAAAAATCACTCCAAAAAAACTACTTTTTGGCCTATAACTTCCGATTCAGTAAAAAAAAAATTAACAAAATTCACACAGTAGCTGGATCTTACTCTAAGCCACATTTGGTTGAAAAATAAGGAATTGCCAGCTATAGCAATTTTCGTCTCCTAAATCCTGGAAATTTGCTCAGCACAATAAAGCTTTTTTTCCTGTAACTTCCGATGCAGTTAAGAAATCAAAACGAAATTCATGAAGTTAATGGACCTTATTGCAATCTAAATTTCGTACGAATTTCGTAGAAAAACCACGAAAGGGCTGCCAGCTATGGTAATTTTTTAGCATTTCTTTACTAAGTAAAACTTTTCATTGTTTTTGCAAATGGGAATGATCCTGCAATAACAATTAACAACAAATATTGAGATTTCGAAAATTTGAAAGGCATTTCCGGGTGGTAGCCCTAAAATTCTTTTCAATGTTACAGATTCCAGCGCAGTCATTCAATCAAAATGAAATTAACAGGGTGGGTTTAATTTAACGTGAAGCAGATTTGCTATATTTTTGGCTGTGCTGCTACACAGGGTTGCTAACACCAGACGTTTTATATTCATATTATATATTCATATGCAATAAAAATTATATATTATATATTCATATTATATATATTCATATTATATATTCATATGCAATAAAAATAAGGAGCTAATGTTGAAATTTTCCGAGTTTTGAAATTTTTTTGGCAGCCTCAAACATCGTTTAGTCGCTGAAACTTTCGATGAAGTCCTCTGATGAAAACGAAACTCAAAGTACAGATTGATTTGAGCATCAGCTTGTTATGGCAGACTAATTGCTGCTTCGTTGGAAAAGAGTTGGCAGCGCTGAGCATTTTCATCATTTATAATCTAGGAAATGCTCTCGAAAAATGGTTTTTGTTGTTTTGGGTAAGAAATGATACTACAAAAGAGTGTATTACGTCTTTCCATATTTTTTGGTCACTCAAAGACAAGTTCTTCGAAAATCAATTTTCTAGCGGTTTTTTTTATATTGATGTCTGATAATTTTAAATCGGAACATTCTGCTGCGATCTGACTTTATTTCCACTGCTAGTGTAGTTCTATCGAGGATGTTTCATACACTAACGGCGCATTAGGCACGTACTCTTTTGCCGAAAGACGCCTATGTTGCCTAGTTTTATTTCAAATCAGTTCTTCTTTTCATTTCTTAGTTCGCTTGAGGTCATTTATATGCTTAACTAAAGTTAGCATAAAAACTGAAACTTTTTAAGTGCTGCTACTTACCCAAAAACTGATTTTATATTAAATTGCCTTGTAGCGCGACAAATACACTCATGTATACTTAAAACAATATTCGACTATTCTTTCAGATGAATCTACAAAGATGTTCGATTAACCATGCGGAGACAATTTTTTCGGAGTCATTACAGAGCGATACAAAAATGACATATAATCGCTCTGTAATTTTCTCATATTTTTTAATAAAAATTTGCAGAAATAAATTTCAATGTACGAGTACCCTTCACACGCACCTATCACTCAATCAAACGATATCATCACAACAAATAGTCAATTATTCATAACATTACAATGGTGTTCCGCCTGAGCAAATGGTAGGAAAGGTAAAAAAAAATGAGGAAAACAGAAATATTTATCTAAATATGGAAAAGTGTGAGGCTTATGGCATAGCGTTGCATTTCTTAATGCTAGGTTAATGTTTTAATATCACGTTAATTGACTAGATACTTCATATAATGTGTTTATAACTGTTTAGATGGGTTTAGGAACAGGCCAGGGAAGACAGTTTTCTTCAATGCGACTTAAAATTTGCAAAGATTCTGTATTAAATTAAAATGCAATAGGCCATGTAAAAAATGTTTAATTTTTCATGAATTTACGACATTCAAAATAATATTGCTTTTTTCAGTTATTTTCTTATTTGTTACTCGAAAATGCGATAGAATCAATCACCCAAGTACCTTAAGGCAATCCGCACACGGGTCGTTGAGCTATCGTCGTGAATGCGATATTTCTACGCTTGGTCATCACAGCCTAGGTAAATCAATGGGTGACCGCTAACGGAGCGTTAGCCAATCGTGAAGAGTGAGAAGTGTAGTCGTTTCATTTTGAGTGCGTTTCAAGCGTTACACATTGCAGACCTCAAGCCGAATGACTAGTCGTTTTTGCAATTGCGATGGATGACGGCAACGTACAATTCGTGGGAGAGGTGGGAAAATGCCCCGAATTGTATGACTTTACGAAGCGTACTGACGTTTCCTTGACGACCCGTGTGCGGACATGAAACGAAGATGACGACAATCGTTTTCTCGCAAGCTTCACAAGTGTCAAACGCATCTCTCACGCATCGCATGGATAGCGACCCGTGTGCGGACTGCCTAACCGTTCAACTACCTGACTGGAGTTGTAATTCATTTTCTTGATGAAAGATAGTTCGGACACAAAACATAAAATTGATGCGCGTCAAATTAAAAACTGCAACTGTCTTTAGTGCGCAAATATAAATTTACTTAGTTTCCATTTCATAGTTTCGTCTCTCTCGATGATAGATTTCGGCGACCCAACTAGCTAACTTGAGAGCGAATCTATTCAAAAAATGCATATTTTTTCCTTTGCGAAAATCCTTCGTGATATAAACACGCTGACTGGACTATGCTGCTATGGTTGGTGGCTGGTGCTGCTGCTGATGGTTGTGCGATGCTCAATTCCAGATATTGCGCTGAGAATTTTTTCTGCAACATTCGTTCATTTTCCACCAATGATATTATACAATACAATTTCCAATATTGAATTTTCTTCTCTTTTAATTGCCTTTTCTCGTTTATCTTTCTCAGTTTTCGATTCGATTCAGTTTTCATGGCGCCGATACATAATCTAATTGAAAGGAAAGACAAACACAGCAGATGTGTATCGAAACGAGAGAAGCGACCGAGAGCGAAGAGTCGACTCTAGTCTGGATGTAGCTCTGAGGACGACGAGAACGAGGATGAGTTCATAATAATTACACATCCACAATTATTACTATAAAATCACACTGAACCTATATTCAGAAATAAACGAACGACGATGGAGGCTTAGAAATTGCCGACCCACCGCACGGCTACGCTTCGACCTGCAGGCTCGCGGCGAGCAAGGCGAACTGTGGAGTGTGATTTTCTTGTGCGAACACCATATGCTGACCAGACATTGAAACGATTCCGTATGTCCCGTTTCCAGACCATAGTACTACTGCTGCTCCAGTCGTCTCCTTTCCGAACAGAGCCAACGAGCTGGTATACAAATTTCCAATCCGTAAACGAAAATTAAACGAAATGTAATTTTAATTGATTTATTGAAAGCATGTTATTCGAAACGTTGCGTTTATAGCGCTTTTAATATCGACAATGCAATCACTTAATTAATCAAAGGAAAACTTAATTAGTCCCAACTAGAAGTGACGTGTTGCAAGCGGCTTCGTTAGATGCCGTGCCTTGACTTCTAGATGTGCTAGCGCAGTGGCAGAAAAACGATACAGGCAGCAGCGAACGTAGAACTTGAGGTCGGTCAAGTTTCAGCATTGGAATCTGTCGGTGTCAGTATCTTTCCACTCCCTGGAAGTCTTCTGTAAGTTTGAAGTGGTTGAAGTTTAGATTTAGTTCAATTGCCTACTCACAAATACAACAAAGACTCCTGACCCGAGTGGCGAGCAGCGACTGCAACAAGACATTTTCCGCGAAGTGAGGTTAGACCCGAGTACCGAGTACCCGAGTAACAACCTTAACAACTGTATATAATATAACCCTCGGTCACCCACTTTGACTTTCAATGGCGCTGGAGATACCAAGTTTTCCAAGTTTAATGACAGACTGCAAATTAAGTTAGTCTAACACAATATTGCCATTTCAAGTCGATTATGAAATTATGTTTGGATTGCTCGAGAAAGGGTTGTTTACAGGCTCCATTTAAGACTTGTGGCTTGAAATGATTGCTTGTGGAGGGTCAATGCGAAAAAATTTACGAAAAATTAGCCAAGAGTGTCTTATTTTTTGGCAGGAGATTTTCTGCTAGAGGTGGATGATTTAAACTGGTGAAATTAGCATTCAATCGAACTGTGAACTCACTTTGAGTAATATAAATTGTCGTAAGTACATCTCAGACCAACCCGAGTAGATTGCAGAGAAAGAACAAAAGATGAATTCCGTGGAATGAAAAACCTGAATCTATTAATCCTCTCGATAGGTACGTCCAGATGTCTTTCTATCAACAGAAACCTCACTAGCAATAGAGTTAAATTCTCAGAAGTTCTGCGAGTGTGTTAGACAACCTGTGAATAGAAATCTTCAATCCAACACCGTTGCCTATTACAAACCAAGAATTAAATATGTGCTGCTAATGTTTGATTTCTGCAATGTTCAATTGAAACAGTTAAGCTAGACTATTCCTAGAAAAATACGGATACTTACTTTCATAAATCGACTTACTAAGAGGTAGAATACTTATTCCACCCTGAAAATGTTAATCATTTAAAGTGAATTCCCCGAAATTTACGGTTTTTAGTAAAGCATATTTTATAAGCATATGTACGTATGAGCGTGAACTGTCCTGTGCAAAGTGAATATTTTGTCGCTCAATTTTATCAAATTACAGCTTTTGCTCTCCAAGAACTAGAATCGACGAGATGCTAGATGAAAAGAGATTGGTAATGGGAGAGCGTAATGCCATCAGAGGGATCTTTAAGAACGTGAGAGGTGAATTCCTTCGCAGCGGCTAAAACTACTTGTCTCGAAGATGAACCACGAACCAGAAGATACCACGCGAACTTTGGCCGGACGTAATCACATCGTGGTCATTTAGAAACTAGCCAGGAAGCTTAGGTTTGGTCATTCAAACAGTCATTGAAAACTGGGTGCCATTGGAAAAGTTAGTAAGTTGTGTCAGTTGGTACAAGCTTCTCGAGTCAAGTATTTCGCAGCGAACATTCAGTGTGCTGTTTGTTGTTGTGGACTTTGCATAGAACGTTTTTCGATTCAAAATGTGACTGCCAACGAAAAGTGGTACATATACCAGAATGCTAAGCGCAGGAGACAGAGAGCGGAAATAGGCTATACATCGATACTCCTGATGATAACCTAAATGATGGATTTCGACCACAATGCTATGGCCAAATGATGGCTTTTGCTCGTGTATAGTTTTGCTACTTATTTGATGGGATATGAAACGGCTTGAAGCTCCAACCAAACAATAAAAGGTTCCACCTGGAGCCTGAATTATAATTCAATGGCTAAAGGATTTTATTTGGAAAGCAATGCCCTGCCCTGCGCACTATATTCCCCGAACTTTGCTCTTATGATTATCCTTTATTGTGTAATCTTCCAAATCATTGGAAATCATGAAATATAAATTCTTCGCAAGAGGTCCCGGTAGGTACTATATTATAAAGACAGTTTCAGCAACTCCTTTCCGATCCCAATAAATACTGACCACAGCCTTGGCGCTATTAATGCCTCGTTCTGACGAAATGTCAAAACCATTCTTTACAAGTTGTATTCGATGGAGCATGTTCAGTCTAAACTTCTGTAATCTTTCCGCAAATATTGTATTGTTGGAATAAGATTTGCTTGCAACCAAGTAAAAGAACAATTTCATATATTAAAAACGAGTTTCGTTGTGCTTCCTGTTAAATGCAAGTGCTCCCAGTTGTAGCTAATAAAAATAGCAGTTTTCTTGATATCTATTTGAAAAAAGGCGAGGTCATATTTATATTATAAAAAGACTTTTGGCAGTTGAAACCCCGTGCAGCAACATCATAATTTCACCGACCAATCTAATATCTAATCATTTTGATCCTGCAAACATAGCATGTATATATGTATGTCCCGAAATCTGATTTTTGGCATTTCCAAAGCATTCACGCCTCAACGGTTTTATTCTTGCTAACCTCTATTCCTGCACTTGCATTGTTTTATCGTCGTTCTAGATGTAATGCAAAATAAAGTGAATACAACATTTATACATAACGAATGAGCACCGGCCGGGTCCTACAGCCGAAAAGTGTTAGCTAGCTACGTGTATAGATAAGAACAGAGATTGTAAGCACAGGAAATTCAGAAACTTGATTACTCCCACACGACTGTGCTAGAATTTCAATTTAAACAAATTACCCGAACGCTAGAACGATGAACGCAACAGTCCTTGCCCTGCTTCGTATGAAACGAAATCGCAGTCAGCGGTCTGGCTTGGCCTGGCCGGGTAGAGCCCGGTCGGTGACAAAGGAGGTTGAGAAACTTTCGAGATTCATCGTCGCCAGGATTTAGGGTAGTAATGAAACGCACTTTTATTGGGTGTAGATGTCCAAACTACGCAGCATTGCCTAAATATCAAATCGAAAGGACACGACGACCAGTTCCTTTCCGCTGCCACTTCACTTCCCTCCCAATCTGTAGTATTCGCCTCCACTTGCCTCATTCCTGCGCGGATAGTCTCTTTCCATCATGTGTGCGGCTTCCTCTACGCTCCACGTACTAACATACATGCAAGTACGAGCACAAAACTTCAGATGCAGCATATCATAAAATATTTACATGATGGGCCTCTCTATGGTCATACAGATTTCAAAATTGCATGCTGCAAGATGAACCAACAATGGCCCACAACGTGGGGCCGGGCGAGAATAGAACTATAACGAAAAGCGATACTGTAGCTAGACCTATGCAATTAGTTGCACATTTTCGCTTATTCCTCGCCTCGCCAGCCAGCTAGCTGGCATAGTAGTTTCACAGCAATTTGATATTATTGCAAACCTTTGGTAATTAGTTTACTCGACGTCCTGAACATGCATATCGAACCGTGAAACGCTGCATATCACGTTTAGATAAGAAACGGTAGGCGATTTCCAATTTCCGAGATGCATATGAGAGAGAGGATGGTGGACTTCTTTTCGAAAATCAGTTTGAAATCGCATTATGTTGCATTATAACGGGTGCGAAAGCAAAAGTCTACGTAATCATAAGGCGGTAGTTAGCCCCGGAACGTACGCCATACTTTCTTGCAAGGAGGCGCCTACATTGCTAATGCTCTCCATTCTCGCAAACGACATCCCTCATCTTGAGCAATGAAGCGATGAACGGCACATTACCGTTTTTCAATTTATTGGATAAATCGCCCCCTTCGATTCGATCGAGACACTGAAACGTCGCCACTTGAACTCGCGGTATAGCCCCATCCAATTGACCCGTGTGTTTGCTGGGTGTTTGCCCGAAGTAATGTCTTCATTCTCAATGGTACTCCCAGCTTTTCATCTTTCTTCCGTATCCTTGCTCGCACATAGTTCAACCACATCTCCGGTTGTTGGACTCGCGCCTCGCCCCTCACCTACCGTCAACAGCTACTGTAGATTGTAGAATCAGAAGGCATGTGCATGACAGTGCTGCCAGTCGAGCGCGGTCCCCTCGTCGTCTGTCAGACAAGCGAGAAAATGCGATTATTTGGGTCACGTCTCCAAGATCTGGGCTGCCTGCCGTTCCATTATTCCAATTCGCTTTTTTCCGCCTTGTTTTGTTTTGTTATTTTAATTTCATTTTTGATTCATACTTTTATGTTTGTTTGCGTTTTATTACTTTTTATTATTTGATATCGTGCTTGGCGGCGGCCGTGTCTTTTCTTCTCCGCGCTCAACTCAATCCGACTCGATTCAACTCTCAGCTCAAGCCCAAGTCAGCGACGAACGGTGACTGTGTGTGACGACGGTGACGAGGCGAGCAGACAATAAAGATAATAAAAACACAGCGTAGGTAATGCCTGTACTGCGAGCATAACATTCATTGCAATTACCGTCAATATTGTATTATAGATGTGTCGGGGGCAAGTTTCAAGCAGCCGCACTAGGACCGGGGGAGTCGGGGGAATAATACACATTTAATATATGTATGTTCGAATAGACGGTTACGGTTACCGATGTAAAAACCGATGCTGCCCTACTAAGCATAAACGTTCTATTTGCATTTTCCTCATTTTTGAGCTAACACCGGATTCGAAGTCTACATACTGTCTACATCTAATGATCATTCTACAAAATTTGAAAAACCTATCTTTTGTGGAAGTATGTTAAAATCAATATTGAAAAACGCAATCTGCATATACACATAGTCACAAAATTGAAGGCACAAGCAATAAATATGAAAACTCTTAACCGTATATAAACTAATGTCACATTATTATCACAACTTTCTTTATTTTTTATCAAATTGAAGACTAAAAATACAAAAATGAATAAAAAAATTTACTAAATTCAATTTTTTAAAGAATTAAGTAACAAAAGAAAAAATTAACAAAAAAATTCAAGGCAAAAAATTAAAGGCACAATCTTCAAGATCACTAGAAAAATATAAAATAATTTATTATTAGTAGTTAGTTGGATATCCGTTGGCTTTGATTACTGCTGCTAATCTTCTAGGCATACTTTCCCCTAACTTTTTTGTTATGGTTGGGCTAATATTTTGCCATTCTCTTGCTATTATTGACTTCAGCTCGGATTTATTCGCAATTGAAAATTTTCGGATTTGTTGCTAAGTACTGACCACAAATGTTCTATTGGGTTAAGGTCTGGGGACTGAGGTTGTGTTTTTAATTGTTTTGGCGTATTATAAAGAAACCACATCTTTACAATATGTGCGGTGTCATTATCTTGTTGAAACCAAAACACATCCGATAGTTCTAATTTAATAGGACTTGATTTTAAATTCCTTTTCAGGATATCGAGGTATTGAAATTTGTCCATAGCGGCCTCAATAAATTCCATGCTGCCGACTGCTCCTGCAGACATGCAGCCCCAAACCATCACATTACCTCCTCCATGTTTTACGGTTCCGCACAAATTTACTTTCTTTAGCTCGGTATTCGCTTTCCTCCAAACTATTTGTCTGCCATCAGAGCCAAATAGGTTGAACTTACTTTCATCACTGAATATTATGTTTTTCCAGAAATCTGGACCCTCATTTACGAAAGTTTTCGCATACTCTAACCGTTTTTTTTCTATTTGCTTCTGAAATAAATGGCTTTTTACGGGCTATTCTTCCATTTAAACCATCGTTTCGCAATGTTCTTCTAATAGTTTCCTTGGATATTGGTTTTTGGATCATATGAGGAACTTCAGCCCTCAAATTATTAATCGGCTTCTTTGGACATTTTTCTATTTCCCCTCGAATGTATTCCTCATCTTTAACTGACAGTAACTTTTTTGTTGTTTTGTTGACTACAGTTCTTACTGAAAAAAATGATCTCCCAACTATTTTTTCTACTTCTCGATATGTTTTACCTTCACAAACAAGCTTAGTAATAATTTTTCTTTGCGCAACTGTGGTTTCTTTTCTCCGTTTATCTATTTCAGCTTTTTTTTATTTATTTATGCACAAATACTTTTTTTTTTTTTTTGAAAAACAACACATTTAACTCAACTAGTCACTAACGTTCACCTAAAACTCAATATTTGTAAAGAATGAACAGCAATTGCATCATAAAATTCTACGAAATATCTTGTTAGATGCACTTGTGCCTTCAATTTTGTGTAGCTCGCAAGAGGTACAGTTGAGATCAAAATAGCAAACTATGTGTATCTCCAGTACAAACCATTGAATATCTCGAAAGTACTAAAATGTAGATGGAACGTTTATGCTTAGTAGGGCAGTATGGATGTTATTAAAATTGTGATGTAAAGCTGTCGTGAGTACTTTGTAATCCGCAATGGGTACGTTCGTTCACGTTGCGTATTGTGTCGCACGAAGGACGCCCGCAGACAGAGCCGGATCGGCCAGCTCCCGTCCAAGACTCGCATCGAATCGATTGGACTTGAATCGAGTCACTCGCTAGTCGTTATCTACATTATTGTGCATATGCATAAATTTCAAGTTACATCAACATTGTATGTAGGTTTATAAAAGTAATTCATATCGCAAGAAGCAAGAAAAGCAGCAGCGGCAGCGCAATTGTATGTACGCTGACATGGATGGCAAGAAGGCGAGGGGGAGCGGCGGCAGGGGATGAGACGGTGCCGAAGCACACGTGGCTCCATCTTTCGCTTCCTTCCAATGCTTTATATAAATGTATCATATGTGATATAAATTATTCTTAGCTAAAACGAGAAAGCGTACGAGCAGCGCTGCGAGTAAGTTGAATCGGGGCGAGCTGAACTGAGTCAACGAACAATTCGTGTTCTCGTTCATGGCGTACTACGTAGTGTGCGGCACCGTCACCGGCACGACGACGCGACGGTGTACCCAACAGAAAACAGAACTCAGTTCAGCTCGACTCAGTCATCGTTGTTCCCCCATAATAAAATTATATGGTTTAATACTAAGAAATGTTAGGAATTATTTATAATTTATTATTTTCATTGAATATGACATAGGAACGGAGCGACGTTGTGGCGCAGTAATACACGCATATGTACGTTTCGTACGAGTATGATGATGTACAAACGTACATATTGAGGTATGTACGTACGAACGAGTATAATGTGAATGCTTGCTTTTCTGCTTTTTAATATATCCAGCTTATTTATATTTCACATCGTATTGAAATTATGCTTACGATATGAGGTCGAATGTAACGCGCTGTTCTATTTCCAATTATTGTTGCCAGATTTGGGTTTGGTGGATTGGAAAAAGATTGATTTAGCACGTTTCATGAAGAGCTGGGATTGTAGACGATAGATATGCACATAGATAAATTGATAGATAAGTGGAAGATTTTTATGAAAATCAATACAAAGGAAGAAACAGTCGATAGAACTTATCGCATACATATGTGCATACGATGTTTTGATTTTGAAAAAAGAATTCAAATCGAAATAATTGTTCAATTCAACAAAATCACAATATGAACACTGAAAGAAAAAGTCGTGGTTGATTTAACTATTATTGATAGTAATGCAACAATTCATTCAAAATTGTCGAATGAACTACGGAAAATGATTCTTTCTACTATGCTAAAATAGTTCATTTCACCATACAAAAGTAGTTGACTTTGCTGATACAAACAATATCGAAACTGTGTTAATTGGTTCATAAGTACGATAAATAGTTGATCTATAGAAAAATGAGCATCAATTCACTTAACACTACAAAATATCGAATTATAAACAATTTTCATAGTAAGCGAACCACTGTACAATTGTTAAATTCAACAAACATAATTCCACACCACAGACTATAGTCATTTACTTTTTCGTACTATGTATATTATTGGAATACCATTGTTTGTGGTTGCTTAGTTTTTTTGCACCACGGACGTTGTTTATCAACCACGTGTCATAGTACATAAAAGTAATCAACAATTTTCTTATATTTGTTTTAACTATAGCCCGTAGTTGACGCAAAAACAACTAAGGAAAATTGTTGTTAAAACCTAGTCTGTGTATTAAAATGGTCGGCAATAAGATAATTGACGCGGAATACTATGTTTTTGTTGCCAGCGAATGTTCGCTGCGCTTACTATTTCTTGATGGGACCATACGCACAACAGCACGTTCTCAACTCTCATTGGTTGATGTATCAAGGCCGAGAAAATGCTCTCACTTTCGCATATGGAAAAACGTACTTATTTAGCGCGGCCTCACGGATCAGGCACCAGCTGATCCGTAAACCCTCCACATGATACACTTCTCTACTATTGGAAAATATCGCGGTTTCCGTGCTATTTATTAGTCTATATGATCTGGCCTCGGTACGCTCGTATCGTCATCAGAGTATTGGCGGCGTTCTAGCTCAGTGACTCTAAGTCTATTGGTGTCCTCATGCAAACTTTGGGTGCCTGCGTATCGCCTGAATACCGGTTCGTTCAGATCCGTAAGTATAATCATTCCTTGGGCAGACTTCGGGGGTCGGCTTGATTTGCTCGTAGTATGTTTCGTTTTCGTCGTCAGCCGACTCCTGTGTAGTTTATTAGGTTGATGATCATGAATTCGCCTGGCACGCGAAGAATGCGTAGCCTCCATTGACAGTGTTCAAGCCGATGATGGCAGGACATCGGCCAGTTGCTGAAGGCAGGACATCGGCCAGTTGCTGTGCAGCTCGAACTCTGTGCAGCTTCTAACGTTCCGTGAGAAAATTCTTAAATCGGTCAGCCGCGTTCGAATGCGGGGTCGTAGTAGTGGTATCAGTCCGGTTTCGAAGCATGTTGTTTGGTTCCTGATGGACGCTTCGGGACGCTTTTACGGGACAGGTAATCGATCGCTCGCTTGGCTCTTGGAAGGGATTTTCTTTCAGGAAAGATTGGTGTCCACAGCTACCACAAGGAGGCTAGGATCTTCAACTTCAACGAGTCGAAATAGATACGCTTCATGCATTTATTCACATCCTGCACTCCATACTATAGTCTGTTGCCAAGCAATATTCATGAATGTTCAAAGGTTGGTAAGAGTAGATTTTCCCTTAGCAAAATCATGCTGCTCATGTGCTAGGAAGCGTAGTTCGTAGGGATAAAGTTTTTTTTGTGTACAATGCGTTCGAAGTTATTATTAAAGTAAATAAGAAGGGATGTAATGCGATTATTGGAATACGAGCACGATCACTCGACTATCGTATCAAAAATGAAGAGAAGAGAGCCTCGAGAAATACAAGACCAGGTCTCAAGCTTAACATAGTACCTTGCAGTTCCAAGTAAAAAAATATATTTACGAAAATTCACCGAGAAATGTCGCTATAAATATTCTACACGAATACAAAGAATCTCCTCTCATTTTATAGCGTTGCTCATTTTGTAAATATAAAACAAATGAGTTCAGAAAGTAATGCCAAATAAAGATGAGATGATTCAAATTGAGAAATCTGCCATTTGTGTGTATGTAATCACACACACAAACGCTAATTTGCTGTTGTCTTTTGAAGATGACTCAAGACAACCAACTCTGTCGAAATAATACCCGCCACATTGCAATTGAGTCATGAGCTTATCGTATTCGTTTTTAAAATAACACCAGCGAGATCTTCACGGAAAACGTATTAAGAAAAGTCGTCATCATATAAGCAAACGCTCGAAACGGAAGTCGTTCACTCCCATAAAGTCATATTTTAATAGAATACAATTTATTTGTTTCGGACGTCCCCCCTTTACCTCGAAGAAACATGTGGCTTCGCCGCCGTAAATAATTTACAATTACACATGTATATTGTGGTGTAAACAATTTAATTATCGCACGACTTTAGATAGATTTATAAATGTTATTCGTTGCGCACCAATATTCCGCCTAGGAAACTTGAGGTAAAATATAATAATACTAGGCCGCCCGTACCCGTTTATAAATACGTATAGCACACACACCTGATAGCTGAATAATTATTTTCTGTCGAGTTTCTTGAAAAAAATAATAATCGACAAATCAAATATTTGCGATAAGGCTAAAATCAGCGTGCCTTGTCGGCTCAATTTCAACAAGCGTGTGCTTGTAACTTCTTATCTCTGTGTGTGGATAAAAAATCTTTTTGTTGCGATTAATTGAGTCGACAACGGAAACTATGAGTGGCAAAAGTTTTGGGCGCGCAAGATATCTACGTTAAGTGTCTAAGAACGGCTTATTTTGACGAATTCGAGATAGAATTAAGTTGATACAGGGTGGTTGATGGGTTTGACGTTGATACCACAAACATAGATTTTGTATTGATTCCGCTATCTTAGAAGTCGTGAGTTAGTATGATTTATTAAAATAATTCAAATTCACCGTACGATAAGACGGAATCATCATAAGCAGATACAGTGTCGAATATTAATAAAATCTCGAATAACGTCTGGAGTAAGTGCTTGAAACTTCAAAGCAGTAAAGTGTAATATGGACTTGGGCTATTAAGTTAAGAATGATTGGGTCGCGTCCGAACATTTTCATCCATCCACTCAATCGTCGCCTCCGCACCCTTCTCAATCCACGATAAATCAAATACATATAAAATGCAGGCGGCGATCAGGGCAAGACAAGGGTTAATAAACTTTCAAATATTAATTTTCCATTTGAAATCGTTCTGTTCCTCGTGGTTCTTTTCAATTCTCATGAAGACTTTTCGAACGACGAATCATTTGCTTTCATGTTGAAATCGTAGAAAAAGCGAAAGTCGAAAATGATTAGATTTATGTCTTGAATGTATTAATCTATACATGATTGGCCGCACGAATGGATGCTGCTGCAAAGACAACCGAAAACATGTGCGCATTCGTATGTAGTAATTGCCTCTAGTTCTTTCAGCTGAGCTACGCGAGTCGGAATTCAAGCACAGTTTCGAATAGACACACATAAACAAAAGTATCACTGATAATTACTTTAAATCCGCCTTTTGGTTGATAAAGCTATGAAAATCATGCATGCACTCCTTTGTAGGCAAAAGTAAACCGGGAGATTTTTTTCCGATTTATTTAAGTGTGTGGAATATGTGAACAGTATTTTCATGAACATTTTAAAGAGTCAGAAGAAATTTCGGATTTGAGGACATATTTTGTCGTTGAGTGATCTAAACTACCACCGAACAGTAGACGCCATTTCCCAGCTTGTAAGTGAGTGAAAATAGTAAACGGAAAAATATTCCAAACAACCTGAATAAAAATCTATTTCGTAGGATGAATGCATGAAATAGCGC
Source organism: Nemotelus pantherinus (assembly GCA_963978885.1). NCBI lineage: Eukaryota > Metazoa > Arthropoda > Insecta > Diptera > Stratiomyidae > Nemotelus > Nemotelus pantherinus. Next base: position 172,991 of record OZ022263.1, read on the forward strand.
ATTCCATTGCCATCTACACAAAGGAATAACCTGCAACCGACACTCATTTCGAGCTGGAAGTATTGCGAACAGAAAACAAGGTGACAGGAGAAGATAGTCTAGAAAGTTGCCGTACACAGTCTACAAACACACGTTTCCGGGGACCATCAGCGACTGACAACATATCACAGCGTAGCCTGACCCTTATTTCATCATTCCATTCATTCTATTACTTCGACTACACGCCAGGCCCTGGCGCATGTATCTGTTCTCGTATATGACGGCCCTTTCTGGAATATTATTTAATATTTAGAGTTAAATAAATATTAAATGAGGATTACTTAGAAAATGTAGTATTCGCGCAAGCATGGAGCTATGCATATGATTCACAGGCTATTTCTTATTCAGAATCCTATTAAACATTTTCAAAGGTAGTTGCAGCTTTGTTGTTACGACGATGACGCTGAAAATGACGACAGCGACGACCACTACTCCTATTACACTAGTTCAAAAGAATAGAAACACTGGCTCGTCATTAAAATGCCATAACTTGAATATGTTTTCATTAGGTGCCCGTTATGTGTCGTTATATGTCCTTGTGGCACGTGTACATACATCGTGCTGCATGGCGGATATGCTGTGAAAACATATGAAAAAGGATATGAAAAATGACGCGAAATTGCATGCGTTAACAATGCAACTTACAATATAATCATTAATAACATCTTGAGTCTGTTAGAGATTTATTTAAACACTTGCGCGTGTATTGAATTAAGAAATTGGCCGAAACAAGGTTGAAAGGAGCAAACTTCCGAACTACCTCTGCATCAAAATATAGAGCTCGAGACAGGTTTGCTTTGAATTTACCTGAGTGCAGGCAGGCAGCCAACTCAAACCATGGTTAGAGTTAGTCTTGTTAATGAATATGGCATGAGAACTTTACCAACAGCAATATTCCATTAAATAAAAAAATCATTCTAAATAAAGTTAGTTTAGATAGTTACATTATTCCTTTCCAGCGAGTCCCATAGTCGTCTCTTTAGGTATCGCGAAGGCATGTCTCAGAGTCTGACACCCAGCCCTATTAGCCAAACTTCGTGCATTTGGTCATCACCTCGACCTTTTTAAATGGATCGTAAGTTTCCTCGTAGGTCGTTCCTTCCAAGTGGTCCTAGTCGTCCTACTACTGATGCCGGGGTACCGCATGGTGCTGCTCTCTCTCGAACTATTTTATATTTATACATGCTTTTTTTAGATATGGCAGGTAGGATTGAAATTGCTACTAGTAATTTTACGATTTATTAAATTGACATGAATGAATCCATTAGGTTCGTTTCACTTTAACGAAACAGTCAGAATTTTTCAGCGGTGGCTGGAAAATGGTTGTTGAAAAGTTTGAATGGATTTGTGACTGTAATAAAATCAATAAACTTAGCTGCAATTTAAAAAAATATGTAATGAATAAATTCTTGCACGCCGAATACTAAATATCTACGTAGTAAATGTGTGAGTGTAAAGCGAAAATTTAATAAAATAAAGGACAAATACTCTTAATGACTACCTACTGCAAAGGTCGGAGACCCAAAACTTTTTCGTCTCATTACGAAAATCAAATTCGTCAAAACTAAATCTTAAGGCGGCTTTAGATATGCGGTGTTTGTCAAACACCTCCTATTCGCCAAATACCGAACACCTAGTCAAGTCATGGTGATTGCGAAATGACAAGCACATTGAATTAGACATTCGGGCATTGCCGAATGTTTGCCAAAACTGGAACATGTACGAGCTGCTCGTCGTTGTTCACTCCCGCCATTTTCTTGTAAAAAATTACGAAATAGTTGCTGCATCTCTGAGTAAATAATTAAATAAATTTATGTCATTTAATATGGATTTGACAAATGCAGAAAAAGTAGCTTCATATGTAGTGTTTGACACTTTTCAGTATTTATCAACAACCGCAACAAATACCGAATGTCTAAAGCGGGGATCCGAACATACCCAAACACAGTGCTCGTCTACTTTGATGTGAGTTGAAAGATCGACAAACTACGGGAATAGCGAGCACCCGAATGTTTGTGCTTGGCCTAGGGCAAGCACTAGGCGAGCAACCCAACCACAAATGCGAAGTTTGCCAAACTAGGTGCTCGGTATTTGACAAACACCGCATATCTAAAGCCGCCTTTAAGTGCTATATGTGGAATAGTACTTACTTTACATGCCTCTCTGCTGTGAGACAAGAAAAGGGTAAAAAAGAAGTGTTGCAGCAGGCTGAAATTTAGGAGCAAAAGGGTTGACCCTCGGAACAATCATCCTCTTTGCTTTCATTTTTAAGTGTAATTGTTGCAGATAAATTAAAAATGGTAGAATTAAATATAATATTTTAAATTTCATCTTTTTGCATATATTTGAAATAATGGACCCACTTATCTATGAAATGTATATCTGCAAAATGCATTTTTATTTCTTTTTATAGTTTTTTTTAAATATAATAGTGAGTTTATTTTCATAATTTAGGTATTATACATTATCCATTGCACTGCTCCCCTTGTTAAGGTTTAAACCTTGTGTTAGGGGTGAGGAGTCAGCTAACAATTTTTTATTCATAAACACAAAATATGACAAAATAATAGTAAAGTAATCCTAAAAAAATAACTAAATATTCTTAATAATATTAATAATAGCTAAATAGTCCAAAAAGAAATAGGAAAAAATATAATATTAGACGCATAAATTTAACTAAATAAAGATAAATAAAACAAGGAAAAGAAATAGGCATAGATTTAACAGATATATTAGTTCAATATTTTTTTTTTAATTTCGCTCTTAAATTTTTTCAGATCTCGTATTGTTTTTATTTCCTTTGGCAATGTATTGAATAATTCAATTCCCACATACGTTTAATGGCTTTGACCCATATGGGTAACACGATTTGGGAGTATTAGTGTATCATCGGTACCGCTTTTAGTTGCATTGGTATTAATTCGAATATTGTTAGCTACTAGATCCATGAAGGTCTGTATCAAGAGGTTTATTTTGAAAGTTTTGCCCATTGGACGAACATTTAAGCAGAGAAACAATTGTTCCGAGCTATAGTGGCGAGGTTTTTTTAATAATACTTTTATCAACGTCTTTTGAAAAAATTTTTTGAGGGTTGAGCGGGCTTTGCGATGCTTGAATATTGCAGAACTGAGTGGATTAAAGCAAAATAAAATGATCTTAAGGCCATTATATTTAGAAAAGGTCGAACTTCCAAGCAAAGCGGTATCAAGTTTCTTAACTTATTTATCGAGGTTTGTACTAGGTGATCCCATTTGAAGTGTTGGTAAATTGTGACTCCTAAATATTTAGTATGAGAAACATTTTTTATTGGCATACAATGACAGTTAGTTACTTTTTATAGTTAATTCAATGGCAATTGAGGCAGGTATAGGGTTAGCCGATGCTACATCTAAACGGACGACAGGGCAATGAAGTCCTAGAAAACCCAAGATTTCGAGAGGACACGTATTTAGAAATATAGAAATTATTTTAAAATTCATTTATTTATGCAAATATTTTACCAAACGAACACCATAAACTACAAAAAAAAATTTATTATGTGTCGAGAAACCCTTCTGCTTTACAACCTCTTGTAGGCGATTCGGTATTATCGTTATGTGCCCTGCATCTCACCACAGAAATGAATGTCCTTGCTTCTTTCACCACTTCGAACTACTGGTCCATATTTGTGGAATTTCGTACTGCTATGATCAAAGCTTGTTTTATGTCTCCCCACAAGTGCTCGATTGGAGTTAAGTCCAGACTCGTTGATAGCCAGTCAAATGATAACGTTGTTGTCCTCCAGAAACTCCCATGTTATCTTCTACATAATAGGAAGATTCTCCTCAGCCCATGGCAACATGATATTTTCAAAGATGTCGTCTTACTTTTCTTTGGTTTACATTACCGTTCGAGCCCAATTTGTTTTTTCCGATTAGCTGCCGTAAGCATAGGGATCTTCCAAGACGTCTTCTGACTGTTCTCACCGAAATATCGCGACTTTCTTCGAAGAGTCGGAGATTAACAGCTGATCTTTTTGAGCTCCGTTTCGATTTGCGGTTCTGCAATATTCAAACAGTTGTGCAATATTCTACCCATACTATGAGTTTCGTTTCGAACTATTTCAGCCCGGGGAATATCTTGGACAGTCCTCTGCGTTTTAACGTGTTTCAATGCTCCGTAAACCATTTTCTTTGAACACTTTAGGCGGCAGGCAATTTATCGATATGAACAAGCCCAAATGTCTCAGGTCTACAATATTTTTTCTTAATAGAGGAGTGCTACTTTTAGCCTTTCTCAGCGTTGTTGACTTTTCAAAACTTTAAAATTTTTAAAAACATTTTTAAAACTTTGAAATTCACGTTTCAGCTGCAACGACCGCCACTGCCTTTTTCAAACTGATCATAAAAAATTTGCATGAAATCTTATTTATACTAAAATACAGTGTTTTTAATTACATGTCCACTCGAAGCCATAGGATTTTCACCTCTTTATTGACCTTTTGTTATTTTAAAAGTAACATCGGCTAATTGCTATCGAAACAGGTAAAAAACTAACATAACGGGTATGACATATCGATACATACATACATTGACAAATCGCGTTCGAACTTAGTAAGCTATAGGAATGTTTCCCATTATGTATATGGCCGTAGCTGTATATATATAGGGTGATTAATTATGAGGTTTGGTTTTTAATCTCAAATAAAAGGCATAAAGAATTCTATTGCAAAAATTTTATTGTGAGTCGAAAGAACAATTTATGACATTTACTTTTTAAAGACTATTTCATTTAAATGTTGACCGCGACTACGCCGTAAATTGTTCATATCAGGGTTCAATTTTGGACGACGCGTTCCAACATAGCGACCGCTATCTCTCGAATGACACGAGTAATGTTGGCTTCCAAAGCGTCGAATGAAGCTGGCTTATCCCTGAAGACCAGAGACATCGTGTAACCCCCAAAAAAATAATCTAAAGGTGTGATATCACACGATTTAAGTGGCCAATCTACTGGTCCAACACTTGAAATCAGGTTCTCAATAAGTCCATTGTTTCTGTCGCTGTACACTGAAAAAAATCAACATAGCGCCCAGAGCCATGTAACATAGCGCATTATTTATGGCCCCATACGCCATGTACATAGTACTCTGAGCCATGCTACATGACTCCCAGCGCCATAATGTCAGAATCTACATAGCGCGTGGTCCCATGTTACATGGCGCAGCATTTATGGTGCCACACGCTATGTACATAGTACCCTGAGCCATGCAGTATAGCTCCCAGCGTCATAATTACATGGCGCAGAAATTATGGCCCCACACGCCATATTACATAGTGCCATGAGCCATGTAATATGGCTCATGGCACTACAATTATAACTCGCAGCCATGCTGTGTGAGGAGATGTATAAATATCAGCAAGCTTTTTGAGTATAGAAGAGGATATGGTCTTTGATGCAGTTGATGATAGGTGAATTCCATCACCTATCATCAACTGCTCTATCTTCAGATGCTCAGAAGTTAGAAGGCTCGTGGCCTTTTGTTGGCTGGATCATCTTCATGTAGAAAATACATATTGGCCGAGGCCCAGCGAGCCGAAGTCAGACGAGACCGCCAACATGAGGACGGCATTTGACAGCTCTTCACGAAATCGCGTTGATTCGTGCTCAAAACCCACTCCGATCGGAAGTCGCACGAGCACCGGCGGGGCCGTCCCCACAATCGGGCTCGCCAGCTTTCGCCTGGGCTCGGCACATATGTATTTTCCATATCAGATGCACTGAAAAAACACATAGCGCCAGACGCCATAATTTATAGACTTCTGGCGCCATGTACATGGTCGATTTGTGATAAAATATAGCGCCACACGCCATAGTACATAGGAGCAGACGCTATGCTTATAGCCCTCCACGCCATGTACTATAGTCCTCCACGCCATGCAGTATAGTATTCCACGCCATGCACTATAGTCCTCCACGCCATGCACTATATTTCTCCACGCCATGTGCTATAGTCCTTCACGCCATGTAGTATAGTCCGCCACGCCATGTACATGGCGTGGAGGACTATACTACATGGCGTGTAGGCCTATGTACTTTTCGCCATGTATTATGGCGTGTGGCGTATATTTTATCACAATCCCTAAATCGACTATGTACATGGCACCAGAAGTCTATAAATTATGGCGTCTGGCGCCATGTGTTTTCTCAGTGTATGCGAAGGAGCGCCGTATTGTTGAAACCAAAGTTCACCGATACCACGGGCTTTAATTTCAGGTATCAAAAAATCCGTTATCATGGTGCGATAAGCGGTCGCCGATGATTCCACCGGCCCATAGACCACACCAACCTGTGCATTTCCGTAGGTGTAGTGGTAGCTGTTGAAGCTCTTTAGGTTGTTCCTCAGCCCAAAAAATGCGCCTCATCACTGAAAGAAATTTCGCGATAAAACAGCGGATTTTCGTATTTCCAAGCGGATTTTCATTTCATTTCTATGATGATTTGTCAAACAATATTGAATAAAAATTACATTACAGTTTGGCAGGAGTAACGCTTGATCTATCAGAAAAAGCCTACTGAAAATCAAACCTCATAATGAATCATCAATGTATATATTTATGTATATATATATATATATATATATATATATATATATATATATATATATATATATATATATATATATATATATATATATATATATATATATATATATATAGAGTAACAACAGAAGCAGAGGATAAGACTAGTGCTTAAGAGCTAAAGGGATCGAAAGTTAACTACACCGGAAATTCGAGCAGAGTTCAACGCGGGACATTCAAAGTTCATAAGCTTGTCAACTGTAAAAAATCGTTTAAGGGATGCTCGACTCGTGGGGTGTGTAGCAGCCAGAAAACCTCTGCTTCGAAAAGGTAACAGACAAAAGCGGTTAGAGTGGGTACGAACTCATAGCCAGTGGACAATTGAAGACTGGTCACAGGTGCTTTGGACAGATGAATCAAAGTTTGAAGTTTTTGGCTCGAAACGGAGGGTTTATGTCAGGAGATCTGCTGGAGAAAGAATGGCCGCGAACTGTGTAGTACCAACAGCAAAGCATGGAGGTGGCTCTGCTATGATTTTGGGGGTGCTTTTCGCTTGCTGGAGTGGGTGAATTAGTTCGAATTGATGGCACGTTAACTAAAGAACGTTACAAGGAAATCTTGCAGAACACGGCCATACCATCAGGCTTGCGGTTAATTGGGCGACATTTCACCCTTCAACAGGATAATGTCCCCAAACACAGTTCTAAATTATACAGAGGATATTTAGCTGAAATGGAGAATGATGGAATACTATTGAATATGACCTGGTTGTAACCCACCTGATTGTAACACAATTGAATTGTTAGGGGAGGAATTAGATAGAAGGTTACGTGAACGCTGTCCGACGTCAAAGCAAAACTTGTGGGAGCTTCTTCAAGAAGGGTGGAACAATATCTCCCAAGATACAGTAAGAAAATTAGTTCAAAGAATGCCAAGGATTACAAAAGCAGTAAAAAATGCCAAAGGAGGATATTTGGAGGATATTTTGATGAATGTAGAATTTAAAGTAGAAAAAGATTATTTTTGATTATTATAAATTTTGACTTGTAAACGAGAAAAACAATACGCTGACATTTGACAATTACATAAAAAGTAATCAATTATATTTTATCTAGAAATAAATAAATTGTAATTACCATGAAAACTTTGTTTATTTTCTCGATTCCTAAGTGGTCTTAAACTTTTTGCCTGTAGTGTATGTATATATATATATATATATATATATATATATATATATATATACATATATATATATATATATATATATATATATATATATATATATATATATATATGTAAATATATATATATATATATATATATATATATATATATATATGTATCTATATAATATATATATATATATATGTATATATATAATATATATATATATATATATGTATATATATCCAAATGTATTATATAATATATATATATATATATATATATATATATATATATATATATACAGGGTGTTTGGTACTAAATGAACACTATTTTAAGGAGGCGTTCTTTGACAGATTTTGAGTAAAAAATCTTTCTAGAGGATGGTCCGGATTTCAAAACCTACCGAGTTACAGGGTGTTCAAAAAAACTTGTTCGGACCGGTACCCTGACTCAGTTGAATCGCTATATCTTGAAAACTAATTATCACAACTCAAAGTTTTATACCGCGTTTATTAGACAACTAAATTACCTTTTACCTACTGTATTGCACTTGATTGCAGTTGTACCGAGTTTTGAGATATTTTCTTCGAAACACAAAATTTTTTAATTTTAACCCCGAAAATTCTGTGTTCCAGGTCGTTTTCCTTAGAAAACCTCATTATAATGTGCCACTTTCATTTAAATATTTTGATAAGCCATATTACTGGCTACAAAAGTTGCATACATTTTAATGACTTAGATTCTACCATTTCGCAAGTATTGAGCGAAAATAAATATCGCTTAAAAACTAAATATGTCATATAACGGTCCTCCTTGAAAAAACAAAGTTTAATATGCTAGTCGTACTAAAGTAATTTAGTACCCATTTATTGCTATTTAAAGTATCAATAAACTTAACTATATTTTAATTAGTTTCAACATAATTGATGCACCTACTTAGATGTGACAGGTAAAAGCATGTCCAGTTCTTCGCCTTTATTAGTGGGATACTTAAAAAATTGAAAACGCATAAAAACAGAACCACTTTCAAATTCTTGTAAGTTTCAGTGCATTACTCGAACAACAAGATCTAAATAAAATTTACGAAAATACATGGAAAAAGCCTCGCTACACTAACGAAGAATATGGAGATATTTTGTACGTCTATGGGGAGTGCCGGGGAAATTCAGCAGCGGTGCAATCTTTGTATCATCAGAGATACCCCCATCGACGGATTCCTGGAAGGAGAGTGTTTCAACAACTTTACGCAAGGATTCGGAAAACGGATAACGTCAGAACGAGCCAAGTAAACGCAAATCCTACAACTGCAACCGCTGTACGGACCGAAGAAGAAATATTGCATGCAGTGGAATCTGACCCATCAACCAGTATTCGACGCTTAGCGTTACGATTTAACGTGTCTAGCTGGACAGTTTGGAGTATTTTGAAAGCAGCCCGTCTACATCCTTACCATCACACACCAGTTTAGGAGCTCCTACCCATCGATTTGCCCAAAAGGATGGAATTCTGCAATTGGCTCCTTGAGAGACAATTAGACGACGAAAATGTTGTCAACAGCATTCTTTGGACGGATGAGTCTTTATTTACGAGGGACGGTATCACAAACTTCCACAATTTACACACGTGGGCTGAGAACAATCCAAACACTGCAAGAACGTCATCATTTCAGCATAAATTCAGCGTAAATTTATGGGCAGGAGTGATTGGCAATAATTTGATTGGGCCTTTTAGGCTCCCGCCTACCCTAAATAGTACCAGCTACTTGAATTTTTTAACACATGATCTGCAGGACTTATTGGAAGATATTCTTCTGCAACGATTGGTTTCCATGTTTTACCAACACGATGGTGCTCCAGCTCATTACGGCCGACCAGTCATAGATTGGTTGAATTGCAACTATCCCAATCGCTGGATCGGTAGAAATGGACCAGTACACTGGCCTGCGAGGTCTCCTGATCTGACTGTAATGGATTTTTTTGTATGGGGACGGATTAAAGAACTTGTGTACGCAATGGAAGTATCCACTTTAGAAGAACTAAATACCAGGATCGATGATGCTGCAACAGAAGTGAGGCAAAAGCTGAGAGACATGAATATGAAAAGAACGCTTGCCAAACGAGCTTTGGCATGTATTCAAAATGAAGGTGGCAATTTTGAACACTTACTGTAGATTAAAAATTTTTAAATAAAGCATAAAAACCATTATTAAATACTTTTAGTTCAAGAAAAAAGTGTAGATCGACAACGAGGGCCACTTTATGGGATATTTAGTTTTTCAGCAATATTCATTTTCGCTTAATACTTGTGAAATGGTAGAATCTAAGTCATTGGAATGTATGTAACTTTTGTAGCCAGTAATATGGCTTATCAAAATATTTAAATGAAAGTGGCACATCATAATGAGGTTTTCTAACGAAAACGACCTGGAACACAGAATTTTCGGGGTTAAAACTAAAAAATTTTGTGTTTCGAAGAAAATATCTCAAAACTCGGTACAACTGCAATCAAGTGCAATACATTAAATAAAAGGTAATTTAATTGTCTAATAAACGCGGTATAAAACTTTGAGTTGTGATAATTAGTTTTCAAGATATAACGATTCAAGTGAGTCAGGGTACCGGTCCGAACAAGTTTTTTTGAACACCCTGTAACTCGGTAGGTTTTGAAATCCGGACCATCCTGCAGAACGATTTTTTACTCAAAATATGTCAAAGAACGCCTCCTTAAAATAGTGTTCATTTAGTACCAAACACCCTGTATATGTATATATCTATATGTATCTATATAATATATATATATATATATATATATATATATATATATATATATATATATATATATATATATATATATATATATATATATATGTATATATATTTTATATACATATATGCACATATATTTCACCTTATTTCATAGATTCAGAGACATAATGCCCTTGCTTTATAAATTGAAATAATACATTTAAAAACGCACGATTTCCTTGCAATCGTAATGAAATTTACAATCCCCTTTAAATAATTTCCTTTTAGAGAATCATCCATTAATTCTTGCTTCCATACAGCTTGCGTTTACATCGCATTCTATTTGATCCGTCGATAGTCTACAATTTAATAATAAATTTTTGCAAATATAATGCCGGGTTTATACATAGGGACGAGCGTCTCGTGGACAAGACTCAGCAAGACATTGGACAAGACTCAGCAAGACATAGGGTGAATTGTTTACTTATAGCATCTACAGACTACGAACATGGTTCGTCAACTTGGCGAGCGAACACGTGCAATTGTTGTTGTTGAATGGTAAGTGTTTACCTGCGTACAACAACAATTGCACGTGTTCGCTCGCCAAGTTGACGAACCTTGTTCGTCGTCTGTAGATGCTCTTAGGATATTGCACCATGCAACTCGCACCATGCACCATGTATCTTTCATAGGGTGAATTGTTTACTTAGGATATTGCATCTTTCGACAGTTGTGAGCTGTTTTGTTCAGTTCAGTGAACGATGGCTGAGATACAGGTTGTGACTATTGACTCTGCCTGGTGTGCGTTGAGTTATTCCAATCTGGGACACGCAAAGACATGTTTGAAGTCCCGGCGAAAAATTCGAAAATGTGAATGAGCACATGCTACCCTCTCGAACCCCTTTGACTCGATGCATAAAACCGACTTCGCTTCCAGCGGCTTCGAGCTAGGACGAGACGGTCATAAACACTCAGGCACAGCAATAAAAGGATCATTATCCCTTCATAAAACAAACAAGAGCCGACGAGCAAACCATTTACACACGCGTGCTTGCCATGAAAAAAACAGGCGAGAATAGACAAGGAGACCATTTACACAGACCTCGTCTACATTTGCCATTCCTCGGCGAGAATGTAAACCCGGCATAAAACGAACAGTAATCTGCCTCGTACCGTTCTGCATTGCATGCAGTACCCCTTTGGATTAGCAAGCGTTCTTTGTATTTAACTTCTTCTTCGTCGCCTGAGCCCTCTCGCTCGTATTAATAACATTCGCACCGCACCAGTGCGAAATGGAACATTGCATTCAAGTTCCCGTACTCTAGCCGTCAAGTCAGTTGAAAATAACTTAAAAAACAGATGTTCAGCACTTTATTCGAACAAAGCAATATTTATTGCGTCTAATTAAACTTATATTTCTACTTGCAGTCATGGCCTTCATATAAAAGGCCTATCGCGACTTGCAATCTGACAGGTATTAAGCTACTTTTTAAAATGGTGTAGTCCTCACGTTATTAAGATTTATTGGGAATTGCACAATGACAATTGTTTGACATTTCTCTGACAATTAGTAATGTGAATGGTTCTACTCGGTTGAATCAGGGAATAGAGTCTATTTTCCTATTATCCGGAGACTCGTTTCGAAGTTTTTGTCGCGTAAAAGATATTTCGGATAAGTATCGTGAAAGTGATGTGTTTATTGTGCTGTATACGCGATAACTTTGCAATTTGGAATACCTGCCACCTACTCTCGGCAATGTGAATTGTAAACAATTGCCGTTTGTGGTTGGTAGGATTTATTCCACTTTAAAAATCATCAAATATTGATAATCTGCAAATTCTTCTACACAAACGATACTTCGGATAAGTGTCCCGGTGAATTGAGGTCTGATGCTAAAGACTTTTTATATCTAAATTGCTTGTGAAAGATCCCAAAACAACAGTGATTAACATGACATATGAGTTTCCTCATATCTCCTGTAGGTGGATCTCGTGAATTTCTTTATAACCATAAAAAAACATCACTGTGTGGACTGGTTGGGAAAAGTAGCTTAGGTCCGCCATCTTGTAGCTTAATTGCTTTTGCGATAGGCCTTTTATATGAAGGCCATGTTGCAATTCAGTTAATTGTTCTGAACTATGTATGTTTCCTTGCTTGTTGCAAGCTTCTGCTTTTGTGTATTGTGTTTTGTGCGCTGTGGACTGAGAGAAAGAAGAGTAACATGGTGTTGGTGATGCTTCGGATGTAGGGCCAAATGCTGAGAATTTCAATGCAGTTCCATCACAAGTCTCAATTTCGTCGTCTGATGCACCGATTGCCACTTTTTCGGGTGTAGCAGATAAAATGTGTATAGTGACATATTTATAAGTATTTATCCGGTGTGGGTTTTCGTATTGCTTTTGTTCGTCTCATATGCTTTCTGTGCGAGAAGTAACGCACGTATAGATACTTATTAGCTAAATTATATTTTTATTTCTCATAAATACCAATCTTAGAATTTCGAAATTGAATAGCACGACCCTACCCTACATCTTAAACATCTTATATAGATGCATACGGGGATATTAAGGACACTACGGGCTGTACATGCATGATGCTATTGCAAATGTAAAATAAAGTTATTTTTTAAAGCAAAATGGAAAGGAATAATAAGCATAAAACCAAACACATAAATTTCTATTTTTAAACTTTGATACATGATACGTGTCGGTTAGGAGAACAACCCCCTTTGAACACAATTTCACTGTGGATTATTTCTCTCATTCGATAGTCCATGTATCTATATCTAAATGCAGACATTACGTACGAAAGCAAAACCTTTTTCTAGTTGGATGCGGAAACTAATAGCAAAGGCTGATTCCTAATATGAGATTAATAACAAATTGCTTTCAACTTTGATAGCAAACATAATTTGCAGTGTTTTCCCGATTCTTCTTCTTCTGCGTATTTCTTTAAGTGTTTTGACATGTGATTGATCAAACACATGTATTTTGATGTATCATTACCGAAATTTCGCTAAACTAATAGAAATTTCACTGCGTAGATTAATGTTAGCGAATATTTTGATTTTAGAAAATAATGTTCGAACTAGTGAAAATTTACGTAGATTAATTTTGAGGTTGTATGTCAATACCCGTTCGTTTATTTGGTGTAATGTATGAGGCATAGCCTAGGTCTTGTGTCAATTGTATATAAAATCCAAATTTGAGAGCTGGTAGGAAGTGGCTGATTCCAAATATTAGTGCCTCAAATGAAGCTGCCCAAACACAAAATCACACTAATAGCAGACGGGCGTACCAAATTTCGCTTTTCAGGTCATAGCCATAGAACTATCAGATTATTTCCCAATAAAAGCCGCAACTTTTCTTACCAACGGGCAATACTATTTCAGCGTTAACGGAGCAGATTCACTCATATAGCCGGAGCAGATTCACTCATATAATAAAATAAAAACTACTACTTTGACGAAAGGGGCATCAGGCCAAATAGCAGTAAGACGAAGCTTTGTGTATTACGTAATCCTTCTAAGCACCCAGCATCCCAAACTATTCAAAACGAACTCGCTGTCTTGTTCGCAACTTTTAGGATTATTCCTAGCGCATCGCTTATGTATCTCGGAATCGATTTTCACACGTGTAATTCTTATATGCGGCAATTCTTATTGCTGCCAAATCTGTGTTTCAACGCATCCGACTTCTTTTCGCCAAAGAGATGGGTATGACCACCAAGGCTAAATCATTTGCTGTCAAACCTTCATCCGACCTATCCTGACTTACGCATCCCCATCCTGAATTACCAGTCCAAAGCCTGTCATGACGGAATCGGAGATATTCGAAAGAAGAACCCTGTATTTCTACGCTGGCAGGTTCTACAGCCCGGTAGCTAAGAAGTGGCCGAAGAAGTCGGGACTGAAGTCACTTGGGGACCGGGTTGTAGAATTGACGATAAGATTCTACGGACAGACAGATGAACATGAGGACGGAAAGATTCGGACAACAGGGCGTACGGTTGGGCCTGAGCCTTTTATGCACCCCGCGGAAATAACGTGTCAACTACAGATCGTGGATGCGCTATTTAATTATGTTGGCCTCCCGACATAAAGAAGCGGCTAGAATCAAGACCTAGGTTAACATTTAGATCTTATTAGACTTAGTGTGCAAGATAAAAAAGTTCAAGAAATAAAAACTAAAAAAACCGACAAGATTTTAAGACTAGGTTTTAAGTTTTTTATTATTTATCAAATTTTAAGTTAGGTTAAGCTTGTAAAAATAGTGTATGTAATAAACTTTTTCAATTCAATTCTGAAAAAGCTAATGCCGCGATTACACACATGGCAAATGTTGGCGAGCCGAGTGTGTAAATGGTCCCCTTGTTTAGTTTCGGCTGTTTTTTTTACATGCGAAGATATGGAGGGAAGTAATTTCACAAGTTCCTCGACGAAACGTTTGCCATATGTGTAAAACAGGCATGAGGCGCTATTACCGACATCGACACACATTCGTGTACGGTCTCTTGTGGGGTGAGATTGCGGTGCGTAGAACTCAACGCAGGTGCATAGGGCTTTCTCTGACAAGCGATTTTTCACTGCAATTGAGCATTCGTGAAAAAAACGTTTTGTAAATAAGCAATATAGTGAAGTTAAGTAACTAAAAGTGAAATAATTATGTCAATGTGTGAACATTAAGGAAGTAAATGTTGGCGGATGCCTATTACTCAGGAAGCCAGTTTTTTTTAGGATAAAAGTTGCAAAAACCCCTTAACGCAAAAAAGCACAAACAGAATTACTATAATTTTCAAAGAGAATATGCTGCAAAAGTGGTGTAAGCCTAAAAGTGTAAAATGCACTATTTAAAAGAACGCAAATAAACTGCAGGTCAAGAACCACATAGGTCTTTCTCTCTACTATGTATGTACAGAGAGCAAGGATAAGCGGCTATGGACTTTGGACAGCCAAGACTGCTTTGTGGACCAGCTCTTACACTTCTCAACTTAATACGAATTTTTTTTTACAGTTGACCTTAGAATTGACGTCGATCAGCTCAACACTAAAGTTTCAATTTTTATTTTATGAAATTTGCTCTTAAACAAGTATTTCTTTTAACCAGCTGAAAATGGCGAATTTCATTCCAACAGAAAATCATTTTCGAAATGTTTTACATTTTTATCCCAGAAAAATAAAACCATTTGCCATAAATTTTAGCAAGCAAACGTGTTTGGAAATCTTTGCTGCATCACATGCTCCATCGAATAAAGCTTGTAAAGAATAATTTTGGCGTACAATGAATGTAACTACTATTTAAAAAAAAAAACTATAAAATCTTTTGATTAAAATATTTGGTTTGGAAAACTAGAAAAAAAGAAGCAAAATAAAAAGTAAAAAAATCATCATCGGCGCCACAACTGAAGTCCGTTCCGGGCTTCCTTCAACCTATTTTTCCAATGGTTCCGATCGCAAGTTGATGTCATCAAGCCTTGTTTGAGGAGACCTTGTTTACGCTGTAGGGATGGCGTTGACCAAGACAGCCCTCCAGCGTAAAGAAAATAAAGCCATAAATCTCAACTTTGCTCTCTCATAATATGTCATTAACGGAATTAGCGGCCAAAATGTACAATTGGTCTCGTATTTAATATTCTCCAGCTTACTGAAGTTTCTTGTGCGGAGGTAACAGTTAATAAAGTAGGTTTTAGAAAATATACCTTCAGAGCAATTGATGTCGATGTAGTAAATGATCGAGGAACTAATTGCATTCTCATAATAATTGTTTGCGAATTGTTAGAGATATTCACACATTCCTGTTGCATAAGGGTTAGTTGCTAAACTTTTCATTTCCATTTAAACTAAACAGAATACTGTAGGTTTGTAACCTATACCGTAGGCTGTAGTGTTTCACTTCCAATGTAGCGGCTATCATCATCACGCGTTGATTTTTTTTATCCAAAATCTTTAATATTGTGTTTGAATCCAGATTTTGTATTCGTAGTTCAGGAAGCAGTTATCCCAATATTCCTTTGACAAGAAACCTCAAAGCAAAACTCAATTTACAAATGGAATTGGAAAGCCCCTTTTTGCCAATACTAACAGTATTGCTTTTGGCTTACTAGTTTTTACCTTTACAGAACAAAGCTTGTGAGTGAGATTACAATGTGTATGACATCTTCTAGAATCGATACACCCTGTGCATACAGTGCATACCCCAGTGAAATTGAAATTATTTTCGAGGCCAAAAGAAAAAAGACATACATTTTTACTCCTTAGATTAGCTTTGAAAACGATAACAGCGCTCCATGGACTTGATGTGTCAGCCGAAACTATAACATAGCAGATTAATCTTGCTTACCCCTCCACTACTGTCTTAGTGTCACTTAGGTACACATTTAGTTGCGATTGGATTGCCACCAGCAGCAATCAAACTCAGTACTTACACGTTCAAAGGTCATAGACACCAAGCTAATTCAAATTTCTATATGGGTGTATATCAACTAAATTCAAACTCCGAACACAAAGAATTGTCAAAACGAAAAACATGAAACAGAAAAAAAAAGCATAATTGTTGAATTAGTTAATAAATGTTTCATATTTGTACATAGAATGGGTTATAATGCACATGTGTATACAGTTGTGACCGAAATACCGCCATCTTAGTGATCTCTGCTCCAATAAAACTGAGTTTGTAGGATGAATTATGTTATTTTAGTCAAATAAAATATGTTAACCAAATAAGACATCGATTATCTGAGAGAAATTCATCATATAGTATAACATTTAATGAAAAACAGACTTTTCAAATTTGCATAAGTAGTTCCATAAAATATCTTGAAAAATTTACAGTATTGTTGATGAAACAAAGCGGTCCACAGACTTTCAAGTAATACAGAGGATTTAACGGATTGTAATTTCCATGTTGATGTTCGGAAAATGTATTTCGAACTTGCTCTTTGCGCGTTTTATTCACCGCTTTCATTTCAGCCAAAACTGCCCGGTTAAATTCAACCCATACCCGAATATTTTTTCTGCATCCAGAGGATTTTGAAGTCGGTAGCAGACCAACGCAGCAAAAGTTTTATAATTTCTTGTTTTGAGTCCAGGCGTCCTACAAACATATCAAAACTCAAATGCACCAGTACAATTGACATTAAAGCCAAGCTTTCGAAATATATACCGTTTCCTAACCAATGTTCCCCATATTACTACCGATTCCAAACTACAATAGCATTCCTAGTCAGTTGTGTATCTTGCACAGACAAAAATATTTCCGGAAAGACTTCAACGAACAGTCCACCCGCGTCCTTGCAGACATTTGCCAAAAAACGTATGCTAAACATTCGAAGCGCAAATTTCTTACAACTTCCACAAATGTGCTTTGTTTTGCCGTCTGAAATGCTTAAAGCAAGTAAGTACTTTGGCACCTTCCGCCCACTTGCAACTAACGTTTTATATCGAAACATTCCACTTGGGGTGCACGTTCCGGGAAAACAAAATGCAATCTTCATTCTCGGATCCGTCGCTCCTGCTCGATATGTCCTGATTTCCTCTTAAAATGCCGCAGAGCATTCGAGTACGAAATACCGAGCGAAGAAGCTGAGACGGCCGAGTAAATAAGCTCGGAGATCGGAGGGAGTGAGTCAACAGCGGAGAGGCAATCCGGCAGTATCTCGGTATCTATGAATTTGAAGACAACGAGCGATAGTAGCCACCACGACGATACGAACGATGCTTATTCTGCTCGGAGTGCCTTCGCCTTTCACTTTCTCCCAAGTCTCAACTGTTTCTGCTAGACGGCGACTTGCCCCTCCTGAGAAAGACACCTCCGAGCCGCATTCGACCTTCAAAGTGGCACCACGGAACTTAACGTTTCCTGTTCCTTATAACGATCTGTTACTCGAGCTCTAGCTCCTCAGTTCCGCCACTCCTGGCTCGATATTCCCCCTCAGAAATGTCTTTCGGTGTTCCACCCGAGAATTTGACGCCGTGCACACCCTACGTCCGTACATATGTACTGCAGCTACATTCTTCTTAATATTATGTACACAGGGCCGGGGCCTTGCGAAGACAGGACAAGTGAGCTGAACATTAGTTTTAATTTTTTCATTATTTATGTTAATAAGAAAATACAGAGCTCGTTGAAATGCCATGCGCACCGTGAATGTTCATTTCGCGGGGCAAAGCAGTTCAAAATGCGAAAAGATACAGAAACGGTATGAAGGATGGCAAGTTATTTGTTTACATCTTATAAGGAAGCTTCAGCTCGAGGCAAGTGTGTAACTGTCAGGTGAATGAACTTGAGGGATGAACAATATTTTTCTCGAATAGTTTCGTGTGTAACGGAGGTACGATCTCTGATGACTTGGGCTTAGCTTTAGTTATTATTTAGGTAAGACGGTACTTACCCTTTCTTCCTCGCGGATCATTTCAGCTATTCCCGGCTTAATTTCCAAGTCGTCGGCGTGGCTCATTCCAAGTGCAGGCAAGCCCATGCTTTCCAACGGGTTCGAAATCGGAAACGATGACATCGGGTTCGGCGTCGGGGTCTGTCTATGATTTTGGATCTGGGCCGGAGTAGAAGCAGCTGCCAACGGCGACGTAGCTTCCAGATGCGGATCGGGAGTCGGAGCATTGTCAGCAGCTGGAGCACCCAATGTACCGCTCAAAGGACTGGGGATGTTTGCGGTGAAGTTATCGGAAGAAGGCCCACGTCTTTTCCGATTTCTCGCTCCGGCTCCTCCTACACTGTAGTCCGCATTGTTGAATTCCCATTCACGCGAGGTCATTCGGCTCTTCTTCGCTACGACCTCCGGTGTGTTCCCAGATGCGGGTTGAGCCTTGGCTTTCGTGCCGAGGTTGTCTTGCGGCTCCCCGCCGTTTACATCCGCCAGGCCTCGAATTTTTAGCATTTCGGCCACACGAAGCAGCGGCCCGATCTGATCCTGGCACACGTTGATCTCGCCCTTGTACATGAACTCCACAATGGCTTTCAGCTCCGGCCACTTGACGTCGCGCATTATGACGATCGGATGCTGGCAAGGGTTGTCGAAGAGCAGCGCCTGGAAATAAGGGCTACAGGCCGACAGAACTATCTTGTGGGCCTTGACCGATTGTCCATCACAAGCCAACGTGACATCAACGAAAGTTTCGTTTTGCAGTAGTTGGTCAAAAACGCTGGTCAGGTTCGATTGGTAGTTGTTCCAACGTAGACAAAACTGTTGAGGCCCTCCAGGGGTTGATGCCGGAGCTGTAGAAGGTGGTGCAGCGGCATCTGGAGATGAGAACTCATGCTGCTGGCCTCCCGCAGGACCTGAGCCTGCTGCGGGCGACCGGCGGGAGGACATGTCATGGCATGCTGGTGGCGAAGACTGCGGCGACTTAATTCGGGGCGCCTTCTCAGCGCTAAATGATGCCTTAATGACGGGCGATGTACTTTTCGGCGGCGACGAAGGTGTCTCTGTAGACATTTTCACTGACAAATGAAGTCCCAACTAAACACTATACTCTCAAACACACGACACAATTCACTATGCCAGGTGGCCAAGACTTTGCTTACACGAAAACACCAAATATCACAAGCACTCTATTCAACTGTTTTACCACGAAACGTAAGTTCGGTCATAACTGCCGCCTGGGCCTGTTGCAATCCGAAAGCTTCAAGAATACCTTCTCAACATAACACAGCGCCGCTCTGACTCGGTTCGGCTCATAAGTCAATAATGAATTATGATACTAAGGCATTGCGATTTCAGTTTCACTAGTACCTAGCGTAATCGAATTGACTTCAAAATAAGAATCTGTTGCTACTGCACCCGGAGATTGCATGCACACGACACGGCACAGAGAAAAATCAAATGGTTGCGAACGGGCTGGCGACTTTCAAAGAACTTCCGTCCAAACACAAATAAATGAATCGCTGCTGTAAAAATGTAGTTGCCTCTAATCGTCGCTGTAAAAACTGTAGTTGCAGTCATCAACAAAAAAAGTCACTTGAATAACCGATTCCCGACAGCACTACCAAACACCAATTTACTCTGTTGACGACTCGCAAATGACTGCCACGCTCTCGATTCTCCTAAGAGAAAATGCCCAAGATTTCCATTCCAGAGAAAGCCACCTTAGCCACCACGCGGCGCACACTAGTGCAAGCGAGTCGTTGTCGTGTTCTTGTCGTTGAAGCGGTAGTTGAACGCGCTTGGAATTGTGTCGCTCGCATTTGTGTGTGCTTTTGTTTACATGCGGGCAGCAGAGCGGTTACACTGCGAGTATGGAGAATTTAGTGCGGTCGGGCTGGAGGATTTCGGTCGAGGAAGATTCGTCGTCGCGTCGTGCATTTTTCTTTCCATACAAGGCCCTACAGAATAAGAACCAAAATAACTGATGCCTGAAGAAACCGCAAAAGAGGCATCCCTTTCGACAGCAAAGGAATGCAACGGATGTCGACGGTGCCGCTGGAGGAGAAGGTAAGGCCACGGAAAGCTCTCTCTTGAGAAAGAAATTGCGTGTGTAGTATATGCATGGCTGTGGGAGTAAGTGCATCCGATGCACTCTGGCCATTTGCGTCTCGTTCGTGGGTCATGCTGAGAGGGAGGATAGGATATGTGCACGTGTCCATCGGAGCTTGACGCTTAATTTGGTCCCGCCACAAAATTCTTAGAGCACGTTGACTTGTCCGTCCAAATCCGACGACCTGGCCACCATGTGCTTGCTCGCTTCGTTCGTTTACTGCACGTTGGCTGGTTGCTGGCAGGGCGCGCCCGACGCCGAGCTCGGCACCGATTCTGGAGCCGATGACGGTCTCGTCAATAACGCGCTCCCCACTTTATTCATCGGAGAGCGTTCGCCCGTCCCCCAACGGGGGCTCGTAGGCAAATCGCGCAGCTCGGCTTCCACACCTCCCGCTGTCTCAGCGAGCGGGAAGGTGAGCTTTATTTGCATTTTGCATACGAGAGGCGGTGCTTTGTTGCAAAAATCACGTGGTGCTATTTTTTATGCATATGTGGTGTTTTCGGTGCTCCAGGCCGCCGCGCCATTAAGTCTTGGCTCGAGCGCCACAGGTCGGCCTAATGGGCCTTGTTCTAAACATCCGCACATTCGACGAGCCTTGGCCTGGTCAGTGTGCATGTGGGCCTAGTGCAGTGGCTGGTATTGCACGGCGCCTCGTTTCTGGTTGCCACGCGAAATTCTTGCAACTTACCACCGTGCAGCGGAAGCTTGTACCGTGGTGGCCAATGGTTTCGACTCCGATCCCACGATAGAAAGTTTCCTTCGCCGTGGACTAACCCATAGGATGGGAGTGGGATTGTCTTGGGGAGCGGGTGCTGCGGCCCGAAATTGATAAAATTCGCAACAACATGATACAAAGCAAACAAAGTTCGACATGCAGAGCGCCCATGCTCACATGCACGCCCGTTTCAGCTTGCACCCTGCACGAATGGAAGAGCCTTCGCTCGGGAAGTAGGATCCTATCGAAATGCATCATTAGAATTTGGCAGACATGAAAATTTCTTTGTGAGGCGATTTCACTTATTTCGTCCTTGGATTGCCTCGTTACGTTCGTTGCGAACGCCTGGGCTAAGGGTGGCTTGGGTGCACTTCACATCCTTCTGCAGTTCCGTCGATGAAAATGCGTTATGTGCGTAATGTTGTGCCACTCCCCAAAATCTTTCGTTTTACTTTTTCGATTCGGATGCAAACTTTCTGCTCCTGCTGGCGAGTGTCCACTGCCCCGCATCAAGCCCATCAGAGACTTTTATGCAACTTTTCTATACGTTGCAGATCCGGACGAATCAAATCCGACAAATGCTCGATTGGAATGAGGAATATATGTCTGCTATTCTGTTATAATTAGTTTTCAGTTGATTTTTAGCAATGCACAAAATGTTTTGATAATAATTGTACAGATAAGAAGATGTTCAACACTGATATAAATTGCCATCTTCGAGCTGCCCAAGGCGAGAGTTGCTGGTCACAATGGGGAAGGCGAAACATTTTGATCCTCAGAAGCTTTATTAACTGATAATAATTTTCAAATGCTATGTGAGTAATTCACAGTTGAAACTCTTAAAATAGGTAACCTTATCCAAAAAGAAAGTTTTTAGTTTTCATAGTTTATTCCCGATTCTTGTAGTTGAGAATGTGCTGTTAAATATTCTGATTGCTGATCTCTCACAGATTCTCTCTATATATTCTAGATATCTACTGTCCCTCGTTAATTGATCTTGCAAAAAAATGTTGAAAAAGTTTCTCATTATATACCTAAATGCGGTGGTGTTGAAAAAAGTTCTTATTATGGACCTAAACGCGGTAGTTTTTGGCGCTAAACAAATAAGATAAACAGTAAATATATCTATCGACCTGGCCATAAACTAAATATTCGCACTTCAAGCGACTTTTGATATGTATAGGTATATGTTACGATGACTAAAAAGGATGTCGTAGGGGTAGCTCTCTTCAATCAAGATCTTGCTTACTTCATTACTTAATTTTTAATCGGAATATGTTACTGCAAATTGCTGTTAGATATATTCTAGATAGTTTATTCATATGATTTTTGATAAGAATATTAATTTACTTTGTGGCGAAGGCTTTGAATGCATTCATAAGTTTTCAAAACTTGATATCGAATAATAGAGGAGAAGGTGGTAATATGCTCCCCTGATGGTAAATTGGACTCTACGTTGTCTTCTCCTTCTTCAGTTTTTAGTGCGAGCTTGATAAAAACGGCTCGTTGACAATTTAATTGGAAATAAATTGGCCGTATAAAAATAAAGCGTCTATTTTGCTTTCAGCGTTGAGTAAAACTTGTAAAACAGGTCAAAAGTGCGCAATTAATTTTTGAAAATTATAGTTAATTGTTTAATTTTTATCCGTTAGTATCAGCTTATTTTTTACCACTGCTACGCTGATTAGGCGACATTGCGTGTGTCTTCCTGTGGTTGGTGGTAATATGAATTTTAGACAAGTGGAATGTTTTTTTCTTTCACACCACATTCATATATTGCGAATATCTCGAACAAATATTTCTCCAAGGGTGCCGAACATGGAACAAACGACAAATAAAAATACGGAATCAGTACGGGTTTTAAAAATCTTGTCAAATTTTCTACAGTGCCGTTTTCATAGGCCACTTGCGAGAAAACCAGGACCACCAGCCGACATCGAGGGCAACTAGAAATAATTTTTTGCGCCCGATTAGAGCCAGTGAAACAGCAAGTCGCGCGTGGGCTAACAATTTTTTCTGCAGACACAAGACTCAGCTTTTTATAATAGTGTTTATGGAGGTGCGCACATGCGTCCAAGCGTTTCTCATTTACACGAGTCAAATCAACTCTAGTTTTTAGAAGGCGGTAGTAAAGTGGAAGGGGGCAGGTACGTGGATCCAAGCATATAAAAATAAATATAAATGTTTGGCCAAAATGATTCAAATTCTAATATTATTTGAAAATCGTTTAAAATTTATTAAAAAAAAACTCCCGCCTTCAAAAAATAGAGTTGAGTTGACTCGTCTAGATGCAAAACGCTTGGAGGTATGGACGCATGTCTAAAAATACCATAAGAAAAGCCTCAGGAGCACCTCACGCAGAAATGCTGGGTTTGGATTGTGAATCAGTCAACATTTATTCCATATACTAGGATGACTTTTCGAAAATGATGCACATTGCAATCGTTATTGTATATAGTTGAAAATGATTTCAAGTTAGTGATGAGCAAAATACCAAAGCAAGGATATTCATATTATCAATGATTTCCAGAAAAACCGTTCGTAGACTTTTATGGAAGGGTCATATAGAAAAAATTTAAGAAATCCAGTTGTTTACGGGATATTTCAAGCTGACTTTTTGTACCTTTGAAGTTGAATAGCTTCGAACAGTATTTCGTAATGGACTTTTCACATAGTGTTTCTGATATCACAATAAAGATAATTCCGCTGAGAAACCTTCACTTGGATTTATTCGCAGAAAGGCCTTGTTTTGTCTGATAAAGACCGGGCGGTCATTTACAACTTTTGACTGGGGTATTACTGTTCATTACTGAACGAAATTCGGCATTTCGTTGAGAATTCTTTCAGAAAATTGAAGCGAATTCGGAAAAAAGTTTCGGATTCTCAAACTTATTCGTTACGAATTCTTTAAGACCGGTATATGGAAAACGTTACAAAAACGCCGAAAGTGCTCAAACTTTCCCCTCTTTAGCTCCTGAAAAGCTTTCGTACAATGGTTCATTTTTTTATAAAGATTCATTGCGAATTCTTTCGGAATTCCTTCTGAATTTTTTGTGAATTCTTTGCCAATTCTTTACGAATTCCTTACGAATTCATTTCGAATTCTTTACGAATTCTTTGTGAATTTTTTGAAGATTTTTGTGCAGGTTTCAAATAGTTCTTTGAGAATGCTGCCAATACTTTTTGGATACATTTTAATAACATTTATTGAATAAAATACTTATAATTTTTAATTCCAATAGAAATTTTTTTTATTTGTTGTTTTATTTCATATTATAAATTTTAAATAACAATTTTTTTCGCCCGTTTGCTAAGCTTGTCTCTGCTGCTATAAAAAAACCTTTTTTAAAAAAACCTTCGATCTCGTCCCGTCTTCTTGAAAGAAATTTTCGCACAGCAGCTTCTGTATACAAAAAGGAGAAGTTACAAGAGAATAACAAATTTGAATAGCATTACGAACCTTTAAAATAGACACACCTCAAACAACACAACTTCAAAAAACTTTGTAGGCACTTATGCATGAAAAACAGATGTACGACTAAAGTACTGTTTTAATACTTACTTTACAAGATGAAACATTAACGGAATTAGGTTCGGAATTTGTTGCAAATTCCAATGTATTTCGTAAGAAACTCTTAAAAATTTCCCCATCACAGATTCGTTCGCACTTTGTTAGGAATTTGTTCCAACTCAGTGAAATGTTCGCAACGAATTCCGATTGATTTTAAATTTGTTTCTTCCAAACTTCAGAAGAGATTCTTAAAAAATATTCAAATGTTTCTCATAAAATAATGAACAGTAATACCCCAGTCAAAAGTTGTATTCATTTCAAGAGCTTTTTATAGTTCTATCTCTTTCGCTCACTTTCGGAATAGTCGTAACCAACTCCGAATTCCGAATTTGGCACGCTGGGAAGTTAGTTCCTACCCAGCGTGCCAAATTCGGAATTCGGAATTGGTTACGACTATTCCGAAAGTGAGCGAAAGAGAAAACCGCGTTCCAGATCATGGAAGCTAAGCCAAGTCGATTACTTGCTTGAGAAATCGTTTTGTCACAATAAAAATTAAAGCGGAGCTTTTCATCCAGTACCACATACAGTCTAATATAGTCTTTCATCCAGTCTAATATACTCGTATTGTCAACCCTACTAAGTGCTGTACCTATTGCTTAAAAGGTACGCATAATGATACGAATGTACTTTTTCGAGAAAAGCGTATAATTTGACATTTTGCCATATTGCGAGGTAGGCTGTTCATGCAGCAGCAATGTTCCAGGGAATTTAGTTTTATTTGAAAAAAAGGTGGCATCTGATGGCCCTAATAGTATGATAAATTTTCAGGTCGTCCGACTAAAGTCGATGAGGTAAATCAGATAAAACCTCTGACCAGTCTGATATAGAAAAGTTAAAAAGCAGAGGGCCAAGATGGCTACCTTGGGGTACACCTGAGCTGACATGAATCTGTTTAGTGATAATGCATTTGATTCAAATGACTTATTACATTCAAATGATTTGAATTTGACATGTTGTGAGCGTTTTGGAGGTAAGAGCTAAGCCATGTTAGTAGAGATCCTGCGATTCCGAATTGCTGCAGCTTGTAAATCAAAATGCCGTGGTCAACACGGTTAAAAGATTTTTTGAAGTTAGTGTAGTACATAGGAAACCAGCACCATCAGGCTGGTAGTGGTAGAACGACCTTTTCTAAATCCATGCTGCCAGTGGTTAAGTCGAGCATCGACCAGAGCGAATAGGCTATCACATATGATTTTTTCAAACAATTTAGCAAGTGGATAAAATGGCGACGCCTCTATAATTTTGAGTTAATCTTCTATCGCCATTTTTGAATATTGGTGTAACGTAGGAAGATTTCCCATACGCTAAAAAGTGCCCAGAAGAAAGAGATATATTAAATATGATGTGAAGAGAAGAGATTAAAGGGGTTATATGATTTATAAATTTCAAAAAATTGATTTTTTAGTTTTTACTTATTTCGATAGTAAATACTCTCAAGAATATCATGTTAAAATCTTAGAAAAGTCCAGGCATTAATTTTATAGTTATGCTCGTTTGAACGCGCGCGCTTCATGACACAATGCAATTTAGTTTTATTTGAAAAATTTTTGTATTATGCTCATGTTTAATTTTTGATGCAATTAGGGGCTTGATCAACGTTGAGTATCTTTCGAATGAAATCACTTTCAATAACACTGTAAGACGTACTAGGTATACACGTTTTCTCAATGAACATCAGCATCGTACTGTTTATGGAGACAGGGAGCTGCAAAATATTTAATAATTTTTCCAACTACTATTCCTTATCTATTCCCAAGAAAAGTTTCAAATATGCTTTATTCAAGGCTCTAAAATCTTAAAAAAAAAACATTTTTCCTTCTAAATTCCTCAAATTGACAACCAAATATAAGTTTGGAATAAAAATTATTTATGCTAATTTGTTATAGTGTAGTTTAAGAAAACTTATATTTAATTCAAATAGTGATTCGTTATTATTTTTTGTTATATGCCCTGCTTGGCTTGAACCAAAATAAATAAAATAAAATAAATACATTTTACTCAAAACCACTTTTTTTCATGCCGCAACGATGATTTCCCGAAACTACTGAAATGATCTTTCTCAAATTTTTACCACTAATTGTAGACATGTGTAGTTATCGTGTGAACTACGGGTGTATCAAAATATTCATTTTTGCTATTTTTGTAAACCCAAAAATCACAAAAAATACTTGAATTTTGAAAAATTATTTTTAAGTGTCCGCCATTTTGTTATTATTGCATATAACTCGATAATTTTGGTTCACACGATAGTCACTAGTCTACTTAGCAAAACCTTTATTTTAATTTTTTGTTTCAGATCATTTCTCGCTTTAGGATCATTGACACCGTTTTATGTGAATTTTTTTAAATGGCTATGAGAAAGCCGCTATTTTGTAAAATATTCTAATAATAATTATGTATATTGATAGTGTATTTATTAAACCCAAAAAGAATTACACTAATATCTACTCCAGGGGCAGTGTGATAAATTCTTAAAAATATGTCAGTTTTTTGGGTGCATTAATCACATAACCCCTTAACTGTGCAATCCATTTAATAAGAAAAGTCGGTAGCTTTAAGAATAAGATAGCTTTAAAAATATCATCTTTAAAAATGGTTATAGCCTCAGCAAAAATTCTTCTAGTTACTCTTCATGAATGACAGGATGGTGGAGTACTGGCTGGGATAAAAAGCTCTTGAAAGTTATCTGCGAAAAAGTTGTAAATTTCTTGAGGAGAAGAAGACATTGAGTTTTTATTACACATCCAAGAGGGGTGATCGGTTGTTGTCAGTGTTGTCAATGTTGTCAGTGAGTTTGACGTTTGAACTTCACGTTTGAACATCACTATCAGCCCCTGGACACGGACGGTATAACTTTCCACCATTAGCCTCTTCAATCCTCTCACGCACAAAGCATGTTAAAGCTGCCTTTACGCCATTTCGATCTCATTGTCAAATTGGAGGGGAACTACTTGGATTTGACTCGATTTGACAATGAGTTGCTAAAAAATTACTACCATCCCCTTCAATGTAAATCTTATGGGCATGTCCACTCCATTTCTACTATCTCACTGTTCACTATATCGAATAATTAATCTTTAGATTTGTGCGATATACATATATGACCTTTATTTTTCAATCAAATGTAGAGCAATATGAATACTGACCGAGAGCATTAGCTATGGAAAAAAGTTTAAGAAACATTCATGCTATGTGAAAATCCCGACGATCCGTGTAAAGATATCCATTGAAATTGTGCGTGCAAGATCAGAAACTGCGAAATCCCGTTTTCTCTCCGTTGCTGAAGATTTATTAGAAGCCTGCAAGCAATCCATTTCTGAAATTGCCACGGTAGGAGAAAAAGGAAAAAGGAGGTAAATTTCGATGTGGATATTAAGAGACATGTTTACCAAGGTCCTGCCAGACAACATATTCGAGGGAAGAAGGATATATATTTCCGTTGTGATATTTACGCAGTTTCATAACAGATTCGAGGGTAGTGCATGGAACATTGAGGTCAAGATCTACGCGAAATTGGAAAATCATATGGTTTTTTGGCTGTCAAAACGATACAACAACAAGTAAACGTTATTTTCAAAGTGGTGTACCAAATAACACGGTGTATCAAATAAAGTGCTAAATAAATATGAACGGATAATGTAAAAGCCCATTGGATAGTTTGAGACGTTATTGTTACTGATTGGTTTACGTTTCAGCTATCACTAGAAGAATCCGAAGAACCCGAAAATTACTACTAGAAGAACCCGAAAATTAATTAATCCACCCAGAAAAATAAATTAAACTTTTATTGATTCTGTATATTCTCTATATTCTTGTCCCACAGGTGTATACTGGAGACATTTTCCTCTCAACTGCGATCTATAGTGCTGGTTCACTTACTTAATTTCCATTTCACTTCAAATGCAGTAAACAGGCTAAGTAAATTTTTCCATTTTGGTGCATTTCCTCGGATCTGCCCTTTCAACAAGTACTATCTTCTCCTATTACTTTCATAAAATAAACATTTCCAATATTTGTAATAATTCACAACTGAAACACCACTCAAATCACCGTCAAATGTCCGTGTGTCATCCTCCAAACGAATGGTTATTAATGTTCAATGTAACGTTAATGTTCAATGTGCTAGTTGAGATGCCTGACATCTCTAAAACTTCCAAATTGCTGGCTACTGGAATTACAATATATAAATGGTACCCTGATGATCTTCAAGTTCAAGTGGATGAGCAAAAATTGTATACATCCAGCGTTGCTGTCTGCTGCTGAAATAATGCTCCTGCTACTGGATATCTTTTTTGAACCAAGTGACTCCCTTGCTAAAATTTTGAACACTGCCGCAAGGAAAAAGTCCTGGAACAACCCGTGATGGAAAGTAATCTAATCTAAGCAGTGGCGGCTTTTGACTTTGAGATCGAGGGAAGCACAAATATACACTGAAAAAAATCCACATGGCGCCCAGAGCCATGTAGCATAGCGCATTATTTATGGCGCCATACGCTATGTACATAGTACTCTGAGCTATGCAATATGGCTCCCAACGCCATAATGTCAGAATCTACATAGCGCGTGGTCCTATGTAACATGGCGCAGCATTTATGGTCCCACACGCTATGTACATAGTGCCCTGAGCTATGCAGTATGGCTCCCAGCGCCATAATTACATGGCACAGAAACTATGGCCCCACACGCTATATTACATACTGCCATGATCCATGTAATATGGCTCATGGCACTCCAATTATAACTCGCAACCATGCTGTGTGAGGGAACGTATAAATGTCAGCAAGTGACATTAGAGCTTCTGTCTACATAATTGACTCATTTTGAAGTGAAGTACTGGCTGTGATATTTTCGATACTTCGACCGGTGAATTTTCACACTGGGGCAGGAACATTCAATAGTGAGTATGTTGACTCTAATTTATCGAATTTATAATTGGTGGAATTTATATTTGGTGGAATTTGTATTTGGTGCACTGGAAAAACACATAGCGCCAGACGCCAAAGTTTATAGATTTCTGGCGCCATGTAAATAGTCGATTTCAGTCGATTTGTGATAAAATATAGCGCCACACGCCATAGTACATAGGAGCAGACGCTATGCTTATAGCCCTCCACGCCATGTACTATAGTCCTTCACGCCATGTACCATAGTTCTCGACGCCATGTACTATAGTCCTCCACGCCACATACTATAGTCCTCCACGCCTATAAATTATGGCGCCTGGCGCCATGTGTTTTTTCAGTGTACATGCATAGACAAGCACATGCAACGAGTAGTAAACTGTGCGTGCATACTCATATGTTAAAGTTTCGTATAAAAATTCAATCTACTGGAGCTTGTTTCAACGATGTTTCTACTTGCTATCTTCACCACCCATCTAAGAAAAGGCATAGTATTGTGTGTTTCAAAAAAAAAATGTATAGCCTAGTGCAAATTGGTTGGACCTACAAATTCTAAGGCTCTCCATGTGTTAGTTTCTGGCGATAAATGTAGATTACTGAGTGAGCGAGTTTGTGGTCTTAAATTGCTTAGACCGTCAGTTGGTAAAAGTGTTTTTGACGAAACACGAGTATATTGCCTAGTGGGAACGAGAATGGGTAAACTCGACTTGATGCACCAGCGCCGGAAAATTATACAAAAAACTCTAGCGCACCTGAACCGCTAGAAACACTAATGTTCGAAGAACAGTAGAAGTATCGTGCAGGTTTTGAGTGCATATTCCACCACATGAGCTGCTTATTACGGCCAAACTGTTTCAAATGCCACGTTTTACTTTGGTCTCAAGAATGCATTATAACTCATATGGTAGAAGGTTTCAGATATTACCACTGGCATGGGTTTCAAAGTTTATGAAAGAAAAACACTTGTTAATTATATTCGTTATCAGTTGCTTATTTCACCAAACTTTGAAAGCAGCATCTCATATAACATCAATGAAGAAAATGCTGAGTGCCTGCAGCACTGTAACTGAAGTTGGTGTTTGGGGCTGCGATCCGAAAAATTTGCAGAACTTTGGGAATTGAAACATTGGTTATTTATTTTCATTGTAAATGTTTCCGGTATGAATACTAACTGTAAGCATTTATTGAGGCAAAAGTAGCACAACCGACTCGTGCTGGCAACCTTCTGCCAGTATCAAAGCCAAGAATATATCGCATCTGCTTCACGTTGTTATATTACATTCGAAGTTATAGGAGTATAAAGAAATTTAGGGTTACCTACAGCAAGTTTTTTCAAATAATCGAAAACTTAATATTTGCTGTTTATTGTCACTACAATATCATTACCAATTGAAAATTCTACGATAAAACCGCTTAATAAAGATATTGCAAACAAACACAAAACCAACAATAGCTGGCAACCCTATCGTGGCTTTTCAACCAAATTTGGCCTGAATAATGCTTATAATAGGTTCCATTAATTGTATGAAATTCGTATTGATTTCATGACTGCACTGGCAGCTATAGGGCAAAAAGTTTTATTTTCCTGAGCGAATTCTCAAAACCAAAGACACAAAAATTACCATAGCTGGCAGCACCAATCGAATTTTTCAACCAAATTTCTATCAAACAGAGTTTAGAGTAAGGTGCAGCTACTGTGTCAATTTCATGATTATCTGGTTACTAATTCACATTTCATAGGGCAAAAAGCAGTTTTTTTTCTTTGTAATTTTTCAAGATGGCACCACTGGCACAGAGTTGCCCCCAATTCAAAATCGCTTCTATCAGACCTGGTTCTACTTAAGTTCAATGCATTCTGTAAATTTCAATGGTATCTGATTATTGGTTCGTGAGTTCCCGTGAACAGAAGTTTTTGATGCTAAAAATATAGGTTAACTGGGAGAGGGTTACCGTTCTTGTCCGACATGAGATTTCCAAAGTTTAACTTTGAACGTGTAGATAAAGCATAAGATTTGTATACAGATTGGTTTTATTGTAAGAAACGGACGTTTTTAGGATATTCGATGATTTGAATGTTTTCACTTCCAAATTTTTATTTTTTCAAATTTCAAGACACAAAAATTATCATAGATGGCAGCTCCAACCGAATTTTTCAACCAAATTTCTACCAAACGTGGTTTAAAGTAAGGTCCAGCTATTGTGTGAATTTCGTTAAAATCGAACGATTCAATCAGAATTTATAGGGCTAAAAACAGTTATCTTTTTTAGTGATTTTTCAAGATGGCACCACTGGCACAGAATCGCCCGCATTTCAAAATCACTTCTATCAGACCTGGTCCTAGTTAAGGTCAATACAGTCTGCAAATTTCAAATAATTCTGCTCATCGGATCGTGAGTTTCCGTGAACAGAAGTTTTTGATGCTAAAAATATAGGTAAATTGGGCAAGGGTTACCAGGCGTGCCCGTTATACCATATCAAATTTTATTTTTGGACTATGTAAACAAAGCACGAAATTTACATATGAGTGGCTTTTTTTTTGACGAAACGGCATTTTTTCAAGAGAGACGATAATTTGGAAGTTTTCACTTTCAGTGCTTGCCCTAGCTTTAGGGTTGCCAGCACGGTCATCAAAAGCTACACAAATTTACAACTAAATAATGCCAATATGTTCTGAAAATTTGATAATGATTGAATAGCTCTGTCAAAAGTTATCGCAATTTAAAAATTTTCAATTTTTCCCGATCTCTTTTTAGGCACCCAGCGCACATATGGGGTTAAAAAATTCCAAAACATTATCCGATTCACATGTAAAACACGTTCGAAATTGGTTTTGTAAACTTTGTTTTTGCAAAACTTATTTGTGTACGGAATAATAGGTATATTAAAAATATCACTAAAATGGCCGCCGGCGCCAAAGGGTTAAAGATTTTTAACTTTTTCTGAGACCTGGCACTATTCTGCATATACACCAATGTATCCTGAAAATTTCAGCTCAATCGGATGGCGCGTTCCTGAGATTTTTTCACTGAAATTTTTTGATGATATATATATATATATATATATATATATATATATATATATATATATATATATATATATATATATATATATATATATATATATATATATAGAAATATGAATTTTTGGCCAAAGTGATTTTAATACTAATGTTCTTCTTCGAACATTAGTAAAAATACTCGAGAAGATAACACAATTAAGAAAAACAAGCAAACAAAAACACTCTCAAAAGCAAACATAAAACCACAAAAACACAAACATACCAGCCCGACATCTATCGGCGAAATTCATTTTACGGCTGTATGGTGTATCAAGTCGAGTTTTACCACGAAAATCCATTCGTAATTGCTCAGTGCTGCTTAACCAGGCATTTTCTGCCTTTTTCCGTAACGTGAGACTTGTCGAAATTGAATTTTTAGTGTCAGAATATCGTAATTAAGATCACAAATAACAAGATCACAAATTGTAACTGGAGAAACATAAACTCATTATTTATGAAGATTCCTGAGCCGTTTCACGAGTTGATAGGCAACGGTTTTCTAAATTTCCCTACCAGCAACGACGCTACAAAATGCTCTGGGTTCGCCTAACTATTTGGCAGCATCAAAGTAATCAAACATCGAAATAACATCAAAAACTACACACTATATTACATCATCCTAAGAAATTTGAAAAACCAATCTTTTGTGGTATTTTGTGGAAGTGTCTAGAGCACAAATCAAAACACAATTCATTGAATATCAATTGAAATGTAGATAGAAGGTTTATGCTAAGCACGGCAGAATACTTCTTAATAAATTCATGCGCACATCATGAGAACATGCATTGAGGCAAAAATCACATCAGCATATTTCATATGCATATTTCAATGAAAGCATATTTCAATACGCTGCAATGAATTGGTTGTTCTCGCTCAAGGCTGGTACTGAGTTAATCGTGAAGCTAAATTTTGACATGTCTCCATTATCTGGTCATTCTTTCGGACGAAAATTTTGGCAATAGAAAAAAGCAGAGACACTGCTCATTCCTGATGCATAAAATGTCAAAATTTCAATTTTCGATCGATCTTCTTATTCGAAAGACAATTGCGCAACTCAATATTCAAATTCAAACACCTAATGTCACTTTTTAGCTCGAAAGAATGAGCTGCACAAACTTAATTGGCGCGAAAAGATTGGAGACATGTGTCAATTTTTTTTTAGCATAAACCATAACTCGTGCTTTAGGCTGGTACTGAGCTAATCGTGAAGCTAAATTTTGACATGTCTCCATTATCTGGTAATTCTTTCGAGCGAAAATTTTGGCAATGGAGAAAAGCAGAGACACTATTCATTCCGGACGGATAAAATGTCAAAAATTTCAATTTTCGATCAATTTTCTTATTGGAAAGACATTTGCACAATTCAATTTTCAAATCGAAACACCAAATGTCACTTTTTAGCTCGAAAGAATGAACTGTTCAAACTAAATTGGCGTGAAATGATTGGAGACATGTGTCAATGCCATCTATATTCTGAAACTGGCTGTTCCAATTGTGTTTATTCTGAATAAATCCTTGATAAATCAAATAAAAATAAAAACTGGTTGCATTCTTAATACATAGAAAACTTGTTTCATAGCGCCAGATTATGATTTCGGGGAAGAGTGGATGTGAGAAAATATCATTTTGTTTGCATTTTATTCATAAAACCAAAACTTTTCGAAAGCTTGCCGAGCAAAGCTACATTTTGACAAGTAAGTCTCCATTGTCTAGTCTTTCTTTGGAGGGAAAATTTTGCAAAGAAAGCGGAGACTCTGCTGATTAACGTCAGATAAAATGTCAAATATTTCAGTTTCCGGTCGATTTGATTGATAAAACATTCATACAATTCGATTTTCAAGTTCAAACGCTTATTGACCTCAAATGTCACTTTTTAGCTCAAAAGAATGGACTGGGCATATTAAATTGGCTGAAATAATTGGAGACATGTGTTAATACCATTTGAATTTCAATTCCGAAAGCAAATTTTCATTGAAACAAGCAACTTTTCACGAAACGGAGTGAGTACTACTCTTGCTAAATTTCAAGCTAAATTTTCGCCGAAACGAAAAGAAATGAAATAAATCGAAGTCAATACTAAGCTTAAGGTCTTTGCTATTTCCCATTTTCGTAAATGATTTTAACCTCATTTTTCACAAATTTATTTATTACGGACGAATACATTTTTTTTAATTTGTTGTTTCACGGAACAATATTAATATATTGCAAAATAATTTAAATAATTTTACATTTTGCGTTGACCCTTTTAGAAATAAGAAGACAATCTGCGCCTTCTTTTTTTGC
Organism: Nemotelus pantherinus; assembly: GCA_963978885.1. Taxonomy (NCBI): domain Eukaryota; kingdom Metazoa; phylum Arthropoda; class Insecta; order Diptera; family Stratiomyidae; genus Nemotelus; species Nemotelus pantherinus. Next base: position 208,523 of record OZ022263.1, read on the forward strand.
TTTAAGATTTTTCCTTTGGAATTATACACTTACCTGAGCTTCTTTTGGATGATAGCAATGACAGTTTCTTCTAAGAGAGGAAAATGTAGTAATTAATTTCATCTTTCTAGCTATATTCAACATTAATTAAATTAATTTTAATTCATGTAGTTGAAATTTTTCAAAAGGATTTATATTTGAATAATATAGAAATAATAAATATATATATTTATTTTGGGGATGAAAGTTAATATTGAAACTATAATAAAGCTTGATTTTGAAAGCACAGTGCATGAAACCACAACAAGCGGATTTCTAGGGAACAAAATTTCAGTGAAGTAAACAACCAAGAACGAAATCACAACAAAAGATCACAGTGAAAAATCATCGTGATCAATATCACTGTGATCGAAAGCCAGCCATCGAAAAGGGTGATTCTGTCCATTGATATTTCTTTCACTGTGACCTTTTGCTGCGACCTTTTGTTATGGGTTTGACAACTGTGATTTCGATCGTTGTGATTTTTTCCTGACGCGTGAATTTGGAACTTATGTTCGAGTCGAATTTCGTCAGCTAGATTAACTTCTGACAGAAATATCGGGTCATCACGAAATTCACAGAACAAATTACATACTACTTATGAAAGATAGGACTTTGTGATTTTTGATGAATATCCGGGCAACCCTGTAGGTACGGCAGGTAAGAGAAAAATATCCTTCAAATCGTCGAGTCGGCTGAAATTTTCGCTTTTCGGGAAACATGTAAATCATTGATAAAAATCACTCAGCCCACAAGAACGGCCAAACAAACGAAAACAGTTTTCGCGGGATCTCACGAGCAAGTTACCTGACCAATAATAAATACACAGGATGTATTGGTCCGCAGTAGGTGAAGTAATTACTAAATGCGAGCAGCCTTGTGGATGTGATGCCATCTTGAAATATCGTCTTTCTCTATTACTTCCGATGGAGTATTCAGAGGAAAACGAAATTCACACTACAGGGTCATTATATTGTCAGCCAAATTTAACAGCAATATTCAAACAGAATTACCAGGATACGATGGTTTTGACTGTTTTTAGAAAATAAAACAAAACAAAAACAGTTATCAGATATGTACTGAATTTTTTGCGGGCGGTAACTCTCGAAGTCTCTCTGCTCCTATAACTTCTGAAGGAGTCATTACCCCCTATACTTTTGCTTTAAGCCACTTGTGCACTGAGCAATGCTATAATTAAATTTTCATATGCTATATAGCCGGTGTGATAATCTGGTCATGAGGACAAAAACCTGACTTGGTAAACCATATTCAATATGCAACGAAATCTAGTCATTTCCACTGCAGTCTTCGAAAATAGGTATTTCTAGTGGGTACACTAGAGTTTTCTTCATATCAAAAATGATGTGATGTATCTTAAACTTGACACTCAGAAACTTCATAAAATGTTGAAGTGCATTATATTTACTTCTATTCATAGCTGATTTTAAAGATATTCTTATTATTTTGGCTGCTAAAAATAAAGTTACTGTTATCTTTCTATTTTGTACTTTTAAATTAAATTCTGTTCATCATATCTTTTTCCTAAATCATTGCTTAAAACCACAGTGTGTGAGATGTCTTTATTAAATTCGTCGATAAGAAGGTTTTCCACTATTTCTGTCACCAAGCGGTAGGGGACAGAGCAGTGAAGAATTTATATCAGTGCTTTTATACCCTTCAGTCGCTTGAAACTATGGCTTTGGAGTCCAGTGCAATCAGATTTCTTTGCGGAATCCTTCGTGATTCAAACGCTAAGTTTTGAAATAATCCGTTCACGCAATTTTTCACATCGGTCTACCTTACATGAGCCTGCACTTGTCTCAGACAGTTCCAAGAAATATGACTCTGGAACTCAATCGCTGTCCAAAAACCGAAGACTGATTGATGCCAAAATGAAATAATAAAAACTTCCCAGACAAAAAGCGAAAAATGAGGAGATTGTCCGGAACGTTTTGCCGAAAATAGAATATTCCATTAGCCTTAGATTTCTGCTCGGTTGCTGCATACGATTCATGTGTGTATGTATTATTGGGTTTTTTAGTTCTGCTGGAATTGTTCGTTTAAATATTCAAATAGCATTCCTTTGCTGCATAGGCCTAGTAGTCGCCTACCTTGCAACATTGCATCGTCGTCGTCATCGTATTTGAACAAGTCAATAAATACAAAGGATAAATTCGAGTCGGATCCTTTATAGTTGTGTGCCGTGGTTGCACCCTTTCCTTCTCGCCTCATCCTAATCGCGGCTTCGTCACTGACTGTCCTGTCCACTGCCTCGGCTACGGCCTCAGTTTTAGCCTCGGTCTCGGCCTGGGCTTGGGCCTGGGCCTTGTTGCAACAAAAACATTATATACCTACATAGCATCAATCCGATCCTCCTTCCATTCAGGCTTTGCAGCTCTGACGATGACTAGTAAGGCTCGAACAAGATGAACAAAATGTCATAGTGCCATATCGCCGGAACGAACGTATCTACGAAGCTCAAGCTCAAAATACAAGAAGCAAAAATTCTGATGCACATATGAGGGATAAAGGTTTACTCCAGTTGTTTCTATTTATCTTAACTGAAATTTCAGAGTGTCCTGCCGGATCCTGTAATTCAACATGGAGCCGAGGTCGTGCATCTAGCATTCGCACAACGAATCGCACTATTGCCGATACGATGAAATGTGCGAATGGTTGGGGCTAACGGTACCCCAACGGTAACGGTGACGGGACCCACTCACACCTCGCTCCCGAAAGACATAGAGATGTCCTGTACATGGATTTCTGATTGTCCTGGTCGCAGTCGTCGCCGCGGACGCGATGTGATGCTTTGGTTCTTCGCACAAAGCAATGGGCCAACACATCGTCTGCCCGTCCACGGCCACGGCCACGGAATGAGTGCACAAGTGCGAGTAGATCCCCTATGCGAATTCGGGCGAGCCTTTGCAACTGAAAAGGATTTTCCAGGAAAACTGGCCTATCTTGATAGATGGGCTACGGGCTAGCCGTGGCATGGCGAACTAGACTCTGACTCCGATTCTGGTTTGGGACGCTCTGCAGCTCCAACTCGCTTACATACATGTGTACGAATGTGCTGGCTTCGGGGCATCTTTTTGGCGCTATGCGTGGGTTGAATGGAGGCGCTTCTATTGATTTCCGTTCGACGTTGATTTCCGTATATCTCATCGCAGTGCAAGCTGCCACCCTGCCTTGCCTCAAAGACTTCTCGTATCTCGTGTCTCGGAGTAGTGTGCGCCGAGTTGGGCTTGTAATGTGGGATGTAGGATCGAACAGGGCATCCTATGCGGAACGACTTCGCTCGCATCTTTTCGGTCAGTGTTTTGTTTATTTTGCTACGTAGAGGATATGGAGACTAGGAAAAGAGGGCCCAGCATGCCACATCCACAATTCACATTTCGCATTTCAATATGCACCTTTGTTTTTGAGAACTAGCACTCGCTTGTTCTGTACGGTGGCCGATGTGCATATGCAAACACGGCAGGGAACAAAGAAGGAGTTTCCGTTTTGCATGCGTCCTTCCCGCGCTCCTGGATCTAGACGCAGCATGTAGCTATTCTATCTGCTTCTTCTGCTGCTTGAACTACAGTCGTAACGGAAATATGCTTATGCAAGGACAGCAACGGCTTCAGACGCTATCTAATTAGCTTTAACTATTAAAAAGAAACGAAATATAAAATACAAATGCGGACTAAGAGCCACTAAGTCGAAAAATTTGCATTTCATTTAGCACGGTACGATGCACAAGCTATTGGTCGATATTTGTTCGACGATATAGGAAACTGGCCAGTCTGGCAGGCCGGCCTCATTCCTTCGCCTGCATGTGCAAGAAGACTATTTTCATTCGCGAGGGCACTACATCTGTGGATGGCATAGCCGTCGTAGTCGGTTTTCAAGAGGCAATATGCAATAGCCGTCACCCAACCCTACCGCCTTGCAGAACGACCAGCAGCGACCATCCTCTCACATCAATCACTGTTGCAACATACGCTGCGCCGAAATATTTTCTTAGTTCTTGCAAACAGGGAGTGCACTCGATCTCCGATCCGACATACCATAGTTCGACTCGACTCCATTCCATCACTTTCATGCCATAGCTAGGCCAGCTTGAACTGCTTCAGCTGAATGTTTCCCGTGTTCGTTCCGTATTTTCCACGTATCATCTTTTCTGCGAAATTGGACAAAACACCCTAGCTGCAACCCCTAGTATTCTGATTCTGAGCTGAACTGGAGGCTGTTTGGGAGAGACTCTGACACGACTTTCTATGATGAACGTTTATTGATTGAAATATTTCACGACGTGGTTCAATTAATTTTTCTTTTCGGTTGCATATGAATCTGGGAATCGTTCGGTCGTAGATTTGAAGGCTCTAACTATAATGTAATAGCGCAGACCAAATAGTTTTTATGCAGATTGATCTATTTTAGCTCCTGACAAGATGATTCTCACAACGTAACACGAAATTAAATGCTTTTAGTTTTTTGTTTTTCAATTTTATTGTTGACTGTAGAAAAAAAAATTTCGTTTTAGCACAATTTTAGGATGGTTACAATTTTCGTATTCATTTTTTAGCGTCGTTCTCTATAATGTGAAATCGAATATAAACTCCTGCATTCGACCGGCAAGCAATACCACAGATTATCAATCTTGTAGATAGAAATGTTAATATGTTGAAAATAGGACACTTTAAACAGTGTCAGCTCATTACAGTTGGCTCTTCCATCGGAAATGTTAGCAGTACATGAGTTGTGTAAACTACGCATGCAGTTTTGGGTCTACTAATCTGAAGAACCTTTTTTCAGGATAAGTGGATATTCAAGCTACTTCTGGAGCAGGCTGAACAAGGATGTGGTACTGATCCGATCTTACCCTACAATCAGAAAAAACACATGTGAATTTTGACAAGACTTGGTTCACCGCGTGGAAATTGACTTTACTTTTCACATGCGACGCTAGCGTTCTTTCTCTGGTCTACGCTTCATAGCATTTATCGTAAATAAAGGGGAGAATTAGGGCTCTTCGGTGTCGATTGCGGTAGAGAGGGGTGTATTGAGCGAATTTTTTGTGAGAGAACAGCGTTGTGCGTGTATTAAAAGAGGCTAACTCACCTATGGGTACACGGATAGCCATTTCGTCACAATTTTCTTTAAATCTGTGATGCGGTAACGCCAATGTAAAAACCACGAGAGATTGCCATTTTGAACTTCGTTTGTCATTTCTTTTTCGGTAACCAGTGAGTGTTTATTGTAAATGAAATTAACTATGATTTCACTCAAAAAGAAGACGAAATTGGTGACAAAGGTTACTTTCACTTACCCGAAACACGATATCCCCCGCGAAGCATTTCTGTAGCTACTCTTGCAGCCTGGAACGCGGCACAACATTCTCGCACTATATTGGAATTTTCGAGCGCTAATTTATTCGGGAAACCGACACAGATTATCGCGCTTTCACGTAGATTTATAATTCCACTGTACACGCCGAACAATTCCAAAATTTTCTGCAAAAAATTTAACCTTAAAGTCAATGTTTTGATTCACCGACACTAATCAAACTGACATTGACATTTCTTTTCGTGTTGCCCGTTGCACGCTTTACACCGATCTGATATTCCTCACATTTTTCGTAAATAAGAGACAGAGTTAGGGATTTTCGATTGAGAGTGCGGCAGATACGGGTGGATTGAGCGGAATTTTGAGAGAGCAATGTTGTGCGAGTATTAAAAAAGGCTAGCTCACATATGGGTACAAGAATAGCCATTTCGTATCCATTTTCTTTTATATCTGTGGGGCTAGCTCAACTTAGCCCGGCGCACATTGCATGTTGAACAGAATTTGGAAAGTGAATATGAAAAGAGCATCACGCGCAAATCCATTAGCGAAGTAAGTTCTCTTGAATTGAACTATACATTTTTGTGTGATGAAATGAAATACAAATTATGAAAGAAACGAGAAAAACATATTTTAATGGATTTTAAAACCAGTAGGTGAACGAAGTGTTTTGATGATTTGGCTCGGTAAAATGAAAAGTTATAGTTGTTTGTAATTATTGAAATACAGACAAGTTTCTTTACATTTTGCTAGCCCCACTAGCCACCGCTGCTTCTATTTCAACATAGAAAAAATAAAAATTGGAACGTTTTATAAAGCACCCATGACAGAAAATCGAGCATTTCTGTACCATCTACACAACGCTTACTTCACAAATCAATGATTACAGTTACGGAGACTAATATCAACTTACTATCGTCCTCTGCGGTTACTCGTGGTTCCGTAGATATTTTTTTTCTTAGTGTAGGTGGCAAAGAAAATTTGTTTACCAGATCCTCCGAGTGACTTTGCAAATTACGAAATATGTAAGGTTTGGCTCACCACAAAAGTAACATCTACAAGCACACGTAGTTCCGAATCGGGACCCGCCTGATCAGTGCAGAGCTCATAGGTCGGTAAAGTAGCCCTCCTCCTGCTTTATGCGTATTACTTTCACAGTGGATCTTGGACTTCGCACCAGTTCTCTTCGTTTCGCAGCAATGCATCCATGATTCATTCTGGTACAACCAGGCCAAATACAGGTTCAATGATACACCTTAAGTTCATGAAGTGATTACACACAAACAGTGTACACTGAACGTCGTCGTACGCAGTCACACAGAACAGAAATTACGGTGTGTCCACCTTACCTATTCTGTTCAGGTATTTCCTGAAGTAATTATGTCCTGTCAAGAATTAACAAAGCTGGAAATTCAGATCTCTGTGTCAACGGTTAACCCAAAGCTCTAATAGGTCAATTAGCTATCGGGATTAGTCCCAATACCACCATAATGGTCTCTCCTGCGACCACACGATAGCTACAAGTGACACACAAGGCACCCTTGCGCTGGACACTGGCAATGCGCATCCGGAAGCTCTTAGTTTGGAGCGCATCTCCTCAAATAAACTCTAGTACAATATTCAACACCACCAGCAGCGACTTCTTTTCCAACTTACTGAGTCTACTAATGTTAGCCCTTAAATTATTCAGTGAAATTATGGCTGCTAGATCGCTATCACATACCCTTCAGATATAATCCCAATAGGTAAGCTTGGTAGTATGATAGTTAGTATCGTCTACTTCGTCAGCACGATGATCTCTGTGTTTGAGACCATTAGCTGGAAGCCATACCCGGTCATGCTTCTGATGACTTGATTGAGGCTGAGGGAGGTGAAATCAGCAAATCTGGCAGTGATTTCCACTGCGTGGTCATCAACGTAACGTACCAAAGATGATCGTACATGATGTTCCAGAGGTTAGGTCCTAGGATCGACCTCTGTGCCTTACATGAGATGAGAAGACTCGGTGTGATGTGGAATTACACTCAAAAATATTTTGGTTGAATTTTACCCTTATAATAGTAGGAAACTGGTTTCCTACTATTAAAGATGTAAATTTACAAAAGAGCGTGAAAAGAATATTTTTTTACGACCAAATGGTGTAATTTTACCCTAAATAATGATGCAATTTTATGGCTTTGGCGCAAAGTTGAATAGCAAACTAGTAAATTTACACACTTTTTGCTTCAATTTACAAAAACCTGTGTATTATTCAGCTGATATGACGTAAAAGCAAAAAATGCACATCGAATGTGTAAAAAAATTTGTGATTCATTATTTTAAACGAAAAAATGAATATATTTCCTATTATCAAAGTATTAATTATAAACCCACTTTTTAGAGTGTATCTCAATTACTTTGAGGTAATTCCACATCATAGCCACCAAGTAACCAGGAATATGGAAGCTTCCAAGCTTAAAACGAGTGATGCAATCATCTTGGTCCTATTAAGTTTCGCAGCATTTCAGCCTAGCCACCACATATATAAAAGAAAAAGAAAATGGACACGATATACCGTAGAAACATAAATCATTATCGCAATATTTTAAAATTTTTGACCGCTAATTTACTCTCGAAACCGACACAAATTATTGCGCACAAACGTAGATGCACGTTTCCACCGAATACGGCAAAAAATTTTCAAATTTTATTTGATAAATTTTGACTGAAAGTCAATGTTTTCAATCTCCGACACAAATCAAACTGACATTGACGTTTCTTTCCGTGTTGCCCGTTGCACCATGGCCTTCATATAAAAGACCTATCGCAAAAGCAATTAACGTACAAGATGGTGGACCTAAGCTACTTTTCCCAGCCAGTCCGCACAGTGATGTTTTTTTATGGTTATAAAGAAATTCACGAGATCCACCTATAGGAGATATGAGGAAACTCATATGTCATGTTAATCAATGTTTTTTTTTGGATCTTTCACAGGCAATTTAGATATAAAAAGTCTTTAACATCAGACCTCAATTCATCGGGACACTTATCCGAAATATTGTTTGTATAGAAGAATTTGCAGATTATCAAAATTTGATGATTTTTAAAGTGGAATAAATCCTACCAACCACAAACTGCAATTGTTTACAATTCACATTGCCGAGAATAGGTGGGAGGTATCGCAAATTGCAAAGTTCTCGCGTATACAGCACAATAAACACATCACTTTCACGACACTTATCCGAAATATCTTTTACGCGACAAAAACTTCGAAACCAGTCTCCGGATAATAGGAAAATAGACTCCATTCCCTGATTCAACCGAGCAGCACCATTGACATTACTAATTGTCAGAGAAATGTCAAACAATTGTCATTGTGCGATTCCCAATAAATCTTAATAACGAGAGGACTACACCATTTTAAAAGTAGCTTAATACCTGTCAGATTGCAAATCGCGATAGGCCTTTTATATGAAGGCCATGGTTGCACGCTTGCTCCGATCTGGTGTTCCCAGCATTAAGACACAGCATTAAGGCCTTTCGGTTGTGAGTGCATTAGAAAGGGGTGCATTGAGCGGAATTTTTGTGTGAGAGCAATGTTGTGCGTGTATTAAAAAAGGTACACTCACGTCTGGGTCTTATGATTTCTTACATCAGTGCTAGCCACTTATCGGGAGAGCGGTGTCGCTTTTACATGCTCTCAACGATTCGGAAGTTTATGTGATTTTGCTCACTTGTCAAATATTCGAAGGCTAAGGATTTCAACGAATTAGACATCTCAAGCACAAACTAATGATAACTAATGGACCTTGAGTTTTATAAAGAATATTTCCCTTACCTAAAGCTTTCATCGGCACTAACCTGAAATATTTAATATATCTTCACTCTAGACATAAACCACTATCCGTTTCCCTATTTTTAATGGAGCCATTATTCTTTGAATCATTTTTATGGTCCTAGATAGAAAATACAATCTCCGCCATCCGGTCATACAGAAACAGAGAAATGACTTATTGATCAAAGGTTATTTAATTAATAGGGAAATTACGTTTCCTCATTTAAAGAAAATGCCATGCCTTGACTCTTGTGACAAAATGCAACAGTAGAGTGTAGGAAAAAAAACGTTATTCGGCCGCCACGCTCGACTTCGCCGTACGAAGGAACGTTAACCTAAAACTCGGCCGGATTCAATAATTTATTGAAAGTACTTGTAAGTCGTACTCATACACTGAAGGCTATTCAACGTGTATGAACAAACCACATTCAAGCACATTTTTTTTTTTACGCAGCTCGCGCCCTGCAATAGGCGGACTTGCAGCGTTAATGAGTTTACGATTCCTCCCGCATCACAGCCAATATCTGCGCTCCTTGTCTCAGTCGCCGAAGTAAAAATGTTAATAAATCATGTCCAATCATTAATGCTACATAGTAAAACGTCACAGTTTTGTGGAAAGTAGTAAGTGGTAGCAGGACACAACCGAAAGGCTGGGTAGCAGCAACGCTTGAAAGGACAGTAGTAACACCTTCTGGAAGTCGTTGCTTTTTGTGTTACTATTTTACTACAGTGTGCTGTTGTTCGCGTTGTTATACTCAAACCATCTTGCCAAAGATTTTATGGTAGATAGAGGCTCAGGGATTAGATATGTGAAAAAAATGAAATTAGTGTGAACGACAGACTTTGTTTCAAAGTATTATTTTCTATGAATTATGAATCTTTCACTCGTCAGCTTTACTGCCGTGCTTATCGTAAACACCCTATCTGACATTTTTTTCCAATTTTGAGTTAACATCGGATTTGAAAACTGCATACTCTATTACATCATTCTACAAAATATGAAAAACTTATCTTTTGCGGAAGTGTGTCAAGATCAATAGCGAAAAATGTCCTTTCCATATATGCATCTTTCCATATTCTGCATGCTGCAGAAAAACACAAATGATTGAATATCTCCGATGTTACTAAAATATAGGTAGAGCGTTTATGCTAAGGACGGCAGTATAGTTCTTTGATGCCTCCTATATCATTCAAAATATATCACATGCATGTAATAAGCATTTAGTGTTAAAAAAATGTTAAGGTATTTCCCCCCAAAAAATAATTGCTATATGTTGTAAATATTGCTACTTTAAGATATGAACTTGGAAAAGTAATGCACCACTGAAAACTTTTTGAAAGTTCTTAGCAAAATAAATAATGATGAGCAAGTTAGAAATATACTACGTCGCAACTAATTGGGGACACTATTGTCAATCATACAAGTAATAAGACAAACTGAAAACTCCTACAAAAGAACTCAGCATCAAATCAAAACGACACCATGTGCGCACAAAACTGGCAATATGTTCTATAAAGAGGAATCGTGCAGATTTTGAGTGCATATTCTGCCATACGTGCTCCTTATTGCAGCCAACCTGTTTCGAAGGCCATGTACCACTTTGATCTCAAGAACGTAAATAAAGTCATAGTAAAATGTAGGAAACTCAAACATTTGCTACTTACGAGTATTTTTATTATCGAATGCTTATGTTGCAAAACTTTGAAAGCATTAGCTCCTATAATATAAATGATGAAAATGCTCAGTGTTTGCAGCACTTTGCCAGCACTGCAAATAATCTACCACAACTGCTTCACGTCAAAATCAACCCACCCTAGAAACTCGTTTCCATCCGATGACATTAACGAAAATTACAGGGAATGAAAGATGTTCGGTTTGTCGTGTGACCAATTTTCAATACTAAATATTTGCTACTTATTTTCACTGAAGATGTTTGGCATATGAATATTTAATGGTAGCATCTGTTCGTACAGAATTAACAATAATGCCTGATGCTGTCAAGCCTCTGCTACCACTAAAGCCAAAAGTATATCAAATTTGTTTCAAGCTGAGCCAATCCACTCTGTGAATTTCATCTATAGGTTAAACAGAAATTTACAGTTACATCAAAAGTTTTCAAAATTTTCGAAATATTAATGTTTTTTGTCTATTGGCACCACAAGATAAATACCGTTTGAAAATTTAATCGTAGTAAAGAAATGACAAGAAATAACAAAAAAAGTCTAGCTCATCAGAACCGCTAGAAAACTAATTTTCGAAGAAACTATCTTTGAGGGATTTAAAAATGTGTGAAGACGTTATACACTTCTTTGTAAAATCATTTCAACCATTTCTTACTCAAAGGAACAAATATCATTTTCTGACAGCATTTCCTATAACACAAATGATGAAAATGTTCAGTGCTGACAACATTTGTCCAACACAGCAGCAATAAATCTACGATAACATGCTCATGCTTAATCAACCTAGCCTTTGAATTTCGTTTTCATCCGAGGATATCATCGAAAGTTTCAGGGATTAAACTATGTCTGAGGTTGCAATCCGAAAAATTTCCAAAACTCGGAAAATTTAAATATCGGTTGTTTATTTTATTGTAAATGCTTTGCTTATGAATACAAAGTGGAAGCATCTGTTGAAATCGAAATTCATCATAGCTGGCAACCCTTTCACGATATTTCAATGAAATTCCTACAGAATTAGAAATGCAACAAGATCCACTTATCACATGAATTTCGTTTTGATCTCGTTACTGCATCGAAAGTTATAGGGAAAAAACCTTTATTTTCCTGAGCAAATTCACAATATTTGGGAGACAAAAATTGCCGAAGCTGGCGTCCCTATACTAATTTTTCAACCAAATTTCTATGAAATCTATCTTAGAGTAAGATTCACCTACTGCGTGAATTTTGTGCAAATTTGGTGGCTAAATCGGAAGCTATAGGCCAAAAACTAGTTTTTTTTCTCAGTGATTTTTCCAAATGGCACCACTACCACAGTGTTGCCCGTATTTCAAAATCACTTCTATCAGACCTGGTCCTAGTTAATACCAACATGTCCTGTGAATTTGATATTGATCGCATTATCCGATCGTTAGTTCTCGTGAACAAAAGTTTTGAATGCTGAAAATAGAGGTAATTTGATCGCGGGTTGCCGTTCTTGTTTACCCCGGAATTTTAAAAATTTTTATTTGACTCGGTCGACAAAACTCAAAATTTTGCAATAGTTTGAATTTATTTTCAAAAATCAAAAATTTTTCAGGAGACTCGATGATTTTAAGGATTTGTTTTCAGGAGCCTGCTGTAGCTACAGAGTTGCCCGCACAATCTTGAAAGTCCATATATATATATATATATATATATATATATATATATATATATATATATATATATATATATATATATATATATATGTATATATATATATATATATATACATATATATATATATATATATATATATATATATATATATATATATATATATATATATATGTATATATATATATATATATATATATATATATATATATATATATATATATATATATATATATATATATATATATATATATATATATATATATATGAAGAATTTTCGCGAAGCGAGTTATAGCTGAGCTGAGCTATCGTGAAATATTTATGTATGAATTCCATTCACTGTATGAATTTCGTTTTGATTTCATGACTTCACCGGATGTTAAAGGGCAAAAAGCTTTATTTTGCTGAGCCAATTTTCAAGCTTCAAGAGAAAACATGACCATAGATGGCAGATATATCCTAATCTTTCCACCAAACTTTTGTTAAAAGTCCACACTGTGAAAACACATGGCGCCAGACGCCATAATTTATAGACTTCTGGCGCCATGTACATAGTCGATTTAGGGATTGTGATAAAATATAGCGCCACACGCCATAATACATGGCGAAAAGTACATAGGCCTACACGCCATGTACTATAGTCTTCCACGCCATGTACATGGCGTGGAGAACTATAGTACATGGCGTGGAGAGCTATTACACATGACGTGGAGGACTATACTGTATGGCGTAGAGGACAGTGTGGCCAGATATTTGCGAGAAAATATAGCCCAATTTCAAATTTTTATAGCCCAAAATAGCCAAGATTTCTTATTTGTAGCCCAAAAACCGCCACACCAGATTTATAACTAAATTAATTCATTTAAGCTGATTAAACTATAATAATTAAATCCTTGAAACTCGTGCGAAGTAACATAAATGCTCTAATTGTAGCACAGAAGTCGTTTGAAACTGTAAAAATGTTCGATACCATACACAGATAAAATTTACGTATTTTTTATTTGAAAAGGGAAAAATGTGAATAAATTACAGGAACTGTGTGGACATTTTTAGAAAAGTCCTAGAATGTTCACAAAGAAAATAAAAGCTTGCAAAAACAACTTGCAAATTTGGGTGGCACAAAAGTTCAATTAGTATAAGAAACAGTCTTAATAGCTAGAAAGGCTGAATATTTTGTTTAAAATGTAAATATTTTATCCGATTTCATACATTCAAAACTATGAACGCAAGTTTTGAATAAAAAAATATTTTTTTCAATTAGACGATCAGCTGTTAACATTATGTTTAGACGTTTAAATACTTGCAAAAGGAGATATACGTCAAACAATTTCACTTGTGGGTCTCCAAGCGACGTTTCGCGAAAAATTGAAGTGTGCTTTGAAATAAAATGAAAAATGTTTAAACATTGAATTTGAAATGACTGCGATTTGAATTCACTATCGGAATTAACAAAAGCCGCTATGGCTTCTTCGGCTTAAAAAACATCATCATCCTTTAAAAAAGACATCTACTCAATCTTCCGGGAGAGATTCGTTTGCGGTCGTTAATTGATCGTATCCTGCCAAATTTTTAATATCTGCTGGCACATTTGTGTTCTAATCACTTTGAATTTGAATTCTCATCACTTTGAATTTGAACTCTCATCACGATTCCGCTTTCGACCCTCAGATTTCGAGAAAACCCACATTTCTAAAAACACTTTTGTAATTGTAAGATTGTAAGACACTTTATTCCATGCAGATCGTTATTACCAGGGAGCTTCAAATATAGAAACTAATTTTATAGGGTCTGGAGAACGCTCAGTATTTTCCAGAGCTTACAATATGAAGTTCATCATATAAGTGCAGTAATTTAGTTTTATGTTTGGTATAACTCTAAGGGCTGTAAATAGGTGGAAAAAATTTAGCTTGATGTCTTCCAGATTATCAATGCTATCACATTTAGCTTTATCAAAAAAGATGGTGATGTTTCGGTTATGTGTTTGAATTTCAATATCAAGTGTCCATCCATTCTTTAAAAATAGCACCCGTTAACTAAGATTTTATGTTAGGTCGCCAAGTTGTGTGTAATGTCAATTCTTCCCAACGATTCGGTTTCTCCTATGCTTCCATTGCAACCGTCACGCGTTTCTTTCAAGGTTTTCCATATGTACATTTTTTCTTTTTAAGACGTAGTTATTTTTGAGCTGTTGTTCTAAAATATACTCCTGTCTCATCAAGATAATAGGTATTTTCACATAATATTCTTAGTTGTGACTGAAATTTCTGAGCTAAGTCTAAATCAACATCAGCTTCTTCGCCACAAAGCGTGCCGTAGTGAATATTGTAGTCCTTTTTAACGGATTTTAGCTTTCTGTTTGGTGCCTTGAAATCACAAAGTTTTAATTTTGTAGTAATTTGACGGGCTCTACTATGAAGTATCTGGCTGGATATTGGCAAATTTTTGGAGCGTGTCTTAGAAGACCATTAATAACACAATTTATCCATCTGGTAGTATTGTAACCGTTTCAACCACTTTCTCCCAGTGTCTTCATAATTTTCCAATGTTATTTAATACCCGTCTTAGTTGGTTTTTGTTTTTTTTTTTTTTTAAATACGATGCACCTGACTCTTACTAATTTTAAAGCTATCGCCAGTTTTCTTTGGATGAGCAATTGTTTGTCGGATGTCTAACTTATTGCGAACACTTAGATCGTTGTATTTTGCACTCATAGTAGATTTTTTCAGTTGTTTTGACGTTGCCTGAACAAACGTTCAAATATTTACATCATAACTATCAAATAAATTGCATTCGTACTTGCTTAAAGGGAAAACATGCAACAATGCTCAAATAAATCAATATTTTATTATTATCAGCATACCAATAAAATTGAAGCTATCTATAACGTACCGAATTCTACACATTAAATAATTTTTCATCAGAAAGTTATGCAGAAACTATGCGATTCTTGACCTTGCACAGATATTTTTCTGGAAAACTCCTTTTTGCACAATTTTTCATGCTGATCTGAAAACCGTTTTTGGTCCGATTACAAAGTATGTACTACTAAGCCAATTTTTGTGCAGCTAATCTGGCTCACGGTCCAATTTTAAAGGCTGCCCGATTATAGAATGAGTTTTTTTCAAGATTATTATGTGCGGTGATGTTATAGCTCAATTGTTTAGGTGGTTCGTTCATACAGTGTCCCGATTAGTAGGTTTTGCTGTATAGCCCAAATATAGTTTTTCATAAAAATAGATAGCCCAAAAACCGCCAACCCGCGAAATGAAAAAACGTCCCGCGAATTCAAATTTTAGATAGCCCGATTGGCGGGAAATAGCCCAATCTGGCCACAGTGGTAGAGGACTATAGTAAATGGCGTGAAGGACTATAGTACATGGCGTGGAATACTATAGTACATGGCGTGGATGACTATAGTACATGGCGTGGAATACTATAGTACATGGCGTGGAATACTATAGTACATGGCGTGGAATACTATAGTACATGGCGTGGAATACTATAGTACATGGCGTGGAATACTATAGTACATTGAAGAAGCAAATCAGTCAAAACAGTGCTACTCACCATAAATGAGCACACGGAGAAGTCACTTGCTTGCAACAAACAGGCGCTGGCTGGATTTAGAGTCGCCGAAGGAGCGATTCAATAATATGCGCCCTTAGCCGATTGAGAATGTTGTCGATCTATCGACGAGACTCAAGTATCACTTGCTGACATTTATAGATCCCCTCACACAGTATGGCTGCGAGTTATAATTGGAGTGCCATGAGCCATATTACATGGCTCATGGCACTATGTCATATGGCGTGTGGGGCCATAATTTCTGCGCCATTTAATTATGGCGCTGGGAGCTATACTGCATGGCTCAGGGCACTATGTGCATAGCGTGTGGCACCATAAATGCTGCACCATGTAACATGGGACCACGCGCTATGTAGATTCTGAGATTATGGCGCTGGGAGCCATATTGCATAGCTCAGAGTACTATGTACATGGCGTATGGGACCATAAATATTGCGCTATGTTACATGGCTCTGGGCGCTATGTGGATTTTTTTCAGTGCAGCTTCTATGTGAACTTCGTTAAAATCTGGTCAGTGGATCAGAATTGATAGGACAAAAAGCGAGCTTTTAGTAATTTTTCAAGTGCTCACCTCTGCCTCAGGGTTTTCTATGTTTCGAAAGAACTTCTAGCAGCCCTGGCCTTATTAAAGACTCTTTGACTTCACCTTTGAATTTCATATCTATCTGATTATCCGACTGTGAGTTCGCATGAGCAGAAGTTGTAAGTGCTCAAAATAGAATAACATTTATTAATCGTTTTTGCATTAAAAAAATAAGAAAATTTTTCAGGCGAAGCGATGATTGGAAGGATTTTTTTTCACGCACCTACCATAGCTGCAGATTTGCCCGCACAGCCATATGTAGTTCTAGCTATGTATAGTTAGATTCATAGTCAATCTACTCTGAAAATTTTGTGATGTTCCAGTGTTTTCATCAGAAGCTATGATAAATCGAAATTTGAAAATAAAAATCCTTACTTAGTTTTAGGCACTCAGCATTCACAAAGGCCCAAAAATTCTAATTTTTTTTTTATCACAAACAAGCACAAAATATTATGAGTTTTCATTTCCAATACCTGCATTTATATAATTTCTTAGCTTTAACTAGTCATAGACCTAGTCCTTATATATATCTATGTTCACCGAAAATTTCAGGTCAATCGGACCAGCCACTCCAGAGATTTACCACGTGAATCATTATAATTATATATATATATATATATATATATATATATATATATATATATATATATATATATATATATATATATATATATATATATATATATATACATAAAGAAATCTGAAAAATCGGCAAAACGATTTTAATATGATACTACACTGAAAAAAATCCACATGGCGCCCAGAGCCATGTAACATAGCGCATTATTTATGGCGCCATACACTATGTACATAGTACTCTGAGCTATGCAATATGGCTCCCCGCGCCATAATGTCAGAATCTACATAGCGCGTGGTCCTATGTAACATGGTGCAGCATTTATGGTCCCACACGCTATGTACATAGTACCCTGAGCCATGCAGTATGGCTCCCAGCGCCATAATTACATGGCGCAGAAATTATGGCTCCACACGCCATATTACATAGTACCATGAGCCATGTAATATGGCTTCAGTTGAAGAAAATAACTGCAATTATAACTCGCAGCCATACTGTGTGAGGGAACTTATAAATGTGAGTATCAACAATAGAAGCACTGTGGCCAGATTTGGCTAATTGTCGCCAATTGTGCTACCTAAGAGTTGAATTGGCGGCGGGAAATTTTTGATTTCGCGGGTTGGTGGCCTTAGAGCTATATAAGGTAATTGAAAAACTGAATTTGGGCTATATAATATTTATGAAAAACTAAGTTTTGGTTGTATATTGTTTTGAAAAACAATGGTCCTCCACGCCATGTACTATAGTCCTCTACGCCATGTACTATGGCCCTCCACGCCATGTACTATGGTCCTCCACGCCATGTACTATGGTCCTCCACGCCATGTACTATGGTCCTCCACGCCATATACTATAGTCCTCCACGCCATGTAATATAGTCCTCAAAGCCATATACATGGCGTGGAGGACCATAGTACATGGCGTGGAGGACTATAGTGTATGGCGTGGAGGACTATAGTGTATGGCGTGGAGGGCTATAAGCATAGCGTCTGCTCCTATGTACTTTTCGCCATGTATTATGGCGTGTGGCGCTATATTTTATCACTATCCCTAAATCGACTATGTACATGGCACCAGAAGTCTATAAATTATGGCGCCTGGCGCCATGTGTTTTTTCAGTGTAATGTTTTTCGAATATTAGTAAAAAATTCTAAATACTGAACTTGATTTTACGTATGCCCATGTGCATCATTCATTGATATCTCTGATTTATTCATTTTAGCGCCCATTGGTGGCATAAGTTGGTTTGGCTGTAAGTTAAAAACAATGAATTGATGTATTATATAATGTATTATTTGCTGCTACATCCACAACACAACGGATCAATGTTTTATTTAGTGGTAAGTTTTTTTTACACATCTCCCGAAGAAGACGTCACGCCAGTGATTTGATCAGGGAGGCATTGTGTATAAGTCATTAAGTGCAAATCTACGGAAAACTATTGCTATCCTCTAGGGTTAATTTGGGCTGCCAATTCACTGGTAACAAAGCTTATTATGTGGTTTTTGTCTCAAAATAAAAGGTCAAATGTATCTTATGGATGCGTCTATAAAATGAATAAAACCGGTATCTAAAAACATATTCAGCAAGCTAATTAAATAGAAAGCTAGTAACTTGAATCTGATATGCAAGTCAAGATTTAAGGCTGCACTGTAAAGGTTTGTAAAGGATTCAGTCGACTTATGTAATATTAAAAACAGGCTATGTATGTGTTCATATTGTACCTCCATAATTTACTTCAGGGTCGTTTTTGTAAAGCTTTCATTCACTGAAGCACATATGTGAAATCAAAAAAGTTAAAAGTTGCATGCTAAGCTCAGTAGACAACTTAAATTTTATGTTTATGCAAACATATGCTATAAATATCTCGAGACTAATGAATGATTCTTTTGTTTCTTCAAAACTTGTTGGAGTTTTGGAATAAAACTGAGTTCTGAATAAATCTCAAAACATTATTTCAATAACTACGCAGACTCACCTACCAAACATTTTCAATTGAATTGCTAGAAACTAAGGTTCAGATCTCATTGAAGTGTTAATGAGTTTTTGTACCCAATGTGGGCTCATAACTCTATGAAAAGTTCCAAGATTTATGGCTAACGGCGGTCAAGCTACTTATTTGAATGTCTAAGGTTTCCTGCAATGCTTTACGACGTCAATGATAAGACCATTAAAGATAAGCAGATACTTGGCGTTTGGTGTTGATCACTTATATTAAATGCCATACCGCTGAAAGTAAATCACTGTAAGATAGCTTATGTTATCAATGAGAGAATAGCAAGAAAAGATTTGAATGGAAGTTTGTCAGCCAGGTGAAAAAAGTGCACTGTTTTTGCTGACGGGATACGTTGTCTCGAGTATATTATTATTCACTGATGGTAAGGGTAATAGTGGATCGCAATCAAGGTGATTAAATTAATTATTTTCGCAGTCCATCTGGTCTGCAAAGGTTTGGGCTGAACTCGACTGCGTGCCGCCCATAGCCGTTAGACAATTTTACCAAATGTGTTTTTTTTTGTGTTTTTATGGTTCTGTGTTTGCTTTTTGAGGGCGTTGTTTGTCGGTTTTTTTTTGTTTATTTTCAGTGTGTTGTCTATGTATGTCTATTTTTTATACGTTTTTGTTTGTTACTCTTCACGTTTTGGCCCCTCCTACTACTAGAGGACGAGCAGGGATAAAAAATTGCAGAATAACTAACAAAAACGTACAAAAAACACACGAAAAGACCACACATTGAAGTTAAACAAACAAACAAACAAAACACACCCCCAAAATTAAACACACAACCAAAAAAACACAAAAACAAACACAATCCGTAAAATTGTCTAACGGGTATGGGGGCCTCGTAGTCGAGTTTTATCAAGATTTGATATTTTATTAAAATCTTACTTTGTTTGATGATGTCTACTGATATTGTTTAATCTATGCTATCGAGACAAGTATCCACTGCTATAATTATTCTCATAATTTTTTATGGATATTTATTTTGGAATATTTGTATGGATTACATTTTTTCTTATATCAGTTAAATAAATTATCGACTGTTTCATTTGTGGTCTCAAATATGAATATGTACATGTGAAACATGTACCTTCCTATGTAGTTTTACTGATATTGATGCTCAGTTGCAAATCTGGTCCAAGCTATGTTTGTTCTCATATTGGTGTAGAAGTGTGGTCGAGAATTTGTGTAAAAAAACATCGTTTTCTCTTTTGGATCTCCTTCTCTAGGTGGCACCTCTGACAAGTATTTGCTGTGAAGTTGCGAACCCATACAATTTATTTTTGAAATTTAAAACATATCGTGCATTGCACATAATTTTACAAAACATGTCAAACTGTTGAACAAATTTAGTTTTTATAAAATCACTTGACTTGGTTGAATATCACTACCGTCTTCAATAGACCGATTATCCTACAGGACTTCCAGTTCTCATCTAGCTACGAACGACAAAAAATTGTGGGAACAAAACATTTATAATAAGCGCATAGTCTACAAACCAATACCAGTTGATGCACTTGGCTGTATTAACATATATAGCTATCATACAAAATAATACAGATTTTAACTACAGAACGAGAAACTCGTAGCGAGATACATCTACTTAAGACATCCAGAAAAACCATTCGATTTAGTATAATTTCTTGTAAAACAATGCAACTCGCTAGCAACTAAACTTCGTTTCACTACCGTCCTTTGTCAGAGAGCATGTCTACCTTTTGCAGACTTTCAAAAAGCCCATTCGCCTTCGCATGCCAAGCATTCAGGCTGCTTGCCTGCATTCGTATCGAAAACCGAACGTCGAGAAAGATAATTTGAACGGTAATAAGAAACATTGAAGATGAAGAGTGCAGCCTTTGGCTATTGATTGATAGTCATTATACCGAAGGATGATTATAAATTGTTGTGATGTCGGTAACAATACATGCATACAAGAGTAGCATACAAATTATTGCGTACAACAGAAGCAGGAATAAATGATATGTTTTGGCACTAAGAATCACCGGGAGCTGGTTTTGTTTCGAAAAATCGACGAAGAATCGGGAGAAAATGTAAAACACCATGCAGTAATGATGCAGCTCGCTACTAAGTGCTCAGGCAAGTATCGCGAAGCCAAGTAGAATAGTCAGATTGAGTTTTTGAAATGATTATGCATACGAGTAGATACATGGTGCTCTTAAGATTTAGGTGAAATAATGTAGATATTCTAAGTTAAGTCTATAAAATCAAATAGTGTCAGCCGCGGCAGGTGGTGGTCCCACGGACCCTTATGATCGCTAAACATGCAATTCAATTTCATTGCAATGCACCAATACATATATTCATGATTAGATTCTCAACATATAAAGCTTGGTTTCTTGATTCCTGTGAAATTGGCTACAAATTGCATCTATGATGTGACAAAAATGAAAGAATTTCTCAATATAAGATATGAAAATCCTTTTAGGGTGCAAACCTTCAGATCATGCTTTTGCATTACCTTCGTCTCATTTGATAAGCTTAAATGTTTAAAAATTTTAGTTTCGTATTAGTATTTTTCAACCAGAAATACTATTCATTTACTTTTTTTATTAATTTTAATTATAATTTTTTTTTCACTTTTTTAAAAATTTTTATAAATATCATAAGCACGATTTCAAGAGTAATTTAATTTAAGGACATATATATGTTATACTAGCTGACCTGGCCAGCTTCGTCCCGCCTCAGAATCAGTAAATGGTTTGTTAACTTATTAACTTATTAAGATCAAAATTAATTAAGTTCAATAGATGTACAGAAATCAAAATGAAAAGTATTTTCATTACATTGAAACGAATGTAATTCACTTTGCAGCAAGTCATTTGGGCATTGTTGCATTACTTTCTGTTAGATGGGTGGTATGCACTCGGGTCGATTACTTTCATTGAAGCACCTTGCAATATAAAAAGTATTTCTTCTTGCGCGACGAAGATTATCACGTTGTTGATCTGTACGATAAAATCGACGATTTGTCATTGACAATTGAGCCGTTTGACGTACTGCCTCTCTTTGCTCTTGTGCTTGTGAAGCACGGAGTCGAGTCGGGCCATTCTAACGCGGCGCTCTTCTCGTGCGATTTCTTGTTGAGTTGCAGTGGATTGATTCGCAATATTCCGTAGTCTAATTGCATTACAGACGGCTTCGTGGTGAAAGATTAGATCTTCGGGCTAGCGGCATTGTGAATAACACTGGAAGAGAGCACAATAGCGTTGTATGCGGATTTATTTTTTTTCTCATCCCAAATGTATGAGAAAATAAATTATCTGCACAATTCATTTTAATAGTCGTTTTACTAGTCGGGGTGGACAAATCCAACAAATCAAATCTAAAAAAAAATCGGTACAGCCGCTCTTGAGTTATTAATGGTGTAACTAACATGACTTTGTTTTATATATATATGTACAGGGTGGGTCATCAAAATCCGGACAAATCAATGAACATCCTGCAAATAGTGCTATTTATTGAAAAATGAAGTTTAAGTACAAAAACGTCTTACCTGGCATTTTGTGCATCTATTCACATTGTAATTATTCAATGTAGCCCCCATCAGCTTCAATCACGGCCTCCATTTGCGATCTTAAGCGCTCGCACGCCCTCTGCAATTCTGCGCTGTCAATATTGGCGAACGCTGCCTCAATAGCGGTCATTAATGATGTCAAATTTGGATGTCGAGACTTGTTGGTAGCCCTTTCAATCACGCTCTATACGTAGTAGTCCAAAGGATTTAAATCTGGACTATTCGGAGGCCAAAACTCCTTAGAAGTGATCAATTTGAACCTTAGAAAATATGATCAAATTGCAGCGAGCCACTCGCTTCGTTCTCACAGCCTCAGAAAGCATTTGTCTAACCTTGATCGTGTAAGAATAATATCGACGGTCCTCCTCAACGATTCTCCGCATGGTAGGCTCGCTCACATTCACAATAGACGCCAGTTTTCGTAACGATAGCCCCGGGTCTTCCAGAATCAGCTCTTCAGTCCTTTTGGTGACTTCAGGGGTTCTCACGGTGTGTTCTTTTGAGTGCTGCTTTCTTGCCGGTGTACTTGAACCTTCACTTAACTGTTCTTGAGCTTTGTACTTAGTAACAACCTCATATACAGTTGATTTCGGATATTGGAAAAATTGAATAATCTCCCGTGCTGACCACCCGGCGCGAAGACTGAATGTTCAACACATGTTTTAAACTATTTGTATACGAATCGCGACCTCTCGAAACCTTATAGAATGAGGGGAAATTTAAATTGAATTTTGTCCGGATTTTGGCGCCGCACCCTGTAGATCCTCATATAGTTTTTTGTTACTTTTAGTTCTGAAACGCTTTTATGTACAAATATTTTTCCAAACCAGAACTGTTTTTTGCACTTGTATATCGTGAGTGAATCATGAGTGATGCACTTGTATATAATGAGTGAAAAAATCTAATGCAGCCTTCATTGGATCCTATTTACCTACCTAACTCACACTATGCATAAAAGCTCATGTTGGATCGTACTTTTCGGTACAATGTAAACATGTTTTATATAATACATATAATCTGACAATTATTTTTAAATAGAAAATAGCATAATTAATTCACTGCAACTAACACTGGTATGAAAAGTTGGTTTACATCGTAAACCAATGTTTCATTACTGAACGTATCGCAATGTTCTTTCTGAAATTATAAAAATTATTTGCACATCTACCGCAGTTGCCAACGTACGTCCTTGAAAGCGATTGGACGGATAAAGTTTTGACGAAGGATGACGACTACTTTTTGAACCAACAAACAGATATGCAATATTTTTACAGCGCATTTAATTTCTAACCAATTTAGCCAATCGACTATTTCTGACATTGCATGAACGCGCCGTTATGAACTATGTATCCACGCTCAGTGGATCCATGGCAAGTTAGTAAGAAAAAGTTAGTTTATAAAATTGTACTGGGCGTTCGGTCGATTGATTTTGAATCGCTTTTTTTCGAGGAAAAAGTTGATTGCGTGGAGCATGCTGGAAGCCCAACGTCAACGTCATGGCAGTCGAATTGCAGTATTGCAATTAATTTTCAATTCTGCTCATACTTGCCGAACGTTGCACATCCTAACGTCCTCGTCCTACTTCCAGCAGCAACAACGTAAGGATACATTTCCTCAGCAAACTTGGAATGTTTCGTTTAGAAAGCCTCCATGCTTTCACGGACGGGTGGCATGTAGTTTCATTTCGATCGGGCCGGGTGACAACGGGTCGGTTCGAGCTTGGTCCTTTTGCTCCTTTATTTCCAAATATGTGAACAAAGTTGAAAACATGCCCTAACACTTTCGTTGCCCCAGGTGTCCCACTTTCAACGTTCGGGACGAACCTCTTACTCGGACTACGGCCAGATTGAGGCTGAGGAATAAGGAGCTGCTTGTACGCTGCATTTTGCACTCGCCTCGGTCCTAAGTTCCAATAGCACTGGCGACAGTGAATGATTGATTTATTCCGATGAAATGAAATAGACGAAATGAACGAGAGTTGACCAGTGGTCAGTAGGCGGAGTTTGCAATGAACGTTAAGAATTGTCGGAAATCTGAAAGGTTTGTTCCCTTCGTTCGCCCAAGACTGTTTGGGTTCGCAAACGCAACTGCAACGAAATTCCATGCAGCAAGATTTTTCGCTACAATGGACCTGTATCTTGCGTGGCTTATTTGTGTGGGGTAGGGGGTTTGCTAATTTAAATCACTGAAATATTAGGATGATATAACCTTATCATTCACAATTCATTATAATCTCCAGATAGGAGGTCTAATGGGAGGAAGAAGTATTTGGCGTTTACGCGAATGAGAGTATATACGATTTGGAGACCCTTTTGATTTAATGTTAGGTGCCAGGCATTCTCTTTAAAAATTGTCATCATTCCGACAAAGCGTTTCTTTGATTTGATTTAATCTACAAAAGTTTGAACCAGAACTGGATTCACTTGTGTTCCACGTGCGTTCGTATCTGCAACCTCGATTGGATTATTGGCGTTGCGTTGCCTTAGTACAAAATTCGCCACAATATGCTCGAAATAGTACGATCCAATGATTTTGCCGCTACTAACGAAACATTACGCGCCTAATCAATGAGGCATTCAATAAAATACGGAATTTTGTTTAAAATATTCGAGCACGATAAGATAAGCAGAAATTGTTATCGAATCAAGAGGAAGAAAAATGAAAACTAACACTGAAAACAGAAATGTTTCTAAGAGGTAATAAATTTGACGGCATTTGATCTATCCGTCGGAAGATACATTGGTATAGTCATACGCACATGTATTTGATGTGTTTGCCTTCTACATAAGCGGTACAACTGCCAATTACTTATTAATTTTTGAGAGAATGTTGTCGCTTGCATTATTGTTTAGATTTTAGATATAATTTACACATTCGAATTTGGTTTTAATTACAAATTTTAATTTGATAGCATATAGAGCATGGTATTGTAAGGCCAGGCGAGGTGGATGTCGATTGCGTTTTGTAAAACAAACATAACAAAAAATAATATTGTGCGGGAAAGACGGTAAGGCATACAACTGTCTGTTGATCGTAAAAAATACCCGCTTAAGGTATGGAACAATAAGATAAATGAAGCTATAATTTCATGCAATGTTGAGCTAGTTTTCAGTAACAGAGACTGTTTTGTAAACAACGTCATGTATATTTTTGAATCATGCAGAATTGCGTTAGACGAAATTCCAGTTAAACATTTCATTTTTCGTTCTCGTTTAGAGTCTAAGGCTGAAACTTTATGAGCAACGTTTGCTCGATTTCTACATCAAATACATACAGTAGAAGAGATAGGTAAACCATCAATATATCGTCTTTTGCTTTCTCAAAAAATAATTTTTATCAGTATAATACATGGCAAAGTGCGTCCTGTTGCCAATCAATACCGTCTTTACTGTAATGCTATAAAAGGGACATCTCTGCCACTGTACCATAGCAAACGGGGTGTCTCGTAAAATATAGAGCGATCGCACAGGAAACTTCGTCAGCCCAAGTCTTTTAAGTGGAATTCGCTAGTAGCTAGCTGGCTAGTTTAACTGTACTTATGGAGAATACATAATACTAGATAAAACAGTTGTTGTTGGCCCGAACACCCATATGTCCAGGTACCCAACCTTATTGCACCGAAGATTGTCCCGACAGCTCCTTAAGAGAAGCACGGCAATCAAAAATAATTCCCAATACTGTGTAAGGACCAGCAAGAAAACTTATAAACACATGCCTACACAATAAATCCCTTACTCTAGGGTAAAATGAAAACTAAAATAATCTAGAGTCTATTCAGTGCCAGCAACTCTATTCTAATTTAGCAACCAAAAGTATGTTCAATTTCGCTTGCATTGAGATCAATCGTCTTTCTTTTTGATTCAATGACTGTATCAGAAGCTGTAGAGCATAGAGCTATTACGTGCGTTTTTTGCTCCGATACAAAACAAACCTCTTTGATAAACGCCTTAAATTACCGTACCTAAAATGTTTATATTCTGACAATATTGATCGTATTTCAAAGTAAGCGAACTATGGTACCTAGATTGGTACAAGATTTTAATATTTTAGTCAAAGTATTACAATATTTTGATAGCGAACAAATTTGTAAAGTAATGTTACAACTAGCCCCCATGTAATTTACATGAAATATTTGCTATTTCGCGAACGCAATTGGAATTGACATTCGAAATTGACATTCGAAAGTATGTCAGACAAAATTATCAACACCTGATTTTAATATTTTAGTCAAAGTATTACAATATTTTAATAGCGAACAAATTTGTAAAGTAATGTTACAACTAGCCCCCATGTCATTTACATGAAATATCTGTTATTTCGCGAACGCAATTGGAATTGACATTCGAAATTGACATTCGAAAGTATGTCAGACAAAATTATCAACACCTGTATCTCAGCCGCCTGTTATCCAATATCTATGATTTTTACTAATGTTCGAAGAACAATAGTATTAAACTCGTTTCGCCGAAAATTCATATTTCTTTATATATATATATATATATATATATATATATATATATATATATATATATATATATATATATATATATATATATATATATATATATGTATATATGTATATATATATGTATATATACATATATATATATATATATATATATATATATATATATATATATATATATATATATATGTATATATATATGTATATATACATATATATATATATATATATATATATATATATATATATATATATATATATATATATATATATATATATATATCAGCAAAATGATTAAGGGAGATAATCTCTGGAGTGGCCGATCCGATTGAGCTGAAATTTTCGAAAAACGTAGATGTATATAGTAGGTAGGTCCATGACTTTCTCAAACTCAGATATCCTAAACCTTTTGGCGGCGGCGAGCGTTTTAGTGAATTTTGAGGAACTCCTATATTTCCAAGCAGTGTAAATTTTTGTTAAAGAAAAGTATTGGGAATGAAAACTAATTATGTTCTCAGCTTGTTTATGATAAAGAATTGGAAATTTTAAGCCGTGTGTGGGTGCAGGGTGCCTAAAAGTAGGCAAGGAATTTTTTTCAAATTTTGATTTGTCATTACTTGTAAGAAAAACAATGGATTATCGTGAAAATTACGGAGCGTATTGATGTTGACTAAAATTTGGCACATATAGATTTTCTGCATAAAGCAGGTAACCCTGTAGCTGTGGCAGGCTGCTGAAAAAAAATCCTTCAAATCATTGACCTTCCTGAAAAATTTTTGATTTTTGACAAAAATTTCAAATTTTTGATAAATTTTATCTTTTGTCCTTCATCTCAAGATAAAATTTTCAAAATTCCGATCTGCATAAGAACGGCAACCCATCACCAAATTACCTGTATTTTCAGCACTCGAAAGTTCACGAGAACTGACGACCGGATAATCCGATCATAATGAAATTTACAGGACATATTGGTATTAACTAGGACCAGGTCTGATAGAAGTGATTTTGAAATGCGGGCAACCCTGTGGTAGTGGTACCATCTTGAAAAATAACTGAGAAAAAAAACAGCTTTTTGGCCTATAACTTCCGATTCAGCCATCAGATTTTAACAAAATTTACACAGTACTTGGATGTTACTCTATGTAACATTTGGTGAAAATTTGGTTGAAAAATTAGTATAGGGCTGGCAGCTGTGGTAATTTTTGTCTCATAAATTTTGCAAATTTGCTCAGCAAAATAAAGCTTTTTTCCCTATAACTTCCGGTCATGTGTAGAAATCAAAACGAAGTTCATGCAGTAAATGGACCTTAATGTAGACCAAATTTCGTAGGAATTTCTTACAAAAATCACGAAAGGGCTGCCAGCTATGACCATTTTTGTAATTTTGTGGAATTTCTTTACTGAGCGATTATGTCATTAGATTTGCAATTGAGAATGATCCTGCAATGAAAATTAACAACAAATATTAACGTTTTAAAAATTTGAAAAGCTTTGAGGGTGGTAAATCTAAAATTCTTTTCACCCGTATACCTTCCAGCGCAGTGATTCAATCGAAACGAAATTTACTGGTTGGGTTTAACTTAACGTGAAGCAGATTTGGTATATTTTTAGTTTTGCTGCTGACACAGGCTAACCAGCATTAGCCATTTTCGAAAATATTGCACCACCAGATGCTTCAAATTACGTACTCATATGCAAAGCATTTGCGATAAAAATAAGAAACCAATTTTTAAATTTTCCAAGTTTTGAACATTTTTCAGATGGCAGCCTCAAACAACGTTTAACCGCTGAAACTTTCGATGAAATCCTCCGATGAGAACGAAATTCAAAGGATAAGTTGATTTAAGTATGAGCTTGTTAAGGTAAACTTATTGCTGCTTCATTGGAAAAATATTGCCAGCACTGAACATTTTCATCATTTGTGTTATAGTTGAGTTTTGTTGCTTGGGATAAGGAATGGTTGTACAAAAAAGTGTATTACGTCTTCCCACATTTTTTTGTCACTCAAAGACAATTTCTTCGCCAACGCAGCTGTCAGCGCTGCAGCCACTCTGTAGCTATGAACAAAAACAATGATGTAGCTTGCAACTGAAGCTGATTCAAAGTTTGATTGCCAATACATGTTCTGTTGTAAAAATGCTTAAAACACGAACTTCAAAAGATTTATTTCTTAGTTTATATTACTTGTAAAATGTTTAACAAGCCAAAAAGTTGAGAGCTAGTTAACTGCGGCTACAACCACAGAGGCATGAGCTGCTCATTGTACCTGGTTCAATGCAAACCTGTTCTTTCAGCTTCTAGACAGCTTCTGGCCTCAGTATAGCTCCAGCCGCACTGAAAAAAATCCACATAGCGCCCAGAGCCATGTAACATAGCGCATTATTTATGGCCCCATACGCCATGTACATAGTACTCTGAGCCATGCTACATGACTCCCAGTGCCATAATGTCAGAATCTACATAGCGCGTGGTCCCATGTTACATGGCGCAGCATTTATGGTGCCACACGCTATGTACATAGTACCCTGAGCCATGCAGTATAGCTCCCAGCGCCATAATTAAATGGCGCAGAAATGATGGCCCCACACGCCATATTACATAGTGCCATGAGCCATGTAATATGGCTCATGGCACTACAATTATAACTCGCAGCCATGCTGTGTGAGGAGATGTATAAATATCAGCAAGCTTCTTGAGTATAGAAGAGGATATGATATGGTCTTTGATGCAGTTGATGATAGGTGAATTCCATCACCTATCATCAACTGCTCTATCTTCAGATGCTCAGAAGTTAGAAGGCTCGTGACCTTTTGTTGGCTGGATCATCTTCATGTAGAAAATACATATTGGCCGCGGCCCAGCGAGCCGAAGTCAGACGAGACCGCCAACATGTGGACGGCATTTGACAGCTCGTCACGAAATCGCGTTGACTCGTGCTCGAATCCCACTCCGATCGGAAGTCGCACGAGTGCCAGCGGGACCGTCCCCACAATCGGGCTCGCCAGCTTTCGCCTGGGCTCGGCAAATATGTATTTTCCATATCAGATGCACTGAAAAAACACATAGCGCCAGACGCCATAATTTATAGACTTCTGGCGCTATGTACATGGTCGATTTGTGTTAAAATATAGCGCCACACGCCATAGTACATAGGAGCAGACGCTATGCTTATAGCCCTCCACGCCATGTACTATAGTCCTCCACGCCATGCAGTATAGTCCTCCACGCCATGCACTATAGTCCTCCACGCCATGCACTATAGTTCTCCACGCCATGTGCTATAGTCCCCCACGCCATGTAATATAGTCCGCCACGCCATGTACATGGCGCGGAGGACTATAGTACATGGCGTGTAGGCCTATGTACTTTGGCGTGTAGCGCTATATTTTATCACAATCCCTAAATCGACTATGTACATGGCGCCAGAAGTCTTTAAATTATGGCGTCTGGCGCCATGTGTTTTCTCATTGCGCAGCAACGCATTGTGGTCCTGCAGTTACCGAACGAAAAGTTTAGTCGAGTTATGTCAATTTGTTAATCAAGCCATAATGAACTTATGCTAACGAAAAAGGATAGAAAATCAGTGGGAGGTTTAAAATTTAAAAAATACTTGCGCACCGGAATCAATAGAAAGGCTAATTTTGCGAGAAAACCGAAGGAAATGTGTAGATTCAGTTTTAGATTTTCTAATGGTGAAATGTTTACGAATTCACTTTTTCATAGTCACAACAAACCACACAAGTTCCAGGATTTAGGAAATTTAAACATTTGTTGCTTAGTTTCATTGTATTGTACAGTGCTTATAATCACCTTTCTTCGCACAAAGTTGATGAGAATGCATAAGAATGCATTCCACCCTTTGCTAGCATCGCAGGCAAAAATTTATTACGCTTGCTTCACGTTAAGGAAAGCTACCCAGTGAATTTAGTTTTGGCCTGATGACTGCATCGGGGTGGAAAAATGTTGAGGGCTACCACCCGCACAAGCTTCAAAGTTTACAAAATTTAAACATTTGCTGTTAATTTCAATTAAAAGTTTTTGAAAATTTGATGGCAGCATGTGTGAAAATTTAAGGGTAGTACGGCTTAGTATTGAAATGACTAAAATGTTCAGTGCCAGCAACTCTATTCTAATTTAGGAACCAAAAGTATGTTCAATTTCGCTTGCATTGAGATCAATCGTCATTATTTTTCATTCAATGACTGTATCAGAAGCTGTAGAGCATAGAGCTATTACGTGCGTTTTTTGCTCCGATACAGAACAGAATAGAACTATGGCGCAAAAACAACGATCTAGTACAAAACAGCAGTGCATTTGTTAGGATTACTATAGGTTGTTGTATTCATTGTGGTAGCGCAAAACAGTTGAAAATAAAGAGAGAAAATAACGAGTGTAAACTACCACAATCGATAGAAAATAGAAAAATAACTAACAGAAAATTATCTCTTTTAACTTTCTACACATTATGAAGGCTTTTTCTAATTTCCTAACTACCAAAACATTCAGCAAAAACCTTAAAAAACCAAAGCCACCACATTCTATATTTCAGCACGTGAACTACCTTTGAGGAATAGAATTTCTGTACTAGTGAATTCACTAGTACAGGAGTGTTGTTGTTTCCAATGCGTCCAATGCTGGATACTTGCTTTGAATTGCATTTCCTGATGGCACGGTGCTGAATTCTCACGATCAAAAATTTCAGGTGCTTAAAAAGTAGGCTATTTAGTGAAGCGTTATCTTTCTTAGATGCTTATGCAGACAACATAGATATAGCATTGTTAGGACAGTATCTACACGTTGCAGTCGGGAATGTGCCTTGAATGTGAAATCGAGTAAAACGGAGATACAACTACTATATGTAGGTGAAAAAGTCAAAGGCCGTAAATAAGGGGGTGGAGAGTGCGGTAGAAAGGGTTGGATTGAGTGCATTTTTTGTGAGAGAGTTCCGTTGTGCGTGTATGGAAAAAAGGCTAACTCACATATGGGTACACGGATAGCCACTTTGTATCCATTTTCTTTTATATCTGTGTTCAAAAGGTTTTGCGCCATTGGCTCAACCGTGGCAGAATGGAAATTCCTTCTCAGTCGATGGTTTCGCTAGCTAAGTCCGAGCTAGCAACGTGTTGTTCCCCACTACTTTGGCTAAGGACCGTTTAAAAAGGGCAATCTTCTCAGCTTCAGCATTATTACAAAAAAAAAGAAAGCAGTGGACCTAATAAAATAGAAGCCATTACAGTAAAAGTTTTTGGATTCGAGTTTACACAGGTTCCAAATGTACTGGACCATCCATCAGTATAAACACATTCTTAAGTTAACGAACGCTATCCTTTCTAGTTCGACATCAAATGCTGCTGGTGATCGAACATTTCTGAAAGACAACCCGAAAAACAGGCCGAGCTAGAAGCGATTTTAGATTCTATCTACGTTCAATTGAAGGCTATGCAAATTTAGTTCTCCGATAAAATTTTAGACTATGCAAAAATTGAGACGAGCACAGTGCGTGCGACGTGACATATGCGAATTTTTTATAGCACCACAGTGCGAATTTGCATCACCCCAACTCACGCAAGCAATTCGCGTTGTCCTTTTTTGCCACCTTGGGCTGTGTCATGTCACTGCGTACGCACTGTACGCGCCTCAATTTGCGCCTAGCCTTAAGTTGACAGTTTTCCTAAATAAATTATTTACAGTCACTTTGCAGGAAGCGCATTTCCCCAACATTCATTCGGCACATTCCATCTTGCGGAAGTGACATTCAAGTTTAGGGTCTTAGAGAGAGACCAAATGGAATTTGAAGAGTTGTTAGAACTCATTGAAAAGATTGCTTTTGTGTGAAATTACACATGGCCTCGGATCCTGAAAAGGTGATGTTTCCCGAGTGTTGACAGAGCACCCCCTTTGCATTTGTAACTTCTAAGACAGTGAATGGTGGTGATGTATAGTGTAGCAATACATACTGCGAAGCCGAATTTAAGACCAGGAGCGAAGTGCTATTGCATGGGTGCGCAGAAGGAATTTCGCCACACAGCTGTTAACGATTGGACTACGGCTCATTGGGGCTACGAAACTTTACCGGTTCGATTACGTTAACCTGAAGATTGTTTTGCGGTATCGGCTACATTAGAGAGTCAACACATCAGTAACATCTGCATTATCCGTGTCAAGTGCTGAAGCGCCATCCAATGTTACAGTTGTATTGTTTTCTGTCAATTCCCAAAAGAAAATTGCTTAAGGTGTTTGCGTTACCATTGACCTGTGTGGGCGGTGTTGAAATTTGCTGTATTAAATCAAATAAACTGCAATTGGATTTTGTAAATCCGTAAAATATCGTGATCAAGGTTAGAAACTTCTGTTTTTTCTCAAACATGGCGTGCAGGACTATAGTACATGGCGTGGAGGGCTATAAGCATAGTATCTGCTCCTATGTACTTTTCGCCATGTACTATGGCGTGGGGCACTATATTTTATCACAATCTCCAAATCGACTATGTACATTGCGCAAGAAGATTATAAACTATGGCGTCTGGCGCTATGTGTTTTTTCAGTGTAGGTTCGCGATGGCCTGGCTAGCCTATAATTGAGTAAGTGTGCTATTTTTCTATTTCTTCTTAAGGCCACTTCGGCCACTCCTGCTTTTTTTAGGCCCAAGTCAGAGTGACCCCGCCAACATCTGGGGTCATGGCCCCAACAACAACAGGGGCCTGAGGTATATTTCCCTGATTTGCTAGCATACGTAATTTGTCACGTCTTGATTGGATCTGGCTTTGCAGTCCATGCTTGATAGCTAAATCTGGCCCTTTTCGGACAATAGTTCCTTTCCCTTTTTCGTGTTAAAATGCGACTAGTATAATTTCATTCACGCATGAATTATACGTAGCGTCCTTCTTTTTTCTGGGAACAAATCCACCCCCCTTAATTGAAAATCCACCCCAGCTGCGTAAAATCAGTAAAGCGGCCAACCAGCATCAGTCGGGGTAGGATTAAAGGGTGAAAACGAGGGATTTTCACGGCAATTTCTAGGGTACCCTGCTCCCGGGGCACTTTTTTTTACGTGCCGCGTTGATGATTCGCCATCACCAACTTGCTTGACAGGCTCTTGACTGGCTCTTGAAATCGATGCAATAGCCTCACACACTGTTTGTTCCTGATCATTGTAACATTTTAATAATTCTAATAATTTTAATAATGTCTCATGCATGGTAAAAAGTTAATGAAAAAACTTACTAGTAGTGCTTTGGAAACAGTATTTTTTGCTAATTTCTACGAATTCTTAAATAATACACAAATACTTCACATGCAACCAGGCTATCCTAACAAATATTATTCGTAGAGATAGTAAAAGTACGTAAAAGTAAATCGACGAGTATTGTACACACATGTGAACGTTGTTATGTATCGAGGCGTAGAACGAGAAGAAGAATAGAAGCTTCATAAGTGCATATTTTATTTTACAGCCCTTCGCCAAACACGAGCCTAAGCTCAACCACATTGTCGGCAACACCCCCATGACCGTACATATACTGTGCTCAATTTTTAATCCTTTGAAATATTTTACACAAAACGAAAAGAAACCCGAGGTCGGAGGACGACGCGGAAGGATATCGAAGTGACCGAGGAGAGGGCTCTCGAAGGCAGCAGCCAGCAGGCCTACAACTCTCTTGGTAACATTTATCTAATGTAGATACATGGGGAAGATGACGACAACGATGGGTTTGGAAATATCGCACTGTACCGAACACTGCCATAGATCATGCATTCGAAGCTTTTGCCTATATCTCATATTTTTTGCATTCGAGCAAGAGTAGATGGTCCGCCATCTATACAAATGAGTTCAGCTGCCTTGCCTGGTGTCTCCTCGGAGCCTTTCACGTTTCACCCATTGAGTGGAGGTGCTGAAGCTTCTATTCTATCTGAACTCTGCCTACCAATACGCCTCCAACTCCATCGTTTTCTGATGACGTTACGATACGAAATTTGCATGCTAACGCTACGTTTCGCTACAATTTTTTCTCCGAACACATACTTTTTCTGCACCGAATTTTGCGTGCTTGCTCCACTTCCTATCCTGTGTTTTAATACTTCTATAAAGACTAGCCTCCTCGGATCGGAAAATGGAAAAGCGAAAAATAAAGCAACATCAACAGCCTCCAAGACCCAAGCGAAATATCCGTATGAGCAAGTGACGTTAGGCTTAGCGGAACTGGAACTGAAGTTAAAGTAGGAGTGAATGTCTGCAACTACCCGGCTGGTTTTGTCGGTTTTGTGCATACGCGTACGCGACATACTCGTATGCATGGATTTGAAATTGGTGCCTGCTGTCCTTGCTGCTGCTCTGCTTAGCCTTCGTGTATTGAAATTAGTTTCATATTTTTCTTGTGTAGGAATCATCGTTCAATTTAAAGTCTAAATTGTTATGGGCTTTTGGATGTTCTATAATAGTGATTGAAAAGAAAATGGTGTTGGTGAATGAACGGTACCATTTTCGTTATCATCCAAGGCGGTCTTTCAAATTTCACATGCTTGTTTGTAACAAAAACATTTCAAATGGAAGTCAAGTAATTTTTATGCAGAGTGCTCGTCTTTCTTCAGGCGAGCAAGTAAAATCTATCCTAGGCGGCTATGCCTACGATAGGAGAGTTCTCAGGAGCGCGCTAGATAGAAACGAGTATTAGTATTGGCTACATGTTCAGAGAAGCTCAGGAAGGAGAATGGGTGATGAAAATCCATATTCGTTCATGTCTATGAATGCATCCTATCTATTTTGCACTAAGTTCAAGTGGTATGGACGGTAATATTAATATCTTTATTGTGCCCTATTCTATTCTTATCTATTATTGCTACGTACACTGAAAAAAAATCAACATGGCGCCCAGAGCTATGTAACATAGCGCATTATTTATGATCCCATACGCTATGTACATAGTACTCTGAGCTATGGAATATGGCTCCCAGCGCCATAATCTCAGAATCTACATAGCGCGTGGTCCTATGTAACATGGCGCAGCATTTATGGTCCCACAAGCTATGCGCATAGTACCCTGAGTTATGCAGTATGGCTCCCAGCGCTCTAGTTACATGGCGCAGAAATTATGGACCCACACGCTATATAACATAGTACCATGAGCCATGTAATATGGCTTCAGTTGTCACTGCAGTTATAACTCGCAGCCATACTGTGTGACGGGATGTATAAATGTCAGCAAATGACGTTTGTGTATATTTATACATGACAATGTATGACAATGATCTCATGCAATCGTATTGATATTCACTGTGATTTTGCTACCTGCTATTGAATTTTGAACGTAATGACAATTGTCCGAATGATAGATTTAACTGATAAATTCAATTTTACAAGCGGATTCAGAATCGTTTGATATATTTGACTATAGTCCCCCAGGCCATGTAATATAGTCCTCTACGCCATATAATATAGTCCACCATGCCATGTAATATAGTCCGCCACGCCATGTACATGGCGTGGAGGACTATAGTACATGGCGTGGAGGACTATAATACATGGCGTGGAGGACTATAGTATATGGCATGGAGGACTATATTACATGGCGTGGAGGACTATAGTACATGACGTGGAGAGCTATAGCACATGGCGTGGAGGAATATAGTGTATGACGTGGAGGACTACAGTACATGGCGTGGAGGACTATAGTATATGGCGTGGAGGGCTATAAGCATAGCGTCTGCGCCTATGTACTTTTCGTCATGTACTATGGCGTGTGGCGCTATATTTTATCACAATCCCAAAATCGACTGTGTACATGGACTCAGAAGTCTATAAATTATGGCGTCTGGCGCCATGTGGTTTTTCAGTGTACTTATGTGTGCTTATCTTATTTCTTAACAGTTTATCTTACCTTAAAAGGAACAAGATGTATCGTCAAATATTTCCAGGTACACACGGACCCATGATATTACTATGGTATGCGTTACTATGATTAATACGTAGAAAGCTCCACTTTAACGACACCTAAGAAAGAAAGAATTGTGGGTTTGGGTCCATTCCACGGACTTTCTACGCTTGATTGCATCGTATATTCTGCATACGCCACTATATGTAAATGACAAGGGATTATGCGCTCGTCTCAAAAACTTCTCAGCGTCATATATCGAAAACAGATATTTGATATATGAAGCTATTGTGCAGATTTTTATGCTCAGCAAATTTTATGTGTACATAAATTCACGCAAAATCAATAGCTAACAAGATATTTAGGAAAACCTGATTTTCGTGACTTTTGACCTTGGATAACTTTTGTTGTAATAGACTTTCCACATTATGTTCCTCATCTCACTATAAACATATTTCCGTTGAAAAATTTCCACTTGGATTTATTTGGCAGAGATAGTCTAGTTTTCCTGGCCTAATAATGGCGGGTAAAAAAACACATTCGTACGCAAAAAGGACGCTCAAAACAGTTATTGATCTATTGTAGGGATCTGATTTATGAACAAAAACTGGAAAGTAGAGAGTGGATAGCATGCGTCGGTGATGAAGTTTGAAGAGAAGGCTTTCATCAAAGAAGAGTCTGCGTGATCCAAGATAGAGGGCTAGGAACTAAAAATATAAGATAAGGAACCAAAAGTGTAAGATATGTTACGATATTTCTAGACATGCAGAGTGAGGAAGTTGTTCAACTTGCTCAGGCCATTTGGAATATGTAATATCGTAGTCATCGTGAGAATGTATGATGCTTAAAATTTCAATGACGTCCGCATATACAAGAGATGACGTGAGAGATACAAGAGATAAAAGAGATAGCGTGAATAAATAACAGAAACAGCATGGAACCAAGAACGAATCTTTGAGAAGTCGCAGACATTAGAAAAAAAGGGAGTGGAGGAACATGAATTGGCGATTACTACAAAAATACGGCTATTTGCATAAGAGGAAAACCAAGAAAGGAGCGAATAAAAAAATACATGACCTTCCACATTTAAAAGCAATAGAGTCAAATGCTATATTCAAGTAAGTGCGTAAATGCAAATCGACAAATCTTTTCGGTTTCGATTGTAATCTCTTCAGGACAATTAAGTGTACCTCTGAGTCTGTACGCTTGTACTCAAGAGCAATGACAAGCCTTTGTGTTGAACCATGGGTCGTGTTTCGATGTATTGATGCGATAGATTAGTATGATGTCACAAAAGAAAAATCAAAAGACTTCGGTTGCCTAGTTAGTATCAAGACCAGAAAAGAAGGAAGACCAATTGATAAGGACCAAATTTGAATCAGAGCGTTACAGCGGTTTTTTCGGAGAAAACCGGCCGCAACATATTTCGAATAAAAGTGAAGTGGGGTGTATGATGCGGCACAGGCGATACATAAGATAATAAAGCATTGCTTAAGTGATTGCTTAAGGGTTGAAAAGGGATGTTAGATAGAGCAATCGGGTACATTGTTGAACTGGGATTGGACTATGGTGATAATAAGGATGAAATAGTTAAAGAAATATCACTTTTTGATCAAACGGACGTAGAATTGAAATCATTCGCACACTTAGCACATTAAAATGCTCATACAAAAAAAAAATAGAGCGATCCGAATACGACTGTTTAGATAACTGCTGACTTCACAAAAGAAACATTTATACACCAAAACCATGCGTAGGCGTGAACAAGTTTAATATAGAGCAGGCAACCACCACGATTCGGCATACACTTTCCTTGATTTTCGACGACGTGCTGTGAGGTCACAAAACTGGTAGAAAAATGGGCGTCCTTTTTATAGGAAATGTGCAACCTCCACCATCAGGTTTGCCAATGATTATATGATTTTGTTCTATCCGAAATATAGCACGCAGTTGCACATCCAATAAAAAATCATCCAATTTCTCCGTTCCTCTTCAACAGGGAAAACCAGAAAATATTTAGTAAAATAATCATTGAAACTTCTGGGCTGTTTCTTTAATTC
This sequence comes from Nemotelus pantherinus, assembly GCA_963978885.1. Classification (NCBI taxonomy): domain Eukaryota; kingdom Metazoa; phylum Arthropoda; class Insecta; order Diptera; family Stratiomyidae; genus Nemotelus; species Nemotelus pantherinus. The sequence goes on from OZ022263.1 coordinate 247,679, forward strand.
CACTTCCTAACCACAATACAATTACACTGAAAAAAATCCACATAGCGCCCAGAACCATGTAACATAGCGCATTATTTATGGCCCCATACGCCATGTACATAGTACTCTGAGCCATGCAATATGGCTCCCAGCGCCATAATGTCAGAATCTACATAGCGCGTGGTCCCATGTTACATGCCGCAGCATTTATGGTGCCACACGCTATGTACATAGTACCCTGAGCCATACAGTATAGCTCCCAGCGCCATAATTACATGGCGCAGAAATGATGGCACTACAATTATAGCTCGCAGCCATGCTGTGTGAGGAGATGTCTAAATATCAGCAAGCTTCTTGAGTATAGAAGAGGATTTGATATGGTCTTTGATGCAGTTGATGATAGGTGAATTCCATCACCTATCATCAACTGCTCTATCTTCAGATGCTCAGAAGTTAGAAGGCTCGTGGCCTTTTGTTGGCTGGATCATCTTCATGTAGAAAATACATATTGGCCGAGGACCAGCGAGCCGAAGTCAGACGAGACCGCCATCATGTGGACGGCATTTGACAGCTCGTCACGAAATCGCGTTGGCTCGTGCTCAAAACCGACTCCGATCGGAAGTCGCACGAGCGCCAGCGGGACCGTCCCCACAATCGGGCTCGCCAGCTTTCGCCTGGGCTCGGCAAATATGTATTTTCCATATCAGATGCACTGAAAAAACACATAGCGCCAGACGCCATAATTTATAGACTTCTGGCGCTATGTACATGGTCGATTTGTGTTAAAATATAGCGCCACACGCCATAGTACATAGGAGCAGACGCTATGCTTATAGCCCTCCACGCCATGTACTATAGTCCTCCACGCCATGCAGTATAGTCCTCCAGGCCATGCACTATAGTCCTCCACGCCATGTGCTATAGTCCTCAACGCCATGTAATATAGTCCGCCACGCCATGTACATGGCGTGGAGGACTATAGTACATGGCGTGTAGGCCTATGTACTTTTCGCCATGTATTATGGCGTGTGGCGCTATATTTTAACACAAATCGACCATGTACATGGCGCCAGAAGTCTATAAATTATGGCGTCTGGCGTCTTAATCAACTCAGAATGATTCTTCTTCAAAAGCTTTACAACATAAAGAACAACATAAAAACATAAAAATATTCACACTATTATTTACAACAACCAAATTCTCACTATCTGATTACCATTCAGTTATTCCCGCTACTCTGAGGATACAAAGTTCTGGTAAGCATGTCTGCATAACTATCAAATGCAGTAGCTGACTTTCAATTTGGTCGAAAGTCGACAGTTGAAAACAAAGTTTAAGTTGATTTTTTCCCCAATTTTGACCAACATAGCTATGGACAGAGACCTGCATGAGGGCTGCTAATCTACAGTTGCACATCACTCCGCAACACTTATCAGAGCAGTTGTTACTGGATTCTGTCATTTGTGATTAACCGCTGATGTGACCGAATTAGCAATGTCTCCAGATTTTTTAAAATATGCCAAAATTACATTAACGTGAATCTGAGTAATTTTTTTTACTTCCAACCCAAGTACCTATCATCGATAGAATCCATTAGCATTTCACAAACATCATCATGGATATGTCAACGTAGGAAGTGTCCAACAATCACACTACGGAAATGCTTACATTTCTGTTTATTCCAAGTAAAGAGCCGTTTTAATGCAATCATTCACTTTCGCGGTCGTTGCATTGATGGCAGTCCTCTGTTTTAGGGATGGAGTATATGTCGTTTGTGACCCTCCTTGATTACCTTTTTTATTGTTTGCAAATCTCTGATCTCCTGACTTCTAACTGAAAACATTTATGCCTGTCGTTGTTCTGAAACTAATCAGCCACGTCAAAATTTGCCGCAAACCTACTGTGGTGAAACAATAACTGGCTTTTATATTCATGCGCATGTTACATCTTCGTCCGGCTAGTTGATTATCTCATCACAACTTTATCAGGAAATAAACACAAAGTTCGTGCACTAGCTCTGCTCTACTACTTGTTGAAGTCAACTGGCCGTCAAAGTATCGGGATTCGAGCATCACGTTAGCAGCTATCTGTTGTATGTAGGATAGAAATTATATTGCTACAGACTGTCAAAGCTAGCTAGGACATCATTTTAATAGAATTTCGAATAACGGCAAACAACTCAATATAATGCATTTTAAATTACCCTTGCGTCATATTCATAGAATGTGGAAACGATTCCCTGAAACGCACGAGGACCTTTAGGATTAGGATGCTACCGTGCTTTGATGACAGATACTGGAGCTAAATATTCAACGCGCTATCAAGCAGGCGAACGGAACAGTTTCGTAAATTTCATTTCTTTGCGCGCCGAAATTCTTACTATCCCGCTACGCAACGAATCAAGCCAATTCATTCAATTGGATTTTTGGAAAAGATTATCTTTTTCGGGCAAGTACGTCATAATTATCAATGGTTAAACAATTTAATAAAAATAAAGTGAAGCTTTGACTAGACTTAGTTTTTGGATTATAAGAAAAACTAAATACAGAAACTTGATCCTCTTTAGTACGGTGAGTACTTGCTAGGAAAGCAGAAGTCATTCATTTGATGAGTTGTGTTTATAAAAAAAACTCTAGCGCATCAGAAACGCTGGGAAACTGATTTTCGAAGATATTGTCTTTGAGTGATCAAAAATTGTGGAAAGATGCAATACCCTTTTTTGTAGTATCATATCAACCATTTCTTACCCAAAGCAACAAAAATCATTTCTCGATAGCATCTCCTATAACATAATGGCCGGTCCAGACGCTAGGTTTTGCACAACGTTTTATTTGCGCAGTCAAAACGTTGCGGATAACTATGCCCTATCAACTCAATTATCGCTGCAACTGTACCGTTCTCAAAATTGCACAGTTTTCCTATCCACACGCAAAGTTTTGTCTGCAACGTTTTAGACTGCGCGGATAAAACGTTGTACAAAACCTAGCGTCTGGACCGGGCTTTAGTGATGAAAATGTTCAGTTCTGCCAACACTTTTCCCCACGAAGCAGCAATAAGTCTACCATAACAAGCTCATGCTGAAATTAACCTAGTCTTTGAATTTCGTTTTCATCCCAGGATTGTGTCGAAAGTTTCAGCGATTAAACGATGTTTGAGGCTGCCATCCGAAAAATTTTCAAAACTCGGAAAATTTAAACATTGGTTCCATATTTTTATTATAAATGCTTTGTATATGAATATATAATGGAAGCATCTGTTGGTGCAATTAGTAGCATACCCAAAAATATACCAAATCTGCTTCACTTTAAGTTAAATCCACCTTGTGAATTTCGTTGAAGGGGTGAAAATAATTTTAGGGCTACAACCCACAAAACTTTTCAAGTTTTCGAAACGTTAATATTTGTTGTCAATTGTCATTGCAGGATCATTCCCATTTCAAAATTTAATGACATCGCCTAGTAAAGAAATGCAAATTAATTACAAAAATAGCCATACCTGGCGGCCCTTTCATGTTTTTTTACGACATTTGGCGTACAACAAGGTACATTATCTGCATGAATTATATTTTGATTTCGATTTGATGACTGGATCAGACGTTATAGGGAAAAAAGTTTTATTTTACTGAGTAAATTCACAAGATTTAGTTAACAAAAATTAACATAGGTGGCAACTCTATTCTAATTTTTCAACCAGAAATATCCAATGTGGCTTAGAAAGAGGTTCAGGTACCGCATGAAATTTGTTAAAATTTGGTGGCTGAATCGGAAGTTATAGGCTAAAAAGCAGTTTTTTCATAGTTAAAATTCAAAATGGTACTACTGCCACAGTGCTGCCTATATTTCAAAATCACTTCTATCAGACCTGGTCCTGGATTATACCAAAATGTTCTATAAGTTTCATAATGATCGTATTATCCGACCATCAGTTCTCGTGAACAGAAGTTTCGGCTGCTGAAAATATACGTAATTTCTTAATGGGTTGCCGTTCTTGTGCAAAGCGGAATTTTGAAAATTTCAAATTGAAATGGTGGACAAAGGCTAAAACATCAATAATTTGAATTTTTTAAAGTGCTGCGTTCCAGGCTGCAATAGTAGCTACAGAAGTGCTTCGCGGAGGATATCGTATTTCGGGTAATTGAAAGTAGCCTTTGGCATCAATTTCGTCTTTTTTTTTAGTGAAATCATAGTTAAATAAATGAACTGTGTAGGGGACACACCCATACCTCATTCTCACACTAATAAGCAGAAAGTCGAAAATTTGACCATTTCGTTCGATTTCTAACCCGTTTTCTCTTATATCTGTCTTTCTAACATAGTATTGCGCTTTGGTCTGAAAGCTTGCAGCGAGCTTTATAGCTTCTTCCAGGAATCTAAAGTTTATCAAATTGAACAAAAACCTTCGTGTCATACGGAGTTGAAGCATTTTATTATGCAAGTATTAGATGGCGTACTTCCTCCCCCTCGCTTAAGCCTGCTAGTAATGCGAATTTCCGATTTCCAAAGCTATTTTCCAGCAATTATAAGATATACTCGTATACATGACTTGGAGCATGGAAAATGCTGCAAGGGAGAAAGCTCATATGTTATAAGTCCAAGACTGGCCAATGAAATCCACTCGCAGAAACAAGGGGAAAAGAACTTGCGAGCATACATCGGTTATGGGTAGTCTGCTATATAAAGCGGAAAGATGAAAATTTCGAAGCATTTCAAATCATCACGCACGGGTAAGTAAAATGTATGAAGACAATTCCCCCTAGTAGCAAAGAGCATGCGCTATTGGAATTTCCAATGAGCGTCAGCATGCAAAAACCACACATGCAGAGATACGATCGGCCGCCGGCCAAAGCTTTCATTCATATTGAGGCGTATAAATGCGAGAATACGATGTCGTACTTTCCAAAAAGCTCTTATACATAAAGCTATAGAGCTAAAAGCATGAGTTTCCCCTTGTATAAATCTTCCCAGCCTAGGACATGCAATGTTAAAAAGAAACAACGCGTAATGGTCCGGTAATGCTTACACGCATTACGCGAAATATATCCGTAAGCATTATTTTTCCCGTTGGGAATGAATCAATTTTCGACCTCTGGTATAGTTGTGTAAGCGAGAGGTCGCAATGTGTTTGTGTACACTCAAAAAAATTTTGGATGAATTTTACCCATACAATAGTAGGAAACTGGTTTCCTACTATTATAGATGTAAATTTACAAAAGTGCGTACAAAGAATATTTTACGTCTTAAATGTGTAATTTTTTTTACGACCAAATTGTGTAATTTTACCCTAAAAAGACGTAAATTTTGGACGAACACGCATGAAATTTATGTAGCAAAGGCTACTCTTTACGAGTCTTTTAGAATAATATTTAGTTCACCATTTATTCGTGAATATCCTTCAAATTGTTTACAAAAACTATAATAAAGATTGTTTTATCAAACAAATGACATCAAAAACTATTTCGAACAATTTTAGGAAGTATACAATACTTAAGCAGGAATTTCAGCAAGCCTCTAGCCAAGTTTCAAGTTCAATAAAATTGCAATTGGAAAAATTTTATGATCCAAAAGCCACACACTTAAAATAGGGAAGTGCTATAACATACACTACTACTCCAAAATTAAATATCATTATCAAAAGACCGTAAATAGGTAACTTTAAATGTGGAATATAGAAACTTGTTGCAATTTCTTTAAGTTTATAATTTATTTTAATTTTATATATACGCATATGTACATTAATTTATAACACTTATAGCTACACCTAATTCGCTTATAGCTACACTTCTAACTCGATTATAGCTACACTTCTACACTTATTACCCGAAAAGAAAAGACTACACTTTGCACTTAACTGCTGCTATTCAAATGTAAGCAACGATCGCGAAATATCAGACTCGTGCAGTCACAATGTTACATCAATAATAAGTGAAATTCGAGCAAATGATACAATTTTACAGCTTTTGTGTAAATGTGAGCAGCGAAGTAGTAAATTTACACTCTTTTTGCTAAAGTTTACAAAACACTATTTATTATTCAGTTGATTTGGCGTAAAAGCAAAAAATGCACATCTAATGTGTAAAAAAAATTGTGATTCGTTATTTTAAACAGAAAAATGAATATATTTCCTATTATCATAGAATTAATTTTAGACCCACTTTTTAGAGTGTATAATAACATCAAATTTCATTCAGAAAATTTGATTAATTTGGAAATTTGTGTCCATGTATTATTTTCCCCTCTATCCCAATGACCCCGTAAATCGACCATGTCGAAAACTATAGAAATGTATGGAAATGAATGTTTACATAGAGACTCTACAGCGCTGAGGAGTAGAGCGGGCGGCATTGAGGGGAAAGCTGTTTTACAGAGAGTAAATTGCATGTGAAGTAAAATTGCTTCATTCACGTACGGGCTCATGCAGGGGCGGATATGCCCGGGCCTACCGGGCCTAGGGCGGCAAATTTCGGGGGCGGCAAATTTTCGATATTTTTGGGGCGGCCACTTGTCAATTTTTTTTTTTTTGGGTGGCAGTTTTTTTTCTGTCGTATATGTACATATATCTTAGTTGAATGGGCCTAACACTTCAAGCCAACCGAGCTCTCTAAAAAGTCAATGCACGCAAAAATTCACCTCTGATGTTGTTTTTGGAGAAAAAAAAATTGGACTTATAATAAATATCGAAATGCGATCACGGTAAAGGAACAAAGAAACTCAAAAATACCTAAAAAGTACCTAGAAAGTATCTGAAAATAGCTAAAAAGAGCCTAAAAAGAGCTAAAAAGATGCTAAAAAGAACCCGAATAATACCTCTTCAATTTAGGAAAAGCTTATCAGAGGTAAATATTTGCGTGCATTGATTTTTCAGAGAATTTTTTTTTATTATTATGGTTCAGGGTATATCAACTACATGCGAATCTCTTTATTTTTGATGTGTTTTTTAAATTGTACTCATTACTGAAATTCATTTCTATAAAAAAAATTCTATAAAATGAAATCTAGAACATCATAGGTCAAAATATTTCGGGTTCATTCTTAACTAATAACATATCGAACATTAATTTACAGTAGTCGAGTTCATAGTTGATCTCCAGTCAAGTGCGGAAGCAAACTTTGAACGGAATAGTATACTTACTTATAAAAATATGAGCGAAGACGTTGGAATTATAAGCGATGTAAAGGTGTATACGGTTTTGGACTGTTAAAAATTGGTATTTTCGGATTCCTTTTCTTTAGGGTACTTTAAGGTTCTTTACCGTGTGTGTTTCAATAATTATTTGTGTTGCAAGCTCGCAATAATAGGGAATTTTCACGAACGAAAAGGGGGAGGGGATAACTTTTCGGAACACACTTTTCCATCTACCCTGGAGTCTGGTAGATAAGTTTGTTTGCATGTTCTTTTTAAACGCCTCTTAAACATAGAAAAAAAACTCACAAACGTTCCAAGTCGTAATCAAAATCGGATAATATCAACATGCCGTTGAGAAAGAGGATGCTGCTAGTAGCAAATGTTTAGATCAAAAAACGGTTATAGCTCAAAAACGGTTATAGCTACAAGAAAAAGTTGTACAATCTTTTTTGTTGGAAATGTTTTAAGCTACAAATTCGTCATACATTGTTTTTCTGAAGACGTGACCGTTGTTGAGATATTTAGAAAAGGTCACTTTTGGTGACCTTTGACCCCGTATAAAAAATAACGCAGCACTCGGATCGATGGGGACTTTTGACATTTTGTTCAACACGCCAGTACCAAGGATCACACTAAAATTCAGCCTTCCCCTAATTTTTCCGAAGCACCATGTTAAATTTCCCCGGAGTATAAGGTATCTCCGTAAAATCAAAATGACGAGTTTTTAAGATAGGAGGTAATTATCGTATAAAAAAAGAATAAGGGGTCAGATGACTTTCCCGAGGAACACCAAATGTCACAACAATTTATAAAATAATCTCATTGGGCTCTAGCTAATCTAAATATTAGAGGTTAAAGTTAGAAATTGATAAAGGTTGAAATGTAAAGCAAGAACAGAGCACAATCTTTTAAAATTTTATTTGGAATCTTCTATATCTTTGAGTCACTAGCTAATATATAGTGGGTGAAGAGTTCCCTCATATACGGTATATACGGCCCAATTTTAGCGTTCTCAGACCAATACAGATGCACAGAAGTTCCAAGCTGTCAGTGTTTGATATAAATTCAATGTCAACGACCTCATGAGTGTTTTTTGAAACTTTCTTAGATCGAGCCAAGACATTAGTAAGGTCGATCTAGAAAACATTTTATTCACAAACAGTGAAACAATAGAATCTATATCATTCGTCTCGCTTGCAGTATAGTGCTGAGTATCAAGGCAATAACTGATGCAAATATACTACCAGTCAGCCTTGACTACCCAATGCAGAAAAACAGAGATTGAAGTCCAAATGTCCAGCCCGGTCAGCTCAGCTTTGGGAGATATTTTTTGGGGTGTTTACCAAGTCTTTCCACATATTATAGCAGAAACGATATTCGGCTGATTGACCTAAAGTTCCTTGGATCTGAATAGTAATCTCTCCTAAGTTTTAATATAAAGACAACATTAACATGTCGCTAATGTGACGGAATATAAAAGATCTCCTTTAGGTCTGCCACCATGTAGTCAATTCACCCCCTTAGCATAGTCGGATAGATGCTTTTCAGGCTCGGCGATTTGAAATTTTCAAATGATTCCGTCCCTGATTTTTTCACTAATGATCCCAGACTACCACGAATAGCACAAGGTTTGTATGAAGGCTCAGAAGCCTCAGAAGCTGTTCAGTCCCGGGAAATATCATCAGTTGAAGTAGCGTCGAACGAAAGAGTGTCGTAGCTCTTCAAGGAGTAAGTCAGAACTCCTCTTGAAGAACCTCTTAGCCTAATTAAGCTAGTCCACTTATCCATCCAATGTTGAGTATAGGTTGCTCAGCAAAGGTGGACTGATGTCTTTGCTGGCTAACTTCAAGAACTTCAACTTTTGTACCTGAAAAGCAGAATCTCAGCGAAATACATATCTAGAAAATCTATATTTATGCATAGTCTAAAATTTGACTTCTTCTTTTTACCAATAGCTCCAGGAAATCAGCTGTAGTCCATTGAAAAAGATCTTCAGTAAACTAATAAAAATGATAAAACTTCAAATTTTTTCTCATTCTTCTAATGCATATAAAGGTTTCAAGTACTTGGAATATAAGCCAATAATTAGGTTACCTCATGAATAATGCATTTTTATAGATCATTTATTTTACAAAATCAAGATGCATAAATCTATTTCGGTAAAACTCGACTTGATGCAGCCATGGCCTTCATATAAAAGGCCTATCGCAAAAGCAATTAACCTACAAGATGGCGGACCTAAGCTACTTTTCCCAACCAGTCCACACAGTGATGTTTTTTTATGGTTATAAATAAATTCACGAGATCCACCTACAGGAGATATGAGGAAACTCATATGTCATGTCAATCAATGTTGTTCTGGGATCTTTCACAAGCAATTTAGATATAAAAAGTCTTTAGCATCAGACCTCAATTCATTGGGACACTTATCCGAAATATCATTTGTGTAGAAGAATTTGCAGATTATCAAAATTTGATAATTTTTAAAGTGGAATAAATCCTACCAACCACAAACGGCAATTGTTTACAATACACATTGCCGAGAGTAGGTGGTAGGTATTCCAAATTGCAAAGTTCTCGCGTATACAGCACAATAAACACATCACTTTCACGACACTTATCCGAAATATCTTTTACGCGACAAAAACTTCGAAACCAGTCTCCGGATAATAGGAAAATAGACTCTATTCGCGGATTCAACCGAGCAGCACCATTCACATTGCTAATATTTACTAATTGTCAGAGAAATGTCAAACAATTGTCATTGTGCAATTCCCAATAAATCTTAATAACGAGAGGACTACACCATTTTAAAAAGTAGCTTAATACCTGTCAGATTGCAAGTCGCGATAGGCCTTTTATATGAAGGCCATGATGCAGCACATAGCCGTTGCATGAATTTGCCGATAGATGTCTGGCTAATATGTTTGGGTTTTTGTGGTTGTGTGTTTGCTTTTGGGGTGTTTTTGCTTGTTTGTTTTTCTTAATTGTGTTGTCTTCTCGAGTATTTTCTTGTATAATTTTGTGTGTTTTTCTTCAATTTTCGACCCCTGCTGCCTCCTATTCGCCCTCTGGTGGTAGAATTTCCCGGCTGTGGTGATCAAGTCGAGTTTACCCTCTATTTCTAATTTAATATACTTACATTTTTGATCATTTTCGAGAATTTTTTTTGATCTGCGTGGTAGATTTTAAACACCCCTCTTCTAACAATTCACCTGACAGCGACGAAAAGTATTCCTCAACTACCGTTCTGACATTCTTTATAGAATCTATAATTTTTCCATCAATTGATTATTTTGTAGACACCAGTAATAATCCGATCGTGCCATGGCCGGTGAATAAAGTGGACGCAGCAAAGGTTCGCATGAAAACTGCTCGAGCTTCTGTTTGCGCCATCTGAATTCGCAGAACGTGACTAAACTTGCAAGCTGTGCTTTGGAACATTGTCGTCTTTATTGAACTAATCAAACAAACCATGCCAAATCTTTTGGCGTTTCATTATTTTGTTGATTAGCTATCGCTAGAACTGCCCTACACGCTTTAAAACCTGCGTTAAAAATAAGCACAAGGTAAAGTTACTGCCTGCTATTAAAGAAAGCAATGCAAGTGGTTTCAGTTTTCTAATTTATGCATTTGAAAAAAAAACGCATTATTTGTGGGTTAGCCCAATCTATATCATAAGTATGAAAAATTATTTTGCTTAAATTCATTTAGATTTCTATAACAATAATAATCTTTATTGAAGCAAGCTAGTCGTGTACAATAATTAAGAATTTGGAGTGTAACTTAAGTTTCTAAATTCACATTCTGTGAAGTGCTTCCACATCGGTTCTCATGAAAATGCAGGCCGAATTTATGGAAAATGTATTGAAAATGTTTTTGGTTTATTTAGAAACAAGTGAATAAAAATGTTGATATTATTCAATTTTTTTTCTGGAATTTTCCGTTTTGTAAAGAAACCTATGCATGCTATTTTACATACATACATTAATTCAGTTACTTTACAGAAATCTAAAAATATTCGCACTCCATGCACTACAATTTTATCTATATATTTTGCTGGCGTTGGGTGGGAGATGGGATTGCTTATGCCTAGTACTATACTCTTCGCGAAACGAATTCAACGGTCAAATCCCATACAAAAAGAGCTTTCAATTCGTCAGTAAAGCTCTTTTTGTATGAGATTTGACCGTTGAATTCGTTTCGCGAAGAGTATAGTACTAGGCATTAGGTCGGAAATTCTAGGGAAAGTATCCGAAGCTTTTTAGTGTTGCCGCGTTTCCAATGCTGGCTTGGAGTGAAATGTGTTTGCGTACACTTTTGCTCTCATGCACTGTTGGATTCAAAATCAACTGGTTTCGGTGGCCGACCGAGAGGACCGGTTTTTGGGCAGCGAGCGGACGATCCCAGTGCACTTGCAGTTCAGCACTCAGACCACCAGCATCGCGACATTAATATTCTGTTTATTATTCTGTTTAACAGTGCATATTTAATTTGTATATCTAATTTGAATAAATTGTATCGAATTGAACGAATTGCTTCATAACTGCGTTTACAATCAACTCGAGCAATAATAGGACACCGGCAAGCTGCAATTACAAGGTATTAGGCACGAGGTGGTGCAGGCACGAGCCTTACGGTATCTAAAGCGGCAGCACATCCAGTTAACCTTACGAGAAGAAGAAATATAATTGGTCCAAGCACGAGGTGATAGCAGCATGAACCTGGCGGTATAGCGTATATCTCATCCTTTGCTTTCCTCACACGTGCCACCATCCCACAAACAAACATATTTTTGGTGCCGAAACCCGGGAATATTACAACACGTGTATTACAGGTACATTACTTTAGATACACATATTCTAAAATACACGGACGTGAAAAATGAGTGAAAGTGATGCCGCGGTAGATGTTGGCGCGTTGGTTAGTCGGCAGAACGCCTTGTTAGAGTCTCTTTCGAGAGTCATTACTAATTTCAAGAAAGATCCCGTGTCTCGTAAGTCGCGCACGTATTATGAAAAGCGTCTTGAGCGAATTTCTTTTATCGCTGCTGAATTTCGCGAAAATGATAGGAAGCTTATAATGAGCGGTATTTCGGATAGTGATGATTATTTAAAAAACAGTACAAATGACATGTTCGAAGAGACGTATTTAGAAACGGTTTGTGTGATTGAAGAAGATCGTGATCTAAAATTTCCTTGCTTACAGCCGCCGTTGCCTAAAACTGCCCCAGAGATCACAGCAGTAGAGCAGGCTGTTGTGGGACATTCAAACCCAATTCGACTTAATAAAATCAATATACCTACGTTTGAAGGTAGATATACCGATTGGCCTTGCTTTCGAGATTTGTTTTTTTCTCTCGTTCATAATAATAACGGTTTAGGTAACATCGAGAAATTTTGGTATCTGAAAGGTAGTCTGAAAGGTGAGCCATTCGATATGATTAAACACGTATTAACTACCGATGGGAATTACGACGCGGCTTGGTCACTTCTATCAGCCCACTATGAAAACCCCCGGGAGCTCTTCAAATCACAGATGAATTTGTTTTCATCTCAACCTAAGATCGAGAAGGAAGATTCGCATGTAATACGTTCGTTTCTGAATATTGCCCGAGAATGTAGACAAGCTCTACAAACCTTTGAACTGGATCTAGTGCACTGTGATCCCCTTCTGGTATATTTTATGGCACAGAAGCTGCCACCACAAACTGCTGGCCTTTGGGAAACTAAGCTGGGAGATACTTCTACACTTCCTACGTTCGCTATGATTGAAACCTTTTTAGTCACACGTGCTAAAACTTTAGATGCTATTATGGAAAGTAAGACTGCAACCCCTACTGTTTCTAAAACGAAACACTCTTCTAACAGTAACAACCACACTAAATCATTTCATGTGCAGTTCAACGGGAAACATAGGTCCCAACATACGGACAGTTCACCACAGTGCTGCATTTGCTCGGGAAACCATTACGTACGACGTTGTGCTCGGTTCCTGGGTATGACCACTGCAGCGCGGCGGAGTATAATTCAAGGTAAACGAGTATGCTTCAATTGCCTCGCTGATGACCACTTAGTTGCGAATTGTTCAAGCAAACGCAATTGTCATTGTGGCGCAAGACATCATACGCTATTGCACGATGAACCTTCTCAATAGTCTAAATGGCAACAAACGCCAAGCTCAGATCCACTAAGATCGCATATTGCGAGAGTGTTTCAACGCCGGGTGCTATTATCGACAGTAGTAATTAAAGTGAGAAGTTCTAATGGAAAACTTATACGAATGAGAGCCCTCCTTGACAGTGGTAGTGAGGCCTCACTTATATCTGAACGTGCTGTAACCTTGTTAAAGTTACCCACATCACCGGACAAAACCTACATTACAGGCGTAGGTAATAACGTCGCAAAGTCTTGTGAGCAAGTAGCTGAGTTTACAATTCAATCTTATGTGAGAGATTACCAAATTGACGTATTGGCATACGTCATCAAAACGCTCACAGGTATTCTTCCTGCACGACCTCTGAGCCATACCAAATGGCCACATATCGAAAATTTGTGCCTGGCTGATCCTCATTTTCATCAACCGGGGCAGATTGATCTTCTTCTGGGGGCAGACGTATATGCAGACGTTGTCATTAACGGGCTTGAAAAGCGAAAGGGGTTCCCAACCGCGCAGAATACGTTGTTTGGGTGGATTCTGTTGGGCTCCATCATATACGAGCAGCAGATCCCAAAGGAAATATTTTCCATGGTCACACGCGTCGAAGTGGACAGGCTCTTGCGTCGTTTCTGGGAAATCGAAACACTGCAAGAAGCACGAGCGCTGAGTTCAGAGGATAAATGGTGCGAACAATTTTACCTCGACACTCTTTCTAGTTCTAATGGTCGATATCAGGTTCGACTACCATTTAAAAGCTATACAGATCCGCAGCGGGTACTGGGCAAGTCGCGGGAAATAGCTATCAGACAGTTTGCCCAGCTCGAAAGGAAATTTGTTCGTAACGCAGAATATCATATGGAATATTCTAAAGCATTCAATGAATATATAAATGGTGATCAGGTAGGGCTAGTTACTGAATCAGAGGATGATATGACTGCGTATCAAAATGGGCAAATTGATGTGAAATGTTGCTATTTACCGCATCATGCGGTATTTAAGAACTCCAGCACCACTAATTTACGTATAGTGTTTAACGCTGCGAGAAAGACAAGTAACGGCAACTCCTTAAACGACATCTTACACTCAGGTCCGGCCTTGCAGAATGACTTACCATCAATTCTGACCAACTGGCGTTTCTATCAAATCGCGTTCGCCGGAGATCTGAAAAGAATGTTTTTACAAATTCTAGTACATATAAATGATGCGCAGTTTCAGAGAGTTATATGGCGTAACCACCAGTCCGAGCAAATCAAGGAATTTTTCTTAAAAACCGTTACCTTTGGCACTACATGCGCTCCCTTTCTAGCCATACGTACGATACAGCAATTGGCGGAAGATTTCCAATCGGAATATCCACTGGCCTACCATTTTCTAATGCATTGTATTTACGTCGACGACATCTTCGCGGGAGCAAGCACTATTAGCAGTGCACTAGAATTACTACGGCAGCTAGTGGGAATATTCCAAAAGCGTGGATTTCATTTGCGAAAGTGGGTAAGCAATCATGAAAAAATTCTAGAAGCAGTCGCTCCAGATGACAGAGAAATTCAATCACTTATGTCATTAAACTATGACGATACCGTCAAGACTCTTGGAATTTATTGGCAGCCCAATGAAGACACATTTAGATTCCAATTCAACTTTGACACCTCACAGCCATCGGAATTACCCTTAACAAAAAGGAAAGTTTTATCCATTATATCTCGCTTATTTGACCCTATGGGATTTATCGCACCAACGATTATCAGGGCTAAGCTGCTTATGAGAGAGCTTTGGCTCGCAAACTTGGATTGGGACGATCCAATCGCTGATGACTTTGTAGAGAAATGGGAAGCGTACAAAAAGCAACTCCAACTCCTGTCACAACTGAAAATCAGAAGATGGCTAGGAACATCAGTAGATACTCAACAGATAGAGTTGCATGGATTTTGCGACGCTTCGCAGGAAGCATACGCTGCCTCTCTTTATATAAGACTGCACGATCAAGAGGGAAACTATCATTGCCATTTACTGACATCAAAAACACGGCCGGCACCCGTCAAACCGACAACAATACCTCGCTTGGAGCTTTTAGGAGCGGTTTTATTGTCGGAGCTAGTGCAAAGGGTTCTGTTGAATTGGAAATGTTCACCAATCCCCACCAACGTAAACTGGACGGACTCCGAAATAGTTCTTTACTGGTTGCAAGGAGATCCCAAGAGATGGGAAACCTTTGTTGCTAATAGAGTGCAAAAAATCAAGGACACTAGCCCCGTGTGTCGATGGCGACATATTCCTTCAGGAGAGAATCCTGCCGACCTTGCCAGCCGAGGTATCTCGGTATCTGAGCTACTCGTTAATTCTCTTTGGTGGCATGGACCCCAATTTTTGCAAGAAAAGGAATAATTTTGGCCCAAGATCACTTTAGCCGCACCAAATGTTGGTAACCTTGGGCTTCGAGGAGTGAATGTCTATCAAGTACGTATTAACTCATCTCTGCTTGATATTTTGAACAGATTTTCGTCTTTCAATCGATTGATAAGAACTACAGCAGTAATTCAAAAGATACCCGGAAAAATTCTCCACAGAGTTCCTATTTTTCCGTTGACTACAAGGGATTTATTACAAGCTCGAAAATTTTGGATTCGAGTGGTACAATCGCAGGTCTTTTCAAAGGAATTTCGGGCTTTGCAAAACAAATATCCCATCTCGCACAAGAGTAAAATCATTAATCTTAATCCCTTTTTCGACACAGACAACCTAATGAGAGTCGGGGGTCGCCTGGAGAATTCACACCTATCATATGATGAAAAGTTTCCTATTATACTTCCTGCGTCACATCACTTTACCACCATGCTGATCAAAGAATATCATTTGATTACACTACATGGCGGTTGTCAGTTAGTTTTAAGTTGGCTTCGTAGGAGATATTGGATTTTGAGAGCTCGTAATACTGTAAGATTTGTACTTTTAAAGTGCATTACCTGTTTTAAAGCTAGAGCTCAAGCTGGCGAGCAAAGGATGGGGACACTCCCGTCACCACGCGTGGTTCCTTCTTCAGTATTTGCTTCGACGGGGGTTGATTTTGCAGGACCAATTGAAGTGAAGGCTTCCAAATGTCGGGGTAAAGTAGCATACAAGGGCTACATCACTCTTTTCGTTTGCTTTTCAACTCGCGCAATACACTTAGAACTAGTGGGTGACTTAACTACACCCACTTTCCTAGCCGCACTAAAACGTTTTTTAGCACGGCGTACAGCTTGCCAGAATATCTATAGTGATAATGGTAAAACGTTCGTGGGTGCAGCTGCTAGACTGAAATCGCAAGAAGCGGTCTGGTTGCGCGAGATTAGGGAGCATATTATCCCGTACCTCACAAATCGGTCTATTAATTGGCATTTTATTCCACCCCGAGCCCCAAACTTTGGAGGGCTATGGGAAGCCGGAGTGAAATCCGTAAAACACCACATCAAGCGTAATTGTGGGACGCGTTCATTCACCTTTGAAGAATGGTCGACGGTGTTGACGGAAATAGAAGGAATTCTAAATAGCAGACCACTCTGTCCGTATAGCACCGATCCAAACGATCTTACTCCCATCACGCCAAACCATTTTCTAAACGGTGAAATAGCTCATCCTTTACCTGAACCGGATGTTAATAATGATGAAATAAAACTTCCTAATCGTTTACGTGATCTCATTCAGATAAAGCAGCTATTTTGGAAACGTTGGAGCGCAGAATATCTTAATCAATTGCAAACCCGTCCGAAATGGTTTAAAACTTCACCGAACTTAGAAGTAAACGATCTAGTTTTAATTAAAGAAGAAAATTTGCCATCGTCGAACTGGCTAACTGGTCGCGTAGTTAAGATTCATCCCGGTAAAGATGGACTTGTTCGTGTTGCTTCTGTTCGGACTCTCACCGGAACGTTAACGAGACCAATAACAAAGCTTTGCCGGCTACCAATCGATCGAACTGATTAAATGCATTCCGACCAAATGGGTTCCAAACGTTTGTTTGTTTTTGTTTGTTTCGTACCACCTGTATCGAATCCACATCATCTACTTCCTACCCCCCTAACCCTTAAAGAGAATATTTGGTTCAAAGAACAAAGCAAGCCATACTCAGCCAACGACGTCAAAGCCCGCTGTTGTCGCCATCAAGCAGTATTGTACACCGCCAAGAAGACCATCAGATTTAACTTGGTTTAATCTATGTGAGACAAAATTGACAGCCTCTCCGAGCTATCAACGGGGCCGCTATGTTGGATTCAAAATCAACTGGTTTCGGTGGCCGACCGAGAGGACCGGTTTTTGGGCAGCGAGCGGACGATCCCAGTGCACTTGCAGTTCAGCACTCAGACCACCAGCATCGCGACATTAATATTCTGTTTATTATTCTGTTTAACAGTGCATATTTAATTTGTATATCTAATTTGAATAAATTGTATCGAATTGAACGAATTGCTTCATAACTGCGTTTACAATCAACTCGAGCAATAATAGGACACCGGCAAGCTGCAATTACAAGGTATTAGGCACGAGGTGGTGCAGGCACGAGCCTTACGGTATCTAAAGCGGCAGCACATCCAGTTAACCTTACGAGAAGAAGAAATATAATTGGTCCAAGCACGAGGTGATAGCAGCATGAACCTGGCGGTATAGCGTATATCTCATCCTTTGCTTTCCTCACACGCGCCACCATCCCACAAACAAACATGCACTTTCACATATCTTCCTCTCTCTCTAATCAATCTCTAAAATCTGTAGTTGAACTCTAGAGTAGGACCTATTTCAACTCCAGCGTGAAGCTTTTCGGACATTTTCGAATTTTTAAATTCACTACTTTCCAATAGAAGGCGTTGATGAAAGCTCTGTTTATAATGAAGTGTAAAGTGTTGTTTTCCGCGTTAAAAAAAGATAATGTCATAGAAAATACAGTTGGATGAATGATTTGTGCATTCAAATCAATAATGAAACAAATTCATAACCCGTCTGTGATAAGAATAGTCATTGAAAATTAAATTCAAATATGTGTTACGACAGATGTCGTTGTACCTTCGAAATTCAAATTCGAATGATTTCATGTGTTGAAAGTTCTGAGATTGGAGTAGGCATTGTCGCCAAATGGACAAACCAAAGGCGTATGCGATTTCAATTTGCCTTGTTTCTCCTGGGGGTCATGAATAAAAACTTTTGTAAATTTCACCTCATTAAAATTTCGAGTGAAAGTTATAATCATTACGTTCCATTAACGTTACCATAGTTTTTGATATTTTAAGGTCAAGCAAATATAGTCCTTGGTAAAAACAATGATACTGCTGAAAATTAAATTCACGGAATAAATGAGAATAGTTTGCTTTTAAAAAACACAATCAATAATACATCGATTGAAAAAAAATTGTTATACATGATTATTCTATATTAGAATTTTATATTACTTTTGTATATCATGTAGTACATCTCATTAACATATACTTTTACGTGCCTTTCGAAGAAAGTCAAATCTATCTGCTACAAACCTACTTAATGTTCAGCATCAATGAACATTTTAAAATCTGCTAAAGTATTCCTTGCAAGCTTCAGCACATTGCATATATCTAAATGGTAAATGATTCGGCCTTTCTTGATCGAATTGTAATAAAATCCTTGGCCATGGTGTAATGTGCCACCCAGCCAAGTAATCTGGGCGTGGTTTAATTTTTTTTCATCCAAAGTAATTCGCATCATTTAAGCGCCATTGTCAGCTAGATATTGGATTCAAAGTGGCGTAGTGTGCTTTTTGCTCACCAAAAATACTGGAAATTAGTAAATGGCCAAGAGTAATTTTCCATGACATTAAAACGCTCAGCTCAGTTACCTCCATCTGCACATTCAGCTCCAAACGTACTTTTACCCTCACCCGAACCTATCCCAAAATTATTGCTTGAAAATAACTAAGAATGGCAGCACCAATTACTGTCCACTGATCATTTTATTCCTACAGAAATTCCTGATATAAAATCTCGCAGGATAAGTTCAGTCGATATTGAACGATCAACAAGTAAAGAAATCTGAAAAGGGTAACTTTAATTCATGACAGCTAATGCGTACGCAGACACATTGCAGTCCAAGCCAGCATTGGAAACGCAGCCTAGTTCTGAAAGTGAATTTATCGTGTTTAAACTCCAAGCAAACATTCAAATTATTAATTAATATAACATCTAAATTTATTATTTATATAACATTTGTATTACAAATTATTATACATATTATACAAATTACTAGCTAATTTGATCGATTTAATCGTTTGTTTTCAAGAAATCTAGAAAAATTCCGATTATATTAGTTTTTCATAAAATGCCCCCAAACTAGCAATGAGTGCTACAGCTTTGAGTTTTCAAAGCACAAAATGTCATCACAATTTTCGAACTTCGAAAATCCATCATTGGGAACAGGCCAGCTACTCTGAGATTCGGCGAAAGCTCACTTCAGCATTGGAAACGCGGCCTTAAGTATATTTCTAAAATTTCGAGCAGCAGAGAATTCGAGCAGCTTTCACTTGAAAGCTTGATTTCGTTTGGTCTGACTTTTCTCCATTCCTCTATTCTCGTCATTTTCGCCAATCCGATTTTTTCGGCTTTCCGTCGTTTGCACAGGCTAAGAATATAAATTCGACATGATTTAAATAAAAAACGCTTCCCTTTCCAATACCGGTTCCATCGATAAATTTTCTAATAAAAAAGCTATAAAATTAAAATCACGTAGTTGGTTGGATTATTCAGTACAAGCAGGAAAATCTAAGAGGAGAGTGTTCTTCTCACTAGCTCAAAAAACTTCTTCGAAAATGAGCAAATTAATATTCATGCACATATTTATAATATGATCATGTGATTCCAGATTGACAAAAGATTGATTCCACAATAATTCAAAATTTTTAATTTTTAGCTTTTTGCGACATTTTGTTTTATTAACTCTCATTTCTATAATGCATTCCATTCAATTCATTCTTCAATTCTTCTTCGCCTTCTGCTCCGCCACAAACACCCAAAATATAAGTGTTGCGGTGGTTTTTGTCATTTTGTTGTTTCATGAATTTAAAAAACAAATTTAATGATTTTTATAATTTTTGTTAAAGATTTAGAAATAGTTTTACGATTTTCAAAGGATCTGGGTACGCTTTGTGGTTTGCTTGTTTTTGGGGGTCTTTTTTTAAATTAAATAATTTAAAATTTAAAATTTTCCTCCACTCTCGCCATTTTCGGCAATTGATTAATCCCGGATATCCACGTCGTTAACTCATCCATTTTTGTACAAAAACGAAACCTTTTGAAACGCCAGAAGTGAATCAGAGATTAGAACATTTTAGTTACAAAAACGACACTCGGTTCTTGTATTTAGAGAAATATTAGTCGTGGTTCTCTATTCTCGTCATTTTCGCCATGCCCCAAACATTTCTGGGCAAAGGTATCCAAAATCACCCAAAAAATTATACGTGAAATTCGCATCAATTAAATATGCCCATGGCCCAATGACAACTGCAACTGAAACTGGTACTGCATGCCAATGAGCACGCAGCAAATATAATCGGAAACGGCACAACTGCAACGTTACGGAGTAGGATTAGGTCTAGTTTCTGTTGCATCATTATCGCATTTCTACGTCGTTTACACAGCCCCCATAATCTACATTTCAGTTTCCTGAGTGTAAAACAGTGTGACAGAGAAATACTAGTCGTGGTTCGTGGTGGTGGTAACATTGGATGAGCTCAGATTGTATTTGCACTAAAGTTTGAAAAGTTTCTCCAACAAATTCTTCTTCTGAACAAAAATTTTACTGCATTATCATTTATGCGGATGGGATAAATGTGTAAGAAGCTTTTCTGGTAAAGCGAATTTGGGAATGTGCCGGTTTACACCAGTCGGACCAAAAGTGACCTGACCTAAAGCGCGGACTAAATGAACTTAGTCCTCAGATGTTTACAACGAACCCGACCTAAAATTTGCTTAGGTGGAATTTAGTCCTCGTTCGTATATGACAGCTGTCATTTAGTTTAATTTTCCTTCATGCACTGTTTTTATCGTTTCATTTGTCTCTCAAACATGTTTATTTCAATGATTTTGTGTCAAAGGGGAATGTTATGAGCTTATATTCAACATACATACATTATTAATAGTCGCGCAAAAATCAATGTTTAGGTCGCGTGTGTTTACAACGATTATAGTCCACGACCTATATTTAGGTCAGGTCGCTTGAAATCGTGGACCGACCTAAATGTAGGTCGGTCCACGAGCGTATACAGCACGTGGACTAAAAAATTTAGGTGGAATTTGGTGTTTAGTCCGCGGACTAAACGTCCGCTGTATACAGTACTAATATCGCTGACCTATAGGCCCGAAACACATTCACGGCGAAATGTCGCACAGGGCGGAGAAATTCACTGTCAAAAAATTGGAATCTAGTGTTTTGTATGTAGCGATCCCGGGATCCCGGCCAATTTCTGGTCCCGAAAATCCCGGGATTGATGAGCTCTAATCCCGGGATTTTCGGGATCAGAAATTGGCTGGTATTTCGGGGCCGGGAGTCAAGCATTATCGGCAATCAAGTTACAGCAAGACTCGAAAAGTGCAAATAGAATCCATATTTATGAGAAAACAATTAGCTCACATCAAAATGCGTAAAGAATAGAGCAAAACAAACCGATGTAACAGCTAACAAGAGAATACAAAGGGGTTTGTAAATAAATAAGTATGGACTGTTTCGCATTTAGTGCATTCGTTACATCGAATGATTTGAGGAAATTAACACTAGCGAATGCATACACAGATTTACCAAAATCCTTAACAACAATCAAAAAAAGGTTGTTGGCTATGCAAGCAGGATAAAGAAAATAATAAAAAATAAAATATAACAGGCTAGTATCTCAGGTGAACGGTTCAGTTTGATGTTTGATTAATGGACCTTGACTGCAAATAAGCGCTATATAAATATAAACATCTACTTAGTAAATTCTTACTGGAGCTTGGTGCGAGTAAGAATATCAATGACAGCTGGAAACTACCTAGATATGAGTTTAATGTTTCTCTAGGAAAAGACATTGTTACCATCGTAACTGATGGGTCAAACGAAATGCGAAAAGTAGGCAGACTAGTTGGTACAGAGCAACATATTTGTTTGGCGCATAGCATCCACTTGGCAGTTTGCGATGTTCGCTATAATATGAGGTCCATTCCAGATTAAAGAGTTGATGAAGCAGCTGATAGTCTGAACGACGACCACGAAGATTTGGATGGTCCTGAATCAGCTAACTACGTTGAAACCGGTCGCCTGCAAGACACGCTAGATCAGACGAAGGACATCAGCGCATGCATAAAGAAAATTCGTTAGGTAGTTTTATATTTTAAAAAAGCTCCAACGAAAAATAATAACGATCTTTAAAACTATGTCGGATCCGAGCAAGGCATTTAACTGTCTCCTTTAAATGGATTGTAAAACAAGATGAAATAGTCTCTTGACAATGCTCGAATAGTTTCCCATTTTGAAAAATAGTATAAATTAATAGGCCTACAATATTCAGAGCAATTAGAAGCAACAGAGTTTGATTCGATTCAGAAAATTATTGAAGTTTTACTCCCTGTAAAATTGGCTGTGACGGCCTTTAGTCGCAGACTTGTTAATTTATGCACTGCTAATACTTCATCAAGATTTGTCTTTAGGCTGTTAGGAGAAAAACGGTCTATTCTTCTGAATGCTATGAAAATTGCAATATTGGACCGAATAAAAGAGCCTCAGTGGTATGCTAAGCTATCTCCAGAATCCACATTGTACCAGCGAAAATTTACTAAATGAAATAAAATCTCTATTTTTGAAACCAAGCAACGCAAATATTAAAAAAAATACTACAATGATCTAGATGCTGAACCCTATGCTTGGTAGCCAAAGAAATGAAGAGAACCCAGTAGATACCCATATTGATCAAAACAAGATAGTCGTCAATTAACGCTACAAGAAGAGCTGCAAAAGTATGAAAATAATCAATCATGAAATGCCGCAAGAAACTAATCTAATTAAAAGAAAATGAAACTTTTCGAAAGTGGTGGCACTTGCATAGTTTGGAGCAGGCGTACCAATATTTCTCGACCGTTTCCGAGGCGTCCAAAATCGGGAATAAATTTAGAAGCAGGCTTGAAGACGATACCTTACATGCTATGCTATTGCTTCAATGTTACTTCCGAAAAACCTAATGAACTTTGGCCGAATTTTTTATATGTTACTTTATTATGTATCTCAATTCTAAGAGTTGTGTTTTGTTGTTGTGGTTTTTTGTCGTGATTTTTTGTTGTAATTTGTAATAGATGTAATTTTTAATATCTGTCTTCATACTGTCAACGTTTTGGATAATTAAAATTATTGTTTTTATTTGCATCAATAATATAAATTAGTAATAATGCAATTTTTTATACAGTTTTGAGCTTACTTATTGTTGTAGTTTTGAAATGATGGCAAATTATATAATCTGTTTACTAGAAACTTGACTTATTTTGTTGTGTTGTATTTTGAATTTCAAATCCCGGGATCCCGGGATCCCGGGATTTAAGATTTTTTAATCCCGTAATCCCGGGATTGAAAATATGGTTCGGGATTGGAATCCCTATTTGTATGGTAATGGCCACATTGCCGGCCGCCGAAATTCGAGCGAATATTTCGCAGCGTCAGGATTTGCCAATTTAAAATGTTTTTCGTTTCGTTAGCGGTGATTTAAATTTACTAGTTAAAATTGTAAATTTGTAAATTTAAATTTACAGGTTGTCATCACTGCTAGGTTGAATGAGGTTGGCGCGTTAAGGCTGGTACTGAGTTCGAGTTCACGTGAAATTTTGACATGTTTCCATTATCTGGTCATTCTTTCGAGCGAAAATTTTGACAACGGAGAAAAGCAGAGACACTGCTCATTCTTGACGGATAAAATGTCAAGAATTTCACTTTTCGATCGATTTTCTTATTGGAAAGTCATTTGCACTGCTCAATTTTCAAATTGAAACACTAAATGTCACTTTTTCGCTCGAAAGAATGAACTGCACAAACTAAATTGGCGTGAAATGATTGACAACATGTTTCAGTGCCATCTATGTTTTCAAAGCGAAAGCAACTTCAAAGCAACTTTTCATGCTAAGAACACAGTACCAAACTTGCTTATTTTCAAGCTGAATTTTCGCCGAAACAGATTTCACGTGAAATTTTGTATGAAAATTTCACGTGAAATCGAACTCAGTACTATGCTTAAAGCATAGTACTGAGTTCGATTTCACGTGAAATGCTTAAAGCATAGTACTGAGTTCGATTTCACGTGAAATTTTCATACAAAATTTCACGTGAAATCTGTTTCGGCGAAAATTCAGCTTGAAAATAAGCAAGTTTGGTACTGTGTTCTTAGCATGAAAAGTTGCTTTGAAGTTGCTTTCGCTTCGAAAACATAGATGGCACTAAAACATGTTGTCAATCATTTCACGCAAATTTAGTTTGTGCAGTTCATTCTTTCGAGCTAAAAAGTGACATTTAGTGTTTGAATTTGAAAATTGAGCAGTGCAAATGACTTTCCAATAAGAAAATCGATCGAAAATTGAAATTCTTGACATTTTATCCGTCAAGAATGAGCAGTGTCTCTGCTTTTCTCTGTTGTCAAAATTTTCGCTCGAAAGAATGGCCAGATAGTGGGGAAATGTCAAAATTTCACGTGAACTCGAACTCAGTACCAGCCTTTAAGCATAGTACTGAGTTCGATTTCACGTGAAATTTTCATTCAAAATTTCACGTGAAATTGGTTTCGGCGAAAATTTAGCTTGAAAATAAGCAAGTTTGGTACTGTGTTCTTAGCATGAAAAGTTGCTTCGAAGTTGCTCTCGCTTCGAAAATATAGATGGCACTGAAACATGTCTCCAATCATTTCACGCCAATTTAGTTTGTGCAGTTCATTCTTTCGAGCGAAAAAGTGACATTTGGTGTTTCAATTTGAAAATGGAGCAGTGCAAATGTCTTTCCAATAAGAAAATCGATCGAAAAGTGAAATTCTTGACATTTTATCCGTCAGAAATGAGCATTGTCTCTGCTTTTCTCCATTGCCAAAATTTTCGCTCGAAAGAATGCCCAGATAATGGAGACATGTCAAAATTTCACGTGAACTCGAACTCAGTACCAGCCTTTAATTGGCGCCATGAATGTAAAGGTATAAACACACTGCTGTCACGTCACGTGAGCTTACGTGCCATGACATCAGCTGACCTCACGTGACATAGTGCAGGTTTACAGCGGTCGGACCAAAAGTGACCTGACCTAAAGCGCGGACTAAATGAACTTAGTCCTCAGGCGTTTACACCAATCTGACCTAAAATTTGCTTAGGTGGAATTTAGTCCTCGTTCGTATATGACAGCTGTCATTTAGTTTAATTTTCCTTCATGCACTGTATTTATCGTTTCATTTGTCTCTCAAACATGTTTATTTCAATGATTTTGTGTCAAAGGGGAATGTTATGAGCTTATATTCAACATACATACATTATTAATAGTCGCGCAAAAATCAATGTTTAGGTCGCGTGTGTTTACAACGATTATAGTCCACGACCTACAGTGGCTCACAGCTTATTTGATACAGTGCTTCTTTAAAAAATTAAGTTGCAATAACTCAAAACATAATAACAATATCAAAAAAATTTGAACACCATTTTGAAGGCAATTGTTTGTTGTTTATTAAACAAGTTTATATTTGTTACAAAGTTTCTGTTTTACATCTTAAAAAACAAAAAAACTAAAAGTAATAACAAATTTCATATCACAGCTTATTTGATACAGTTTGATTAAACATTAAAATTGATGTGAATTATGAGGTTTCCAGTTGATTTCAATACTTTGTATGATAGCCCTTAGACTTAAGCAGAGCCTGGAGCCTATTCGGCATTGAATCAACGAGTTTTTTTGTGATGTCAGGAGTAATTTTTTGCTATACCTCTAGCAGTCCTTGTTTTGTTCTTGTGTTTTCTAATGTTGTTACCCAACAAAGTCCACAGATTCTCAATGACGTTCATATCTGGTGACTGTGCCGGCGGAGACATCAAATGAGGGCAATCCCAAATTGGCCAGGACTGCACAATTCCCGACTTGTGGTTTGGATCGTTGTCTTGGTACAACCGAAATTGGTCGCGAACACCCAGTTTTTTAGCACTTTGCAGCAAATTGTTTTTGGGTACATCAAGGTACTTTGTTTGGTTCATTGTTTCCTCAATAAACTTTAAATTTCTGACTCCGGCTGCGGACATGCAGGCTCAAACTATCACATTACCACCACCATGCTTCACAGTAGCTTTGAGGTTCTCCTTGTTTAGCTCAGTGTTTGCCTTGCGCCAGACATATGACATTCCATCGTAGCCAAAAATGTCAAACTTGGACTCGTCCGCAAAAATAACCGTATTCCAGAGCGCGGATGGCTTTCCCACATGCTTTTTGGCAAAGGCAAATCGGCTTATTGTATTTTTTTGGAAATGAATGGCTTCCTACGAGCTACTCGCCCGTTGAAATCATGGTAGCGACTCACTCAAATCATGGTCGCGACTTCCTTAACTCACGATGAACCTCAGTAACCAATTTTGGAGCGGAAATCTTTGTGTTTGCTTTCACTTTCCTTACAATGTATCGTTCGTCGGATACGGTGAAAATATTGTTTGGCGCATTTCTCCTCTTATTTTCTACCCGATTTTCGTGTACGAAGCGCTCAATTATGTGCTGCACTGTAGAGACACTCAAATTCACACTTTCAGCAATTTTTCCAACACTTTGTCCTTTTTTAAAGTGGTTTAATACCAATTCGCGCTGTTCAATTGTGGTGCGATGACCCATTTTACGATTTTGGCTCATTTTGGCACTTCAGCTTACAAGATCTTGCTAAAAATTACCTAAGCCAATGTCTAACACAATCAAAAGTTCCAGAAACAAAAACAGGACAGATTAAAGGCGCGACAAATAGAAGTTTATTCGCATTGAAGTGCCTGTATCAAATAAGCTGTGAGCTGCAATTTTTCTGCGCCTGTGGTATTTCTCTTTTACCGGACGCCGAAGAATATTGCTGGAACATTTTTTGTTTGCATTGTATTCGTTGAACATGCATCTAGTCAAATACGTTTAAATTTTTTGGATAGGGTTCTTAATTTCAAAGTTACAGTGATTTGCATTTTTAAATAGTCACTGTATCAAATAAGCTGTGAGCCACTGTATATTTAGGTCAGGTCGCTTGAAATCGTGGACCGACCTAAATTTAGGTCGGTCCGTCAGTGTTTACACCACGTGGACTAAAAAATTTAGGTGGAATTTGGTGTTTAGTCCGCGGACTAAACGTCCGCTGTATACGATACTATAGATCTGAAGTACCATTTTGGTGCTTGGAAGCACACCGCTGGCACGTCACGTCACGTCACTCGGACTCATGTGCTGGCACGTGAGCTGAGCTTACGTTCCCGATAATCTGCAAATTCAGATTTTTGAGCTCACGTGACAGCACGTTTAATATGTAACGTATATTTTTGAATGTCGTATATGGCGAAACAAGTACTGATTAATCAAAATATGCATTATAAGTGCCTACATACACATTGACTGAAGCAAATATGTGTTTGTATATGTATTTTCTAATTGGAATCGTAGTTTTAGCAAGTTTTAGTCGAGCAACTTAAATTAACTGCAACTCACGTGAGCTGCTATTATGACACAAGTGTGTTTCCAAGCGTGAGCTCATGCCACCACACGCATGACGGGACAAGGCGTGAGCTCACGTGACGTGACAGCAGTGTGTTTCTACCTTAACTGTCATTCGTCAGTGCATCGACAGCGAAATTTTCGCTACCAATGTGGTTCACCATATTCGAAAGCGAAATTCTGCATTGAACTTCGCCACCCCATACGAAGTTTCTCATTCAATGTGCTTCAAGCCTTTATTATTCGAATTTTCTGATCGCACTTGCTGCCTTCAATCTATTCGACGCAAGTTTGAGCTATACACCGGTCTGAAGGGTAGTGCGGGTAGTGCGCACAATGCTGGTGATATATTTGCGCGAATCTCGTTCGTCGGCAATGTGGGCCGGCATACAGACCAGTGCATTGAAGTTTTCAAGTTTTTCACTTCGAAGATGAAATTGCATTAATTCAAATGAGAAAATTCTTTATAATTTCGATGCTTATTTTTCGATCCAATTTAATAAACTAATGAATAAGTCACTAATAGGCGTGCTTTTTTGCTCCGATACAGAACAGAATCTAACTATGCTGCAAAAACAACGATCTAGTATAAAACAGCAGTGCATTCGCTAAGACTGACATAGGTTGCTGTATTTGCTGTGGTAGCACGCAACAACTGCAAATAAAGGGAGAAAATAACGAATGTACACTACCACAATCGATAGAAAATAGAAAAAATACTAACAGAAAATTACCTCTTTTAACTTTCTACACGTTATGAGGGCTTTTTCTAATTTCCTAACTACCAAAACAACATTCAACATAACCTTGAAAAAACCAAAGCCACCTCAGAGCAAAAAAGATAACTTCCCAAGAGCTTTTCTTTTTTCTATCAGCACATTTTATAGTTCAGCACGTGAACCACAAATGAGGAGTAGAATTTCTGTACTAGTGAATTCACTGGTACAGGAGTGTTGTTGTTTCGAATGCGTATACTCTATTCTCTACTGGATAGAGGAGAAAAAAAAACACGCCTAATATCAGTGCATACGCATTTTATATGTAAAATCACAACAAGCAAATATCTATAAGCCGAAATTGCTGCCAATCTCGTCAATTTCGAAAAGCAGGTCATCCCATGAGAAACAAACAGTGAAATCCTTTAAACTTCAACAGCTGACACTCCGAACCTACTCATGCACCCCAAATAACTCTATCCAGTTGTAACTTCTGATTTTTGTATTGTCTGGCTTTGTTGCGGCTTCCCGCTTGGAAAATTGGGTTACTAAAACATGGGCCCATTTATTGTCTTTTTGCATTGTTAGGGCAAGGTGACGATACAGCGTGCACAATGTCATCATCATCATCATCATCATCATTGCCGTCATCATCATCCTCATCACCATCATCACAAAGCTGCTACGTTACCTTCTGCAAGTGAGCACTGCACTGCATTAGATTGTATTGCATTATGTGCGGCTGAACGATATGGGTGAGAAAGGACAACAATATTATGGTAGGAGCCAGGACAAAGAAGGAAGAAGAAGCAGGTAAAGCTCGTCCTCCGCCTGCCTTCATTCGACTAGCAACTACGGCTAAATGCTAACATATCAGATATGACGTGAGCTTATTAGAACTAGCAGGACGATGTGAAGGATAATAGTATTTTTAGAATAACATTGTTTCAGGCTCCTGCTCTTCACCGAGCAGTGTGAGGCCTTGTTGCTTGGGAGACATTTGGTGGTCGCGGGACCTGGACCACGTTTGTCATGCATGTTTCTCTAAAGATTGTGGTAGAACGTGCAAAGCCTTTTGTTTGCAAGTGCAACTTTGCCGCACTGGCATATTAGTTTTGATTATGATGCATTGAAATGCTGGCAAGGTCGCGAGCATTGATGCACACAGCGCGTTGGTACAGGCAATCCGTAAGCTAGTTTTGTATGATCTGAAGGATAAAAGATATGAAATTCGCGTGTCGAATAATGGAATCAACGAAACGAATCCAGTTAATTCATGGCCATGGTTTGCGTGAGTGTGGCAAGTCTGAATGGCTGAAGGGTATCTGCTATTTTGAGTGAATTATTTTTGAAAATTACAATTGAAGGCACTGAATTTTGGTTTTGTGGCAATGCAGACAAGAGAATAAGCAGGTTTATAAATAATGTCATTGCAGCTTAAGAGCGTTTTGCATTGCAGTTGCTGTTCCAAAGTAGATCACATTCAGACACAACAAATCGGCTTTGTTCACACAATACATTCTTAAAACGACCAAAAAGCTTTCAACACCACAACGAAGGCTCATCAGGTTTGCTTCGCGCTTATGCCTAGTACTATACTCTTCGCGAAACGAATTCAACGGTCAAATCCCATACAAAAATAGCTTTTCAATTCGTCAGTAAAGCTCTTTTGTATGGGATTTGACCGTTGAATTCGTTTCGCAAAGAGTATAGTACTAGGCATTACCACGAGGTCTAAGGATGACTTTGTTTTGAACTAAACTTGGAATCTTTGCTGGCATAGATTACTTCTTAATCCATTAATAGTTTTGTATGAAACACAATTACATATAATAGTTAACAAAATAGGTATCTGCCTTAAATTTGAAATCCATTCATTGAAATCCAAATCAAACTAAATTTCTAAAATTAAAAAAAATATTATAGTTATTCTACACTGGGAGAAAAATCTTGGTAAAATCAACAATTTTCCGTAGTTGGCTTTGCGTCAACTACGGGTTTTAGTTAAAACAACCATAAGATAATTGTTGATTACTTTTATGTACCATGACGCGTGGTTGATATTCAACGTCCGTGGTGCAAAAAAACTAAGCAACCACAAACTATGGTATTCCAAAAATTTACATAGTACGAAATAGTAAATGAGTATAGTCTGTAGTGTGGAATTATGTTTGTTGAATTTAACAATTGTACAGTGGTTCGCTTACTATGAAAATTGTTGATAATTCAATATTTTGTAGTGCTAAATGAATTGATGCTCATTTTTCTATAGATCAACTATTTATCGTACTTATGAACCAATTAACACAGTTGAATCCTCGAAGGTTTCGATATTTTTTGTACCAGCAAAGTCATCTACTTTTGCATGGTCAAATGAACTATTTTTGCATAGTAGAAAGAACCATTTTCCGTAGTTCATTCGACAATTTTGAATGAATTGTTGCATTACTATCGATAATAGTTAAATCAACCACGACTTTTTCTCTCAGTGTACTGCATAGTGTATGAGACGCACTATCTTCCTTTTCAGTTTTATAGAAAAAAATTCTGTTGTATTGCCCTTCTTTTAACTTTGTGTATGCTTTGACATTTTTGGGGTTTAGAACAGCTAGACTAGTTTTCAATGTGCTCGAAGTATCAAAACAACAATGAAACAAAGAAGTGAAGAAATACTTATCACAGCAAAAACAGTATCGATTTTAAATAATTACTTGTCTCATCGAAGATTGCTCTTAACAATATTTTTACGCAGGCCATCCTTAGCGCTCATTTAATAATCCCAATTTCAAAGGTCATTCACGAGTAAAATTAAAATGTATTTTAAATGAATTTATTCTAAT
Source organism: Nemotelus pantherinus (assembly GCA_963978885.1). Lineage (NCBI taxonomy): Eukaryota > Metazoa > Arthropoda > Insecta > Diptera > Stratiomyidae > Nemotelus > Nemotelus pantherinus. The sequence continues at coordinate 279,192 of OZ022263.1, forward strand.
TTTCAGTTGATTTAAGTCTACCAGTTCACATCATCCAGCATAAGATTATGCAAACATCTCAACATCTCTTAATGCTAATGTAATTGAATATCTACACGAGTTGTAAACATACAAGTAGACATTCGTCCATTCTGGGTACTAATTCTAGTAGTAATCGCTTAAGCAAGCTGATGAGAATTATGATAAGTAGCCTGCGAAATTATGTGTTTTACAATAATTGATGTTAAGTAAATTCCACTCTTTATTAAGCGAAATGTTTAATTGCGTTATTATATTAGACTACTAATATAAAAATTAAATATAATAAAATAGTAAAATATTACTAATGAGCTAATATCAAAGCCTGAGGAGGCTACATTTGAAAATTGGCTTGGAGTGGATTGCGCATCCCTTCCCATCTATGCAATTTCAATTTTATCGATGTCTCGTCCTATCCCACCTTATGTAATCTATATTTTTTGGGTGACGAGGAAGCCTGCCCTGAACACGAGGTGGTTTTTTGGATGACAGTTCTATTATATGTCATATTTTTTCTTTTGTAAAAGACTATTCCTTGTCAATCTGATCTCTCGTATTGCCGTTATATCAGCCTTATTTATAGACAAGGCATCGACTGGTTGCTGAGCAGCCCGAGCTCTGTAGAGTTATTCAACATTCCATGAGAAAATTCTCGAATCGTTTAGCCGTTTTCGTTTGCGTGGTCGTCGTTATGGTATGAATATGGTTCCGAGCAGTGCTGTCGTTTTAGTTTTTCTCTGTGCAATAGATCGAATTTTGAAATTGCAATAGATTGCTTGACATTGCGATGGACTGATTTTAATGTGTTCACGCCCACTTCTTCGTAATGAAAGTAGTATTGTAGTGAGAAAGTGTTATATTATGTTAATTTATATAGACTAATGTCCATTTTGTTCATTATCGCTAATTTGTCTAAATTGACGCGTTATTTGTTTACTTCCTCAGCAAGTTGACTTCCGATTGAAGACAGAAGAAGAAATAAATTCAATGTTCATAAATAAAAATATATTGAAAATACAAAATAAAAACTGTAAATTCAAAACATTAAGTAGTATAATAAAAAGAAAGTTGATTCTAAGACGAAATTTGACAAATGTAAGGAAGTAATTCGTTATTCACCTTTTATGACAAAACAATTTCTTTTGAATGTTTTTACAAAAAGATCCAATAAAGATGGAAGGATATTTAGACTACTATGCTGCCTTTGCAGCCCTAAAAAGGTGAATGAAAATAAGTAACAGTGCGTGCAAACTGTATTCTAAAGTTTAATGAAGTTCCAAATCACGAACGGAAACTAAATACTAGGGATGGAGCTGTTATGCATTTTAAAAAGCCAAAATTTATCAAAAATAACACTCTTTGTGGCTTTAGGGAGGGGAATTTTTGGATAGAGCAACGCATACTATACTCAAAGTGAGGATTTTAGATCAAATTTAAGTTTTGAATCAAATATGTACTACTAAATATACTAAATTAATATTATAAGTCCCTCAAATTACCAGCAGGGCTGAGCAATGAGCAAAGGATAGAGAACGAGTTGCTCAATGCGTACAAGTCATTTTGCAGCTGAGAGCAGTTATCCGCTGAGCTGATCACTCTAAATATTTTCAGGTGGTGGGCGTGCAAAAGATAGGGGGAACTGAAGAGAGAAGGAAGATCGTGTATGACCAATATCTGAAAATGCAAGACTTCAATAATGGGAAGAATATCAGCGGATTTCTAAATAGAAGGGAGTAAAAGTTTTGGATGAAGTACTAAGGCCAAAAAAGTTGATTAAAGAACACACAGGAGTGAGGGGAATTATTTCGCAAAGGTATTCGATATATCTTCGTTGATAGCCGCCAGACTACAAAAATGATACATTTAATTCCACACATTCATTGCAGCAAAACGCCTAGCAATTGCATATAAAACAAAGATGGAACTAACTTACTAGATGTGCTGGCTAGATTAAACGGGCAGCAAATTCGCAAAAATGCAATAAATGGCACTAATTTACACCGTTGTATAGCTCCCGCGTGCTGACTCATGCGCCAGGATACAGCCTAGCATTCAAAAGACGAACTAGACATACGTATACATCTGGCACGTTTATGCATTCAAGCACGATCCTCGCAAGAGTCGACACTCGTACGCACGAGCCCTCAGTGTAATTAGTATATGTTAACTAGGTAAATAAATATTCATACAACCAATTGATAGTGTATCATTTCCCGACGCTATAAGTGGTGACCCCGAACTGTTAGAAACACGCGAACAAACTGTGAAAGTGAAAAGTGACTGTTTGTGAATGAAAAGTGAATACTGACATCAGTGAAAATGGCGGAACCAAGTGACGCCGCAGCCGCAGCAATGGCGACGTCAACGCGAGGAGATGAAACTCTGATAGATACACCACGGACAAGTTTGCCGAAGCGCAAAACGCCTTCATACTTTCCGCCGGGATATGTCGACGCAGTGCAAAGTGCCAAACTGCCAGCATTTTGGAGAGAACGGCCGAAACTATGGTTTACGTAGAATCGTCGTTTTTCTCAAGCCAAGTGCTTACGTATGCAGCGAAATTCCATGCAACAGTAACAGCGCTAAGCCTAGCCGAGCTGGAAGAGGTGGAAAGTATCGTGACGAATCCGCCAGCAACAGACAAATACATCACGCTGAAGCGTGCGTTAACGCGTCGTTATGCTGATTCGCCTGAAGATGCGCTCAATAAAGCATTGTCCGATTTAGAGCTTGGTGATTTGCGTCCATCTCAGCTATTAAATAAAATGCGATCGATGGTAGAAGAACAATTGCCAGTTGAATCGCTCAAAGCATTCTGGCTAAATAAGCTTCCAATGCGTATTCACGAAGTATTAATAATTGCCGTTCGCGAAAATTTAGACGCATTAGCAGAAATGGCGGATCGGATACACAAACAACGCACTAGCTACCACAGTGTTGACGCCAACGATCGTACTACACCCCGCCACAGCAGCTCAAATGAGATTCTGAACATGATTTCAGATCTCTCACGCCGAATGGGACGGGTTGAAATGAATGCGCCACGAGATAGCTAAAGAAGACAGCAATACAGATCCCGCTCAAGAAGTTCATTCAGACAATCGGCACGACAAGGAGGACTGTGCTTCTATCACCACAGGTTTGAAAAAAAAGAAAGAAATTGTCGCCAACCTTGCGATTTCAAGCATTCGCTTCGTACCGAAAAATTTTAAACGCTAAATATTCAGTGGTGCTTTACTTATATTGCTTTGCTTTTTATACTTGTCTCTTATAATTCTTACTACTACCTTTCTGGAATGGATAAACAAAGCAAATATATTGATTATTTATAGTATATATTGATTATTTCACATAAGTTTTAATTATCATAGACTGTAGCTGATCTTATTTTTATCATGGCAATGTAAAAAAATTGGTTCTGCAACTTTGTTTGTAGTATTACTTTCAGCAGCACATTTTCCACCCGTTTGCCATCCCCACTGGCGTGTCCTCTTCCATCTCACACCTCTTGAAGAAATTGTCAGTCCTATTCTATTCACATGAGGTGCAGTAAAGCAGTGCTCTGTAAGCAAGCCAACCGTCGCTCAAAAGCAGTATTTAAACAATTTTGAGCAGTTTTCTGTTTTACTTAAATCGGGTGATGACCATAATGTCCTGGCTACTCAAGAGTCCATCCCGTTTTGCCATTCGGTACAGTAGTAATACAGAGGCTATTTCTTGCTTCTGAAGCTTTCGTCGCCAATTCGATGGCTTTTTCGTTGCCTATGACACCACTATGCCCTGGCACCTTCATATTCCGTACAGGAATATGTTTTGCCTCTCGTTGACAGTCAATGCAGGCGTTAACAGCTCTCGAAAAGCATCTATAAGACGTAAGAGCCACTCAAAGCGTCGTTGCTTTGGTTGTTGTTCCACTACTGGACTCAACTGCTATGCGTAAAGCATTTACTTCAGACGGAAAGGCAGTAGCATGGTCTCACTGCCTATTCCACAAAAGAAGGCTCAGATCCGTTGAGTAAACGCTCGAGCCAACCCCTGTGTGCGTCTTCCCGTCCATGTAAATCAAGACGCCACTGTCGCTGGTAACTACCCGCATAACCCAGTCTGTTTTTGTGGGTATCTTAGCCTGGAAGTTCCTTCCAAGGTATATTATTTTGCTCATGTGGTCCGTGTGACTCAACTGATTTGAATCGTACCAAATGCCTGCAGTTTAAGCATGCACTTATAATGATGAATCGATCCAAAGGCATTAGCCCCAGAATCATTTGCAACCCTGGTGCATAATCAAATCGTGTCTCACTTGAATGAGCAAAGCATTCCAACAGTAGTGTGTGCTTTAGATATCGAGAAGGCTTTCGATTCCGTATGGCATGAAGGTCTTCTGTTTAAGTTGACCAAGTTTGGATTCCCGGAAGAGGTGATAAGACTCGCAGTGAACTTTCAGGAGTGCCACAAGGTTCTGTCACTGGACCAATTCTTTATACCACATTCACCGCTGACCTTCTCATTCCAGTGGGCCAACCTCAAGTCCAGTTTCTTCAATATGCCGATGGCACGCTCTTATTCGCGTCGAGCCAAGATCCGTTCAAAGCAGCGAGGAGCCTGGAATACTACTTGGCAGAATTAAGGCTTTACTTTGACGAATGGGGCGTCAAACCAAATAGCAATAAGACACAGCTTAGTGTATTCCGCAATCCTCCTAAGTATCAGAGATCGCAAACTATTCGCAACAAGACCAAAAAACTCGCTGTCTCGTTCGGAACTTCTAAGATTACTCCTAGCTCATATTTAAAGTACCTCGGTGCTGATTTTCAAGAATTTTTGAAGTTTAATCCTAACGTGCCGCGTAAAATCAAAACTGCCGAATTCGCATTTCAACGCATCAGACATCTTTTCGCCAAAAACATGGGCATGACCACCAAACTGACTGATGCTTCACCAGTCTGGATTACCTGTTCAAAGACTGCCATGGCCGAAAAAAGAATCCTCCACTTCTGCACTGGTAGGTTCTACAACCCGGTAACTAGAAGTGGCCGAAGAACTTTCTCCTCTATCAGGAGTCAGGACTTAGGGATCGGGTTGTACAATTAACAACAAGATTCTACGGACAAACTGACGGACATGAGAACGGACTGATTCGTCAATAGGGTGTACAGGTGGCTCCAATGAGCCATTTATGCGCCCCGCGAAGTCAGCGTGCTAACGGCAGTTCATGGATGCGCTCTTTAGCTATGTAGGCCTTCCGTCTAACGGAAGGGGCTAAATGTAGGACCTAAGCTAAGTTTTAGGTCTAATTAGGTTAGATTAGTTATAATTAGCTATAGGTTAGAGCTTAATTGTAGTGTAAGGTAGATTTTAAGTCAAGTATTGCCCAGGTAACCCCAGTATTTGTACAGGCTGGGTAGTATTATTAGTGTGTAAGATAAAAACTGTGTATGAAAAAAATATATTAATATAAAATGGTATAACCGCTAGATTTTAAGTTTTCGTACACGGAAAATTGTTTGTATATTTTACCCAATTTTATGTATCACTTATCCTATAGTGTATAGGGTATATATGGGCAGTGATCATTTATAGTATTTTTAGACATAGTTGCATAGTAGAACGCTATGAAATATTTTAATATAGTTTTATGGCTAAAGCTTCCATAAGCTATAGGACCTTCGTTTGAGAATCTTGGCGAACGTAGAGATACACGATAGTATTTCTTAAAATAACTTATTTGATAATATTTAAAATTATTTTGCTTCCAATAACTAAAACATGTTAAACTTTCCCATGTTTCCTTGAACAAATTGCCAGTAATCATAGCCAGTGCACTGCATCCTTTAGGCTTATTTCTAAAAACATTGCAGACAACAGAAATAAAAGAGAAAAGAAAAAATATATGACTGCTTCCAATGCGTTCACTGCTTCGGCACTGCATCGCAATGCGTTTCTTTTACATACATACATACATTTATTTACATACAACGTACGTACAGCGTCATACAACGTAATATAAGGGCTTCACAGCAAAACATGAATATGAATTATATCGAACAGCGAACTGAACACAATTTTGTTATGTGGCATATGAAACTTCTATGATAGAATAGGAGACAATACTTAGAAAGTAGATGCAACATTAGATCAGAAGCGATACGATACCTTTTGCAATAATAATATTAGGTCTGTTCCCGTACTTTCAGTCACTGAATTTTCCTGAATTTTCCTGAATCATGTGGTGGGGAGATTCATGAAAAGTACGTGAACGCTCTCATTGCATTTCCTGAAAATTGACAACCAAAACGTAACAGTTTTTGGTTTTTGGGAGAACAATAGTGATTATAAAGCCATCCTAAGCGGTGATAAATTATCGCCACAAAAATATTCGACCCTCATAGCAAAATTACGCAAAAAATATGTTGTTTGCCGCGCACATTTGAAACTATTTATTCGCACCACACCATTTGACACTTTTCAGTATTTTTCAGTAGCTCAGACCCTACTGAATTTTACTGAAAGAGGGAAAATTTTCAGTTTTCAGTAAAACGGAGTACGGGAACGGCTTCATTGCAATTAATCGCGATTAATCGCAATTAATCGTAGTAAGGGAACAGACCTATTAACAATGCGTATGAAGAAAAGTAAAGTTGGTTGCTATTTATGAGGCAGGCGACCATACACTTTTCTGTAAACGGAACTTTTTAATATGTAGTTGGAAGTCATTACAAATAGTAAGATATTCTTAATGTTGCTTTTACTATGTTGCTATGGAAAATACATTTAAGTATAGTGGGGTTGAACATAAATATGCGAACTTTTACGGCGAAATAATACATTTTCTTCCCAAACTCAGTGTTATATAATTACAGGAATATCAACCAAGAAAATTTTTCCCAGTGTAGCCAATTATACTTTGTGCTAGGCTAAGAATATACAACTAAAATAAAATAAAATATATTCTATTCAATCAATTTGCAGCCCCGCCGTTGCAGTGGTTCTTAACGCACCCGTGATACTTATGCAAACTAATCTTTGCAGTTTTGTTAGCTCCTTGAAATCGGCTTTGCTCTCCGCCGCTTTCCACCACACGATCACTCCATACACCGAAATCGGCCTCACCACACATGTATATATATATATATATAGATATATATATATATATATATATATATATATATATATATATATATATATATATATATATATATATATATATATATATATATATATATATATATATAGGTCGTCCGCAGTTTAAGAACCCAGGTATTAGAGTAAGCAGATTGGAACGCGAAAATTGCTGCGCGAGCATTACCTATTCGACCCTTCACATCAGTCCCCAGTTAAGTTTCCCCTCTCGTAGAAAGCCCAAATATTTTTTAGCACTATCAACAAGTTCCAGGGGCGATATGTGCAGCACCCCATGTGGTGCTCCCGTTCCGACTATTCTCTCCGCTTTGATCCCCAAAAAGCTGGCCTCAATTTGCCTGTTTTTGAGTAAGCGCAATGACACGCACAGCGGTTCTAACGAAGCGTGCCCCGAGAGGAAAACCGAGTCGGTTTAGCTGTGCATTACAAAACCGGAAGGCGGCCAAACCGCGGTGTGTGTCACTCACAATGCTAAAGTAATGGACGACTATACCAAATCGGTTCTACTCTCGGGAAACGCTTCGGTAGAACCGCCGTGTGTGTCATTGCGCTAAGTCCGATGCCCAGGTCGTCAAAGTCTCATCCACTCCATATCGAATCAAGTCATCAATGATACACGCAACAGTGACATTGTTGCAAACTCCGTCGGTAGGTAGGTATCCATATGTTGCATTTTCGCGTATCGTATCAAAGGAATCAATCAAAGGAATGATACGATACGAAGTAAAGTCATATTTGGACAAGTTGCGTTGCACAGCATCGGTTAGTGAATAAAAATATTGCAGCCGCGTATCGAGCTTTTTGCAACGGATCGTATTGATGATACATGGAATATTGAGTAGTCTGGACAACGTATCCGTTTAGTGAATGATACGCAACAGGGATACGATACGGAAGAAATGCTACATATGGATACCTACACGCTGAAAAATCATTGTTTTACGCTTAATATATTTTGCAGCTAATTTATTTATATTAAAAACATTTCTTAACATTATTTTATTGACCTAGCAGTAACATTATATTGCCAGCACATAGCATTCTTAAAATTTATATATTGACATGCGTGTGGTGAATTTGTCTGTTACAATATTATATTAGTAGGCCAATATTAAATAGTAAAATGGCAACAAGTTATATTAGCATCTTACAATACTATTGGTATACCAATAATTAATATTAACATGCCAATATATTATAGTAACAAGGCAATAAGTTATATTAACGTCTTACAATAGTATATTGGTATACCAATAATTAATATTAACACGCCGTCGATACGATTTTTCCATAGTCCCAAGAGGTCCCTCATCTAAGTACTAACCGCGCTCAACACTGCTTAACTTCGATGATCGGACAAGATTAGGTTATTCCAGTGTGCTATTGCCGTATTTAATATTAACATCCTTACTAACAATACAAGCAATGTACTTTGTTGTATGACCAACAATTTCACCACCTTTGGTTAATACATTTATATTGGGATAGTAATATATTTATAAACAATTTATATTTACAGATGTTCTTAATATAAAAAGTTAACAGCTTAATATATAATGTTAAACTGCAAATATAATATTGTAACCTCCTAACATAAAATATTGAGCTGTTAAAATTATGTAATGCTGTTACTATAACAATATTAAGATGTTAATATATTGATTTCGGTCATTTCTCAGCGTGTACCTTAAGAAGGTTGCTAATGCTGTAAAATTCCAATTTCAAGTCTCTGTTACGCTTGTTGAAAAGAATTAAGTTTAGTTTTTGTTGTTAGTTCTTATCGAAGCGAAAAGCATTTATTTTCATGGCTAGATCAAAAGTACTGAATTTTCGTTGATTAAATATTTTTTAGATGATTCAATTTTGGTATGGATAAATGCGTCAGCTCTGCAGTAAGATGAGCATAGTTATGTGCCTTATATTTAGCACATATCCGATTTCGGGTTGATGCATTCACAATAAAATTCAACAATCTTGCAATCTTGGCACTTGTCTATTTCAGATAAGTTCACTGAGATCATTCCACTTTTTTAAATGCACTTAAGCGAGGTATACCGTTCTAGTTGAATTTAAAGAGACTAATAAATATATATCAATGAAAAAACATTATCAATTGCAAATACAAAATTAAATTTTCGAGCCCACTCCCTGCCGGAATTGAATGTGATTTATCGTAACCTGATCGAATTAGAGTTGCCCATGTGGATTTGATGTGGATTTTACTATTATCAACAATTTTCTCTTTTTACTGCAGCATATTAGGAGTTTCTTGCTAGTTGGTCCCCAATATTATAATCATCCCAAAAGTCAATTGTCTGATGATTTATTTTTTCGTTGCCATTACACCTCAACTTTAAGAACCTTTTTATCAATAAGTGGCATCATTGTATTTTCTTTGCCCGAGGACAAAAGAAAAACCTACCCACTCGATTTATTTTCGACTTAGGCATCCGATGCCAACCAAGGCTTTGTTCCTAATCAAATTCTCTGTGTTCACTCAGATTTTCGCTCGGGCTAGAATCACAGAAGTGAATTCTTTAGACCCTAACTTCCAAGCCACACAAGTCATAAGCACTTGTTTAGTCCAAAGCAAGCACTTGTTTAGTGGGTACTTACCGCTAAAAGCTTGAACGAGTCATTACCACAATCGAATACTTACTTTAGGTCTGTTCCCGGACTTTCAGTCACTGAATTTTCCTGAATTTTCCTGAATCATGTGGTGGGGGAAATTCATGAAAAGTACGGGAACGCTCTCATTGCATTTCCTGAAAATTGACAAACAAAAGTGTCAGTTTTCGGTTTTTGGAAGAACAATAGTGATTGTACGGTTATCCTGAGCGGTGATAAATTATCGCAACAAAAATATTCGACCTTCATAGCAAAATTACGCAAAAAATATGTTGCTTGCCGCGCACATTTGAAACTATTTACTCGCACCACACCATTTGACACTTTTCAGTATTTTTCAGTAGCTCAGACCCTACTGAATTTTACTGAGAGAGGGGAAATTTTCAGTTTTCAGTAAAACGGAGTACGGGAACAGCTTCATTGCAATTAATCGCGATTAATTGTAATTAATGGTGGTACGGGAACAGACCTTTTAGCGATATTCATCAGAAACCTCAGAATGGTGCTTGCAGCTAAACTTTTACCGCATACTTAAATCCCCATACACACGATTCATATAAATTTCATGATCTTATTGCACCTCCGCCATTACTACAAAAACATATCTTCCTGTACCTGAATTTGTACCCTATTTTCTACAACTACAATATCTATGATACGCCACCCATAAAAAGCTTTACAATGCATCCATGGCATTGTCCCGCTCCTTCCATAGTCCACGTTAAACGAATGTAAAACTTTAATTTTTATTGGTCCTCTTCAGTGTCATAAATATTTCATGCCGAAAAATAAACTTTCGACGACTTCAGTGCCTGCTCCGTTTTAGAAATTCTGTACTTAAGACACATTCCGGCCAGGCATTAATTTTAAATACTTTACCGTTACGCTAAGCATTTATTATTTACGAAGACATATTTATTGGAGTTTGAACAATCCATGTAAATAACGTAAATTTGCCCAGCGCTTGAGTATGCTTTTACATAACTCTGCCCTACATCTAACTTTTAATATCCTCCTCCGTACATCCTTCCTTAAAAATGCATAAGTGTATATCACCCTTTCTTTGCAGTCATCCTATCATTTTTTACGAGTCCCTACTGCATCTGGCAATGCCACAAGTTCCTAAATGCCACAAGCTCATAAACGCCACAAGCCTAGCAAGGATGGGCATTAGCGACTTCACCCCTCGGAAAACTCAGAAAACCGAACGGTAAAAACACGAGCAACTCGCAAATCGCAACAAAAACACAAAACATTTCAAGCCATTCGGAAAAATGAAACATCCGAGCAAAAACTTGCGGCACAGTGCTCAATACTGAGATGGCATCGCTGCTATGACGTCATCGAAAAACTTCTATCCAACGACTGTGCAGCACTATGGTCACAGACAGGAGCGAATAGCAGTTACAGGCCACTCTGCTGTTCATGCCATTTTCTGCACACCGATTATAATATCCTGAACCTACAGACCGGCAATAAGTACGTTTAGCGCGGCTGGCGATGAGTGATGGGAAGCGATGGAAAGGTGGGAAGGACACAGCTTTTACGGGTCCTCTACGTGTTATAGAGTGCAGGGCCACGTACAGGACACGGCGTGGATTTTGCAGTTGAAAGTCGGGCCAGAGCACGGGACACAGCGTGTACTCGTTGGCCGTGGCCAGAAATGATTAAAGCTCACAAAGGTGGCATAGTCCTTGCGCGCACAAATCGATAAAGTTCGCAGCTATACGGAATTCCCGGGGAAAAGGCCTGCGCACTTCCCACGTGTCCTTTCAGATTGTTAATAAATTACCAAGTATTGCACCGTTTAAAATTACATTCAGATGTTTGCAAACAACAACAAGCACTAGCACTTCGTTTCCGTTTGCCATTATTTGCAGAACCTCGAGACTCGGGTTCGGGTCAACTCGGCTCAGGCTCTCGCAATATCCTGTATTCGCACACAATCACATTCGCTCCACAAAAAGCCTGGAGGAAACTCCGAGTACCAATGGAACCTTTGTTAACCGTTTTCTCTTATCTCTTGTTTGTCACCTTCACCCGCCCGATCTCGCTCGAGACTCTAAGTAGCGTACGACAGCCAGCGGATCCGAGCCCCAGTCGCCTTTACAGGGTCTGTGCATCTATGATAAGGCCATTTTCGTGAGATTCGTAGAATTCAAGGAGCAGCACCTGTGAGTGTGTTGGATATCGTCGGTCGCACCCTCAATTTTCAACAGCTCTCAGCGATGTAAAGCCAAAGCAGTTCAGTTCAGTTCCTCTCTCAACGGTGAAATTTACATCTTCCGCACCGTAAGCTTTGCGAAAGTGATTTTTGCAGAAAACTAGGCTACATTAGAATCCTTGGCAGCGTGTGACGCCTCGCGAGGATTTTTCCGAAAAGCCATTTAATTTAGGAATTTGTACAGTTTTTAAGGTCGATATACTTCGCGTAGTGGTGAAAAGTAGTAGTTTAAAGCAATTCTAAGTCCGAGCCTGAGTTTTGAACGTAGGGTATTTAAACTAATGCTCAAAGCTAAACGTTCAACGTTGCAATGATAAGCACTGAATCGCATTGAAATCATCGAAGGACACTCCCGAACCGAGAGTTAATTAGCCGTGAAATGAAGCAGCCTTAGAGTTCTTAAGTGTTCGACGATATTCGGACCGTCACTCGAATAATTATACGGTGCATGGGTGTGATTTTCTTTTTTGCAAGAAATTATCATAATTTAACTTTTATATATGGTGTTAATTGTTATTAGGGCAGGCGCAGGCGCTCTTGAGGCTCGTCGACCACACTCACACGCGCAGCGGCGCCGTAAGTGAACTGGGCACTTTCGTTGTATTTCGCGTGTCCCGCCCAGATTTTTACCAGTCTCGATTTGAAAACGGTATGGTGCAGCTGAAAACAAAAAACGCTTGTGAAAATCAGTGATTGCCAAAAACCCTGAAAGTCCTAGTGCGCCGCCTGTTCGGTTAGAAGCCAGCTCGGTTATAAGCCTGCGACGAAAATGTAAAACGTGTCCAAAGTGAAGTTTTCCGTTCTTGCAATGTACATCACACAATGGTTCCAGCCAAGTGAGAAATATCTGGGCTAGGTCCTGGCACGACAGACGACGTAATTTCCGAGCCCGCAACGCCAGGATGAACTGACCTCTGCTTTATCAGCTCCGTTCCAGTATTGCTATAATTGAAAGTGTACCGTTTCGCTCCGTGTTCCCAATGAAACCCAAGAACAGTGCAATATTTTTCACGTAAAACCGACCGAAATAGAATTCGAGTTTCAGATCGAACGCAGAAGCTCGAAATCAGCGAAGCGTAGCGGACACATAATGCTCCTTTCGCTCGACGTCGAGATGAAACTCCATTTAAAATTATCGAATTCGAAAAAGTGCAAACGGTGAGATGGACTTTTCGTCAAAACTCAGAGTCGTCGTCGTCGGGTGACATAGTGCGCTTAAACGAGGGGGCAGCAGCAGAGCAGTGTCGAACTCCACCTGCTCATCATCGCTCACTTTTCATACAGAGAAATGTTTTGCAAAATTGATTTGCTGCCAAGGGCTCGCTTCGTTACCCTATGGCTAGCACTCAACATCGCCTTCATCATCCAGCAGCCCAAGAGCAAACTCGCCACTGTACATGCAGCGTAAGTAAAAGCTCTCCGCTATTCCCACGACCTTCCTCGACACGATTAAACTCAGGCACTTAGAGACCTTATCGCGTGGAGCTGGCGTACCGTGAACTATAATAGTACTTCATGATGCCCAACTAAATCTGTTGCAGTTAAATCCTATTGGAAATTCAGGAATGTCCACGTTCAAGTGAACGCACGGCCAAACGTTACGGCATCCACCGCAGTGGACTCAGCAGCGCTCGAAGGCTCCTAGTTGCCGTGGCCTTTTCGGCAGCCACCCCCTGCAGCTCACAGCTTGCGCTGGCATAGATCTATCCGCCAAGTACCACCCTGATATCCAGCCACAGCGCCTCCCTAGCCACCCATGCCCACTTTGCAGACCTGTTAAGACGGTTCCTTTAATGTGTGTGCTAATATGGCAATAGTCGAAGAGCTATCCGATAATTTTGCACTTAACACGAGAACGCTTCACAGTCGAGTGCACTTGAGCCGTTGTGATCAAGGGTCATTCCGCAAAAAGGGTGACAAACACTTCAAACTTCAGACATAATGCCAAGCACAGTCGTTCGCCTTATCAAGATTGTTTTTGCAATCATCCATGTTCTTGCATCTTCCGCGCTTCTGACTTCTGGCTCGTTTCTTCTCATAGGTACGGAGACTGCTTTGTAGAATAAACAGTAAATGCCTGCGTCTCAAACGCCAAAACTAGCCCACGACATCGCAGAGCGAAACGTAATTTCGGAGCCAGCAGCCAGGCAATCTGAATCAAGGCACAAGCCGCCATATTTAACTTCTCATTCACCGTCGGCTCCTTTGTAGTCTGCAGGGCTTGGGGAAACCATCGAGAGCGAAAACGAAAATTGGCAATATTCGCGAAGGAAACGGGCAAAACTGGCGAGCGAAGCTTTTCGCACACCATCAATTCAAGGCATTGATTTGTTTTCACTACCTTCCATCCACCCAAACACCTTATGCGATCAGAAATATGCTGTTCGAGAGGCCAACTCAAAATTCCGTTGAAATATCAAAGTGCCATCGTTTCGCTTATTTATAGCTAGCAGCTATCTCGCTGCCGGCCCCAGTTCGCAGTTTCCAGCTCCACTGCTGCCTCCTTGATCCTTTTCCTTTCTCCGAGTCCAACTTCGCATCCCGTCCGCATGATTCTAATGTTTCCAATCTCGGATTTTCAGTACTGGTGGAGGCAGCATGTTGGGTGATGTTAACATATCTGCCATATTGGACTCATTCAGCGTCAGTTACGACAAAAGAGTAAGACCCAACTATGGAGGTAAGTGTCACTGCCCAAAATCATTGTTTTCATTAATTTGCAAAAGTTTTTGTTTCCAACTTCTCTGAATGTGCCGTCAAAGCTGCCCCGCAGCAGCTGAACTGCGAAATTCGATTCCAGAGACTTTTACAGGCTTTCGGTTGCTATTTCGCATCTGATCCTGAATTTAATCCGAAACCGATTCCAATTTTTGGCACGAGGGTTTCAGCAATAAATTCGACGCGGCTGGACTCCAAATCAGGACCAAGTGCCGTTCGTCGATAGCGCTGGGTCGGCGCGTCGAAATGTGTGTAGGTGTCATCCTGCTCACAGGATGCAATCGCAACATTCCAAATCATTTCGATCTAGCTGTCCCTCCATTCACACCAAAACGGAAACGAATCTTGAGCAAATCGAGCACTCTACGATTTGCATGAACTTTGTTTGCGAAGAGACGACAAGAAAACATACAATTTCCGGCCTGTCTATCATAAGGCAGGAAATAAAAAGCGCAGTAGAAATAGCAGAAGTAGCGGTAGCATTGCCTGCCCGCCATACTGCGCAGCATCCGAATAATCTGGAGCTCGGCGTATATGTGTTTACATCTCGGGACGATGGATAGGATATGTCCAATATTTACAAAGATGACAACGCTTGAGTGTGGGCGTAAGTAGAACGTAATAAACACAGATCGGGAAATGGAAAATGAAAAATGTGCAAACATTCTCAAATGGGTAAACAAATGGGATCGCTTTAAAGCGACAGCGGAACTGAGATGCTCTTGTTGTTCGGTTTCTGTCGACCCCGGAAGGGAGACGACAGCAATCGTGTTGATGGTAACGGCTCCGACAATGTACAGAAGGATGTGGGAAGCTACATTTCCGATAAGTTCTACATCGCCTACTTCATTAAAACATGATAGCTCAGGCTCAAGTGGGCAAAGTGCCCGAGTGATGTGCCTCGCGTCCGGAGCTTAGTTAGTGAAAAGTAGAAAGCAGAAAGCTTTGTGGCGTCTCGATGACTTTGTAGATAAAAGAAAGATACGCACATGTAAGTACATATTTACGAATACATCTGGGCATAAAGAAAGTAGCTCGTAAAGGAACTGAGTTTTCTTCAATCGATCTTGGAGACCAAATCATAAGCTGCGAATTCGGGAGAATGTGATTTTCACCAATGTGAAACATGGTAGCAGCAAAATGCGTAGACGATGCGACTGGCGGACGAATGTATGGAAGTGAATGCGAGGGAAGTTTCTTTGCTGAGTAGTACTCGTACATGTGTAATATAATCGGAGAAACAAGCGAGCAAACGAATAGGCTCCACAGTTAAACTTTAATTAATACCAATGAGGTATTTACCTTTCAGTGAAAGTTCTCATAGTAGTGGCCTGTGACGTCTTAGCGGTGGAGAAAGTCCGAAAATTGTTTGAGGAAAAATATATTCAACTTCTCTTTAAGCTATTCGGACTCGTTTGATGAAATACCAGTTGTTGAAGCATTTTTGGGAAAGTTCAGATTGAAAAATTTGTGCATTTCAAACAGATTGGAATGTTCGCAAAGGAAGTAAAAATTGAAAAAATAGAGAAATCGTGAGATTACTTACAATGAAATCGTTACTGTAATACCAGA
Organism: Nemotelus pantherinus; assembly: GCA_963978885.1. Classification (NCBI taxonomy): domain Eukaryota; kingdom Metazoa; phylum Arthropoda; class Insecta; order Diptera; family Stratiomyidae; genus Nemotelus; species Nemotelus pantherinus. Next base: position 295,492 of record OZ022263.1, read on the forward strand.
TTTCAAATTTCTTGAACTTTTAAGTTTATAGTATGCAAGAAAAATTAAAAAAGAAACAAAAAATCAATTCTGCACTGCTGTGAGGTAATGGAAATAGGTAATATATATGGCGCAAAAACTTTGTAGGTTACAAGTATAACCGCTAAGAGTAAGATGGTTGTTGAAGTTAAATTGTTCAGATCATAGACTTAAGCGAAGTATGTCTAAGAAAATATCAGGATTTTTGATTATGGTAGGTAAATATTAGGGAAAATCACAATTGTACTTGTCAAAAGAAGTACTTTGTACACTAATATGCGCTAATCAGAAATTAATCTTAGCTACACTTGCTGTTGCGTTTGGTACTATAAACAAAGTTCCCGTGATTTACTGTTGAACAGTGTTGGCATGACTAATCAATGATAGCGCTATAAAGGCAACTATCGCACTATCGTGACCGCACCCTCAGCGTAGCTATTTCGTTGAAATCAACGAAGAAAATTGCTTACGGAAAATACAAAATAGTCAATTATTTGTTTCAATGCAAAAATGCTAAAATAGATGATCATTTTTTCCGATGTAGAACTACTTACTAGATTCTTCTGACTGTAATGAGTGACTGACATATTTATGTATCAACAAATTTGCTGTAAATTTACGAAATAAGAAGACGAGTTGATAGGGACGTATAAGTTTCAATGTTTACTAACAAAAAATTTAAGTATCTTGCGAGTCAAAAAAGTTTACATACACTTATATATATATATAATTTACTTTTAAAGGCTGTAAATGGGTTTTACGACTTATTTGAAGGAATGGTGGTCGCACTTTTCCATAGTTTTTTAAATTGTGTGTACGTTCTTTTCCGCTCTAGAGATTACTTTGATCAAGAAAGTTTGACTTCAGAGAAAACCATTGGTTTCTACTCGATCTTGAAATAAGCTTCTGAGTTTACAAAAGTGCATTTGAATAAAGAAATTGAATCTTGGAAAAATATCGACTTCTTTGACGATAGTTAATTCGATATCTTTGAAAGTGACGACATTTATTATCACCTATTATCACACAAAAACTACCTATTATCACACAAAAAGCAACAGCAAACAAAAAGTAAAATCTGTTTTGGAGCTAGCTGCACAAGTTGTTTAAGCGTTTATCATGCCTATGTGCCAGCTACTGAAATGATAATATGGCTTATCAATTTAAATGGTTTTCTGAGATCTCGCCTTATGTCGAATTCATGTTTCACAAAGATGACTCTGACGTTTTGGACGTGAAGTTTGATATGGCAACGAAAAACAATTAGAAAAACTGCACTGTTAAGCCCCTATAAAAAGTACATGATGGAATCATTTAGTGATACAATAGGAAATTAAAGTTCTAAGCTTGACAAACAAATCATAGCGTTTTATGTTCATTATAATTATGACGATTTTAGGCTTGAAAAACGTGCCACAACAGTAATTTGGCCTCATATATGTATTGATTTTTGTCTAAGTTAAGCCATCAGTTCTAATATTTGTCAATCGAGAGACGAAAACAATTGAAACTCATCGGCGCCCAGTGTGGGCTCCACAAGTTTCGACTGCAACAATCTAAGACGATTTTATAATAATTTCTTACGATAAAGATAATAATAATAATAATAATTTTATTGCAGCTATTCATTTTACAAACATGATACAAATATTCAATATGAGACATACATAGCTCGCTCCTCGCAAAAGTAAGAGTACTTGTGCGCGAGTGCGGGGACCTAATACGAACTACTGCATTCAAATATATGAGAAGCTGTGATCAACTATATTAAACGTTTACATAAAATTCAAAATAAAAATTAAAATTCAAGTTAAAAAAAGCAATACAATCTTGAAATTAAAAACTAAGAACTAAAAACTAAAATTAGACAAAACGAAAAATGCATTATATCGAAAAGCTGACAAAGGGTGAAGATAGCATAAAAAGTGTAAGGCGAAACGAAAACATTAAGACTAGAATGAATACTTTAAATCTTAATGGTTTAAAAGTTAAACACAGAATCGAAGCATTGGCTTCCACTTTGAACAAACCGTTTTAAAATTGACTTGAAATTAAGCTCATTTAGCGAAAGTTTTATCTTTTGAGGGAGTTTGTTGTACAGTTTAGGTCCTAAGACACTTAGGTGCCTCGCTGTTTTAGATTTTCTACATCGAGTTGTTAAGATGGGAATTATCAATTGCCTTCTTGTTCGGTAGCCAGTAGTATGGACATTGAAATGGCTGACGTTCAGGTACATAAATTTTAAAGCCGCATATAAGTAAAGCTGACGAATATTCATTACACAAAATTCCTCGTATGCTTTAGTTGTTGATGAGAATATTGATTTTTTCAAACATATCTTAACAATTTTACTCTGCAAACTTTGTAGAGGGGCAGTATGGGATGAGAGCGCTGCATGAGAGCGCTGCAGCTCCTGGGTTCATACGAGCGTGTGAATATGAGCGAAATTGTTTAAATTGCTATACTACCCTACCTACCACCTGATTTTCAAATTTTATTATCTATTACATCATTTACATAATATCTCTAAAAATCTTTTGTGCAAGTATGTTAAAATCAATAGTGCGAAATGATCTACCCATCTATCTGCAGCATTTAGAAAAACACAAATTTTCAAAAACCTCAACGATTACTAAAATGCAGATAGGGCGTTTATGCTACGTAGGGTGGCATAGGCAAAAGTTGCGCCAGCCACTGATAGTTCACAGGCTGATATTTTGATGAAGTTTAAACATAAATTAGAAATCATTTACACCAAAAAAACATTAAAAATTTACCTGCTGAATTAGCGCTATATATCAGGATAATATTTTTATAATGTTAACTTCTAAAAAAATTGCTGCAAAATAGCAAGTTAGGTGAATGGCTTGAACCGAGGAGCGAAAAAAACGGCTGATGGAACAAACCTGACCACTTACTCTGGGATTTTCATAAATACTTACAATATCTTTAAGATAACTAGATTATTTCTTTTCGATTCAAACATACTTTAATATATCAACTTTAAATGGGAAGAAAAGCTATCCCGGAAAGCTATCAATTCAAAGTATCGTTTGTGTAAGATGGACACAGGATCGATGCATAAAACGGTCGAATAAATTATAAATAAACTCAATTTAAAACACATAGACTTATAGTAAGATAATATTCAAACAGAAAACGTACTCTTGAAGAATAAATATGTACAAGCTCCGACTATCTGACTTAAAAACAAGATTCGGACTATCCGAGAAGAGCGCTAAAATCAGGGAATATGAAGATGATGTACATGTAATGTGGGCTTAACAAACTTTCAATATCAGAATGATTTATGGAAAAAAGCATACATACATATCTATATATAATTTCTGTTGCGTCATACACTCTAGGTGTTTTGCATCCAGGACTCTCCGAAAACGTTCCTAAAACTTTGGAAAATAGAAATGACACCATAAGACCAAACACGTTTGCTTTACTAGTTTGCGGTAACTTTTTGAATTATTTGAGCGTTTCTTTCGTTACTGATTATGTCAGATTGATGATTGAGAGATAAATTTGTGTTGACGTTATTGATTTAAATCATTGATTTGAGGCACAGGTAACTCCAATTTTCACTGATATCAAAATATGGAATATATTAGGTTCATATCAGCTGAGGTTAGTATGAAATAAATTTATATCGATTAAAAGTTGTTTTTGTTGTGGTGTGCTAATCTTTCTGTGAAAGCAAACAACAAACGGGTCAAATCAAATTTATTAAATTATCGGGTAGAAAGTAAGAATTATTGGAATCTGTTGGTACTAGCAAAATAGAAGTCAGGTCCTGAATAAAGACTATGCTGAAGACATCGAAGAGAGCTTTATTTGTACAAAGTAGTTTTTTTCAAAGAATGAATGAATGAATTTCATATAGTCGTCTGAAGTTAATTTTAATTTTAGATGCACTTTTCGTAAATCTACCATACTAGCAGATACTAACATTTTATTTCTAATCGACCAGTTATTTTGTATCCTTTTTTATATATTTGCATTCTACTTTAATGGCTGTTGAAAGTTTCGATCTTTCTATAACGATTGTAGTAAGAGCAGCTGTTCTACATATATTTTCCAAAAATATGAAAGCATGAACATGATTGCTGATAAATAGCAATAAATATAGTTAATAATATCAAAGTGCCGCGCACATTAAATTAGCAATTGTGATTTTGCCTACTCATAAGCAAAAACCTCCAAAATTAATTATTAAGCAAACAATATTTATATTATCTTAACTCCACATCAAAATGCATAATGTCAGTGACTTAAAAATTATGTGAATCAGACTCCCAAACAGAAAAAAAATTATATATGACACAATGTGTATTATATCCGTGTTTCAGGACCACCGGTTGAAGTTGGCGTCACCATGTATGTTCTGTCGATCAGCTCGCTGTCTGAAGTGAAAATGGTACAGAATTAGACCATGCACTTGTACAATTATTATAATTAAAACTTACCATTCATTTATTCCTCTTCATCATTTCGTTCTCTGTCTCTTTTCACTTACTGCCTTATCAGTTTGCATAAGCGGATTGCAATAATGTATCCATCTGTATCAACTAGTCATTGAACTATTATTTTGAAACATTTTAGCTGTTTCCGGTTTAATTTTGGGTTGTTTCGTTCAATTGTCCATTTGATTTTTTTCAGTTACATGCTTTTCTCAATTTTAATCAACACTTTTCGATGAGAGATGTAATTATTTTTGATTTATGATGATTTCATTCGATGATAACATGCTCCTTACTGCAACCAATTACACACGTTTGTATACGTTCTAGATTCTGTTACGAACACATTGAATTGATTATATTTGAAACACATTCTTTTGTCGAAAGCATACAGTAAAACCTCTATGAATAAGAGAAAGTCCTTTTGATTGTCATGTATTTAAGTCGCTATTTATGTGCAGGTGTGCCGTTTAATGTAGTTTTTTGCGTAATTAAAGCTTAAACTTAATATTAACACAGTAACACACATTTAATGTTAACACGAAAATAAATAGCGTCTTAGATTGATTGCCCCCAACTCTCCCGGAAACCTACATCCAACACCCTCCTGATTTTCAATTTTGCCTTGTTTAGCCTTTGAGTTTTGTTATTTTACTGCAAATGAAATGAATTTGTGCAAAAAATAAGGCATTACCACCACCACTACCAATACTACCGCACCTTAGTATCACTTAGACAATTCCCAAAAAACCCTTTCACCAAAAAAAATCATTCAATTTCAATCAAAACTTTTTGATCGTACTTCAACTCTTTCAATTTACATTTACAAACAGTGATTTTATTTGGCAAAAAAACATCAAAACATTTTGGGCTATTTGTGTTACGTTTCTCACTGAGATCACAACGAGCGGTCCTCGCATTGTCTAAGTTTATCTGCAATAGATCTGGATTGTTGTATATTCTAGCATATCGTTTACACTTGTACTGATTTCATGCAAGCGATGGGGTCTACTCTTATAGTTTTAGGTGATTGTAACTACAATCGGAATCGGAAATGAAAACGAATGTCTGATAGAACGATTTTCGACAATGTGGAATGATGATGCTGGTTAAGGATGTAATTCCACCGTAATTAAATTGATTTGGTTTTCATTCACGTGCCTTCAAGTACATGTATGTAGCTGCGTCAGAAAAGAAACAGAAAAATCACATCGCATCGAATCGAATTGAATTAAATTGAATTGAGTTGAATTGAATTCGAACCGATCAATGTCCAGGAGTGCAATGAATCTCTTGACAATTCCAAATTCTTCTTGTCGCTCATTAACAAACAGCAAACAATATTTCCTAGAGATATAAGTCAAACTCATTACAAATCATCGAATCATGAACGTTTTTCAGTTGATTTTTCCGTTTCCTGAACCAATTCGCAATTTCAATTCGCAACAAAAGATATTCGCTTATTGGTGTCGTTTTCCATTACAATTATTGTTTTACCATTATTGAAACGTGACTATATAAAAACAATTCAAGCGGCAAACAAAACTGTGTTGCAGGTCCCCCTGTGGAAGTTGGCGTTACAATGTACGTCCTCAGTATCAGTTCGGTTTCGGAAGTTCTTATGGTACATCAATATGACTACATATCATGTTCAAATTAAAATCTTTTAGTTTGTTTTTCAGCCATTTGTGTAACATATAATTTTTTACTGAGAACTATTTGAATAATATGTTTGATCGAATTCTTTGGAGAAGATTGTTATTATTTTAGTATGTGGTAACAAAATTGTCCGCATTTAAATTTTAAATGTACCTTCTACTAACACTGCTATCTCTAATTCCTTACTCTAAACAGTTATATAAAAAAAAATTGAACCAATAATATGACCACTACTTTCTTCTCTTTTCCTCGATATTTTCAGTTCTATCCTCTCATTGGTTCGAAACTTTCCTCAAAAAACGTTTTGTTGCTCTTCCAATCCGATTGTCGCTTCTTCTTCCACAGCATTTAAGGTTTAAATGTGCCAAAAACTGTTGTTTTCAATTTCGTTAACTTTATTCATTTTCGATTTCAAAAAAGCAAAAACAAAAATTAAGTAAAGAAAGTTTGGTATCATATAAATGTTGTTACATTCGCTCTTTGTATTACGTATCACCTCACCGTTTTCGGTTGCTTTCATTGTTTTCATTTGGATATTATTCAAGTATTTGATGTTTCATTATTCTTGCATCCTACGTCACAAGTATTTATGCATTCATTAATTATTCATTCAAGCAAAAGTTTTAACAACGCAAGACAATAGCCAAACTCGTTTGGAGACACACATTCAAAGTGTAATTAATGTGCAACAATGTGTATTATCCGCAAAAATATCACAAGGCTGCGACAAATAATGAGCAACTTTGCATGCACGTCCTTATCAAAGCGCAAAAACTTTCTGGACACCAAACTCAATATATACATCAAACACGAACACTATATATGTATGTACGTACTCGTATACCTCTAGAAATGCTATGCTACGGCTACGAAGGAACAAACACTGCATTTTTTGCCTATTTCACGCGAAACCTATCGAAGAAAATCTTATGGGAACGAACGATCACGTATACGGATTTGAACTCAAGCGCCGTAAACCTTTGCATATCTGTCAACATATGATTTGGCCATATATTTCTTGTACGCTTGCAGGTCGAATCTAGTAACGATGAAGTGTAGTAGAATCAGCTGCCCGTAAGCAGGCTACTGCAGATTTTATCAAGTACGAAAGCAGTAGAGTTGCCAAATGTAGAACACTGATTCTGTCAGACATGCACTTTCTCAGCAACTTTAGGTCTGTTTCCGTACTTCAGCAAACTGCAGCAGTAACAGAATTTGGCAGCTGGCTTCTTTTTGCTGCAAAATTTGGCTTGCATTTTGCTTGCAGCAAAAGTACGGAAACGACTTGCTGCGAATATATTTTAATATATTATAATAGATTCAAGTACGGAAACAGACCTTTTGTTTTTTCTTATTTTCAATCATTTATTCATTTAGTTCGAAAAATATTGCGATTGAAAGCCGAACTTAATAGAACTTGTGCTCTTTTTCTCTGGGCAGCTATTCGAAAAAACCTCAGTCACTCAGTCATTGTGGTTGGAAGTACCTTAGTCACCTATTGTTTATCAATCATCTAATTTTATCAGGTCCATAACGGGCAAGATTAACGATTTTTGCACTGTAACGTGAGCTTAGGTATACATTGTTACTCAAGCGTAAATGAATACAATAAGAAAAGTATCCAGTTTTTTTCAAAACTCTTAAGTATTTCTGTCTTTGTCGTAGATAGTTTTAGCGGAAGTTTTTTTTAGTTTCGAATACTTTCTCTATTTCTCTGATAATTTTAGAGAAATAAACTCAAGCGTTACATTCACTGGATACTAGATACAACTTAATGAGTGAGTTCAATCGTCTTCGCTAAGATTTTGTAGCTCAATAGCGCTTTCCGGCTCCCAGCTCCCAGTATCAACGGCTTATCTCTGTCCATTTGATTCTCCCTGAACTATTTTATGGTTACTTGGGGTGACTTGTAGCTATTTGGGATCTCTTGCGCTGCTTAGGGATTGTTATTGAGTTAGTATTTGGGTTTTTTTGCTTGACTTCTACTTTAGTAAATGTGGTGTACGTTACTCTTGTTCTTTGTTTACTATCAAGCGCTGCCTTTGCTCGCGTCGACATTCTCTCTAATGCTATCTCCAAACTCATGTTAGAACATTCGGCGTATCGAGTTCCTTTAAGTCATAACCAAATACGGACACAAGCTCAGGGTGACCGCTCACAAGTCAAGGCGAGATTCAGAATCCGGCCTGAATCCAAAGATGGATCGCCAGATACAGGGTCAGCAAACTATACATATATATATAATATAATCCAAAAAAAAGTACAAACGATATGGGCCTTAAGTCCGTCAAGAGTCCTTGGCTTGTTGATGTGAACCTCCGATTTGAACTTACTCCACAGAAAGATGCCCGGCGGTGTCAAATCAGATAAACGACATATTGTTCTGCAGAGACGTAGTCCTACAACTCGTCCTAGCATGTTTATAAGTATTTGCTAATTAGTTCTCATACTCGTACGTGCAGCTTACTTACTGAAAGCCATTTCTAAACAAATAAACATAGATCTAACCATTCTGTGCAATTATTTGTTTCTACTAGATATTGGAAAGCTATTATGAGAAGATAAGTTCTATAAGCTTCGGAACAGGAACTTATTTAAATACGAGTCTACGCACTTGTGTGGAACGAACTCTACGTTTTTTATTACGTCTGTTTCTTTGTAAATAGCATGCAGGTCATGGTTCAGGCGTCTGCGGAATCGTCCTTTGCTATCTACGCGGTCAATCCTTCGTAAAAGTTTACTTTTTAACGCAGCTAAGAGATCAGGCTACTTTTCCTTAAGCATCCAAATCTCGGATCGATGCTTGAGTAATGGCACTTATACAGCAGTAGCTATTAAGTTTTCGTTCATTTTTTGGATTTAAAATCTTTGTTGAACTATAGTAGGCCTGTTGAAATAGAATAATCGCGTGCGTATTTTTTCCTTCATATTTTCATCAGCTACTGGCCTACGGTTATTAAAGAATTATACCACTTCAAGGTCAAGCTCTACTTGCCTGATGACTTCACCAACTCTAGTTGATGTAGATTGGTTTTAAAAAAACACGTTCTCTGAATTTGACATATTTTTGTCTATTTCATATTCGTTCGGCATTTGCCAAGATATTCCTTACCTTACTGCTGCCGTCTGTCGCACAAAATGCATTGTGATACACTGGGCCCAAGAAGCTCGTTAACAACAAATAACATTTTGGGCAACACATGCTTTTGAAAAACAAGTTCTTTGTAATGAAGAAACGTCAAAGGAAACTGAAGATGCGAGCATATTACCCTCGAAATATCGATATATGCTTAAAGAAAAATCGTACCTAGATGGCATTTAAAGGAAAATATTGTCATCAAATTAAAATCCATGAATGAAAAAGATTGATTTTGGTAATGGTGAATAGAAATAATTTGATTCAAAATGAATGACGAAATATTCAAGAAAGTTTGCAAACATCCAAAAAAAATTTGATGGAAACGCAAACAAATTGTGATGAAACTATGTTCATTGGTCGCATCTGAAAAATTCCCAAGAGTTTTTAGGAATCGATAAAAACACGAATTGTTATGCGTCTCGAAAATGACAGTTTATTTCAATTGATGTGCAAAATGTTTATCGCGACGAACGGCCGAAATTTACAAGAAATTCAAATTACAAGATTACCTTAATTTACTGTCGTTACGCAGAGAGCCTGTCCTGCATCAAATTTAGACTAATTGTACAAACTAGATTGTAACTGTTTGAAGCGAAAAGAATTTAACAGTTACAATTTGCGTACAAAAACTAGAGATTGCAAAACTAGTAGGTGCGAAAACTAGACAGTATCAGTTTTATTCTCTTAACATTTGATTGTTCCTTGAACTTTATTTTGACTGCGACTGATTTCATCGCATAAATGCTCTACGATAGTCAAACATGGTGACTGAAGAGGGATGTTGAGCCGCCTTGTTTGTTGCATTATATGGCAACTATTCCCAAACTTTTCATGCATTATGCTTAGGCTCGTTAGGTTATCCTGGCGCGGCACTTAGTTCAAGCTTAATGATGGAGCACTCTTGTGCGAATTGGTATTTAATATGTCATCATGCATATTCTGATCCATGATTTCTTCGATTAGGTCCATATTATCTACTGCATCTTCACTCATACAATTTGATCACAACAACCTACCAATTTATGGACAACCTCAGACATTTCCATTATTGTAACTGTTTGATAAACTTCTTGGGTCTTTGGAGTAACAAACTTCTTTAAAGTTCTTCAGCCTGAAAATGTTTGCACAAGTGCTAACGGACCTACGTTTTTATATTTTTGACAAAAATACCATCATTATTATCAACAACTAGCAACTGGTATTCCAGTCTAGGCTTAAGCGGCCCCTAGACGGTCAATATTATTGTGACAATAAATTGAATAATATTACTGCTGGGCGTCCCAGACGATGCAATATTTTTGAGCAATATTTAGTTTTCGTTCGATTTTTCAGTAGCTTTTGACATTTTTGGCTCTATTACTCCAAACGCTGTTTATGCCACTAACGACGATATACAACTGAGCCAATATTACGCAATACTGACCGCAGACGATGCAATATATTCTATATTGCACAATAAAAATAGAAATCTTTTTGATTCACTCAATATATCGCACAATAGCTCAATATGATCCATAGACGATCAATATTATTGTACAATACTACATATTGTGCAATAATATTGATAGTCTAGGGGCCGCTTTACTGCACAAGAGAATTCGACAAGTCCTGGTCTTGCGCTGCCATCTTCCCGTTCAATATCCTCAACACTTCTTTGGCATGCTGGTGTACGTCAACGCCACCAAACTACTCCACAGAAAACAAGGCCCGCCTTGAAGATCTCTTTCCAATAATCCTGACACCAGAGACTTTTCGAACCAGATCTAATCCACTGCAGCCGGTTGAATCTGGTTTTCTTTCAGAATACCACAATGTCTCAAAAAATTGTTTATTGCTTTATGACACAAACGAAATGATTCGTAAATGATAGCTTTAACGTTAATATTGCTCTCTTCACTAAAGTAAGCCACCTACATCGTAAGCGTACTTGTTCCAATCGCAATGTTTACACTATTACTCCAAATCGCATCATATTCTCGTAGGCGGATTTTTCAGCACTAACATTTACATTCTTAATTAAAATTTTTATTTTTTGTGTTATTTTTCTCTCACTCATACAATCACAACCAACATTCTCATCATCATTCACACACCCGGACATTCTTGGCAACGTAGGAGCTTTTCCATTCTCGACGTTCACGTCACATTAAAATCACTCGTTTTTCTTAATAACAAATTCGTATTGATTACGTTGCCTCAGCTCCCACGCTACTACCGCTGAAAGCCAATCACTCTTACGTATTTATAGGCACAATTCTTGCTTTATAGAATTTTCGATCATCAGGTTAATTATAATGGTTTACGCTTGCGGTCCAAGCTTTAAATTCACTTCCGTACGAAAAATACGATACAACCAATGAAAATTAAATTACGCGAGCAACGCGTGCGGAACTAACAATATTGCCTGCGAAAATCCATAAAATTGCACACATTTAACGAAAATCGCGAATTAAAGTCAAGTGCATCTTCCTAGCGTATCACAAAAATAATATGCGAAATACTTAGTACCATTGATTATCTGACTTCCAAACGCAAACCATACTTTCATTCTCGAGAAGAAGCAACGCAACGCAAATATTACAACAAACTACTGACACACCATACGTACTCGTACTCTTAGTATTGTATTGTTTTGAGTGTTGCTCTTGCTGTCTCTGTCTCATATCATTCTCATCAAAATAATTTGTTTTCGAATTCCTGCATACATATGTACGTATATATAAATATAATTTTTTGTATTGTACTTCTAGCTCGAAAAAATGGGTGAAGGACCCCGAGTGGAAACCAAATCAAATTTTATAATTTTTGATTCCTAACCATTTGATTCTAACGTCTTGGAAAACAAAAAGAAAACTAAAAAGAATGGAATGAAAAACCTTTTAAGACAAGAACAAACTAAGCTACATTGAAACTTCGTTATCGAAAATTTTGTTCGAGATTGAATGTTTCCACAAATATAAATCTTTCAGCAAATAGAGAATTATCCAAATTTATGAACAGTCGATGCGAAATCAAAATACGTAAATAACAAAGTCACTTAAAGACGTGACCCATTGCTCGCTATTTTCTCCCTCTCTATCTCTCGAACGAAGAGTAAAATTTTATAATTTTTGATATGCATATACTAATAGCTTCCGTTTGACACGAAATCCACTGGTTTAATTTAGAGACAGAACTTTTTCAGTTAAATACGAGTCATCAAGAGTTTAGTCCCAAGTAGCAAGTAATATACTTACTTGCTTACAATTGATTTATTTTTTAATACCTTAATTTTGATCAATTTGATGCTAATCAGATACGAGCGTGTGCGGAGATTCTTTCTATGCTAGTGCGAAAATAGCACAAGGAAACCACTCCTTGTTCGAGTTTGCAGCCCTTCAAATGATGTTTCGGGCGAATATTTCAACTAGCTCATCTCTACCACGAAATCCTGAAGCAGCTTGAAAGTTGTCAGCAAACATTACGTCCTTTATGAAAAATCAATTCTCACAATCGCGACTGGATGTACTCTTTGAAACCGGCTGTGTATAATGACCCCGACGCATTCTTCTCATCATTACACTATTCATTATTCATTTCCTCTCTAAGCGAAATGCTCTCGCCCCATTATTGCGTTGATTGGCTCCGTGAAGAAGTGTGTCATCAAAAGCCTCAACATCACACAGCACTTCAAGACTGGCACGGATGCTGAGGCGAGCCGAGCCAAGACGAGACGACATGAAAAATCGTTTGGAGCTTCCTGCTAGAGGATATGCTGTTTTCATAGATTATATGCATAAGCGCTTATTCATGCTTAAGCTCACATTTGACAAGTGACTGGTAACAAGTTGTTGGCAATTAGCCCATTGCTTTCTTGGGGCGATTTCAGGACTGCAGAATGCTAGTGGCACGATGTGCCATTAAACTGACACGTTCGTACTGGAGACAAGGATCCACAATGCTCTTGAGCGTTTGCGATAGAAAGTGTATTTGACTGGCAGCAAATATTGAAGAAGTATTTTTGTTTTCAGTTTCAAGATCTAAGACTACCATTCCTGATTTCCCTCAGACGTGTGGTACCTTGTTGAAATAGATCGCCTTCAAAATAAATGTGAAGCCGTTTTCTAAAGTATATTTTGGGATCTCAAGTAGATTTTTATTCGAAATATGCTTAGCACATTAGTTTAAGTAGGCCATATAAAAATCTTTGTTGCTTCATCTTCAACAAGATACTAGCACTTTGTCGTAGTAACCCTACCATTCCGCAACCCAATCTCTCTATACTATGAACCTGTTAGCTTAAGTATTGCGCCTTCTAGCACGCCTTGACTCTTCCCTCTTGTAGATAAACTCGATAGTCGCTTCAATCTGCTTCACAGATGTTAGAACGATAGCGTATAGTGCACAGCTCGCTGTTTCGCTAATTATAAACTGCATGAAACATATTTGTGATAATTGCTTTGCTATGCGCACCACACACAATATACTTGTACTTTGATTGCTCCGACGACAAAACCGAACCAACACTCGACGATGAAGAAACAATAAATCCACGCACATACACACCACCGCCTCCTGTCAACATGAAAACATAATAAACTGCTACCGTCAAGTGCATACAATTTTACCTTCCACGCCATATAATAATGACCCGAATTCTCATATTGCATGCAAAGGAGTCATTCCGGCTGGCTTTCTTTCGAGGTCTCAGGCATATTTAAGAAAATACCAACTATGTAATTTAATGTGTACAAGTATGTTGTTGAAAGGATATTTTAATCGATACGAGCCAAGGCAGAGAATGCATGCAAATTTACAATTCGATGGCGTAGTGGTCTTGCTGAATGATGTTATTTTTTATCAGCTCCTTAAATACCGTTGTAGAAGCACTCAGTAATTTTGATTTGATTATTTTCAACATGCAGTCTTGCAGTTACTCATAATTTCCTTTCGATTCATATTAACTTTGCATTAGTATTTAGTCTATATTTTCGATTCCGTTGCCTTATGTTTCTTTCGAATGAGTTTCGCTCACTTGTAGATTGATTCACGAACAAACACTAATCTAAATTTATTTCTCACATCGCACAGGATTTCACTTTGGACTTTTATTTTCGTCAATTTTGGACCGATCCGCGGTTAGCCTATCGAAAACGTCCTGGCGTAGAGACGTTATCAGTCGGATCAGAGTTCATAAAAAATATCTGGGTACCTGACACCTTTTTTGTAAATGAAAAACAATCATATTTTCATATTGCGACGACCAGTAATGAATTTATACGGATTCATCATTCTGGTTCCATTACACGAAGCATACGGTAAGTATTGCATTTGTTACTCAGAAAATCTCTTACGAACATTTAAGATAAACAATTTTTTTATTGGGCCAATATTCCGTCAAACTGAGTTTATTAGCGGCTCGTCTCGACGCCGAGAAAGTTCTCCTGGAGTATCATGGACTTTAAAGTGATAGCTTCAATATGTGATGAACACACAAAGCCAGAAAATATATACTATAACACGCTGAATCATTCAAACCTGTAGCGTAATTCATGAAGGAGCGACCTTAATTACTTTTTAATTTCGATCAAGTAGCCAGGCTAATTACTTGCACCATGTTACGTATCCGACTGGAAATCGATTGGCGAGCTTGCCCGATCTCTATTTATCACCGATTTGCGCGCCTATCTGCCTTCCCACAATTTGGGACTTTGGCTTCTCAGATTTTTTCACATTTACCGTTGTGTCGTTTTTACCGTTAAGGCCTTACGTTGGGCGCCGATTTGTTACCGTTATACTCTCGACACGGTCAAAAACTATATTCTCGAGCTCAGAATCGTTGTACTTAAGTATCTGCACTAGTAAAGCTGTTCATACTTTCCCCATTATTTCTCAAACCATCGCATTAGAGAGTGTGAGAGTCGTGTGAGCTTCTTCTTTTGCTTCTTCGCATTATTTGGCAAATGTGCATTCTTTGATTTAAAAATCTTAACAGATAATAATGTTCTGTGGAGCATATCAAACCATAAAGTACCATAGCTATGCAGAGAGAAGAAGAATGTATATTTTTGCCACATTGGCATTTCAGTTACTTTTGAAAGAATATTCTAATGAAACATTTGACGCACCTAGCTCAACCTCAGACGTCTAAATGGGAAGTCAGCTACTGACAATACTCACTTTTGCAGGACAAAAAATTTTGTGATAATATTCACATTTTCACGATGGTTGTCTAAAACCAGATTATGTTATCGCATTCCTATTCTCATCCCAGCATAAAAATACAAATACATATGTTTATCTTAGAGCGCATAGTTGCTTTTCAATGAAAATATATATTAAGTTACTTGTTAGCGGACTTAGGTGCTCATTTTCTCGACACATAATAAGCTAATAACCAGACATAGTAACTTGTTTCCATTGCTCTCAAACCTTTCATACCTACCTACATATATGTATCCGTCTTAATTATCCTAGAAATCCAGAATATAGCCCTGGTATGTGATATCTATCATTTCACACCTGTCTAGAAAATGCAAGCTTCTCAAAATATACAAATGGTCAGGCTTAGTTGAAGTTTTGGAAGCTCGTCGTAAACTCAGAACTGATCAGAACAGCGTCATATTAACAATATTAACAATATTAACTCAGAACAGCATCATATTAAAAATGCGCACCATTCTTGTACAGCAAGCATGAAAAGTGAAATGCGTTGTGGCAACCTCGCGAAACATGCGAAACATAACTGACATTTCTTCGGTTTCATTTATGCATAGGACTCAAGTCACTACTACCAAGGCAGGTGTGCTTCATTACGTTCTGTACCCTCCTCACTTTCTTCTCTTCCTTCTAGAGCTTTCGACACCATTCTCTACTATTTATTTTATTATATTTACAAGTCATACTAGGCAAAACTTAAATCATCCTCTACCGTAGGCATCGGCGGACTTAAACCGAAATTTATGGAAACGGCGAGCACTTCATTAAGTCTTCCTCTAATCATTATTAATAAAAGCCTCCCCGAATGCCAATTCCCTTCCCTCTTGATAGTGGCCATGATTCATCCAATTCTTAAACCACAGGATGTGGCTTCTGTAACTAGTTAATATCGATTCTTCCATCCTTTTCCAAACCTCTTGAACGGTATTTACATGACATTATCATGAATGAGTATGAGAATCTCATTGGAAACAAACAACACGGCTTCCTCCCGAGTCACCTGACATCAAAAAATCTAGTACATTTTACGAATTCCGTCGCGTCAAACTGAAGCGTTCAGCGGACGCTCTAGCCTATCTAATTCCACTTTTGATTACTTACGTTATCCTGCTTGCATAGGCAATAACTTTATTTCTGGCTCTAGATGAGGATTTTGGATAATATACATATGTACCCACTCACTGGCAGTGATTTCCTAAAATCGTTCGAAATTACGAATAAACCAAATGCGAAATAGTTCAAGGCCGTCATTCCAGCTAATACAGTGCCAAGACTTTTATAAGGTTTACTGAAACATTCAGATGTCTTTCCCAGCATTGGCTTCCGCGGGGTCTCTATGCACTCCTGGCTTCTTGTTGCCGCTGGATCAATTATGATTTTAATACCGTGATTTGTCAGCAAATTTGTGCGCAGTGCAAATGTGTCCCAAAGTTTTCGAACGGGTTGCCACTTTTTTCAGTAAGACCATTGGCAATAATTGTTACCAAAATGAAGACGTATCTTTGTCTTTCTTATGCTATAAAAATATTTCAATGGTGACGTAAAATATATCTGTAAAAAGTAAAGATTGGCAATGCACAGTAGAAAAAATTATGTAACATAGCGTGTAATCCTATGTAACAAAGCGCAGCATTTATGGCCGCACACGCTGTGCACGTAGTTAGTTTCCGGAGCTGCAAAACATAGCTAAAAACGTCAAACTCTATAAAATATGTTGCATGGCGTCGGGGCTCTACTCCTATGGTCATTTACGTGTTTAAATAGGACTTGAACTAATACAAAAATTGTACTTGTTCACTTACATGAAATCACACAGAACTGCACTGCTCAAAAGATAAAATATCGGTTAGATCTTTTGCCTTCCATATGAAAATAAAATATTATGTGATAAAAAATCATAGGTTAATCTGATCACCTTATCTACTCACTCCTGAGTATTCTTGTCTTCCGAAAACCGCGAATCTCGCGGTAAGAGCAGAAGATGACCGTGAAGCCAGGATTCGGATTCCTGGGACTGAGTTCTTTGTTGCAAGGTATCCTAGCGTCATTCCTCCAATTCACATCTTAAATATCCTCCACTAGATGTTAATGCTAAGCTGGATTCGCCCTATACATCTGACATGTGTCGTACTTAAAGTAACTCACTTTTTCTCTGATGCGAGCTGATAACCATAATCATCACGTTGATTTCCGAAACTTACGCACAAATATTTATTTGCAGGCTAACTATTACTGCATCATGTCCAATGAATCTACAATACTTTCCAATGGACCGGCAATTGTGCCACATAGAAATCGAGAGTTGTAAGTATCAATCTTTTATTTCAAATTCCACACTGTTTGCAATCATTGATTCTCGAGGCTTTTGAGACAAAACAAATTAACACATGCTTAAATAATACAAAAAAGAAGATTTGTATAACAAATCAGACTGATCAAAGTACGATCAAATCAATGCTCATTCAGAATTTATTCATTAAATCAAAGCATTCGTGAAATTGTTTTTTGATAAATTTCAGATAAAACAATAGCTCTAGCTCTGGATTGAAACATTTGCTTGTGGTTTTACAGAAAGTTTAAAGAGTTTAACAGTTTCCAATAGATTTTTTTATAGCATAGCGATGTCTTCTTTTCGGACGACACGTTGCTTAGCCTACGATTTTGATCCGGTTCGATTTTTGCTGGACTTTGCTCGTTTCGAGCCACAATTTTTTGATTCAAGTCCGAAGAGAAACGGATCACGCTTTGACTGGAAAAAGGAAGATTCGTGTGCAACACACAATCATTCAATGCAAACATGAAGTTTAGATTACACAAAATAATTAAACGGCCCCTGTTTGTGATCAATCATTTAATAATGTATATTTATGATAATGTAAACATATCGTTTTGGTTGCCATTTTTATAATTTATTGGTTGGTTTTCGGTCGCCTTCTCTTTTACAGCAACCGCAGAAGGTTGACTACGACTAGTCACCCATGGGTGGATAATTTGTAAAACGTAAAACGATTAAACAATTTTAACTAACGTAACAAGTTTGTATTTTCATTCAAACTAATCTCACCTTGAAAACCAAGTATTGGGTAATCTCGCACTTGACCGTATTTATTGCATAATTTGCAGCGCAGACATGTTTAGATTATAGATGTTTCGCGGACGATTCGCTTTTTTGTATCTATAGTACGCCAGTACGGCGAGTTCATAGCGCGAGGACGAAACAATGCACAAGTATCGAATCTAACAATGAAATGAAGGGGCCATTTGAAACCATCAACCATCAACCACAATCAGTGAAATATCAGCTCTCTCGGCTTCATTCACATTTACACTTTCATTTGTTGAACATACTCACAAAACTCAATTAACGACTGACTACTCCTGAGAATCAGACTTTCCCAATGCATTTATTTTCATCTTTTGTTTTCGCTTGGCAAGACGCAGCTAGATTCTAACTGGCACTCGAGAGGCACCCAATGCGAATTTAGACATTGTTTCAACAGAAGACCATTGGATCTTACAGCTTCTATATCACTTTAGAGACATTACATTGAAATTTACATATAAGATCAATAAGCAAATAAAATACTACATGATGACGTCAATCAAAGAATAAAATGTCGGAGATCTCGTAAAATGTGCACCGAATCCGTTCATATTTGAATGTTTCCATATATGTTTTCAAATCAGTAAAACGTTGCATGCAGTTTACGATTTTTTATAAGAAGAAAGAATTTTATTTAGAACGAAAAGAGAGGGGTAATATCACCAAAAAGTAGGAGTGATTTTAGTAAATCAGTTCAGCTGTTGCGTTGTAGACTAGAGCTATTTTATTAACAACATACACATATTTACGTATGTTAAGGAATGCTTCCTACATTTCAAAAAGACATTTCAAATGTAGATTTACCTCTGTGAAAACACATCTCTAAGTTTTATCTTAAAAGTCATCAAATGTTCATCAAATGATTTCGTTTCATCCATCACATTTGCGACTGTCATCAATTGGAATTTTATATGTTTTAATCGCTATGAATTCCAGCTTGCTTGCTAATATTTCCCTTTTTCCCTTTTTCGTCTGAAGTTTAGATTATAGCTAGCATTTCTATCGCCAATGCATAATTCGGTAGCATTGAATCCGCCTTTTTATTCCGAGTTTTGGTAGAATTGCATTTTCAATGAGGGAATAGTCCCAAGTATCATGCTGAAGATACAACCTATACGAAACGTTAGATTTCAGGCCAAAAATGTCAATGTTTTTTTATACTAGCCTGGTAGCCTTAGCGTGGTAGATGGTAGGGGTTCATAGGTAGGGATGGAAAAATATCTGAAAATAATAAAACATATAATAAAAAACTGGAAAATATTAATAATTAGCAAAAAAAAAACAAAAGAATGAGCCCGTATTTTGTAATTAGCTGTAAAATTAATTTTTCTTTCTTTATTTAAAAAAAAATACAATTTCTTGATTCCTCCATTCTCGCCATTTTTGCACATTATCGGCCAATCGGTCCCTCCGTTTTCTTCTGATGTCAAAAGCATAACATTGTTGGCATATAAACATTTGAAAATTGTCAAGCAATGCCGATAGTTAAGTGAAAAGCTCTATATTCCAAAATGACTTCTAGCTTGGTGAAATGCTGTAAAACATATAAAGCTTCAGTTCAAAGACTCAAAAATTAAATGCCATGATTTTTAAGGTCTCATGTTTGAGAGATGAGCAGGATAAAGTGATTTTCACGTCATTTTGTTTTTAAATATTTATGCATTTGATATTGTAAGCGACCAGATAATTTGCTAACGAAATAGGCATAATAAGAATAATAAGGTAAACGTTGTTACAATCTCCCGAATTATACGTATAGTCAAGATAAGAGTTTTTAAATATTAAGTCCAAATCTCAGAATAGAACTTAAGAACTTAAGGAAATGAAACAAGCGTATACATATACGAAATTTAGTGAAGTGATTCCACTACAAACATAAATCTATGAATAGAATAAATCGAGAGAATAGCTACTTCAGACTTTCCCCTTGGTTTCTCCGCTACTTAAGCTCGGTGAACTTTCGGGACAGAGTTTTTCGAATTGGTTATAGCTTGCCAAAATCGTGTACATATATTATTTCAGTGCATATGGTGGACATTTTCTGTTCGCGGGGGCCAAGGCTATCAAATTTGCCCGTAGTCCCATAGTTTTCCTTCACTACTACTAACACAAGGAAATCAAGCGAACTGCTTCAATTCCCACTGCTGTTTTAATTTTTTTATATCTTTGCCTTATGAGGTCCAAATCGATGATCCAGCGAATTGTCAAATTTTCAACAAGCTCTGGTAACTAGGTAATAGATGATAGAGAGACTTTGTAGGGAGAGCAGAGTGTTAAATTTGTACACTGTGTTTGAATGCTGTGTTTGAGTTTTCTTTTCTTATTTACGGCCGGCTTCCACCGAACTCATTCCTAACACCTTTTATGTTAAAACATGTTCTGCGGATATTAATACCCATGCTATATTTAAAACTGGAGCATAATTAAAAGCATATGTCCTGCTTAGTTTAAAGTGAGCCGAATTCAGCTATCAAGCCTTATCTAACAGCATTCTTTTGAAAGAAAGCTTACTTCCAACCCCGTTCAACTAGGTGCTGCATTCATAGGATAGATCGCATATTACTAGAAACAAACGAATAACATTTTGGAAGTTTGCATGCCTAAAATCACCAATAAACGAATTCTCTACGAAAAATTCGAACATTTCATAAATAATCAAGTACAAATGCATGACTTGGGTGACAGTTACTTATATTTGAACATTATTTTATAAGCTGATTTCTTTTCAAAAATTGAATTAGTTGAATTAGTTTCTCGTAGAATTTTTTTAGATTGGCTAATCAAATATCATAGCCAAAATAAAATCGATTGGCTCGATTTGTTCTATCGCTGAACTCATAGTTTTCTACGTTTCAATTGTTGTTGTTTTCAGTAACCATTACAATAGTCTCATGTGATTGTTTAACAATTAATTTTCAGTATGATTTCAATTTATTCAATGTTTTATTTGAATAAGAAAATCAAACAGGAGCGCTTTAATTAAAATTTGTCAATTTTCAAACTGTGAATTTCTCTAAAAGGAATTTACTCTCTCTCTCTCTCTCTCTCTGTGCAAAATGAAACAAAACAAACGAATAAGGGAATAATGGGAACAAACGAACAGTAAGAAATAATGCTCGTATTGCTCGGGAACGGAAACATTTGCCAACGCGCTTTGAATCTCTAAAATTATGTTTTGAATATAGCGCGGTGCAAATTCACGGCGAGGTTGCAAACAGTTTGCTTGTTTCATTTTGATGCATTTCACCACTTAGAGTCAAATTGATTTGAACGACTTCCTATCAGTAATTTACATGGAAGGAGACATTGATCCGACCCGAGAAAGTGCGTCCTGATAACTTAATTATGCTAAAGGATATCCCTCCCGGCTACGCTCTGCGTACATATTTAGTATATTTTCCTGATATCATTTTCCGATCGTTTGGATATTCTACGCAGCCTTTTCGGTTGTTTGGACGCACTTCCTCGAAAGTATTTAGCATTGAGAAAGTTATTTGAGTGTTTTAAAACATTAAGTTTATCATCACTCATACAAACAAAATTAGCAAATTGAATTCCAAAAACTTACATTGCGAAGAAATTCTATGGATATGGCTGCAATAGGTGTTGGTCATGTCCAAAGAATTTCAATTTCCTCTAACAGTAAAGTATGCTCGTAAGTCGAAATTCACAAGTCATATTTTGAAAGAAATGAGCAAAAGAAACAAAAGATTAAAAATAACACTCAATCAATTTAGTTCATCGTGTTTATTCGTGTTTGAGATTATTTGTTCATTTATTTGGGAATGACGGCATTTTGTTTATTGTTTTGGCTCTGGAGTCGGTTACACAATGCGAGATATCCGGTACTTCTGGAAAGATGGCCTTAGTAGTGTTGGAATGAGCAGCGAAGTTGAGCTTCCACAGTTTCGTGTATTGGGACACAGGCAGAGGGCGACCGAAATAAACCTAACCACAGGTACCCACCTTTTCAAAGTCACAGTCACACATTTTGTTTCATTCACTCTTTTCAGTTCGTTGCAATCA
The DNA here is from genome assembly GCA_963978885.1 of Nemotelus pantherinus. Classification (NCBI taxonomy): domain Eukaryota; kingdom Metazoa; phylum Arthropoda; class Insecta; order Diptera; family Stratiomyidae; genus Nemotelus; species Nemotelus pantherinus. The sequence continues at coordinate 318,104 of OZ022263.1, forward strand.
CGGGTTTTTCATTTTTCAGTTTTCCCTCAACGGAACTTTATCAAGATTTTCTCTTAAGTTTTTTCTGCCTTAAGAACGTTTTCTTTTTCAACCATCGTTTCTTTCATCCCGCACTCATGCTAAAGTAATTTACACTTTGTTTCAATGGTCTCAGTGAGCTTTTGAGCAGAGACAATACGAACTGTAGTAGAGGCACAAAAGTATTATTTCATTGACCACTTTTTTTTTATGTATATTCTGTTTTTATTTTTCTACGTCGCATCACCAACCCTTACCTCCTTCCAAACGTCCTTTTTAACATACGTGTACCGTTTTGCACACAATTTTTTCGAGTTTCTTATTTGATATGTGTCATGACACAGCTACCCAACACTTCATAGACTTGCGATTGAAGCAAACGTTCTAGGTGTAGTTTTTCCTCAAACCAAATACAATGTAGTCGAAATGCAATTGAAACGATAGCCATCATTATCAATGAAACGTACTTCCTTAAACTACTGCTGCCAAGTGAACAGTCAGCAGATTTTTTTAAATAAATTTTCCAATATCAACGTATATTTTTATAACATTTGAAACGAATTTGAGTGTTGTTATATTTTGAAAGTTGCAATGGCAAACCAGAGTTCTGAATGAGACTATTAATAAATAAATTGTTTCCGGATTCGCACACATTCGAATTAATTTGCCGATTGGGCTTCACAATCACGTACGCAAACTGAATTCACTCATGAAATCGATTAATGAATAAATTTGAGTTTTTTTCATAAAATATACTACCAAATAGTCTAGTACTTTTAACCGAATTAATAGTCCCATTATTTATTCTTTTTATCGTTGATGCGAAATCTTTGATTCCGCAAAATAAAATCATTCAAAAAATGACCAACTTACTTCCACAACATAAATGCGAAACGCGATATAAAAAATGCGAAATGTGATTGCGCGCCACTTCCGAACTAAACAAAACATTTTCGAAAATGTACGAACAAATACAATAACATACAAACAAAAATCCAGTTGGATATACAATGCGAGACATACGCTATAAATGGAATGAAGGCCCAAACTCGGTTGGTGTCTCGAATGAGGTGTCTTTGCCCCAATTTAAGGTTTTGGGACATCGTCAGAGGGCCATGGAAATCAGTCTCACAACAGGTACCTGTAGACGGTTACCGAATTTTTGATGATTTTCCATTTTTGTTTCGAGTTGTTTTGTTTTCATGAAAACTATCGTTTGTTTTGGATTAACGTTTGAACGTTTTCGTTATATATTTCCAAATAGTAAACGGATCGCAGTTTTTCGTTCGATGTTTTTTAGAATATAAGTATATACATATGTCTGTATACTTTCAGAACTGAGAATGTATTGCTGAGTTGTAATATTTACTTATTTATTTATTTCTTTGTAAGATATGAACTGATGTGTAGAAAACTTTACTTGAAGCCGCTTTAATGAATGTGTTCATTTTGGGCTGAAATCTAAGATATGCTTATCATCAAACAATCGTAGATAAAATCAGATGCATTGTCCGTAATTGTGTATAAATTCCTTAGTTAAATTTCTGATCGAAAACATTCAATTGTGAGTAAGAGCGATATTATTAATTGAAGTTGAAATAGATTTCAGTGAAAGAGAGCACTTTATGAACGGGCCGGTCCAAAACTCTTTTCCAAATATTTGACGTACTAAATCGAATCTCAATAAGCACGAAGCTAAACTTGAAAAAAATTGTTGATGAGCTTAGCCAAACGAAGATGAGTTGATGAGCTTACGAACCAGTACTGATTTAGAATTCGAACGAAGCCTAAATTTTTGTTAGATGGTAAAACTCGATTTAATGGTCGACAGCTGGGAAATTCTATCACCAGAGAGCCAATCGGCAAAAGTGAGAGTCAAACATTGAAGGAAAACACTCAGAACTACAAAAAAACACAAGTAGAAACACACCGAAATATAAAGAAACACTCCCAAACACAAACACAACCACAAAAACACAGCTCAACTTACCGGTCAGACATCTATCGATGAAATTGTCTAAAGGCTATGGGGAGCACATAGTCGAGCTCAGCCCGCCCAGCTTATCGATTTGAAGCCAAATCACTCTCAAACCTATCTAATCTATCTCGGCTTTTGACCATTCCAAACCAACTTGATTTCGGTAAACCTATTCGAAATTTGATACTATTGTCATTGCTTCATGGACTGATTTCAACATGTAGGTACTGCATTCCACCCATGAGAGGCAATCTTCATTCCGATTAACTCTAATTCGATAGTAGTTCCAAAAAGTGTTAATTGTCAAAAAAAAATCATAAACAGAAAATGTACAGTGCACAAGAAAGATAAACTGCGGGAGCTGCGGGTTGTCGAATCACGGTGGTGCAGCAGCAAATTATGCATACTGTTTTTTTAAATGTAAGTACACGCAGTGAGCTTGCCAAAATTCATATAGGTTCGTTTCAATGTTTTGACCAACTACTTTACCTAACAAGGACGTCCACCATTATTGATTGTCGTCTCTCCACCTTCAATCGCCCCTGAGTAAGTACTGCTTATACTTGTCTGCGTCTACCGTTTCAATTTGTAATCCACTAACTACGTGAAACATCAAGCTCATCAATTACTTCGATTGAAAGGCTCACCTATTAAAATAAACAATTTGCATAAAACGAAGATTCGAAAAAATACTCCACCGAAATTAAAACCGATTTCAATGAGATTTTAATCATAATAATTGCAGAATTACATTTTCATTTTAAGAGTATAGTTGCATTCACATCATTTTATCTGCCTACGCGCATTTTGAACCACAATAAATTCGCATGGCTATTTTAGCTTCGACTTCCACTTCCTTTTTGACTCGTTTTCATTCACAACAAGATAATCTAGAATGTTTTACTGTTTATTCCCAACAAAAACCCAACACGATTTAGCAATAGCTAACCAAATTGCATATCGAACTAAATTCACTTAAGTCACAGTAGACTCAAATCAGCTGAGAAGTCAAAAAACATTATAGCTGCAGCAATAACAGCAATACCAAACCGCTTCCTTTGCCTGCAGATCGTTTTAAGCATGCCAATTTTATGTTGTTAATTTAGTCAAAGCCATAGGTTTCTCTAGCAAACAGAATAGCGCAAGTAAAATTGAGGCTTAACACAGAACCAGACTGCCGGTATGCAATGGCACACATAGTGTATATAATACGAAAAAGCAGAATAAAGCCTTTTTTGCTTTAAACTTCCCCACTTTTGTTTTAGTTGTTGAAGAAAGTCACAAAATTCTAGTCAAAATCGAATTAATTACTATCCTCACCGAAACTATCCCCAAGAACCACAGTGTTATCAATTTTTGGTGTACGTTTGTGCGTTTTACATTATTCGTTTTTTGATTTTTCGGAAAATTGAATTTAGAATCAATGTTATCGAACTTGATTGTTGTTTCTTTTGATTTCGAATTTTCTCGCACCCTATCTTTGAATTTTCGGTTTCAATAAATGTTTTGTGTAAATGTATGTACATGTACGTCTGTGTGCTGAAAATGATTTCGAAATGAAATGAGAATTTTGATTTATTCCTGATTTTGCGTTTTCATAGTATGAATGAATATATTTTTCGGATAATTTTCTCGTTTCTCTTAGATAAAATGACCCAAACATAACAAGCATTATTATATCGTTTCTCCGATCAATTCATTCTAGGAAACTACTCACGATTAGCGTGCGAAATTCAATTCGTCCGATCGATGGGATATTATTTAATTCAGATCTACATTCCATCTGGACTTATTGTAATAATATCGTGGGTGTCGTTTTGGTTGAATCGTAACGCAACCCCAGCCCGCGTAGCTTTAGGTGTAACAACTGTATTGACAATGACAACGCTTATGTCATCGACGAATGCTGCACTACCGAAAATCTCTTATGTTAAATCGATCGATGTTTACTTGGGAACATGTTTCGTCATGGTGTTTGCAAGTCTTCTGGGTAAAAAACTGTATAATTAATTGAACACAAAAAAAAATCAAAATTCAATGTCACAAGTTTGGCTTTGACGTAACGCATAAATTTTTTTTGTAAATTTAAATTTCGAACCTGAATCAGTTTTGATAAGTTTTAGTTCTACATGTGTATGTAGTGTGCGAATTTTGTTTCAAAATAATTTTGAAAGTAATCATTCAATGGCTGTCTGTCGGATATAAAGTACATACATATATTGAGCTGTTCAACGAAATGTGGCAGCACCACGCCATATCAAATTCAATCCACAGATGTAAACTATTACGAAAAAATTAAAAATAAGTTAAAATAGCACAAAAAAACCAAAAAATTGGGTTTTTACACAAATAGTCTCTTGGATTAGTTGCGCATTTGCAAAAAGTTATACGTGATTACTGGTTTTTGCTAATCGAATAACACACCATTGAATGCTTAAATATTTTCAACCTATTATCGTTGCTAAATTTAGTTTTCTCTTAAAGAGAATTGCTTTCACAATGGGTGAGAATATGGCTCGATATCAAATCTGGAGCTTAAACATTAAGATCACTTTTATGTAGCTAAGTTTTTGAGAATGATACTAATTTCATTTTTATGTGTTTGTGATCAATGTACTTACTTATAGACGAAAGTGTACATGAAAGTGCTTTATTGCGACGCCAATAGTACTCAGTCCACCGAGGCACTGTAAATTTTTGTTTTTATAAGTGTCGTTAATCTATCGTATCATGCTATTGAAAACACTCATCCATATTTTCCTCCTCTTTTCTATTGATTTAATCACAAATGTAGAGTATGCTACGGTAGGCTACATGGCAAAGCGGATACAGATGCGAAAACAGCGTTTCATGGCCATACAGAAAATTGCGGAACAGAAGAAATTACAAGTGGACGGAGGTCAGCCGCCACCGAATCCTGGACCGGAACATGGACATGGGCATGGCCATGGTCATAGCCATGGTCATCCTCATGCACCGAAACAAACAGTGAGTAATCGCCCAGTTGGGTTTTCCAATATGCCCCAAAATATTGGATCGCGCGGTTGCTCGATAGTGGGACCCTTGTTCCAGGAGGTGAGGTTCAAAGTCCACGATCCCAAGGCTCATTCAAAAGGAGGGACGCTTGAGAATACTGTAAATGGTGGACGGGGCGGAGGAGGCGGCGGCGGTGGAGCTGGTGGCACTGGCGGCGGAGGTGGTGAAGGAGGGGATGCGGAAGGTGGCAGCGCGGTACCGCAACATCTACTACATCCTGGAAAGGTGAGTTTCATTTTAACAGATGTGTCACGTTTCATTCTTATATATCATAATGATTCTGTTGTCGTTCATTTAATCAAATCATCTTCTAATTAATATATTATCAAAACTAAGCTATACAGCTATATGTTATAAATTCTATAATCTACTACTTGTAAGGTTACTTAGCCTGTCTTGTCCGAAGGACTTACCTTCAGCATATCTTTTCGAGGTGACCTGCCCATTGCAACTTTTGCAATTTTATGCGGGTAGGGACGTCATGTTTTTCATGCAACTCTTGGCTGTAACGTACTTTTTTGTCAGTTCCTTCTTTGACAGAGTCAAAATATTCGTAGCACTTTGCGAGTTTCTAGACCGCTTCCGTACATGGGCACAGGTTTAATTTAAGACTAATACCGATATATGTCAAGAAATATAAATATATTTAGCTTTTACGGGAAAAATTGTTCTGAAAACATAAATATTTTTTAAAGTTGAATAAAATTCATTTGACTACAATCCGAAGGTTGCAAATTTTTATGGTCAAATTTTCTTGGATCGGGTCATAAAGTTTTTTTAACTAATCCTTAAGTGGAATTTCTTCGCTTCTGGTTCGAAGCGCAGGAACACTTCTTTGACTTTTGGTTTGGTTCAAGTCATAATGATGACGTCTTTCGTATACACTACTCATGGTGTGAAATTGAATGGAAAAGTGCATATCGGTGCTTGTCATTGTTTTCCTGACGACGTGTCTCGGAGCGATAGTGGATAGCTTTAGCCCTAGGCCAGTTTGGAAGCTGTTGATTAAATCATTGTCAATCTTGACGGCTAGGTGCATGGACGAGTTTTGTTGAAACGCACAAGTCAAGTAAGACCTGATATATTGTCTGGATGTGTATATTATGCTTGATTGAAGCCTACGAAAATCTGGTGGGCATCGATGATAGACTCCCAGCATTTTTCAAGCAACCCCCCTCTTTGGCGACCAGCTTGATGCTCCCTAGCAATGTCGTCGTAGAAGGGCGTAATTTCTAGCTCAATTATTCTAAAGAGCACTTTTTACGATAGAGCAATAACTCGTTGATTTATCAATTTTTGCGTAAGTCACTTGGTACTTGTTTTTTGTCCATATTTTGGAAATTAATCAGTAAATAAGGCTGTAGTTTTGGAGTGCTTCCGCCGGTATTAAAATCGTATATTTTTGTGGCGATACTTTATTATCACATAGGACGACTTTATAATCACTATCGTTCTTCCAAAAACAGACAACTGACACTTTTGGCTGTCACTTTTAAGGAAATGCCAAGAATGCGTTTTTGTACTTTTCATGGATTTCCCCCACCACATGATTCAGGAAGTTTCAGTCCATGAACGCGACTGAAAGTACGCAAACAGACCTAATAAATCCTTTCAAATCGAGTAAAGATTAAATGATTTGATGAGCTCTGTTCATAGTCTATGATTTACTTAAAAGCCGACTGACTTCTCCTATATCATTTCAGGACATCAACAAACTATTGGGAATTACTCCATCAGACATCGATAAATATTCGCGAATAGTATTCCCAGTGTGCTTCGTCTGCTTCAATTTAATGTACTGGATCATATATCTGCATGTTAGCGACGTTGTTGCAGACGATTTAGTATTGCTAGGAGAGGATAAGTAGATACCTGTATTGATTACCTCGCATCACGTTAAGAAAAAGCAAAACCCAAAAAAATTCAAAAACCGAAGAATTCAAAAAACCAAATAACACTGATACACTTCAAACTCAAATTCATACTAAATGAAATCCCGCATAAAAACCAGTTAAACAGAAGATGAAAACTAATAGAAATTGCGAAAGTACGCTATGCTTAGTTAAAACAAGAAACAAGTGTCCCGATGTCTAAAAACCAATTTTCTAATAATTACAAGTATTTAAATGCAGCACACCAACTAATCTTTTCTACAAGTTAGTATTTATATAAAGAAAAGCAACAAAAACATGATGTACTTATAATGTATATTTAAATTTAGAAATCGATCTTCCAAGCCAATAGTCGATTATTAAATTAACAAGAGAAAGAATCACCAAAAACAATTCACCAGTTTTCGTTTTGGTTTCGGAACGGCAATCTGCACGACCTAGACAAAAACGATTGGCTCGACTCGATTTTCGCTTCGTAAGCAAACACCTATTAGTAAAACGGAGAGCTGCTCGTTGACGCTTCCAATGATTATTGCCAAATTTTTTCAATTCAAGCCGGAACAAAGTATCTTAATGCCGATAAAAAAAATATGTTTCGAAATTATGTTCAGAGGCGATGTACTACGAAATAAGTTGACTTCATCACGACGAACTCGATTTCAGTTCAATGACAAAACCTACAGAGCTAATCCTAATTGTATATCGGTTTATCTGTGCAAATTTCGGAAGAGAATAGATACGCTTCTCACGTCATACAAACAAGAACAAAAGCAACATTATTTTCGTTGATAGTCTTGATATATTTTCTCAAAATGTGTTGAATTCGAACAGAATTTACGATAAATTCTATTTAAAAGTTTACTGATTTGAAGAAACTGTATAAATGAGAAAAATATAATATTTTGAATCTTAGAGTGTTTATGCAATACGGATATGATAAAGACTGTGATTTATATACATAAGGGACGTTTAAGTAAAACAAAAAAAGTTTCAAATTGAAAATGAGCAACACATACGGAATACCACTACGATTTCATTTTTGCGTGATATCAATTCGTTTAACTCTTCACAACGCAAGTGTATCAGACAAGTAAAATGTGAAATATGAATTGTGAAATGTGAAAAATGCACATACATATATGTAACTAATGCAAAATTCAATACATAGACGTAGCGATTAATAGCTGCTAATTCGGCATCGGGATGTATTACGTAAAGAATGTGTATGTGAGAATTCTATATACGATGATAAATTACGAAATAAACAGGAGATTAATATAAATACCAGCTCCATATTTAAAAACTAAATCGAAACACTAATAAACCACATACCCTACCTACTATCAAACGTAACGTTGGACCGCTACGTCACTTCTATACTTATATAAAAATCTATTGATGTAGACAAACGTTTGCAATAATAGTGGCAGGAATACATCGTTCTGCAAAACAATAAACCAACGACCAGTAAGTTATTGTATTGTTATAATGTGACAATTACGAGCCAGCGATTAGACGTCAGCAATGCAAGTTATTTAACTTTCGAGAGAGAAAAAATCGATCTGCATCCATAAAACTTCTTCTAAACACATTACACACTAGCAAACAAGTGCAACAAGCAACCAACTATGATCCATTCGAGAATGCAAGCAGAGAACAGAAAACACACAACTGGAAACTCAAAAGTAGAAAACAGAAAAGACGAGTAATCGTGAGGGAAAACTCTTTCCTGTAGCAATTAAGAGACTATATTTACATAAATATTTGTAAAGCAGAGGAAATTAAATTTATATATACATATTGTGAGAAACTAGGTAAATTATACATCACTACTACTACTACAACAACTACACCCTCCCATCCCTCTCATTGTCGCGCTATCGACAACCCCAACCAAGGACAATGTCATCATCGCATTCATCCCAAAGCACCCGAAACACAGTTCTACTGCCCTACGTAGCATAAACGTCCTATCTGACATTTTTTTCATTTTCGAGTTGACACCGGATTTGAAAATTTCATAATCTATTACATCCATTCCACGAAATATGAAAAACCGATCTTTTGTGTAAGAATGTTAAATTCTATGGTGAAAAATTCCCTATCTATATCGGTCTGCAGCATTTAGAAAACGAAAATCTTCAAATAACTCTTCATACAAAATACAAAATGCAGATAGAGCGTTTATGCTACCTACATCACGACACTTCCACACAAATGGTTTTAAAATTCAGCGATATTTAGTGGAAACTGCGAACATACAAGTACTTAAAAATTATCTACTGTAGAAAGAAAAACTAGCTAAAGCAATGAATTAGCTGAGACAAGAAAACCTAATTAAATATAATATTTCAAAAAAATACGATGAGAAATCAGTTTTTTCTAGAACGTTATATGTTTGTAATAACGACACTGTAATTGAATTTGTATCGAAATTTAATGCTGTATCCCACGTATAACTCTCTGAACTGTAGTCGAAACCAAATGGTTAGATCTACTCTCATACATGATCGGAGCTTGCGAATGAACAAGTTGAGGATGATTTTAGTTCCGGCAAAGTTCTTTTTGCCGCATATAAACCAATCGAGCTGATTTTGGAACTTAATATTTCGGCCACGTGTCAAGAAACTTATAGCTAACAAGAACTGAATACCAACGCAAACTTTTCGCAACTAAAAAATGCCTTCCACACTAGAAAAACGATACTAGCAATATCTTAAAAATGATATCTAGCACTATCCAAAACTTCCTAATACCCTGTTTTGCGTAGCTTTTTCACCTCTGTTGCAGAAAATATAGCTACTTCCTTCCGTTTCAGTTTCATCGTATCACGCTATCTCCTGGAATAGCGCAACCATGAGCTGCAATGCCATGCCATCTTCGCGCGGAACAAACATGTGTGGCTAAGTGACCGAATCAGGCCGTTCACATGTCCATCTGCCTGCCGTTAATTTTGAGCCTCAGACCCTAAGCGACTTCAGTGCTGACTCGTTAAAAAATGTTCATGCGTTATGCCATTTTTTAGTCAAACATAACAAAATAACACCATTGATGCAATTTGATAAATTCATCTCAAACCACTTCATTACCTTGACCATGACAAACCAGAGCTTGACAGATGAATGGCAAACGAAAATTTGATATATTCTATGTGTAGCGAAAATGTGGTTGTTAGACCAGATCCGGGCAATAAACTCCAGTACGTTTATGTAAATCACTTTCCAGGATATTCCCTGTTCGAGGGAATTTGTCTCATGTCATCGCCGTTTGAATATCAGCCCCCGATTCATTCACAAGCTTCGACTGATGCCATGACGAGTTCGAAACAGCATCACCCAATCTAACTTCACCCAATCAACAAACTCACTCAACTTCAGCGCTGAAGGTTCCACTGAATTCTCACAATCATTTCGTCGAAAATTGCAAAGACTGTGGTTTCACGTAGGATCAAGATACGTTTTCTAATCCTTTTCATGAGAGCAGAAAAAATCTCTAGAAAAACCGTTCCTTCAGCAGATTGACCGACCGTTTTCGTCTTGAGTTCTTAGTCCGTCATACTAACTTGACTTTTTCGTCTGCGGAAACAGCAAGACCCCATTATATCTCCTTCGAACATCAGTAACATTATAAAATACGATAGTGGCTTTGCAGCACGTTTAAAATTAGTGAAATTAAATGAGTAGTAAATTGTACCGAGTTTGCATTAAAAATTGAATCAAATAGATCCGATCAAATAACATCAATATTTTACTGGAAATAATCAAAAATTAAAAAGAGAGAGTAAAGTAACACCGAATAAAGTCCTATTTAACTGAAAATTGAGACGTAATTTGTTTTTGAGACCATATTATATTTGAAACCGGTTATAACAAAAACACGAAGTCATAATAAAGACACACAGAACACCTTACCGTAAAATATAGTCGCACTCACATAGCACCCTATATAAAAAAAAAATGAAAACATACATGTACACATGTACATATTTGCGTGTTGTTAGAATTATTATAACAGAAAAAATGAAAGAATGTAAGAAGTTTTATATACATTAAAAATAAAATGAAAAACTGACAAGTAAAGAACACAAGTATATAAATATGATAATTTGAAATAAATCATAATTAATAAAAAATTATATACGTATATATATATATATATATATATATATATATATATATATATATATATATATATATATATATATGTGAAGACGCACATCCTTTCGAATAAATGGGTTAACTTTCTCTACGCCGGCACGAGATTACAAAAAAAACTAATATGAATTATACATACAAAAGCAATATCTTTTACGATCTTTTTTATAATATTATAGTCATCACTCACACAAATGGGAGGACAAATCAAGATTGAAAAATGAAAAACGAAAAACGAAAATTGTTTCTTAATACGCGCCCCGATCAATGCGAGGAAATTGATGATAACACTTAGATTCGAAAGGATATACAGTTAGATGAAATAAGTTAATTTAAAACCCATGAAAAACGCAAAAACAAACAAAAAGGATATTCAAAGAATTATAAATTATAGATCAAGATGTGCTGTTCAATACGGTGCAAGCATCACGTAAATACTAAGTAGGAAAACATTATCGTCGAAACTAAGATTAAATTAAACTGAGAATATGGCGAACACTCTCATCTGGTGCAGGCACTTCGACGAAACGATACGCTACGAGACAGGGCGGGACGAGATATCGCAACTAACTTATGCTCATGCAATTCAATCTGCCCAAAGTCTACGCAGCCGCACCGCAAGTGATGCTTGTTTTAGCACAGAGCAGCTCAAAACAAAAGGAAATCGTGAAATTCTAAATAATATTATATACACGTATAAAATGATTATGTTTCTTCTTTAACAAACATCCAAAAAAAAACAAAGACAAATGTTTTTAAATAAAATGAAAAATTCAAAAATTCGTAATAGTGCTTTATTTCCAAACGTATCCGACAAAGGACTCTTTTCGTCAATAAAGTTTGTCTTTTCTGGTTGTTACGATTTAGATTATACATATTTGCCGAATAGTATAAGGTAAAACAAGGACCACAACCTATTTCAATTGATTTCGGAGTATGCAAACTAATATATTCATAATCAATTCATTCATAGTCGACAGTATGGGGTGATTAGTTCCCCTACTCACTTTGCGCTTTTATTTAGTTCAAGCTGTTTTGTTAGTTGGTAGCAAGAAGCATGGTGTTCTAAATTGAAACGTTTACTGCACACACATGAGCCAGTAGCCAAAGTACACAGGCAGTTGATTTTGTTAAATCGTTTTTTTTCAGTTCCTCATTGAGGTGAATCTAAATCATCCATGAATGGGCAGAAATAGATAGAAAGGAAAAACAAACTAAAAATTATTTTTCATTTGTTTGTATTCACAACAAACGATGTAGCACCAGAAAAAGCAGCAAGCATGGGTCTGTCTTTACAAAGCTTCAAGACCAAAAATGAACTTAAGACACCCTAGAACACTCATCAAAGCGTAAAAAAAAACTCCGTGTCGTAGATACCGTCGTAATGTAACGTTACGAGTACACAATGATTATCGTATGTAGAATGATTGATATTAGCATTACAGTACTTTACATTTAACAAAACCAGAAATTAGTCGATAAGAACCAGTCTAAATTATAACTTAGGGGTAAGCGGACCGTAATTAAAGTATGTTCGAGAATAGTCGGGCTTTTAGTTACACCACAAATACTGAACGAAACAATTCAACAAAAATTCAACAATTGCAGAAAATGCTTCAGTACTTCTAATATAGTCTGCATACAAGTTTACGTACATAGAATACAATGGCAAAAGGCAATCACATGAAACAAAGATACCACGGTTGATGCAAATATTATACAGCTCACACACTGAGAAAGTGGCAACCAAAATTTATGAGCAGCACGAAATCTGCTCCATTAAATGTGTAAAACATCATGGCACATTTAGACTGTGTCTTTAGTTAAAAGTTTTATACATCAACCTGTATTATGCAATTATTTTGATACTTTTTCAATTTCAAGGAAATTTTAATCGAATCTTTCATGTATCTGTGAGCAATAGATCGCGTGTCTATAAGTAACCTAACTAAAATAGTTAATCTACTACTTAAAATTTTACTCGATCAAGAAACTATAGCAATATCAACCGCGTGCGTGAGATATTTGCTTTTACCATATTGTGCCATCTTGTGACAGTAAATATATTGACAGAATTTTCTGTGTTCGTACCCAGTTGTGGTTATTGGCTTTATAACATAGTGAACATTCTCTTGAACCAATTTTTCACAGATGAACTCCCCAATCTGAATTAAGGGAAGTATCGGGCTTTGTTCTGTCGGTACTTATACTGATATACGTAGCTTAGCATCAGGACAACAGCGTAAGAAGTTAGTTCCCAACCAGCGAGTAAACTCCGGACAAAAAATCCAATGATCTAACCTCAGATTGTGTTGTTGATCAGCTGATTATAGGCCTGAAAAGTTGGAAGAAATCGCATGGAACAGAAAGAGATGCAAGATAATATTCGACAACTATATACTCACTCAGTCTAGATTGTTCATTGCTCATACACGGCTCACTACTCGTAAAAACCCAATACACTCTCAGGTCGCTTTACCAGATATTGCATTGCGTAAATGGAGGCGCAATTTCAAGGTCAACGTGGTTTTTTCCCTTAATGGAAGGAGTTTACCCACTTATTTTCCCTACACTTTGTCGAGATCCTCTAAACCAGGCGGGTCGCAAAAGTAATTATCCAGTCTTAACCAGTCTTTTTTCTGCAGCTCTTATTTCTACAAGCTCTTTTTTCTACAGCTTAGAGAATGTCTGGAACGGAGACCTGGCAAATATATCAGAAATATCAGTGAATCTAAAAAGCAATAGATTAGCACACGCATCAACTGTCTCCTTAGCATCGGCTGTTTCGAATCTAGCCTGGTTTGGGGTGCCTTGTGTTAACATTAGATCTGTTCGCGTACCTGAATCTATTATAATATATTAAAATAGATTCGCAGCAAGTCGCAAAAATCTGTTGCTGCTGTAGTACGCGAACAGACCTATTTGATTTTCCATCTATGATAAATTTGCTTTCTCATATTCACCCATTCGATACTTGAGGTCATGCTAACGAGCGCATACGGCTATCAATAAAGATGATTCTCTCTTTATTTTAGATAATCATTCAGAATACATACTTGAGCAATTTTTACAAATATAGCCGTTTTACTCATTTCCGCTTTGCTTCAAAAACGCCGACCATTATTTCCGAACACTCCCTTCGTGAACTGTCAATTCAGTCATTTCCAATTGGAAGCTCTTCAGTGTCCACACACCTGAATGTCTCGTCAATGCGACTCGACACGTCAAAAGCTGTCAAGCAACCAAATTGTGATTTGTTTATTTATTCTCGCCGCGGAAGAACAGTTATTCGGGTGTCAGTGAAAGTTTAAACGTGTTAAGACCTCGCGAATATCGTCTACTAATCACCGTCAAGATCGAAAATAAAAATATTGCTCGTGCTGCTAGGTTGTTACATGTTACGGAAAATTGATTTTTCAGTGGAAGCCAGCTAGAACTGCACGGCGCGCCGTGATCAACGAGTTGAATTTAGGGTAGGTCGAGACGACAAGGGGGCACAAGTGCATCATTGCGCCAAGCCCGTACCGTGTCAAAATCAACTTCCAAAAAGGATGCCTTCAGCACGTTTGGCCCTTCGTGAGGAAGATGTGATACGCTTGACGCTGGAATTTCTCGACAACAGGCAGCTGCACATTAGCCAATTATCGCTGGAGCGCGAAACAGGCGTAATAAATGGACAATTTTCCGATGATATACTCTTCCTGCGGCAGCTTATTCTGGATGGGCAGTGGGACGACGTTATTGAGTTCATTCAACCGCTGGAAGCATTGCAGGCCTTTGATTTGAAAAAGTTCTGTTACACGATTTTACGCCACAAGTACATTGAACTACTATGCATAAAGTCGGAAGCAGGAGGAGCATTAGCGGCAGCCGGCCAAGGAGTCAACTCGATGGAGGGTGCCGTGGAAGAAGTTGTCCAGGTGCTCGAGCAGCTCGAAAAGCTAGCCCCATCGAAAGAAGAATACTCGAATCTTTGCCTGCTGCTAACTTTTCCACGTCTAATTGACCACCTGCAATACCGTGACTGGAATCCGAGCAAAGCTAGGGTCCAGTGCTTTCGCGAGGTACGTCATAGTATAACTTGCATAAATTATCATCACCTAATTTTTGCTCGTGTTCGCTTGTTTCGCCTCAGATTTATCCGCTAGTGGAAAAGTTTCTTCCATACGAAACTAAGACGGAAGGTGTGCTGTCAGCGCGAAGCGATCGTCTCATTCAACTTGTTATCAAAGGCGTTCTGTACGAGTCCTGCGTAAGCTACTGCCAAGCAAAGGCGACTGGGTCGCCCGATGTACTGAATCAAGACATGGCCTTCTCGAAACTACTGGATGGATCAGGAGGTTTGTGATGTGTACTACTGGCTTGTATACGTGGTCATTGTCAATAAATCGTTGCAGGTTTTAGCGATTCCGACCTGTCGTTACTCAGCTGGCTACAAAGTATCCCGGCTGAGACATTCTCGGTGCCTTTTGAACAGAAAACATTAAATGTAGACGTCGAACGACTCGAACGTCCATCTCTCGAAACCTCTTGGACTGAACACATGCTAATCACACCTATAAAAGTGAGTTCCAAAAGCATTGCCCCCTTCCTGGTATTAATTTGTGCAATTATTTCTAGCCGAAAACGTTCCCGCATTCTGTGATGCCATTCACGAGACCACGAAGCGCAGCTGATATAATGACGCGATCATTGATTCCACATTTGGAGGGACTACCATTTGGTCTGAGTGAGTAACTGATTCCAAAAAGAAGGAGTGAAAAATGTAGTGTGGATTACCTTGTTTTTGTAGATGCCTCCAAACTATCAGATACCGCAGATCGAGCGTCCATGTCTCGTTCAAGTTTCGCAAGTTTTCACTTGACCGGCATCAAAGCG
The DNA here is from genome assembly GCA_963978885.1 of Nemotelus pantherinus. Classification (NCBI taxonomy): domain Eukaryota; kingdom Metazoa; phylum Arthropoda; class Insecta; order Diptera; family Stratiomyidae; genus Nemotelus; species Nemotelus pantherinus. The sequence goes on from OZ022263.1 coordinate 334,060, forward strand.
AATTCCAGAAGCATAATGGCATCTAGTGTGGATCGGTTATTTTCTAATGATAATTCAACATCTATGACAAATCACGAATTCGAGGTTTGCTTGTGTTGAGCTGTAAACTTGACAGAAATTAACGTGCGAATTGACTTTGTATCCTGCAGGGTCTTCCTTCAATTCAAGAATGTATCCAGTCAAAGTCGGCAGAAGAATCGCATCCTTCTGGCCGAGTAATAGATGCAAATGATCGACTGGTAGACAATGAAAGTCCTGGAACTGCAACGTCTACGGCCAAAAGCTCCAGACGTGACTCGCTGAGTGAACGATCCCAGTTACCACCCCAACCACAGCCACAAACAGCAGGTGTGCCTCTTAAAACTTCAGTGCATGCTACAGAGGCAGAACTTAAGCAGGATCAACTGTCGAATCATTCGTTAGTTCTGATGAGCATTACTCAGTTTAAACTTTAATTTGGTATATCGTTGCAGGTCGCCGAAAGTCGAGCCTAGTTTTGCCGGTCGCATGCGGGGTGAACTTTTCGAAAAGTATCATCGACAGAAAATGAATAAGGACGCAACTGACGGGTAAGTTTTTTATGAATACGATGTAGAGAGAGCTGAATTGTAGCATAGGAACGCAGCTCCGCACATCGAAACTTAGCCACAATGTTTTCAATGTGTTTAAAAAACTCTGAGTCTCATGTTAGGGCAAGCGTTATGTATCTAAGTAGCTGGATTCAAATACTCTCCACAAAACTTATGGGCTTTATGATCTGTATGATATACATTTAAACAATTTTTTAGAAACAACCCGAGGTGTATTTGTTGCAAATAAATTCAGCATCGATGACTTATTATCATCTTCGATTTATTTGAATTTTGAAGCGAACTGAGCGATTTATATTATCCAAGACATGGTTTCATACTTTTCATAATACATTTCGTTGGTTGATTTGAATTGATTTAAACTATGAAAGCATTTGTCTGATTTTACAGTATTTCACAGACAATCGCTGAAACTATAATGCAAAAATTACTTTTAAAAAGCATTTTGCCATTGCGTAAAATATAAAATGCGTCGTTTCTCTTTATCTCCAGGTCATAAATCGCACAGCGCAAATTTGCTATATCCCAAGCTTCAAACTCCTCAATTAATAATTTCGCTAATAAATAAACTGGCTTTCTGTTATTTTTCAGCAGTGTAAATGACTCTGAACTTAGTTTTGATATTCGGACTGTTTTTAAAGCTCCTCAGGCTTTTTATCTATTATTATTGTATTAAATATGATTGAGATGCAGCGATTTTCCACCTGGAACGATTAAAACATGCATAAAATCATGTTAAAACTGCCTCTAGCTGGGTGTTTTTTTTTTCTAACTAAGTAAAATCTATCGCAAAGCAGATGACTTTCCTAAGAAATTTCCGAGCATGTCCACGGACCTCGTGCATTGCATTTTTTCCACAACGATTGCATTGAGGGCGCCGGTGTGACTCACAGAATATCGCAATATATATTATGTTGACGTGCTAGTGCACACTTTACGCAGTTCTAAATATATATTGACAGCCAACCCGTTGCGTACATTGATAAATTGTACTATAATACTTACTACTAAAAGAGAGCGTTCAATTATTCTATTAGAGCTATCAATATTACATGATCAGAAGCCTTAACTGCGCTGTACTATGTTAGTTTTTACAATATAAACCGCCTGAAATCCAGTAAATCAATAAAGAACAAGCAGTTAATGTTTTAGGAGACATTCAATGAGTGGTTTCATTCAAACAGTTTCAAGACTTTTGTCGTGTAACTGCTGAGTTATTGTTTTATGTCATAGAGCCATTGTGTTCTTAATTTACATTATAATTCAAAAAAAAATCGCATGCTTGTATTTAACTTTACAAAAAATTATAATAATTGAGCGCAAACCTTTATCAAACCTAATGACAACCTCGACGAAAAATTCAACACTCACGCGGAACATAAAGAAAGCGAGTGAACGCTATGTATTCACATTGAGTCAATTAGTTTTGAGGAACTTAAATGTCGTTTTCAAAACATTACTGCGTATATTTCGTCAGCTTCCTACAAGCGCGGATCTAATCAAGATCTCTACCTTTAAAGATCAGTTTGAAGTTTCCTCTACTACCAGCTGCTTTTGGGCTGCTGTTTACTTTGACCCCGCCTGTCTACTTAAGCGTCTGATCGTAGATGCACACTATACATTTTAGGCAGCTTCCAATACAATTCAATCGGAGTATGTCCATTGTCGTTTCAGCGACAGGCTTTCATCGCAGCACTGTAGCGATTCGTATCTCGTCGGAAAGAGTGTTTGCAGCTATGATTACAATGCATCACATTTGAGGAGTGAAGGTGGCGAAAAATTCAAAGAACATTTTTTTTGTATATGCGGAGCAATCAAATTCAGTAATTGAAAGAATATCTTCCATCATTCTATAAAATGGTCGAAATTTTGGACAATCTGCCGATAATTCGCTGGTAGCCAGGATTCATTTGCAATATTTTAGCAGAAACCACACCTGCAGTCATTAACTATTATCAGATTGACGCTAGCGGGTTTATGATGCTACGCTTAGGTGGGCAGACACAATAGCCGTAGCGTGCCTGTCGTTAATTCATTAAACGACGCTTCTATGGACAGTGGGCCTAAGTTTTTGGGGCTTCGCCTTCGGTTTCGTAGACAACCGACTTCGATAGATCGTTCCCTGCCGAGAGAGCCGTTTATAATTTTTTCAATGCCAGCTGACAAATAGGCGGTAAGTTTAGAACGATTTAGGTTCGAGCCCCCGACACCAAATCAGCTCAGATTTTTGGTATTTCATGTAAATTCGAAATGAATTGCAGTTTTTTTTTCCTTTTTTACTTTAAGAAGGAGCTGATTCTGTCTAGAAATAATAATTAGTACTTGCTTGCGCATCCAGTAAGATGGAAATATGTTTATGGATATCTTATTAGGTCTATTTTGAAATGTATATTGATAATAAGTAATGTTGAATAGTACTAGAGTAAAACTTCTCACCCTTTCCCGATGAGCTCACTCGATACGTAGTCAAACTACCAAATGCAAAAACCATAATCAGTAATTATGGCAAGTTTTATTATGGAGGTATCTGACTTTTCACCATCCTGAGAAATGATATAGCTATATATTTTAGCACAAGTATTTTTGATGCCCAAAGATCAAAAATCCTACGTTCAAGATTTTTCCAAACACTTTGCCCATGCCAGATTGGCCTTACAGTGGCTTTGTATGGTTTTCCAAATAGCTTCTGCAAGTAGTTTATCATCTTTGTTTATCATCGATACAATTTATTGTCTACACTCCACTTCATAAAGCTAAATCGCTTTTGGCCAGACGCAATACCCTTGCAAAATATCATGTGAGGTCAGATCAAAACTGGCCTTCAACCTATTAATGCAATGAATCATTGCATCGCTTTATATTTGACAAATAGCATGTACCAGCTTAATAATTTCTGTGGAATAAATACAAAAAAATAATAATATTAGCAGTCATATCTGCAATAATATGAATTTTAAATAGATCGTAAAATCAAATTGCTTCCTTTATTTTACGTACAAAGCGGAGACCCCACAACTTAGTAGTTGATAATCTAATGTCAAGTGCAGAAGCATCTGAGCATTTTCTCTCGAACTTCCTCAATCAGTCTTGAAAATATACCATCAAAAAGTTTTCCCCAACACGTACACGCTCGTAAACCACCTCCTACGGCTAGTCATTCAGCATCTGTATCCATTTATTAATGAGTTTGTTATTGAAGCCACCCGATTATTAGGCGACTCGATACTTGCCAGTTACTCTAAAATCGGCATTTTCATTTGCAGCATCAAAATCCAACACGAGAATGAACACACGACGACCAGCTCTGATATTGCAACGGACTCAGTTACGGCAGGCAGCGGTGGCAGTGATAGCGTCCCAAAGCAAAAGTTCCACCAGGAGGTAAGTGTGCTTAAAATAGTATTCGGCTTCGCGACAAAACTAATGCGATAAAGCCGATGTTTAATGTCAAATGTTTATCACGGTGCCACTATGATTGATACGTAAGTGCTGTACAGACCTATAAACATGTTCGATCGCACATGACCAGGGAATGATTGGCGAAACTAAACTGAATGTCGTCGAGTCAATCATCTTGCCGCCAAGATGATCGTTGTAAATTGTAGTACGAAATTCGAGCCTTTTCCGTAACCTTGGCACAAAGCTCGAATCGAGACAAAATTTTTTAACCATAATCAGATTGCCCACTCAATTTTTTCGATTTGAGCTCGGCATCGACTTGAAATCCAAGTTGATCGAATCAACCTAGATGCTTTTGAATACTCGTATGAGCATGAAAAAGGCAATGCGATTTTGTATTGCGCTGGGGTCAATTTGACACTGCTATTCGAAATAGTGTGGACAAGTGAAGAAATAATGGTTCTTGAATTCCAAAACATTTAGTTTCGTATGCTTAGCCTGACGTTGACGTGTCAGTAGTAAACGAGTTTTCTCTTTGCGGTTACGTAACACTGAATCGAAAGTGACTAAAAAGCCTACCATTAGCTGTCTCTTCATCAAACATCAAACGCGATCTCTTAAAACATTTGCATTTGGCCGAGCCTGCTTATTACGTAAAACTTCTGACAGAGCTGATTTGATATCATGGTATATGTAACTAGGAAGGGTGATACACAGCACATACCTGGTGTGGATAGATTGTCGTGCGTTCACTACACTAGGTAAAACATACATACAGTTACAAGAAAAAGTAATGCAAAAACCAACATTTGAAAAAAGTTCTTGCTTCATTCTTTATATTAGATAAATTAATGAAGAAAAGAGCTGTAGCCTTTTCATTTACTATTAATATATTTGTTTGCTTTATCGTTATAAGGAAATAGCAAATAAATATTGATATCTTCCAAAAGAAACAAATTAAAAACCAAATCAGCCACACTGGAACAGGAATTACTTAAGTTTAAGATCCAACTGGAACAGAAATTGCTTAAGTTTAATTTTTGCATCATTTTTTCTCGGCACTCTATGCATATATAATATTTTACTCAGTTTGTGCAGACTTATTATGGGGTAATACGCTGGTAGTATGAGTGACACAATAGTATTCATACCAACTGTGTGTAACTTAAAGGTAAAAGGTAAATATAATATAAAGGAATCTCTGCCGATGATGTGCCTTGGCTTAACTATTATAACTATTTTAACAACAATGGGGTCAGTTTTATTGCAGAGTCTCTTTTTCCTAGCAGCTGTAAGCCGGTTAGTGAAGAAACAAGCTTTAGATTATCATCATCCCCAGAAAAAAAATAGGATAGGAAGGGTTCCCAAACGACACTCTTAACACATTTCGCTAAAAAATTTCAATCCTAAAAAGAAAACTTAAATGGATAAATGGAGATTAAAGATTGCAGTTAGTTGATGCGAAGCTAGTAGAAGTAAAAAACACATGCAAAGAAGAAGCGGAAGCTGAAGAAGATCAATTCAAGTATTTTTGAAAAAACAAAACAACAGAAAGTGCAAAGAATTTGAAGTTTTGAAGCTTTCACTTCAAATATTTGCTTTGAAGCTATGAATTACATTTTGGCAGGGTAAAGGTCTGAAATGTTCGAAGCATTGGGCAACTTCAAATGAAATTTATCTCATTTCCATTCAAACAATTTCGAAGTACCAAAAGTTTGTTCCTTTTTAACTACCTCTCTGTCCAGTCGTTCTCGGAAACCAAATTTGCGCTTTGGGATTTTGCTATTTTTCGTCAGATATGTAGTCTACTGTTGATGCTTCCTTCAAATATCAAAATAGGTAAGAATAGTTGTTGGTATCAACTTGTTTCCAGTCTATGAATAAAAGAATTACGACAGCATTTTCTTAGTCTTTAGGAAACGTTCCGCCATCGAAGGACAGTATAATATTGTGCTGATTTGTTTAAAGTAAATTACGGTGTGTCTTGACCTACTCTGAACACTTACTTCATTTTTTCTTATTTTATGGAGGTGCACATTTGAGTTTGTGTAATTAAGGCCCAGTTCCGCATGTGTTTCTATTTCAGTGTTTTGCACAATTTTTATGTTTTATATTAGATTTACAATTAGAATTCCTAGCCGACAAATATTGACAGCATATGGCGTATATTCATTTATCATCATTTTGCATGAATGGGATAAGAGAAAGTACTGAAGTCAAATGCTCGGCAGCAAAATAACTGAGTTAGATTCTTCAAGGTAAATCATTGACTTCACAGTGAACACAGCGTTTCATGGCAGCGAGGGGCCTTCTATTTGGGGGATTCCCGAGGGGTGCACAGTATTTTTTAAATAGCCGTATAATGTAGAATTTGAGTGACGAAACGATTAAAATAAGTTTCCAAACAGAGCCGAAAGTTATAATTTCAAGTTTAAGCACTATTGAGGAAATTTTTAGGACTTATAACTAAATTTGTAGCGATATTCTGCACACCGAAAAGTACACACTAGTCACTTCACTAGACAGTTGATTTGACGATCAATTAGTAATTAGATCAATGAATGAATAACGCTATTAATTTCGTTCAATCCTGTTTACTGAGACTAGCACTGGCGTGAGAGGAGGCAACTGCGTATATTTGTGGAATAGTCTTTAAAATGATTTGCCAATATTGTGTTTTTTACGTTCTCTATTTTCATGTCCTCCGTTACCCTCTGTATTGTTCTGTCGTCTACTGATGCTCGACAGTAAATTGTCTATTATTTTTATTGGAATATCTTGATCAGCCTATGGTTTGTCAATTTATTTATAGTTTCGCATAATTTCTGATTTTTATTTGAGCTTTTAATTTGTTTTATACAGGGTGTTTGGTACGCGGTGGACACTTTTGTGAGGAGGCATTCCTTGATATATTTTGAGCAAAAAATTGTTCTACAGGGTGGTCCGGTTTTCAAAATCTACGGCCTATAAAAATATAAAATTAAAATGGCATATTTTAATGAAGTTTTCTAATAAAAACGACATTGAACACAGGTCCGAAAAACTTTTCTTGGCCACCCAGTAACTCCGCAGATTTTGAAAACCGGACCACCCTGTAAAACGATTTTTTGCTCAAAATATATCAAGGAATGCCTCCTTACAGAAGTGTCTACCGAGTACCAAACACCCTGTATAATACAGTTTCAGTTTGATTTGAATAGCCCTATCTCTGTTGATTCATCATGTCGTTTTACCCCTGCTTCTTATTGATTTTATTAGTCCTATTGGCATCCATATTTAAGGAGGTCTACACGCATTTGACATTAACTGAAATGATCATGAAAAAAACAAACGAGCAAACAACTGGTATTAAGCTGAGTGAGACCAATCAACATTTTTGATAGTGTCTGATTCCGCGATCAGTGAAATTTATCCGAAAACCTGGTGAAGTAAGCTCAAAACGATAAATTCAAATGATGAATTGTTTATTTTTAGCGGGAGCCCACATGCGATTATTAATCCCGGTAAGATACTTCACTTGAAAAAGTTTTACTATATTTTGCGATTACTTCTATTTTTTCCTCTGAACCTCCGTAATCTTACTTTAACGACTGTTGAACATGAACAAATACTTGCTGAGCGCACTCAACATCTTGGTTTTTCGACAAAAACAGCAATACGACTGTGGCTCCAAGTCTCCCAGATCTCAGGCGTGATCTACGTCTTGGGCTAAGCCTAATCGGATCTTTTCATTCTTGTTTCTTTTTTGACGATCACAAGGCAGTTGCAAGCTATGGCGCAGCGCTGATGATGAAAGAGTATGATCGTTATAGAATCGTCATCGTTGCTTGTTACTGGAGTCGCCAAGTTAAGCGTTAAAATGATCATATGCTGAATCACCGCGTCGCCGTTGTCGTTGTTGTCTTCAAAGCGAGTGGTCTTATTGACGGTTGGTTAGTGGACAATCACGACCAGTACACTGTAGATTCGCGTTTTGTTGGCGGAACAATCAGACAAATCAGTTTTTGCCGAAGTGCAATCGTTTTCACTTGTACTTCATTTCTTGAAGCCAAGGCGTGTTAGATCCATTAATTGTAAACAGAGTCTGTGATCACGAGTGGCCATAATCGAATCAGAGGTACCGGAATAAAAAAAATCTCACAAAGAAAGAGAAGTGCCCCGCGAAAATGCAGAATCGACGTCGTTCGATTGATCAACTGAAGAAAATTGATCTGATGTTTGGTGGTCGGCGTGGAAGTGAAATTGTTAAATTAACCGAAGTTGAAGCAGATAAAAAGTGTGCAGTGCATCGGCGCGGAAGTCGCGGAAGCAGCGTAGAACTAAATCACATTGCTGCTGTGAACAAAATCCCTGACTTAGATAAGAATCGGAAAATATTCTCGTCGGCTATAAATATTTCGAATAACTGGCATGACCCAGTCCGACGTACCTCGTCATCGCCACTGAGTAAAGACCCAACTGACTCAGCTGCTGTAAAGCGCAGGCAGTCTTTTACGGAGGGATCAGGCGGAGGACGCAACACACTAAGCAGGTCAGCAATTGGGTGTAGCTATCAGAACCTAACGATAGAATAAGAAAGACGTTGAAAGTATTGCTTGCTGAAAATGTTTCACGGTACTAGTAGCTCAGTAAATCAGGCTTTAAGTAACGAAGAAAGTAGGTTTTGTGGGCGATGTGACAAACTGCTGATGTTCGCTTCGACAGCTAAGTTCTTTTAATTTAATTTGGTGTAAAGATGGTATTAATGCAATAATGTTTCCAATAGAATGTATAATGCGATTAACTCGTTTTGATTGTCGCAAAAGATGATTTCATTAGATTATAACTTGCTTGCCTCGAATCATGTTCAATACTTCCAAGCTACGATCTGCCTTTAATTTTTTTTGCCCACAAACATTAAATTCTTCACTTAAATCAAAAACAAAATAAATTTTCGTATCCAAATTGCACCGTTGAAGCATTTTCAACAATCTATTGTAATTTTATGCATCCGAAATCGAAACTCCAATTTGCTTGCAGCAAGCGAAATTCATGGAATCCGAGTATGTTCCGTAACATTGAACATCCTTCGGCGTTTCCATCATTGCTACGTTCATCGACACCGACACAAACGTCGAACTCGCAACATAACTTGAATCAAGTGCCTAAAACACGAGTCAACCTGATCCGCAGAGCAAGTATGAATTCGCTGACCAGACCGCGTCCCATAGTAGTGGAATTCGGGAAACGAGCATCGGCACACGGAAGTCAGCTCTACCTGAAAGCTGACAGTTCCGGTGAAACGAATCTGGTGAGGCGCGATAGTTTCGGGTCACGGAATCTTCTCCATTTGGCCAAAGGACGAGCCACATCTATGCCCCGCGACTATGTGAACAACAGTACTGTAGCCAGTAACGAGAAACCAGCCCAAGTGAAGCAAATGAACGGCGGCTTGAAGTCTTCGATGAGAAAGAACTCGGGCGAAGATCCGAACTGCGATCGACATCGGTTGACAAAAGATAACTTGAATAGGCACGTTACCATTTTAGAGGATGAAAGTATCACGAACCACCATAATAGGTCACGGAAAAGCTCAAATGGTTCGATCGATGACGCTTGGCGAGCTCGACGAATGTCACTGGACTCCCTAGATATGCGTAGAGCATCGCTTGAGATGATTGAAAGAGATTTAGCCAATTTGAATACAAATGATTCGCAGGTGAAAAAATATATACATTTAGGGTGCTTTGTTAATGTTAGCCAAATTACTAATTGCTAATACCCATTCAAATGTCACTGAAAACGATTGCAGAACTAGTGTATTGAAAGTGCTGACATATGCTGAACCAATTTGAAATGAAACTAAATCTGCTTTACTGTATTTGACGGCCATTTTTAAAATGTACACGGTCTAAGTGTTTTTCATGTTGCTTTCACGTTTCCTCATATACCCTACAAACTGGTTTTTATTCGTTTCATAGAGAATATGTAGTTTACCAAAATCCTATGCAAATACTAAATTCCTGCCCTTGCCGTGTCTCTCAGAAGAAAAATTAAGAACAACTTCCGGGGGCTAAACTCATTTCCTGTTAATGTATTAATGAACGTCGTCTAATGCGATGTTGCACTGCTTGGGCTAACCTGTTTGGATTATTCTTAATTCTTCTTAATTATTCTGTTTGGATTATTCTTCTAAAAAAAGACATTAACATAATTTTATTTTAAAATTTGCAAAGTATTCTTTACTAACACTTGTCCGTCCTTTGAGTGAGTTTGCCGCCGAGATTTTCTGAATTTGTCCCATATTCCTACTTAATTTAATACATTTGCAATTATTAAGTAACGTGAGCTCCGGCCTGGCTTTTGAGAAAAATGGAGGCCACCACTGTTACTGTTTTTAAAACATCGACCGTCATTTTACCTTTTATGGATATTACTGAACAACCAAATTTTCCAATGAAAAGACGAGAAACTTTCAAGAGCACCCGAAACAAATAATTTCACCAGATCATCCACCACAAGAAGCCGTCGTCATTGTCACTTGTCGAAATATCACTTACAATTTTCACTCGCTGTTTGGCGCAGGTCGCAGCTAAGTGGGTTGCCAATTCAAGGCCGCTGTAAGCGTCGTAGTGTACCTGTGCAGTGTGGTATGAACACAACAAAATAATGAAAATGTAAATTGTTTCGTTACTCAGCTTGGAAGACAGGCTTCCTTAAAAAGCAAACGAAATGCCCACTTTGTGCAGTACGGTCGCCATGCTTTTCTGTATGTTTATTCTAAGTGTCAGGTCACCATACTGGCATCGCCGCTCCGAAATTGCAAAAGAAATACAAGCCGCACTGTTTGTAATTGATTGCACTTCAAAATAACGTGCTACATATCGACATTTACGGTGAGAATGCGAATATGCTGCTCAGTCATACGATCCAGTCGACGAATTTTTGTTTTTCCTCGTTGGACCAACTTTGCACAGAAAGTTAGAAAATCGGTAGTGGTGACGGCGTGTCGAGTGTGGAATGAAATAGCCTCACTCTACGAAACTAATAGTATCTACAGACGACGAACATGTTCGTCAACTTGGTGCGAAAACTTCGATACAGACGTTCGCACCAAATGCCGAACATCCGTACATTGCGCATCAGTTTGCACTGAATTTCAATGTTCACGCACATGTTGGCGAACCTGAGAAAAGGGTAAGTGCTTACCTGCGTACAACAACAATTGCACGTGTTCGCACGCCAAGTTGGCGAACCATGTTCGTCGTCTGTAGACACTATAACGTCCATGATCATCATCGGTATAAGAAAAAATATGAATAGTAAAATCGTACGACCGTACACTATTGGTATTTAATTTGACTTGTTTGTTAGCAAGTTTCTGGAGAAGATCTTCGTACTATAATGAAGTCGGTCGAGTGTTTACTGCAACACATCACAGCTGCTACCTCTCGTGTTCCATGTCGGTATTGATGAAAAGAAATATTTGAGTGCCGTTATAGAAAATCAAATATTGAAAATTACGTATTGATGTTTAATAATTGATTTTCATCGATAGATTTTTCCGCCTCTGTCGAGAACTGGTTAGGATAGAAACATTGAAAATTCAGTTATTGTTTTCAATGCCACTACCTTAATCGACTCTCATTAGAGGCGCAAGTAAACGCAGCTACAATTTATATTAAAAATAAGCTTATTTATTTATTTATTGTCTAAATCAACAGATACAAATCCAATTAAAGATTAGACAAGGAATAAACTTATATGTAAAAAGAAAAGAAACTATAAATTAAAACTAAACAAAGTATAATGAGGCGGTGAAATTTAATCATAATTCAACACAGATATGACATTAAAAATTCAAAGAGTTACTTTATTTCATACGATAAAACGCATCCTCTTAACATAGTTTTAAAAATGCGTAACGAAGGCGGAAGAGGACCAATATTCAAAGAATTATGTTGCCTAGGCAAGCGTAAAAGAGGAGAGTAAAAATATGAATGAGTACGAGCAAATGGTACGTTGAGGATAAATGAAGACCTGGTAGAATGTACCGGGTCACGAACAGAAAACTGCGCTCTGGGGATATAAGTAATAGAACCAGTAATCATTTTATATAGGAGACATTCGTCGAAATACACTCTGCGTGAAATAAGGGTAGGGATTTCAAGGATGGAAAGACGCATACTATACTCACAGTAGGGAATACGGAACTTGAGGAATAGTGAGCGAGTAAATTTACGTTGTACAGACTCAACAGCATCAATTAAGAAACGATAATGAGGACACCAAATTTGACAACAATATTCGAGGACACTACGCACGAAGGAGATGTACAGGCGTACACACGAGGAAATATCAGTAAAAGGTCTGGACGCTCTTAGAATGAAGCCGCACAAGCTCGAGGCCTTGGATGTGACACGCAAAATGTGGACATCAAATTTTAATTTAGTGTCAAACACAACACCAAGGTCCATGAAATTATCAATTGGATGGAGGGAAGAGCCAAGGATAGAATAGGAAAACGTGATGTGGGATAATTTACATGTGAAGGACATCTGGAAACATTTAGCAACGTTAAGAGAAATACAGTTGACAGAGCACCAGTTACCCAGAGCAGATAGGTCATCCTGCAGCTGGGAGCAGTCATCCACTGACTCAACTACCCTGAAAATTTTCAGATCATCAGCGTACAAGAGACACGGGGAGCTGAAGAGAGAAGGAAGATCATTAATAAAGAGGAGGAAAAGGAGAGGACCAAGAATTGACCCTTGCGGGACACCACAAGTAGGATAAAAGGGGGAAGAAGAACAAGAGTGAAACCTTACAAAACAAGCACGATCACGAAGGTATGAGGAAAACTAGCAACGGAGCTGACCCGAAATATTGAAACCATCAAGCTTTAAAAGGAGGATTTCGTGGTTCACGGAGTCAAAAGCCTTGGCAAAGTCTGTATATAATACATCCACTTGCTTTTGCTGGTCGACAGCGGAGGCAACAGTATTGGTGAACGAAAGAAGGTTGGAAACTGTTGACCTACCTTTGACGAAACCATGTTGCTCAGAAGCGAGAAGAGGTACAATTAGAGGGTAAACCCTGTTGTAAACAACTTTTTCGAGACGCTTACTGAAGCAAGATAGAAGTGATATGGGACGATAATTGGAGACGCAGGATGAATTTCCGGTTTTAAGGATGGGATAAATATTTGCTGACTTCCAGGAAGAAGGAAACGTACAGGAAGCAATACTAAGGTTAAAGAGGACAGCTAAAGGAACACACAAGGATGATGACAATGAGTTTGCAAATATGTTAGGTAAGCCGTCGGGTCCGCAGCTGGTGCTACTATCTAGGTTAGCAAGCAAACATTCGACCTCCAACGGGTTCGTTAAAAACAAACAACAATTATTAACATCTGGAGAGGGAATATTAGCAGAGAAAGATGGATTAGGCTGAGAGGTAGCAGAAGAAAAGAAAAGAGCAAACAGCTCACATATTTCTTTAGCCGAGGAAACAGACAAATCATTAAGGTGCATCAGAGAAGGGATAGAGGGAGACTTTCTAAGGGAACGGATATAGGACCAGAAGGGTTTCTGTTGATAGGATGATACGGAGGCTTCAATGTGGGCATGATAAGCATTCATCGCATCTTTAACCATCTTTTTAGCATACGATCGTAAATTTCTGTATCTCAGTAAGTCAGCCTCTAAGCCGGAGCTTCGAAATCTACGACGTGCGTCGCCTTTCTTTTTAAGAGCACGCATCACGTCAACAGTTAACCAAGGCGGATCAATACTTCTGCGAACACGTAAAGTGGGAGTGTGACAGAAAACAATATTAGACAAGAAATCATAGAACGCATGAAGGCCATCATCAACACTTAGACCTCTGAAAAAAGCAAACCAGTTAACAGCATTAATAACATTGGACATGGAAGTGAAGTCAGCTTTAGCAAAGTTATAACGCAGCGCAGATGTATTTTTATTTTTAGGGAATGAGGTGAAGGAAAGTTCTATAGCAAGAGGTGGATGGTGAGGATCAGGACTGACATAAGGTGACAGAGCAGCACATAAACGAACAGACGACAGAGGAGAGTTAGTAAGAACAAAATCAAGTATTCTGTTATTAACATTAGGCACATTATTCAATTGTGAAAAAGAGCAAAGAGAGAAAAAGGAAGATGTAGCTAAAGAAATATTGCTCCTCGATAAAATTTCAGTGAAGGCTGTATCCCAGACTAAGCTGGGAATATTAAAATCACCACATAAAAGAACGAAAGAGGAGGGGTAGCAAGTGTTAAGAAAGGAGGAAATCTCCGTGAAAAAACGTTCATAAACTACAATAGGACTGTTACATGGGATATAAATCGAGGATACAAGTAACGCAGTAGATGGAGTAACGGATATACGAACAAGGATACATTCAACAGGCGGAGAAGGCACGAAATCGGTACAGGAGGACACGCTAAGTGTATTGCGAACAGCAACTAAAACACCGCCGCCGTCAGATAAACCACTGGCTGAGCGATCACGATCTTTGCGGAAGACAGTAAAAAGAGGTAAAATTTCATTATTGAATATATCCCCTGTCAGCCAGGTTTCGGTTAAGCATAGTATGTCGTCAGACCCGATAGTTGAGGAAATTTTAAGAAATTTATGTTATGAAGAGTCTTCATCATCATCGTGGCACAACAGCCAGACATCGGGCCTTGGCCGCCTGGAATAAAGAGTCTTACTTCCATAATAATCGAGGAAAAATAGATTGATTTTTATCATCTTAGGATCTGATGACAAAAATCAATTGATTGAAATGGGCCATAAACTCCCTCACGCCCCTTAAATCTCCAGGCCCTGATGGTGTTCTTGCGGCTGATATCCAACAGTCTATGGAAGTTACGCTACCGTGGCTGAAGTAGATCTACAGTGCGTGTTTGCGCTTCTCATATGAACAAGAGTTGTGTTTTCAAAGTAGAGGAAGCTTTGTACGTCAAATCTAGGGACTATCGTCCGACATATCTATGCTTTGTTAGGCTAAAGATTCTGGAAAGGATCATTGGTTACCATATCAAAAAGTCAATTAATCCGTCGTTATTCTCGAAATCACAGCATATCTACATCAATGGTTAAGTCTGTCGAAACTGCTCACCATGGCTTCATTGAGCAAATTGAAAAATATCTCGCTCTTAAAGAATATACGCTTACTGACTAGGGTCTTTAACGGCATCAGGTCTGATGCGACTGTGGAGGCACTGGTAGATCTGGATGTTGGTATTCGGTTGACAGCTTTTATTAAACAGCTCCTCAAAACGACAGCTTTTGTTGAACAACTCCAAAAACGTATCCAATGCAGCTTCTTTAAACTCTCCAAACGTTTCTGGCCTCCCCTCACTTTCTTTGTCGCTTCTGTCAAAATCACCACTTTTGAACCGCTTTAACTAGTACTCCCAAGTTGAAATTGGTTGAACATATTCCCCACAAGCCTCATTTAACATTCGATGTCCTTTTACTACTTTTCTTCAATTAGAAGGTAGCATAGTTCCAAAGAATCAAAAAAAAACCACGAAAGCTGACATATTCAAAGCACAAAAAAGTGTATCGTTCGCAATTCAACACTTACACACACACTGAAAACAATAGCCTAATAATAACTGTCGATGAAACTGTCGATAGAAAGGATCAAAGACAGGAGGTCGTCTCTTCCATTTTTGAATTATATATGTGTATTTGTATGTGTGTTTTGCTTTATAATAATGATTCAGTCGAAAATATACGGTGAAACAGCAACGGCGTTTTTTTCTAAATTACAATAACGCTTTAGCATAAAGATAGTCACAACATTTTCCGATGCGATCTAAAACTAATAATGCCCTATGTTGTCAAACCTTGAAAACTTACTTGTACATCCACTACTAAACCGAGTTGCGGTCCTAAAGTTTGAATTCCAGTTTACGACCTCAATTTTTCGTGCCACTCGTAAAGACACTCTTCGAGACCTTCCGCGCAGGGAAGTAGAAAATGACGACTTCGGTTCGAAAGAGTTTGAGTGAGGAAGGCCAGCTCCGAACATCAATGGAAAATTCATTTAGATATGGTAGACGGAGTATCTGAATATGGACTCAATATCGATGTATATCAGACCAGGCTCTCGAAAATCCATATCTGACATAACTCTTGTCTTGGATGCACTGTTCTGAGGAAAAAATAGAGGAAGAGATATATCTGACAACACTTTGCGAAGAAGTAAACCTAAACCGACAACCCGCGGTTACAAACTAGCATTTGGTCGGCTCTGCTGTTCTCGGAGCATCTAGTGGGAGTAGAACCTATGTACCTTTCTTGGCTGATCCAAAAAACTACACAGTTCGGTATGCAGAGTGAAAAACTGAAAGTTCAGATGTCTACTGAAAATCGTGGCGAAAAGTCGTCCGTCGAAACTGCTATGCTTGAGTTGAGTAACTTTCCGTTACAGTGGAATGTGGTGCAACTCGCTTTGATTGCAAGCGAAAGGGAGACCCCAGCACATATCAAAATTAGATTAACTCAAAGCCCAGTATTTGATCACGGTCGGATTCAAACCAGGAGCCAGAAACGTTGGTAGACGGTGCTCTACCCATTCGAATACACAAGCTTCAAAACAGTTTAAGGCTCAATAGAAAGACATCTTCTTCATCTGGTGATCATAAAAATTAAGATGGTCATGCCAATGAAATGAAGGTTAGGTTAGTATGGACTTAGAATGATGGGTGTTTTGCGTAAAGAAGCTATCGCAAAATGTCAAAGAACTCCTTGTTGGCCATCGCGAAAGCAATCGCATTTGTTTTGCAGGAAAATAAGCGTGGTGTGATCTTTTTAATTGCTGCAATTTTTCATATCCTTTTCCAAGCATGTTTTGATTCAATTGAATGTAATTTTTAAGTAATATTTCACACAATCTTCGAAAACCTTTGCCATGCAATTTTTCATTATATGGGTGAATTTTTCATGCGACATTCCCTGCATCTTTTGATGACAATTTTTATGCAATTTTTTGAAAGATTGTTTAAGCAACTTCCCATTTACTCTTCCAAATAATTTTTCGTTTAACATTTTCTGCTATTTTTTATGCATTTATTATGCAACGTTCCATGGTATTTTTCATAGAATTTTTATGTATATTTTCGTGTAATTTTCCACGCAATTTTTTATATAAAGCTCGACATGCAATTATGCAAACTTGCATACGATTTTCATCCAAGTTTCAAGAACAATTAAAGACGCTTGGGTAGTCGTTTTAGCATATTAACATTTTTACATTCATATCAACTTTTAGTTGCTCGAATTAAAAAATTGGAAGGATGCCTCACGGGATGAAAACCTGAGCCCATAGGACACTTAGTAGGTTCTAAGAGTACAGCTAAATTGAAATAATACGAAAAAGCTTTGGATTCCTATGATCAGCAGGTAACCATTTTCAGCACCAACCCTATGAAGCCAACCGTATAAAGGTTTTTGTCCAAAAAAATATGCTAAACGCTTCCTTGGCTTCCTGGACGTTAAATGTTTAGTCTATTTGCCATAGTCTTGTTGCCATTAACTTGCTGCTAACATGATCTTAGGCCTTTCTTAGATGGCTTGCAAGCGAATTCAGTCCACTTTACAGAATTCTGGAGAACAAACAAATTTTCTATTTTGACTTCCAATCCCCAAACCTAGTTTTCAAGATACCCACTCACTTATTCATATTAAGGTATGTAAACAGTTTAATTTGCATTCTTTGAAACAATTTCGAAGCAATTAACAAACGCATTCACAACAGCGTATTTTAATCAAGTTCATGGAATAATTTGCTGCTGATATAATACAACAAGCATTCCACTCGATCTAAAACATGTTGTTATTAAAAAACACCTGTACTGAAAGCGCTTCCTTTTATGTTTTGTACTGTAGGCGATGATCGACTCGATAGTAGTCATCTGACGACTTAAAATTGTGAGTTTCAGTCGACGTTTGGATTTTTCCCGAACGAATTCTAAATCGGTATGAGCGCAATGATTTCAATATACAAATGTATTTGTATAAATTCACTCAAGACTAAACTGTACTATTCGAGTGTCTGAAAAGGAAATATCGCTTTCACGACACTGTCGGAAAAAATTGAATTTTATTGAACCACCTCTTGAATGCTAGCTGCTAGGTAAAATCAATCAGAAATGCAACACAATGTCAACACTTGATTAGTAAGGAAATTTAATGCGCGCAGCGTATATGAGAAATGAAAACAAATTGAAATGACGCATTCGACAGGCTTATTATTCAGTGGCATATGTCGAGCGAGATAATGTATCTCAGATCTTTTTTCGTTGCGACAATTAACATACAAATAAGGAGTTTTTCATCTGCCTACACTATGCTCAACGAGTTCCGATTTGGTTCTTTAAAAGTCGACGGGTTTATGACAGCCGCAAGTCGAATCGGCCTTATTTAATACTTTCCAGAGTCCGATGCGAAGTAAACATGTAGCTCGCAAAATTAACTTGAAAATTGGAATGAAGGTTGGCCGTTCTTGGCTCTGATTTGGATTGACTTACTTTGAGTCTTTAAGACTATAATTGCATGCGTTCACGTCTTCATCCTTCACAAATTCTTAATTAACAAACCCTGGTGCAGTGAATCTTAAGAATTTTGGAATCTCAGTTCTTTCCTCGAACCTGACTCATAACCAACACGCATCTTTCGATATTCTTGGCATATTCTTTCGGCGTACTTGGCAAATACCCAGCAATTTCTAAAGCACCTTTTCGCGTGTATATAAAAGTGCATTTTCCGGTATCACTATCATACATGAATATTAATCATTAATTTTTATGACCAATAAATCATATTCCATAACTCTAGATTGTATTCATCATACACACGCAAAATAGATTGTTAACCAAAAACTGAAATTCGAAAACCGTTAGTCGCATTACTAGTCCAAGAAGCACTAGTAGAATCATAGAAAATGCCTGACTTTGGGCTATTAATGATAATCCTAAGGCATCTCATACTCTATTTACTAGCAGTTAATTTGTGTTTACTGCTTGTTCCCGAAACAATACCGCTTTGAATTTCGGTCATAGACCACTGAAACATCATTCGTGTCGTGTGAATCATCGCACCACCTTCTCATTAAGACCTCTCGGAAAGCACTTGTCGTTCATAACCACGCATTAAGATTACAACGAGCAAAGACTGATCTCAAATCCTCAAAAAGCTACGCGCCGAAAAAGATCAAATCATGTTGACCCTGCTGACTCGGTTACTCACATTCGATGGCTCCAGTGGCTCAGTTTCATTCAAATCTAGAAATCTTAGTCAAAATCATTCAAATTCTTCGGCGTGGTGAGCAGGTGATGGAATCTTATCTGGACTGGACGTAGACAATAGGCAATTTCTACTGACCTAATTCGCATTTCCTCAAAAAGAAGAAAACCACAGAGACATGACGAATTTATCTTTAATTGACTTGCAAAAAGCCTGCGAGTGAAGTGAAAAGTTTTATGGACGGAGAAGAGCAGAGCTTCGCATTGCCGCAGCGGCAGGCCTCTATGCATCATGCATGTGCTCATCCTTTCATTCGCTAAGAATGTTACCTTGAATGTTCCAAACAATGCAAACATTGGAAGAAGTGCACAATAGCACTTACAAGCTAATGAGCTTGCCTCCACTTAGCACACCTCTCTACATATATATGCATGTGTTCCGAACGTTATGCTGTTATGGTATCCATGGGTCACGCTACGATAGCGTCACTAGGCAAGATGGTAATGGTTGGCAAGATGGTAATGGTTGGCTAAGTGAATGAAAGCACCGTACGCGGCGATGTTCAGATGAGACGGATGGGATTTGAAAGATGAGCAGATGAATTAAAAGAAAATAGTGGCTGGTATGCATTCGAGGCATATTCACTTTGTTATGTTTGATGGACTCGTATGTTGATGTAGTAGAGGTACCAATGAAACCGGTTCACTTTCAATGCGATTTGCGTCGACGAGTCATTATGAGCGGGAATACAGTTTGTAAATACTGGCAGTGGCCTGAAAGCATTCCATTCTCAGAACATAGAGATATAAGGAAATGAAACAAGCGTATACATATACGAAATTTAGTGAAGTAATTTTACTACAAAGGTAAAATCTATAAATAGAACAAATCGAGAGAATTGCTACCTCAGATATTCCCCTTGGTTTCCCCGATGCCTGAGTTTTTGTTGTTGCTGAGTCAGTAATTGTCAAATTCGCGTACACATGGCCAACTATTTTTCTCTATCTATCTCACTCTATCTTTTTGTTCGGCACAGTAAGTGAATGTCAAATTCGCTTACTACTACTAACAATTTGCCTAGGCAAATTGCTTCACTTCTCACTGCCATTTTCATTTCCTTATATCTCTCTCTTCTGAGATTCCATTACAACGGCTTGGGGCCTTGAGGAGTGGAGGTGAGATACTCTATTTTCAATTTATTTATAAGAACATCAAGAGATTAGTTTCACGCCTCACTTTTCCCTGTTTTGACTCAGGTATCTACACTCAGCTAGGTTACTTCAAAGTTCGGTGCGCGGTCCTCCGTCCGTACCTGAATTCAAACCAAGGTTCCCACAAGCCAAATCCCGAATCGATTTTGCAACAGTAATATTTCACAAAAAATCATAGGGGGAAGATTTCCGTCAAATCTTTGACTGGCATATGCTCAATAAATTCTTTGGAACTAATCTGAGGCTAGTTTTTTTCAAATCTGGAGCTAAAAAATCTTTACATTGTATATCCCCAAACAATTAATGTGTGCACAAATAATTCCGCTCTCTTTGATAGATGCCACTAATCCTCACACTATCGTTAGTCACACTTGAATTTGACAGAAGTGCCAATAAGATTATATTTTGAGTATATGACATTTGTTCTAAGCGATAAAAGCATTTCATAAAACTAGGAGTTTTTTTGCATCGTATTGCGAAGGCAATAAAGAATAGAAAAATCATTGAGCAGTCTATGCGAGCCATCCATTTCGCCAAGGCTGTGGTCTGCATTTGCTGGGATGAGAGGGTGTGCATTATGAGTTGCTGAAGCCATCTGAAGCTTACTGGCGATGTATACCGACGACGATTAATATGTTCGAAGCAGACTATGCAACATAAACGACCGAATAAACTGTTTGTTTTAAACATCACTCTCTTCCAACAGTAAATTGTTTATCTAGCAACCTCCTCCTCCAAAATGTAGCAAACTCCTTGGTGAAGAACAATTTCTGCAACTCTTCTGGGACACCCTTCTGCACAACAATATCATCCATAAAAAGTCACTGGAAATAACCAAAATGTTGGCTGTAATCTTCGCTTAAACGTCTCGATTTACAAACTTTACCTCTCGTCTTTGTTGCCCATAATCTTCGCATTCAAAGATGTCGATAGGATTGATGGCTGAAAATCAGCTGGTGGTGTTTCTATTTCTTAAGCGCTGCACTTCTTCTATTGATAAACCTCTGTGCAAACTTTATAATTTATCCTTTGACCCATTAGTTTCCTTGTGATTTTCTATAAAACTACCATTACCCCTAGCCTCAAATATAGAAACTGGTCGCATTGCTCTATTCGCGTTAGATAAGGTTCAAAGAAAAGCTTTCAAACTTTTCCTAATATTGGTCACCTTGAGCACTTGACACTTGTTCTGACGAAACTCGTGGTTTCTTCAGACCAAAGCGCAACACGCAAAATTCTTGCTGCCACAAGAAATGGCAAGAGTTGCTTTTATAAAAATCCTAGTGCGGAACAATCTGCCACCTGAATCGTTTCCTAGCAATTATATTATGGTCTCTTAAACGATTGTTGGGCATGCAAGTTTTCTTGTGAATAAATTTCTGATATCGATATGATTTTGTTCCAAGCGTGCTTATACTCATGTTTTTTGTCAAACTTAAGTGTCCCATTATCTATCATCTATGTCTTCCCCTTCCATGGTAAATAGTCAGATTTATGATACTCAAAGCTGGGCTTCAACTTTCCCTTCTAACCACATATTATCTTATAGCATATCCCTTTAGAGTTTAAGTGAAATGAATCGGGAACGAATATTAGTCGAAATTTCGTTGAATACAGAAGGAATTCTCACAGCTAAACTGGCCCCCAGCGTGGGTTTAATCATTTCTGCGTGACTTATTAATTTTTAATTTGCTTTGGATCAGTTTGTGTGAACTGAATCAAATTTTGCACAGCAGACAGATTGCACACAGGTTGCAAACGAATCTTAGACGGAAAAGCTCTTCTTTAAAAAAGTCCATCCCGCGAAACATTGGTTTGTTGCCATTGTTATTGGTTTCCATAGAACAAAAGAAACGGATCCGACCGACTCTAAGGAAAAAACTATCATAAGAAAATGTTGATTGTGCTGTTATACTACTGGTGTTATGCTGATGGTGCTGATACTGTTGTTGTTATTTAGTCGGTTGCTTTTGTTGCATACAAGCATAGTACAGTTTGCTGTGCCGCTGGTAACATAAGAAAACCGGAAATACATAGACCTGAAGACAGAGCTCAAAATCTACTACTACTCTCGTTAAAGAAGAGAAATGGGAAATGGGTTTACGAGCGCACAGAGACTCGAATGAAAACGACTTAGCAAGCAGCGCAAACGCCACGACTACTCAACATAGAAAACAGTATCTTACACACGTAAGACGTACGCAACGCAGAGTTTTTACTTCGGTGTCTTTTGAAGAAATCAAGAAATTTGTTGCTTTCCACTTTTTCGTTTAGTCGATGATGACTCGTTTATCTTTTATTCGTTCGTTCTACTTTACTTTCGGATTTTGATTCGAATCGAAAACTTTTCTTCTTCGAGTAGATATTCGTCGGTTCGGTCGTGCATCGGTCACATTTCGCCGCGCTGCTGCACTATCGCGAGTATTTTCACGCATTGGAACAAGTGGCCGTTGGATTTTGTTCGATTTTGTGCGATCTTTGTGCATCAGGTTAAGGAATCCGTCGAAAGAGGAAACGGCCCCTGCGTTTATGGTTGAGTGATTTGAAAAATGTGTTTGAGGAAAAGATCAGTGCAATGTTGAGAAATGGAAATGATCGGAAACCGTCATGGGGCTATTCGAAAGAAAACGGCTCGGCGGCGCACCAAGGACCATGGCTTTCCAAGCCCACCAGCACCAACGGCAACCCGAAATACATCCGCTCAAGCAACTTTCACATGCTCGCCTCTAGCAAGTCGTTCGGCAACCTGTCGAAATCCACAAATGCACTGGACTATGTCGCGGCTTCCAAAGTGAATCCTAAACAGTATCCGTACTACTCGCCCATGTCGGTATCGTCCCATCATTCGCGATCGCAAAATAACAAAAACTACTCGTCTGCCATCGTCGACTACAACAACCGCAAGCACTTTGCACAATCCCAATTGCCATCGCAACCGCAATCACAAAAGTGTATCTGTTCTATCAATAATAGCAATAATCACCACAACAACAATAACATCAATGATAGTTGTAATAATGATCTCAAAGTGCAAAGCCATTATAGAAATATGCAAATGCAACGGTCGTCCCGTTTAGCAGCGAATCAGAGCAAACTGTTCGAAATAGCTCGGTAATGCTGTGAAAACCAATTGCGATTTGTTGGAATTTAATGCCAAGTTGCTGATGCGACCCGATCATGGTGGCTCCGAGATGTGTTAGGAAGTGAACGTGTTTTTTCTGCTGTGTTACAGAGAGCAGGGTGGGCCAAGGCGAAATGAATTTAATTGTGAAAATGTTAATTTGTGCAGATACTATACTAAGATACTAAATTACTAACTACCGTTCTTGTTTAATTGTTTCGTTTTTCCCCGGTCGATAATTACACTCGGTTCGGTGTTATCGACTGGCAAAAATGGTTCGGTGTTATCGGCTGGCAAAAATGGTTCAGTGTTATCGACTGGCAAAAACTCCGCTACTGGAGAAATAAAAGCAACACTGAGTGTGTATTGCTTGGGAATAATTGGTTATTGGAATTTTAGTGTAACACTTATGTTTCCGAGGTTGATTGGTTCTCAATATTCTCTTCATGTGCTAGAAGTCAAAACAGCGCCCGCTATGGGTGTCCGTTTTCTTTGGCCGCATGTGTTGATGGCGCTGCGAGAGTTTGAACGAGCTCGAGTGTTGTCTCCTTGATCCTTCTTCGACGCAGCAGAGAGATATCATCCAGCCTCGATAATTGGTTATATCTTGGTTTTTCCTGAATGCTGTTGAAACCACGACCCATTGAGTGGGATCCCGATTAAACTATTTTGAAAACGAGTGAATGCTGTTAGGCCTGCCCAGAAATGCACTGCGCACAGACCAGATACGCTTGATTTTGATCTGTGAACTACATTACAGATGCCACGATGTGGCGGATCTATAAGTTTCCACATGCCTGCATTAAACTACTCCTAACTCAATGCACACGTTATCCGGCAGCAATATCCGGTATCATAAAAGTAATTGAATCAATTATAATTCAATTCGACCAGTTTCATACACAATAATGGCTTTACAAAACCAGTATTCTCAGCAGGGATGTCCAATCGGATTTCGAGCTTGCTAATTAGTTTTTAGACGAGTGAGTCCACGGCTCAGTTCTCTCAAATTACAAACCTAATTGCCATTATTTATCGCCTTACGTATCTTCTCGTAATCTATGAAGCTACAACTGAACGCATCACACCGATATTGTCTTTGAAAAGAAGCAGCTATAATCACAGAAATGTGATTATAGCTTCTTCTTTTTAATTTCGTGATATTTCCCCAAATTGTTGTCAAATATATATGTATGTGAAATATTTTTTCTAACAGTCTTGTACACAATGCATGCATAATTCATTAAACATTGTTTTCACAGCGAAGACTATTTTGCATTTATATCGCGATGTTGCTGATGAAGCAATGAAGAGACAACACAAGATTTCTTTTGTAACCAACTGATGAATGAATACTAATCAGTCTGAGAAATTTCACTTTTTATGGTGGTGATTTCGCTTTCTGTTCCATTCAGAGAGAAATTATAATAAAATACATAAATCGAAGATATTAAACAAGATGGTATTGACTTTTCGAATTTTTCGAAAAATGTCGGACTATTCGACTTTTCCCAATATTAGTGGAGGTTGGGAGCGTTGGGAGATTGTCACTTATAACATAAAGTTGATTGACCGCAAGATAACTGAAGTCAATACCGGATATATAATCTGTACGATGAACTAGTTTTTGTTTGCTTGTATAGCAAAAAAAATTAAAATGTATAGTACTATGTATTAGTGATGGGCGATTGCGAGATATTTTAACAATCGAGATAATCGCAATCGGCGCCACAAATAATCGAGATAATCGCAATCGAGAGAATCGCAATCGATGCGCCAAAACAATCGAGAGAATAATCGAGACAATCGAGATAATCGAGACAATCGGGATAATCGAGACAATCGAGCGATTCGAAATAATCGAGATAATCGAGCGATTCGAGATAATCGAGACAATCGAGCGATTCGAGATAATCGAGACAATCGAGCGATTCGAGATAATCGGCCGATTCGAGATAATCGGCCGATTCGAGATAATCGGCCGATTCGAGATAATCGGCCGATTCGAGATAATCGAGCGATTCGAGACAATCGAGACAATCGAACATCTCGCAATCGGTTGACGGCAATTGAGTGAGCCATAAAGCACGTTTCGTTGTAAAAATAAAAAAATGTTCAAATATTTCAGCAAAAATATTAAGTGTTATTATTTGATCAAACTGCAATTTTTAGGGAAATATTGATGTATAAAAGGGTATGTTTATCTTAAGTTAAAATTAAGATATCTTTAACTCTTTGGTGGCGGTGGGAATGTAATGATCAGATATGCATGGAAATTTGTATGGCTAGCATTTATCATGTATAAATGGCTGGTAGTTTTGCTAAAACTATTAAGTCTGATCAAAGTGTATGATCAAATATTATATGAAGTTGAGTTTTGTCATGCTGTTAAGTATGTTAAAATAAAATCTGCTTTTAGATAGTGCAGTTTGAAAGCATATCATGTATCCAGTATTTTCGTACTTGCGAGTATTTTATTCAAATATTCAAAAAGTTTTTAGGGCAAAAGTACCTGAAATCGGCCAATTTTGGGTTAGAGTGGTTTCGGACATAACGGGCCAAGACCTATTGCTGTGATACAAACATTTCGGTTTTGTAGGGGAGTAAGGGGTTTTTTGGCCATAGTTTGGCAAAAATTGCCTTTACCGCGCTTTCAATGATTGAAAGTGGTCGGAGAGTACAATAGTGATATTTTAAGGATGAAAAAATTTTTTATGGGGAAAATTGGGCAAAAACGTCGAAATTTTCCAAAATTTTTTTTTTTGCGTAGCTTGAATTCGGGGACATTTCTGAGCTGTTTCGGGTGAAATGTCCATACAAGTCTGGGAAAAAGTGGTCTAGTTTCGAAGATACGGCATAATGCACAGCCGGAGAAGCCAATCATCGAACCAACAGGGATCTCAACCTTTTCTTATTTAGCACTTTTAGTGCTACTTTCAGTTTTTCTGGTCGGTTTTCCGGCGGATTTCATTTTGCCATATCTTCGAAACTAGGCCACTTTTTCTCAGACTTGTATGGACATTTCGCCCGAAACAGCTCAGAAAGGTCCCCAAATTCAAGCTACGCAAAAAAAAAAAATTGGGAAAACTCGACGTTTTTGCCCAATTTTCCCCATAAAAATTTTTTTCATCCTTAAAATATCACTATTGTACTCCCCGACCACTTTCAATCATTGAAAGCGCGGTAAAGGCAATTTTTGCCAAACTATGGCCAAAAAACCCCTTACTCCCCTACAAAACCGAAATGTTTGTATCACAGCAATAGGTCTTGGCCCGTTATGTCCGAAACCACTCTAACCCAAAATTGGCCGATTTCAGGTACTTTTGCCCTAAAAACTTTTTGAATATTTGAATAAAATACTCGCAAGTACGAAAATACTGGATACATGATATGCTTTCAAACTGCACTATCTAAAAGCAGATTTTATTTTAACATACTTAACAGCATGACAAAACTCAACTTCATATAATATTTGATCATACACTTTGATCAGACTTAATAGTTTTAGCAAAACTACCAGCCATTTATACATGATAAATGCTAGCCATACAAATTTCCATGCATATCTGATCATTAAATTCCCACCGCCACCAAAGAGTTAAAGATATCTTAATTTTAACTTAAGATAAACATATCCTTTTATACATCAATATTTCCCTAAAAATTGCAGTTTGATCAAATAATAACACTTAATATTTTTGCTGAAATATTTGAACATTTTTTTATTTTTACAACGAAACGTGCTTTATGGCTCACTCAATTGCCGTCAACCGATTGCGAGATGTTCGATTGTCTCGATTGTCTCGAATCGCTCGATTATCTCGAATCGGCCGATTATCTCGTATCGGCCGATTATCTCGAATCGGCCGATTATCTCGAATCGCTCGATTGTCTCGATTATCTCGAATCGCTCGATTGTCTCGATTATCTCGAATCGCTCGATTATCTCGATTATTTCGAATCGCTCGATTGTCTCGATTATCCCGATTGTCTCGATTATTTCGATTGTCTCGATTATCTCGATTGCAACAATCGAGTCCAACTTAAATAATCGAGATGTTTCGAGATATTTGAACAATCGAAACAATCGAGTTTAATATCTCGCAATCGCGCATCACTACTATGTATACTACTTAAAATATATAGTATTTAGTTTTTTATAGTTCGTTTTTTATGCAAAAGTAAATGAAGCTTTATAGAAAAGCTTTAAAGTTTGATGCAATCTCATAGTGCGGGCTCATCTCGCCGGAGATTTGCATTACTTTGGTCTATCCAAGCGAAGAGTGCTGTATACGTGAAGAAAGATCATACTGGAACTGTGAAACTTCGATGTTCTAAAGATTGTTTTTCTATGTCTTCTCCATATAGAGCTTGGATGTTCAACATTGATTCCAACAGCATAGTTCTAAATGAGCGACGGATCCAACCTTTTTTCCGGAAAGTGTGATACAAGTTAAAATACAAAAGTACTCTTTACATATTCTTCGAACAATCCAAAGGAAAATCATCTCACACTCTCATGTGTTTAACGAGGTAAATTTGCTTTTGACGCCAATTGTGATATGAAATTCAAGGCCTTTTTCCACGGTCGAGCCATCAACTCCAGATGTTTGGCGAAGAGGTTTTTAAGTTTCTAACTAGTAAAAATGATAGCATGTACAAATTAATGCATAAAACTTCATATTTTAACATATCATGCATTTTTCATTGTCATCATACATCCAGCGTTCCGTTCTGGCCTCCTTTAGCAAGTTTCGGCATCGGTTCGGCCCACGAGCCAATCTCATCCAATTAGGTAGCCCTAAGCTTTGAGCTTCCTAATCAACGCCATCCCACCACTCCATCCAGTGCAGGTAAGGCCTACCCCGTGTCGTCTGCCATATAATCTGCCGCGAAGTGTTTTCCGAGCAGGCTCCTATTCAGTCTTACGAACTAGGTGCCCAACCAACCAAAGTCAACAAAGGTTTACTTTTGTGATGATATCTGATTCTGGGTAGATAGCGTACATCTCATCGTTGTTGCATGTAGCGAATCATCCTTCTTGACTTATGGAGCCGAGGATTTTCCGCAGGACTTTCCTCACGAACGCGGCTAAGAAGGCAGAGTGCTTTTAAGTGCTCGAATTCATACTTAAGTACTTGCAAAACCATGGTTTTGTACAACACTACAGAGATGTCCAGATTTGGAGAGCTTTGACATACTGTAGTAGGCATTGTTACATTTGAACAGCCGCCCGCGTATTTCTTCCTCCCTATTGTTAAGGGTAACTACTGTAGCCCCAAGGCAGTTGAAGGATTGGACTACTTCAATATCATCCTTCGCTATCCTGATGGTCTGACCACCTCTAAGTATTCTTCCTGCAGATGCTGTACTGTACTTTGTATTTTCTTCATTTATATCCAGTCGCAGCTTTTGTGCCGCCCGCTCGATGTGGATGAAGGATTTTTGTTCAGCTCAGATCTTCCAATGATGTCGATATCATCTACAAAAGTCTGAATATCAATTCAACTATTTTTAATTGGCTTGACCAACCTACACATTCTGGTCAGTTTTGTTTGAGCTGCCGTATTTTCTCGAATTTTCAAATACTCCAAATTTTCAAATATCAATCTGGTTCCGATCCTTACTATTGGATTCATGATAAGCGCTTCGAAAAACTTTTACGAGAGAGGCTAGCGACCTCTTGCCAACCTAAGTTGCAAGGAGCGACGAGGAGCTTAAAATCAGACTTCTACCAGTCGAAATTGGTACGATTATACATGCACCTATTTGACTGATGGCTTTATTATTTATCCTTCTTCAATGTTACTAAAAAGACACCCTGTCATTTTTAAATTAATCTACGCAGCACTTTTTGAAGTATCTAAAATGGTCTCTATTCTTTGGCATTCCCTAGGACAGCCGTTTTTGAATATGTTGTTCGGAATCCAATCTGAATTAACAGCAACCCATTGCCGCTTGTAGTACATCCACCATTTGATATCCACACTAGAATCTTCTCTTTCACCCTAAATCATCTGGCCATAGTTATCGATTGAACAAAGAAAAACCTCTATCACCAAAAAGATACAGTTAGATTGTCTCTCCAATGCTTAATCCGATCGAGCAGAAATTTTTGGAGGATATGAATGCATACAAGAAAAAGGTGGTCAAGTTAAAATTATGATATCTGCAAATCAACCAAATTACCATATTTGAGCATTCGATACTTCTGCTTAAGAGAAATAACAACCGGATCATCTGATCAATGTGAAATTCACAGGATATATTAGTTTTGAAAAGAAACAGGTCTGATACAACTTATTTGAAAATACGGCTAACCCTGTGGCAGTGATGTCGTTTTGATAAATCACTCAAAAAAGAAAGTGTTGTATCTCCTACAATTTCTGATGCAGTCAGCGGATTTTAGCGCATTGAACCTTATTGTAAGCTAAGTTTTGAAAAATTTGAGTGGAATAATTAGGTATTTATATTTAGTAATTACCATGTTCTTCCGTTGACTCGCTTTGGCAGAGAGCGCGATGAATTTGCAATTAACTTATTAGTACAGAGTGATCTAAATTGAGGTTGGGAAATAAGTCGTCAATAAAAAGATAAGCGAACTGTGCATGAGAAATGCCCTCCTGGGCTCTTCTTGCGTGATATCATATTTTTGTTGAAACCTTCCATTTGATATTAGCATAAATCAGACCCTTTTCCACGAATATAATGTCATTTTGTAATTGTTGTTTCATTGACATTGTTCCATGAGCTGTGTGTCATGTAGCGTCATCCTGCTCAAACCGCATGTCGTCCAAGCCCATATCATTCGATCCCGGTCTCAAAAAGTTTATCGTCATGTCTCAGTCACAAACAATATTCTCTGGAATAGCGTTAACGGTTTCATATTCAAAGAAATGTTGCCCAATAGCTCCGCCAACCAGAAATGGCACCAAACAACGACTTTTTCCAGATTAATCAGTTTTATTAACGACGCTACTAAAATAGGAATACGTCCCTTAGCTGATGATGATTGTTTTTCAAACTATCCTTTTCGCAAATTTGTATTACAGAAATGTTTTGTCGAAGCGTGCAAAGTCCCATCATTAAAATTTCTCAACTTTCAGCCAAACAAATGTTGAATCATGACATTTCAATTTTAAAACTTCATCCAATGACAGCAAATTTATATCGTAATCTAAATTTGAATCCCCATTACATCCAATGTAAATGACTTACTAACCTTTGTAATTTGCTTCGTTTTTTAAGCTGGTGTTCCCATAGGGCCCTCAAGGCGTCGAATTTGACTTATGCAAGTATATATTAACGGATATAGTGAATCGAATAGTCAGCTTTGAAATGCGCTTCTCTTTTCGTAAAAAATAATCCACACAGCGCATAGTCTTATGTAACAATGCACATATTACCCCAGGCTATAAAATATACGAGTATAAATCCAAATATGATGGTCTTTTCTGATAAGCACATAGTCATGTATGTCACTTTTTGAAGAATTTTAATTAAAAGTAGCAACGTTATCACCTCCACAAATTTCTCTAAATAACTTCGTCCAGTGCGAACGCCACACCTGATTTCGTTGTTAGTTGATTTGAGAGTGCAGTGCGAACGTATTATTACACAATTGATGGTCATAAAAACGTTGCAATATATGGTCCCAAATAGTTTGCGTCGATAAATTCATAAGAGCCCTTGCTTATCTACCCGCTAAACGGTTCAAAAATCTTTCCAGCGTTTTTTTTTTTTGTTTTTGTTTCGCTACAGAACTTGGGCCTGGATTGCTTTGGACTAGACATGGGTAACGCAGCGCTCCGCCGCGCAATTGCGCTGAAGCACTAGCCATGATACCACTGCGCTGATACCGATTGTCGGTATCAGTAGCGCAGTAACGCACTTCGGTATCAATGGTGTTGGCGCTGCCGCTTTGCAATGTCAACACCATTTGGCTTGGCGCTATGCTACGGCGCGGCGCAAAGATATGGTTCACCTCAGAGTCAAATTCTTGCCAAAGCATATTAATTCAAATTTTTGTATGAGAGTTTTTCTCGAACGGAAAATCAATAGCATTCCAGCTTATATTTTCTTTTCCGATCGGTTCGACTCAAGCCACTTGAGTTTTACAGGCTGCATGTGTACTTCAAGCAAGAACCGCTAAGTAAACATTATGAAAAGCGATGCGATCGTGGTATCATAGCGTCATGGTATCAGCGCAATGCTACCAGTCCGAGAAACGCAGTGAGTATCCCACATAGGCGAATGAGATCATGGTATCATAGCCGGTATCAGTATATCAGCGCCTCAAAATTTGCTGCGTTACCCATGTCTACTTTGGACGCCTAAGTTTACGATGTTATTTGTATGTCCAATTTATGTAATGGATTTATTAATTAGCTCTACAGTTTAATGTTTATCGTTGATTGACATTGTTTTGATTTGTCTTTTTGCTTATTTGTGTTTCCATTGCGTATGTTTGTGTATATATATAAGTATTGAATACTTTTTTTCCAGGAAATTGTTGCGATTTTGCCATAGAATATCCACTGCGGCAATAGTTTTCACCTAAACCATTCGAAGAGAAAGGGTACTCTGAAGATTCGTTGTTGCCAGGACCACTAATTTCATTTTGTATTTAAAAGGAGATTAAATTCTTTTCCTACTTTGAAATATCTTGCACAATTCAAACACTTATGAAATTGATGATGATGATCATAGTGAGTAAGAAAATCGCTGTTGGAAATTGAATAGTAATTGCATTGAAAAACCTACTTGATTATTCAACAAAAATATTTGTGCTTGCCTGACTCTCAAACTCACGAGCCGCCACTAGTCAGATTATTGTGTTGGTGCTCACATTCGGCTTTTGACTTCAAGAGACAAATCATGCCATTCAATTTTGATTCTTATGACATAGTAAGCAGTATGCACGTTTACGCCATCTTGACCAATTTCTAGTACTTCTCATGTTAGCAAGTGTAATATAAGTTCATTTTCATATTTTTCAGCTATCTATTTGCACACATATGATTCTGTTCTTTTTTGAATAAAAAAAGACGTTTATTTATGCACCGAAATGCAAGTTTATTCAAAGTATGCTCCATCTGAAGTTATAATCTTGACCTATCTAGGACGGGCAGTTTACGGATTCCCTTTCTACGTAAATTTGGTTCTTGGTGTACGATCTTATCATTCAGCCCGATTGAGATACTTTCGAAGCAAGTGAACATTTGCTTCAGAAAAGGCTGAATCAGCTGGATCTCAGAATAATTTAGGTTGAGTAAAAGTTCCCAACTTAGCTGCCTAAGCACATTGCCGTTAACTGGGTGCGCAGGATGTGGGCTGGCAAACGGTTTCAGCAACACATAATAGATCACAGCTTACTGATACCATCAAATAAAAATAATAAACACGTCCAGAACGTAGGAAAGTTATTGAATCTCTAAAAATACAATATATTGGCCCACCCTGTGCACTTACAACTCGCTACCACCATAATCTCGTACGCATCCTAGCAACTGACGCTATAATAAAAAAAAAACAACCACCCATCTTTGCTAATTTCAATATGCTCACAAATCTTGCTCTCACCGCCAGGAATAACATGCTAATAGAAAACTCCAAGAACTATTGTAATTGCAATAAGAATGCTAGTCTTTCGAAATCGTTGGAAGATATTCGTGCCTTACCAACGGCGACGACGGCGGCGGCAAATCACAACAGCAGCAGCAGTCACAGTAACAATAGTACAAAACAGAAGCATCATCGTTCGTCTGTGCCGGCAACGGCATCGAACGATGAAAGTAACTATTCGACGAAAAAGTTCGCGAACAACCTGAACAATTGGAAATACAAACGACACTCGATGGATAATATATTTGAGGCTGGGAACAAGGCGCTTGAAAGTTCATTTCAGGTCATTTTCCATTTCTTTTTTGTTCTTCCGAATTTCAGCTATTTTAGGTTTTTTTTGCTGTTTTGTGTATTTTTTCAGTTTTTGTTCGATTCGTTGCTCGGAATACGTTTCATTGGGGGAAATTTTTCATTTCTCTCATTTCATCTCCGGTTGCGGTATAAAATGTTCGACTGGTTTTTTTCGATTTTGCTGGAATGCCAAGCGTATAAAAATCAATTAGCCCAATTTATACAATAAGCATGATCGTGATCGTTTATCGTTTGCGGAGTGATGGTTTTTTTTTAAAAAAATAAGCAGCAACTAATGTGCTAGTTTAGCTAACTGAATTGCGAAATAGTAGATGATGAAAACCGGAAATATGAAAACGACGCAATAAGCTACACTTCGATTAACATAATCGAAGCTCATCAAGCTCCATTTACTGTTTTCACGATACTACCACGGAAATTCTTAATTAATTTCGAATGTGAGATTTTTCATGAATATTCAATTGAGTGTGTATTATAAACACCTGGTGCGTATTAGAAACACAACGTTTCGAGAGTTACATTCATTTATCTTATTTGTGTTAATGCTATCGTGAATTCGAAAGATCTAACTCAGCAGCTCTGATGTTTTCGGCGTATTCGCTGTGTATAACAATAAAATAGATATTTTGCCTCTGCGTTGCATTCCAGAATTTTCATATTATTTGTTACAAAATAAGCTCAAAGAAATCATCGAATATGTGTTGCCGGTTAATTCTGTTCTGCAGAACTCAATGTTTGCTCACTATCATCGCTTCAGGCTTTGAATTTGAGTCCATACGCTGTTTATTAACTTCAAATTACACTCAAAATATTAATATTGAGCTACATATATGTATAAGAACTAACCAAGAAAATAGTATTTAGCAAATACACATCAAATGAAAAAATACTTATGTACCTAACTAGATCTATCGAAACTGCTTGTGTGTTTGTAATGCCCGCTCCGAAAGCCAGTAAATATGTAAAATTAATTTTCCAACCTCAACTAAAGCTCACATCTAATCGTTCATGCATTCGCTAAACAAACCGCATGAAAAATGATCGTATACAGAACAAATTCAACGGTCAGAGTCACTAACATAAAACGCAGAGCCAAAAAACAGAATAATATGCGCTTTTAGCTTAGCAAAAGAACAATTTCTGCACGTAGTCGTATTCTGATGAGTTTCTAATTTTTCCTACACAGAGTGACGGCAGCCGGCCTCATTTCGTAGCAGTCACATCACTTGAAGATGTCCAAGCTGTTCGTTGTGCCGAATTCCATCCAAGTGGTCGAGTGTACGCGGTGGGGTCCAACTCGAAAACTTTCAGGATATGCGAATATCCATCGCTGTCAGAAGTCAGGTATTCAATGACAAAAGAACCCTCTTTCATCTGGTTCAATCTCCGAAACCGATAACTTCCATTTCAGGGAGGAGCACACAACATACCAGCCAACCGTCCTCTTCAAACGAACCAAGCACCACAAGGGCTCCATATATTGCATGGGCTGGGCCCCTGATGGCGAACTTGTGGCTACGGGATCAAATGACAAGACAATAAAGCTTATGCGCTACGATGAAGTCAAGAAACAACTAGAAGGCCGTGAAATCGAACTGACTATGCATGATGGCACCGTTCGGGATCTTTGCTTTCTGGAGGATACCTCGAACAAAGCCAGTTTACTTATTAGCGGAGGTGCTGGAGATTGTAAGATATACGTGACAGACTGTGCTACAGCTACACCGTTCCAGGCTCTAAGTGGTCATGGCGGGCATATATTGTCGTTGTACAATTGGGGCGGTGCTATGTTTGTTTCAGGTTCACAAGTACTATAACTTTGAAACTGGGTTTGATGTCGTTTTGGCTGAAATTGGTATTTTGCTTTGTAGGATAAAACGATACGGTTTTGGGACTTACGCACAAGAGGCTGCGTGAATACAGTAACGCCAGCCACTTCGCCAGGAACGCGGCAAGGATCACCAGTGGCAGCTGTTTGTGTTGACCCATCGGGTCGCCTGCTCGTTTCCGGTCATGAAGATAGTTCATGTGTTTTGTATGATATACGTGGCAACCGACCGATCCAATGCTTTAAGCCACATGCTTCGGATATTAGGTAAGTTTTTTTTTGTATTTGAAAACGATTTGTGATAACGCAGTAATGTCAAAAATGTATAATTTAAATTTTATTTATTACAATTGGCTGCATTCCACTAACCAGTTCAAGATCTACGTTTATTTGGTATCATACTCAATTTATACCAATTTATTTTCCTTTATTTCCTTTTCTGATTCGGTTAGTAGCATTGAAAGCAACAATAAAATCCTGCCTCAGTGATCTCGCTGAGGCAGATTTAACTCCGGTTAACTATGATCTGATGTCAAGTTCGAAAAACAAACCTGGGGGCCTATTATGAATCAAAATCCGAAAGCGGAATTCATACGATATCGTATTTTCGTATTATAATTTGCTATTTGCACGGGAATCCGCCAACTTCGGATTGTAAATTCCGAAGGCGAGTTGTCTAATCCGACAGCTCATTTGTTGTCGGATTTTTTGGCGGATTCTGGCGGATTTTTATTAAATTTTAATCCGTATTTTTGTTATTTCCGACTGACCATCCTTAGGCAAAGCAAAATAAATAGCCATAGAGTCAATGTTAGCAAGAAACATTGAAACTC
This sequence comes from Nemotelus pantherinus, assembly GCA_963978885.1. NCBI lineage: Eukaryota > Metazoa > Arthropoda > Insecta > Diptera > Stratiomyidae > Nemotelus > Nemotelus pantherinus. The sequence continues at coordinate 370,235 of OZ022263.1, forward strand.
CGTCCACTTTTTTAAATTTAAATAGGTATTTTGACACTTGATTGGAAATATATTGGAAATCTGGAATCGATTAAATTCCGATTTCGGAATAGATCATAATACGAAATTCCGACCATTGACGAGTCGGAAAATTTTACGAATTCCGATTTCGAATTTTGATTCATAATAGGCCCCCTGTTGTAGGCTATGCAGCTTTTTATAAACATTGGCTTGATTTTTATTGTATCTGAATCCAAAGATATTTTTCGAAAAAAATTTGTATGTGCAACTTAATAATAAACATGCGTAACTTACCCAAGCTAACACGTTATATAGCCTCTAGATGATGCTATGAAATTTTCTGCAATCTTAATAATCACCCATAAATTAATTCCGATCAAAACTTTATGTGTTAGTTTTCACCCTAAATGGGTTTTAAGGAGTTGAAAAGTACAGTTACAAGAAAGGCAATTGCCCATTAAAATTATAGCAAATCCACAACCAATCACGATATCATTATATAATATTTTCAAAGCTAAGATCAGAGTGCAAATGGAAAGAACATATCGATCGATTATCTCACATGCGCACATTAGAGTCAGCTATTATTAGCTTAGTGTCAGCTATTTAGGAGACTACATACGTAATCGCAGTTATGCCCAGTAACTCATTAACGTCCACAATGTATTACGATGATATGCACAACTAAGAGTGGCATATGAAGACCGTGTGGCTATTTAGCAACTATTTTTAAATTTTGTACTAGGCGCCAAATATATAGCAATTATCGTATTCATAAGGCAAACACTAAGAATATCCATAATTTATGTTGGCCACTAATGGTTGTTTTATCAAAATAAACTTGACATTGAATATGTTAATGCAACAATTGAAAATGAGCTTAACAAATGTTATTGCTTCTTTAGAAGTTATTTTAATACACTATCCAGTATTTCATCGATTCTAAGAGATTTGTTGCTTTTAAGGTTCTTTGGGATTGGTTTGATTTCCCTTAGTTTACAAGCATGAACTGGCCCAAAATCGGGCTGTAATGCATTATGCCTATACCCTCGATCTCCATTTGCCATGTCCGATGGCAACGAAAACGAGTGTCAAATTATGACATGCCATCTGATGCGTGGGCAATTCCATGGCAGGCCATATCATTTCGAAAATGCGTTGGAACAGGAAGGACGTGCGGTTTATATGAGCGTGGAACACTCTTAGAAAGTTATTTGAAGTGAAAAGAAAGGTAATTATACATATGATATACATGAAAGCCCCGTGTGTAGGATAAATCTATTTATGGATAAGCGGGTAAAAATTCAGATGGAAGTGAAACTATTATATGATTTGCTGGATTATGAAGGGGGATGGGATAGAAGTCATTTAAAAAAAGCGCCGATCAATAGGCAATTTCATTTATTTACTCATACTTAAAGATTCAAATTATTTCTCCTTCAAAAATAGCAAGTATTTAATTTTATTATTCAAAACTTCTTCATCACAATTCAACTTTTTCGCAATTTCCCATCATTCCATATTCTTTAAACTTTTATGATTGCTCACCGAGATCTTAAAATCCCTGTAAGTCCAGAATTCCTACATTCGCTTATAAGAAACGGAGTATGAATACGGTTTAGCGCCATTTTGAAAATCAATAATTATCAAAATATGGCCGGGTTGATGGGCAAGCAAATGGCATACCATATGGCTTGCCATTTATGACATGTTATGGACCGTCTCGACTAGCCATTTCCATGGCAAGTCGAATTTCATGCCATGCGAAATGGCAAGTGAAGGCAGCCTGGGAAAAGTAGCTCCCCAGGTGCTCTGAAGTATGATAGGTTGATTCAAAATGCTCGAAATCAGTTCAACTCTTCCGTGAGGCAGCTCATGTGGTGGAATAATCGTATTGCGGTCTTAAGCAATATCCAAACATGAGTCTACGAACATAAGCATCCGACCGGTTTGTGAGCATAAAGGCACTTTTTTACATCTACAAACACGTTGTGTTCTGGCAAAGTTGTGTTTGTGTGCAAGATATGCTCTGCGTGGCTTGCCTCGGCGCATATGCATCGCCGTGTAACCAGACTCATGACTGGTTGGACTTTTAAGAATTTATTTAATTTCAAAATGATCCTTATTTATTTGGACTGGACTGCATTCATTCTGCTCCAGTGTGCATTTCAACTTTGCAGTAACTGGTTCCTGATAGTCGCGGTATGGTGATTTACTATCTCTTGTTCTGGCCCACTCGCGCCAAATTATGTTTTTTACTTTAATGATCGGTTTAGTTTCATTGTCGATATGAATATTTAAAGCTGTATATGTATTTATACTACTAAATTGACGATGTCTTAGCCCGTTTTTTAAATAGGCATTTAAATGGATTTAGTAGTAACAAATCCCGTATCCTCCGCACCCTGACTAAAAATATGCGTCGCATTATTCAAAAAATTGTAGTCATGAGATTTTTAACTATTTTTTACTTATCTAACGTTGCTAATTCTGAATCCAACTTCACTTTTTACCTATTTGCTAGAGTTTTTGGAATACAGTTACCCCTAGAATTTTCGCCCCTTAGTCGCCAAATTGTTTCGAACTGAGAGACTTGATATAAATATATCGCGATGCCGTCATCAATAAAAACTTATGTAAACAATCCAAATTGTTATTGTTTTTCTATTTGTGGCGAGTACATTTTTAAAGAATGTCGGTTGAGTGTGTCTGACATTGTAAAGCAAGTCTTCATGGACTACTTCTTACAAGATCACAAATCCTGTGCAAAAGCAGTGTCGATTCTTGGCGTTTATTGATTCCGAAAGCTCAATATATTGGCAAGATGGCTGTTATCTTTGTGTTGTGAGTATTACCGAAATAAACAGCAAAAATTGTGTCGATTAGAAATTGTTTTTTTGTGCTCTTTCTAAAAACACATCAGAAATTCTCGATTGAATGAAAAAAATACAGTAAAAGATCTTAGTTGAACGCACAAGGAGAAAAATTACTCTCTTTCTTTCCTGAGGAAGATAACTTTGTATTCTTTCACAACAATTCTGGTTCAATAGCTACAATGAGGTTAAAAAACTATGATTCAAATGATTTGTGATTTATAGTCCCATCGAAATGCAGTTTTAAATGTTTACTCTTGCATAATGGCAATAAATTGGATTATTTGCCTATTGCACATTCAACTGAAATTTAAGCAGAATATCCTACAATATCTTTAGTTATGGAGAAAAGTAAGCACAAAGAACACAATTGGGCTATATGCGTAAATCTGAAAACTATAAACTTCCTCTTGGGCCAGGTAGGTAGATGTTTATGGGACAGCAGAACCTATTTTATGTGCTTATGGGACAGTAGCGTGAAAACTGATAGATTGGACACTAAGAGAGATCGGCCTTGAGTAAAGACTGAAGCTAATATTTTTGATGGTACTCAATTTAGAAAATTCAAATTACAAATGATCCAAATTTCACCAACTGCATGACAGCTACTAAAAATCTGCGTGGAATGAGTTCATTTGGGTATTGGAAAATTTCTTTAGAGCTACTAATGCTGCACTTCCAGTGACTTGGACAAACCATGAGCATTAAGGCGGCAAGATGGTTTCCGAGGCCGAAGAAAAGCCGATTTTTGCGATTTTTTTTCTCAGCTTTGAGTGAAAATAATTACTAATTTTTTATAACACATTAAAGAACTATATTTTGAGAGTATGTAAGAATTATTGTAGAAAAAAATATTAATTATTTATCCCGTGGTGGCAGTAGATCAAAGGCGCTTCGAAAAAAAGGCGTCGTGCGGTGCGTAAAACCTGGCCTGACAGTGTTATCTGAAATCCAAAAATCGAAGTGATTTACTTAATATATTAGTTTTTTTCGCGGATGAACCAAATTATATTGAAAAATATGCGATTTCCGATTTTTGGTGCGGTTTTCAATTTGGAGGTACCATTTTCACATAAAAAATCAGCCTATGATTGCCTGTAAAAAATAGTAAAAATATATTTAAAAAAAAACGATCGTTTATCCGCGAGTATTTATCATATTAAAGATGTCCGGCAAAGTTCATTGAGATCGGTGCATTAATTTTTGAGTTATGTTACGCACCGACTTCAAAAATGTAGTTCGGAGTTTCGAGCTAGACTATTTCGGTTTCTCGTTGAAATATACCTGGCAACACGATCATAAAATAACCGGTATCTCTGCGAGTTTTAGTCCGATTGACTTGAAATTTTCAGAGGATATTCCTGAGATATTGTACTTTCATATAAAAAAATGATTGAAAAATTTTTTTTGTTTAAGTTGGAAACCATCCTGCCCCCTTAAGCTACATTTCCTCTTCAGTGATTTAGATCATTTCACTGAAAATCTGGGTAATTTAATTGAAAAGCAGGAAATAAATTCGCTTCCATCAAAACATTTATACTCTTACTACCAGGTTTGCTGGATTCCAAATATGACAGCTAATTATTGCTGGAGCATTCAAAGTTCTACTCCTGAGTTGGCTCATGCAAGAAAATTTTGTAAAAGAAAATTTAATTCAAATTAACTATGTGTAATAAAAGATTTGAGCTTAAAACTGGTATATTCCTGTGAAAATGCCTCCCGCTTAATATCCCAATAACTAGAAATACTATTGGAAGGCAGACTGTAAATTTGATATCACCGAGGCAAATATATTAGGATCAGCTACAAAGTTTCATGTAACAAATCGACCGCTTCTACCAGTCTTAGTTTCTTTGAAACGAGCACAGTTGCAAGGCTCTAAACATTGCAAAACCCCGGTGTTTCACAGCATTTATTCTTGTCCTTATGAGAAGCCTTTTTTTCTTTTTCCTGGGGAACCTCTTGCAGTTGGTACTCACTTTTGCCAAATGAGCCTTGACATAAATCATTTTTACAAAGACCAATATCTTGCATAAACGCATATTCGTTTAAATTTTAAAAAAGTCGCATTTATGAGTTCGATTTCATTAAAATTTCAGATCAATTCGCTTCTCACCATCAGCTTACTACCTGTTAACAGCCGGCTACGACAACAAGCTCGTTTTAACCGATTTACAAGGCGATCTAACATTACCGCTTCCATCCGTCGTAGTTGCACATCACACAGATAAGGTAATTTCGGGACGATGGCATCCAGCGGACTTCTCGTTTCTATCGACATCAGCCGATAAGACAGCAACGCTTTGGGCTTTACCGCCACTGTAAGATGTTATATGTATCATTGAATAATGTTTTTATACATAAATATATTATTACTACTTTTATTATTGAAACAAAACACAAACACTCAACAACAAAAAGCATAAATCAAACAGTAAAAAAATACAAAGTAAAAATAACTGTGTCCACATAAGAAATCAATAAAGCAATTTAACAGCCCTTTTTAACGTCCGAAATTCAAGGCAGATTTTTTATTAAGGTACTATTGCGTATAGTAAAACAATTAACTTTTAATTATTATTTTTGTTGTGTATCGTTGAATTTTTAACTGCCTATTTTCCCGTGTCCCTAATGTACACAAAGTATCGTAAAGTTAAAAATAATTTATATGAAATATTTTGATATTGGAAAAATGTTTAAAACAAAATCAAAATGGTTAAAACAAATAAAAGCAGAATATCGCAAAAACTCAAATAAATTGTAAAACTGACATATTAAAAATAAATATTACTAAAAATAAAACGGTTGTTTTGCGTTTTCTATTAAATTAGTTTATAACAAAGGAAGGACTCCCACGACAACCTATTGTCAGGTCTATCTAGTCAACTAATTTAATACAAAGTTAATACAAAGTTATGTATATTTCTAGGAAAATATTGAGACAGAAGCTTTCAAGTAACATTGAATCGGTGTAAAACTGCTCAATTAAAATGCACAGTCAAATCAAAACATAGTGAAAATTTTCTAATATAAGGTGCTATATTAATTTGGCATTTGTTGGAGCATTTTCAAATTATCAATGTGTTTAATTTCCCCCAAAGAACTGATTGATATATTTCAAAACTTAGTGGTTTGCCAAACCTGTTATATACTAGTGGGAGAAATTTGAATTCAACAACATGCATTTCACAAATAACAATCAGCTAATATAATTCTAGTTTACATATTGCTATACCCTGAAGCTATTTTTCGTAAATTTTAGACACACGATGCATGATTAGCCGGTTCCATTTGAACAAACCAATCTCTGATTTTACAGAGGTGGAAAAAGCTAACCACACATTTTTAAGCCAGCAAACCACCTATACCGGAGAATGAAAGAAGAAAAATGAATGAATGAAAGAAGATTTGTTTGATGCTATCATTTGTGGTGATTCAGACTTCTGATTCATTTGAATATACGTACATGCGCATATACGACTTTAACAGCGATGCGACTTACTTGAAATGCTAATGTTCATTTTCGTTTGTTTACTTTTTCAATTTGATTAAATAAATTTAATTTTCTTATCATAAACAAAGTCAACAAAGATAAGAATTGGTTGTCCGAGGAGACTACTCCATAAATATTCCGAATTCAGCGCTGTATAGATTTAAGAAATTACATGAAGACGTTTTAGGACTAATACAAATAATACTAAATCATAGTTCAATGAGAAGTACTTGAAGTGATTGACACCAATATCAAATTTTTGAAATCATCCATGCGTACACTCCATGCATATAAAATGAACATATGTAGCTCAGACTAGAACTTTTTCAACCGAGTTTTCACTAACATAATCAAGAGGCCACGGAATTGTAACCCTTGGAATGGAGCTAATTGGTTAGTTAATAATTGATAAAATAATAAAAATCGTGTGGAACATATCTTGCGGAGCACATTATCTATTAACGAAGTAAATTATCCTATGACAGTTCATAAGGAATGGGTCATCCACGGATACACTCAGGCCCGGCGGACGCCTTGGGCGGTGTGGGTAGTACTACCCACCTGGGAAATCAAACGGTGGGTAATTACCCAACCTGAAATTTCGATTCTATATGCCACATTAATATAATGAAAAAATTGATAATATATTTCTTTATTTGTGGTGAAGAAGAATAAATAAAATGTGAAACAACAGCAAAACAATCACATTCCTTTAAAACATATGATATCTGATGGTTTCCAAGGTACCCTAGAAATCGTGTTACCCATAAAATAACATTTAAAGGGTCAAATTGTAGCCAGTATTACAGTCAAACACACTTTCAATTAATTTTACATATTCCAATGTTTTACGATCAAATGGATGGTCTGAAGCCGATGGCCCTAAGCCAAATGCGGCTTCTAGGAATCTGCAGATCCACAAATTGCGGAGTTAAACTTCAAGTCTCTTGACTAATCTTAATAAAACTAAATAATATACCACTACATCACGGACCCATCATTCAAATCCGATTTGATGCAGACGGGCAACTTTTGGGTGACAAGAAATACAAAAAGAGATACAAAATACATCAAAAAGTGGAGTGCTTGGTTTTATGAGCTGGGGCCATCATATTATGACCTAGAGCGAAATGTAAGAAAACGGCGATGATGAACAAACATAACAGTTGATGAAAACTGGGCAGCATTGGGTAGATGGAGTGCTTCTTTTCTTTGTATCCTTATTCTATGGCTACAACTACCCAGGATATCTATACTGTTGCGTAGGGTATTTTTTAAGCGATATGTATTATGCTTGGTGTATTTGAATAGTCAGAAATTACTCTCTTTAGCGTGAGGAGCCGGCTTTTGGTTTGTGTGACTGGTCTTGAGGCTCTTCAGCTCAAATGTAAACGCCTGAAAATCATAACTACGCAGCGACAAGAAGAAGAAAATAATAAGAACAAAGAGTAGCAAAACGAAAGGGGAAGGCTCTTTCCGAATTTTCGCAGCGATATTCCGTGAACAAACACTCTATCGTGCACAGCATGCTTCTACTCTCTAAGTTTTATTTCTAGCCCCATCGCCATCGCTACTGAAACTAAATTCTAGCGATATCGTAAACCGTACTGCGCTTGCGAAGGGACAAAGAAAGAGAGTTAAGCAAGAAGAATGGTATAGCTTCACCGCTGACACTTTGAATCTTCGCGCAAATTTTTTAATGTGCACATTTCTACTTCATATTTTAAAGTCAAAGCACTATCACTTGATTTAAGGTGCCGATAGTAGCGCTGAAAACAAAATAGACAGGCTCATCTTAAAGTTGAAAAGTATTAATGAAGGACTCAAGGACAATACTTCCGAAGTCGCGAAACAGCCAAGTGATTCTTTTGTTCCTTCGACATCATCAAGCAGTCCCAGTGACAATTGTCGGTATGAACTTAAAACTAGTACAGGTAGCGGTAAGTTCATTCTTTGAAATTTGGCTCATTCGGCCTCCACTTTCCTCCACATAAACTATTTTGCATTATTTACTCTCTTTTGTGATTCACTAATGAAGTGGATATTTCCCATCGAAACATTACGGACAGCTAGTATAAACATATGTATACATAAAAAAAAATTTCTTATGGCTTTTTAGATTCCAATGTTTCCACATCGCTAATACCCAAAGTATATCAGAGATGGAAAACCCAGTTCCCGTTCCTCGATACAAATGAGGCTGGTTTTTTGATTTGCAAAGTGTACACAGACGCGATCACAAAAAAAAATAATACTTTCTTTCGCTACTTGTTATTTACAATCAAAGGAAACATGGGTGAACAGAGGCTTCAGCTATTAAAAGCACGGGGTGGAACGGATCAACGCCCATTCGAAAAATTTTTTGCATCTCAAAAGTGTGGGGGCTTTAAAAAATCATCACTCTTCTGTGAACGTTGTCGAACTTCTTTCATCTGAAGCGTTGAAACAAATGGTGGATCACCGCACTGCCTTGAAAAAAGTATTTAGCACACTAAAAACTTTGGGGAAGCAAGGTTGAGCATTACGTAGAGCAAATAATGATGAAGATTCTAATTTTATGGCATTTTTACGAGCGCGCGCTGAAGATGTGCTTGAGCTTGAGTCCTGGATAAAACGAACTGGTAATAAATAGCTCCATCACGAGATTCAGAACAAAATTATAGAACTTATGGCTACAGAAATTCTGCTAAGGAACATGAAAAAAATTAAGGAAGCAGAATTTGTCGCAATAATGTTGGATGGAGCTGCAGATATATCGAGGACGGAACAAATTCCTGTTTACATTAGAGTTGTATCTGAAGAGCTCATAGCAACTTAGTACTTCATTGAATTTTATACAGCATCCAACGAGAACGCTGAAACATTGTTCAACCTCGTGAAAGATGTTTTCTCATGCTTCGATTTGCCTGTTTCTTAACTTAGGGGCCAATGCTATGATCGTGTGGCAAACGTTTCTGGGTCAGTTTCAGGACTTCAAGCAAGAATGAAAGCCACCGCAATAAATAATTCACATTTTTCGTGTTATTTATGTACATTATGCTAATAAATGAATGAATGTGCAAATGTTAAATGATTTTTGAGTATATCCGAGCCACCCACTTATCTACAATAATCGACAGTTATTTACTACCCACCCCGGAAAAATTTGTTCCGCCGCCCCTGGATACACTCTCTCCTACGAAACTATAATGTCATTAAAGTCACAACAGAGTTCTCACAAGCCTATAAGTACAAGGTACCACACACTATTTTTACCTCTGTGTTTCTAATTATGCCGAGACCTCACCGAGTCGTGCTGGTTAAGCTCACAACGGCGAAGAAATAATTCGATCCGCACCTCCAACAGTAATTGATCTGATCGTCTCGCCTTACATAGCTCATAAGGCTTATGTAGAATGGCGCCCATGAATCGAATAGAGACATTTAAACTTTTAAACAACAAAGACACATTTAAACCATCCCAGATAAATATCTAGACTCCTCTGACTTGGATATCCATCGGACTCTTTGAATTCGTCATAGTGACCTTTGGACTTTGCAATATGACACGATCGATCCAGCGGTATATCTATGAGCTCCTGCATTTTTGTAGCCTCGAATTGCGAAGAAGAGCACATTTTTGACCTCGGAAAAAGTTATGCTTGTCGTTAACATTGAGAAATGTCTCTTCCTTCCAATACCAATACCAAATTCTTAGACCATGAATTTTCGCCGAAAGGCATTAAGCGCTGCCCAGTTCGGATGGAAGCAATTTCTGAAAAGAATTTTCGGGGATGGTTCTTTCTTGCGGCGCTTCCTTTCTCACACGGCTGAGATGCAACAACCCCTTAACGTCTATCTATGCCGCCAATAACCCGTTCCCGTAAAACTTTACTTATTCAGGAACCTGATACTTCGCCTCGGATACTTGGATTGAATCAACGGAAACGACCACGCAAACGAAATATAAACTACTCTATTGGAACCTGGAACGTGCGAACCCTGTACAGACCGGGGGCCATCAAAGCCCACCTGGAACAGGTCACTCACTACAAAATAAACATTCTCGCTGTCCAGGGAACGAAACTGTTTGGTGCTCAGATTATGGACATGAGATCGTACATATTTTTCAAAAGCGGAAAGTCATCGGGAAGTCACGAATTTGGAGTGGCCTTCATCGTGGACAAAAAATGAAACCGAAAATAATAGACTTCAAGCCTGTCAACGAAAGATTGTGTGCGATCCGCATTCGTGCAAAGTTTTTAACGTTTGGCTCATTAACCTTCATGCCCCTACTGAAGATAAAGATGAGGCAGTGAAATATAATTTTTAGAACCTTCTGGAAAGGCTATATGATTCTCTGCCATCAAATGATGTGAAAATCCTGCTGGACGACTTCAACGCAAAGGTTGGAAAGGAGGAAACACATCGTGGAACTACCGGCCAATTTAGTCTTCACGACCTATGCAACGACAATGGACAACGCCTTGTCGACTTTGCGAGTAGCAGAAATTTCGTCGTAAGCTCCACGTGTTTCCCGCATCGCGACATTCACAAAAGGACATGGGCATCCCCGGACGGCCGCTCCTTTAATCAGATTGATCATATTCTGATTCAGAAAAGGTGGGTCTTCAGTATTTTAGATGTGCAAACCTTCCGTGGGGGCAACTGCCACTCCTACCACTACTTAGTCAAGACTCGATATTTATGTCGAATATCACTGTCGTATCAAGCCAGAGCAAGTTCAAGACGCAAGTTCGATGTCGACAAGCTTCGAAACAAGACGATGGAAGCCGAGTATAGATCTGCTCTGGAAATGGAACACGCCCAACACCACGTCTATCAACGAAGTTCGGGTTACCATCAAAAGCGCAGTGAATGCAGCAGCCGAAAAAGTAGTGGGATATACAGCCAGGCAATGCAGAAATGAATGGTTTGACAAAGAATGTCAAGCCGCGTTGGACGAAAAGATTGCGCCCTACAAAATTCACATTGAACGGCCGACTAGAGCCAAGAAAGAAAAATATGACGATCTTCGGAGAGTAGCTAATAGAATAATTAGACGTAAGAAACGAAAGCATTTTGACAGCATGCTGAATAACATGAATAACAACTTTGTGGCTAGCAACACTCGACAAGCGTACAAAGTAGTGAGGCACTTAAAACAATGCTTTAAACCTGCCGATGGGCTGCCGATGGAAGCATCATAAGTGGCTCAGAACAGGTGAAGGAAAGATGGGCATCCTATTTCCAGCAATTACTGAACGGAAATGTCCCCGCATCCGACGAAACGCCATCACTAATTGGTACATACCTAGACAGCTTGAAACCCAACAAAGCACCGGGCATCGATGAGATCCCCGCGGAGCTCCTGAAGACAGGCGAGATTTCCGTTTTAAGGGCAATCCATGGATTGGTGACAGGCATCTGGCAACAAGAAACGATGCCGGATAAGTAGCGAAAAAGTGTTATATGTCCCATTCACAAGAAAGGAGATAAATTATTATGCGATAACTACAGGGGCATATCAGTACTTTGTACGCCATACAAGCTCTTGACAAAGGATTTTAGAGTTAAGGATTTCCCATCACCCTGAGAAAATTCTTGGTGAATATCAAGGTAGTTTCAGACGTGGAAGATCGACAACTGACCAACTATTTACGGTCAAACAAATTTTGGAAAAATGCTGAGAATTCAACATTGATGTCCATCAAATATTCGTCGACTTCAAACAAGCGTACGACCGCATCATCAGTTCGGAATCCCAGCAAAGTTGGTACGGCTAGTGAAAATGACCATGACCGACTCCATGTCACAAGTGCTGATTCATAATAATATGACCAACTCGTTTTCGACGAATATAGGGCTAAAACAAGGGCATGGATTAGCTTCGGTACTCTTTAACTTAGCGCTTGAGTATGTCATCAGAAAAATCCCCGTTGACACGAGAGGAACTCTTTTGCTTAAGTCGACACAGCTAGTAGCTTACGCTGATGACATCAACATTATGTCACGTTCGTTCAACGACGCCAAGGAAGTATTTGTAGCTCTAGTCAAAACCGCCAAGGAAGTTGGTCTTCAAATTAACGAACAAAAAATCAAGGAAAAGGACGCCAATAAGACAAAACATAACGAAAGGGGTCTATAACCTTGAAAACGTAGACAACTTCGTGTACATAGGGACGAACCTCTCGAAGGATGGGAATGAGCTTGACGAAATCAAACGACGGATTCAATTAGCCGATAAGACATTCTTTTCGGTGCTTCCTACTTTGGAATCTCGATGCGTACACAGGAATACGAAGCTTCGCATCTATAAAACAATTAGCAGGCCTGTGCTATGCTACGGAAGCGAAACCTGGACACTGACCCAGGCGTCTAAAAAAGCCTTGAATAAGTTTGAAAGAAGGGTATTGTGAAGGATCCTCGGTCCAATACGGGAAGAAGATGGATGGCGAATCCGATACAACAACGAGCTGTATACCATATATGACGAGCCGGAAGTCTCTACCGTCATACGACTACAAAAACTACAATGGGCTTGCCACGTCGAACGAATGAGCGACAATCAAATCCCCAAACGGTCTCTCAAGGGGCGAGCGAGCGGAGCCAGGCCAGTCGGTAAGCCACGCAAACGCTGGGAGGATTCGATAGATGCTGATAGCAGGTCATTTTTGGGAGCACCGAACTGTAGGACGCGTTAGGATAGATGCTGTAGAAGTACACGGAGACGAATGGAGGCGAAGCATTAAGGAGGTTAAGGCTTGATTGGGGCTGTAGTGTCCCGATGATGATGCGGCTCTAAAATAGATGGCACTAAATCAATTGAATGGTCACCTGAAGCTATCAAAGCTTTAACCACGTCCAGAATAATCAGACAGAAGCCACTCTATTAGTCTTTCCGGACTCAAACGCCGAGATTAGTCAGTTCGTAGACCTTTATAACACCTATATTGGGGCTGGTCTACATTAAAAGTATAAAGGCTCTTGTCAATCCGTCGTTTTCACTCAGATAAACTTAGCGACACACAACAGAAGTACACTGAAAAAACACATAGCGCCAGACGCCATAGTTTATAGACTTCTGGCGCCATGTACATAGTCGATTTGGGGATTGTGATAAAATATAGCGCCACACGCCATAATACATGGCGAAAAGTACATAGGAGCAGGCGCTATGCTGATAGCCCTCCACGCCATGCACTATAGTCCTCCACGCCATGCAGATGGCGTGGCGGGCTATAGTACATGACGTGGAGGGCTATAGTACATGGCGTGGAGGACTATAAGTATATGGCGTGGAGGACTATAGTATATGGCGTGGAGGGCTATAAGCATAGCGTCTGCTCTTATGTAATATGGCGTGTGTCGCTATATTTTATCACAAATCGACGGAAATCAACTATGTACATGGCACCAGAGGTCTAAAAATTATGGCGTCTGGCACTATGTGTTTTTTCAGTGCCCCAAATATAAATTCCACCAAATATAAATTCGATTCAACATATTCACTATTGAATGTTCCTGCTCCAGTGTGAAAATTCACCGGTCGAAGTACCGAAAATATTGCAGCCAGTACTTCAGTTCAAAATGAGTCAAATCAGAAGGTTAAGCTGAAAATCTATGTAGAAAGTGAAATGATCAAAAAGCCAGGTGTGTTATGGAAATTAGCTCCAACCATCTGTCGTTTCAAATGTGTTTGCAATGGTCATGAACGATATTGAATGTTATACTCAATTGTTACCTGTGTTCTATACTTAGAATAAATTTTAGTCTAATCCCTCAAATATCTGTGTTTTATCCAAACATAAAATTTACCATATATATTTGTATTATTAGACATAAGCTCTAATGTCACTTGCTGACATTTATACGTTCCCTCACACAGTATGGCTGCGAGTTATAATTGGAGTGCCATGAGCCATGTAATGTGGCCATGAGCCATGTAATGTAATATAGCGTGTGGGGCCATAATTTCTGCGCCATGTTACATAGGACCACGCGCTATGTAGATTCTGGCATTATGGCGCTGGGAGCCATATTGCATAGCTCAGAGTACTATGTACATAGCGTATGGGGCCATAAATAATGCGCTATGTTACATGGCTCTGGGCGCCATGTGGATTTTTTTCAGTGTACACGGCCTACGACAATGAATTCTTGGGGATAATTTTTGGAAGCCTAGTTTACTTTTGGAAGTCACAAATCACTGGGCCCTATTCTGAGAGTCATCTCACCTGAGATCTCACGTCACTTGGAAAGTCACGTCACTTACGAATCGGTATTCTGAGAGTCATGTGACATGACTCTAGGTGAGGTGACTATGAATTTGTGTTTGAATGGCAACGCTTGAGCGTTTGAAATTTATCATGTCATAGAAATTTATCATCGCTCGAAATTCACCACGTCCATAGCACACTGGCATCGACCGTTTGTTGTCCGATCACCGAAGTTAAGCTGTGTTGGGCTTGGTCAGTACTTAGATGGGGGACGGCTTGCACATCGTTGGCGCGCACAAACTTTTCATACCTTTATATCACAAGTTCGGCTTACTTTGGAAGGAGTGGATTTATTAAAAAAATAAAAGTCAAATAGAAAGTAAGGGATAAGCAAATGATTTGTGAAATAAAAAAGAAGACGGTGTTTACAAGTGTACCAGGTATACTTAAACTTGCTATACAAAATTATAAAAATAGTGATTAGTAAGAAGTATTGGTGAATATTATAAGTGGTTTTTATGTGTTCGCTGTGCTGTTTCAGGCTTTGTGGATGACTTTTCATCAGTCCAATAAGGCATTCGAATTGTCGCTTGTCTTTCAAATTAGAAAATAGATCAAAAATTGATATCCTTCACATTTTATCCGTCAGGAATAAGCTGTGCATCTGTTTTTCTCCATTGTTAAAATTTTCGCTCGAAAGAATGACGAGATAATGGATACTTGTAAAAATTTAAAATCACGAGTATCTCAGTGCAAAACTGGTACTTTGCAGGTCAATTTCCGATCGATTTTCTTATAGGAAACACATTTGCACAATTCAATTTTCAAATTCAAACACCAAATGTCTCTTTTTAGCTCGAAAAAATGAACTGCACATACTAAATTGGCGTGAAATGATTGTAGACATGTATCAATGCCATCTGCATTTTCAAAGCCACAGAAACAAAAACAACCAATCAAACATAAAACTCTCCAAAAATTTACACAAAGCTACAAAATAACAAACATATGAGCCAAAAATTTATTAGAAAACGGCTACGGCTATGGCGAACACGTAGTTGAGTTTAACCGCATTATCTTCAAAATAAGATTTGTTTACTTTTTTTTATGGTTCACGATGCAGACTTCGTGAAAAACCTTCTTCTTTTTATTCAAAATATCAATTTATATCATTTCTGACCACAGTCACTTGATATTATCAAGTGACTGAAAATCTTAATTTACGTGACGCTCGTCACTTCACGTGACTCTCAGAATAGCCAACAGATCGAAAACGTCACTTGAGGTGAAATAACAACACCTCACGTGACTCTCAGAATACGAAATCATGAGCGTCACCTCATTCGTCAGGTGAGGTGACTCTCAGAATAGGGCCCACTGACTTTTGCAAATTTAGACATCTAAGTTTCATAAGTAAGTTAGAACTTTATATAACTCTCCTCACATCAAAATTGAAATTAAGTTGAAAAAGGCAGAGTCATAGCATAATTAGAAAATAGAAAAGAAAACTGGTTAATACCTAAACCTAAGAAAAGGCAAAAGATTCAGTTGAACGTAACAATTTTTGTCATGTTAGCCCATTCAAAATGGAAGACTCTTACCCTAAAAATATAATGTGTGCCTGAAAAATGAAGAATATTACAAGTTGAAAGATTTTTGAAGCTATAGCAAAACATCCAACATACCCTCGAAGATCAAGTGCACGATACTTCGGAGCAACATAAATTCATTCGTAATGGTATTGAGTTTGATGGTTTGATTCGCATTGCTTATTCTACTCGAAACTTAATTGGATAAATCCGATCAAAAATCCCTGTAAATATAGTCCCTGTAAAATCAACCTATGATTTGTATACCTGGAGCAAATCATTAAACCGCAATGCAACGAGTGCTTGCTTATATTCTGTACAGATATTTTTCGGCATTGTTCTAACAACTCAGTATAATGCCTGTACACGACCACCAACTAGTCCTCTCAAATAACTCCACCCTAATCAACCACTTTGCATCCTAACAATTTAATATAATCACGCTAAATAAAACTTTGTCAATTGATTATTTATTACCGCCTTCAATTTGCACCTCCATCTAAAATTGAAACTGGTCATAACACTCTAATTTGAAAGTACATTTTTCATAATTTTGAAAATTATCTGTATGAGGGCGCTAAATATTTTGTACGGGATGTGTGAGCAATTCGAATTTTTTTCTGTAAACCACTCAGGTAAGAATGAAGCTGTTCTACAAAGTATCAAGCTAATTATAGCGCTTTCGAGCCTTGCTTGCGCTAATGCGATTTTAAAATATTTGTCCGTCGCTGTGGAAATCGCCGCGATATCTGCCTGTCTGCAGACCGGTCTGACCCGGACTCCCTAATCAGAGGAAACTTTTGCGAAACTTGGCAAGAAGCTTGAGTACACACGCTACTCGAGATTTCCAAAAATATGGCTCAATTTTAAATCAAAATTAAAACAAGTCAACGACGCAGCATTGTGATAAATAACTTTGGAATATTTCACCATGAGCAGTCCCTGAGCGTAGTTAGCAGTCAATCAAGGAATGTGCTAAGTTTTTGAAAGGCTGTATTTTTGTTTGGTCGAAATAAATTGTGTTGTCTATTCGCACGGGTATGTTCTGGGGCCTCACCTCACGTGATTGCATTTGCGTAGTATCCAACGTGACGTGAATATACGGCCAGTGCCGCATGCACGGTGTTTAATTTTTAGCAGAGATAATTGTGTCTGAGGAATGAAGACGATTCAATGTGTGTACACAGTATCAGTTCATATCATGCGATACATTCGAGCCTGTTTGCACCAGAACCTAATCTATTTTGCTTCTGATAGGAAAACACAGTAAGACGAAGTGTTTTTACTTGAGCACAAATATGTATTTAAATCATATCGAAACTGATTGGGAAACAAAAAGCAACTTGAAAACTACAAAAAATCACAAGCATGGAGTGTCTTCAATTAGATCACCCCATTAGGTGCAGTTTAGATACTCTTTCGGCGATTCGACTCGACCCAAAACATTGTTTTCATACTCATGTATCACACATAACAACGATTATAAACTCATCAACGAGCAATCGAACGTAATGGCTGCGGGTGGCGTGCTTAGATTCAACCATCCATAAAAATAGTCATCGTACAAACATGTACAAATATATTTCACGTGAGTTTAGATACCACCAGTGTTCCCACTTGCAAATTTTCAGCTGTATCAAATTTCCCCGAATGTCTAATTCACTGTGCTTGTCATTCCGCAAGCACCAAGCCAAATTACTTGACTAGGTGTTCGGTATTTGGCGAACAGGAGGTGTATTATTTTTAAGGGAAGTCGCTGTTTTAAATTTCAAAAAAATACTGATGATTTGATGAATATGATGAATATGTTTTGGACAAGTATGTCATACAATGGACCCAAACATTGTTTGGTTTCTTGCTTCCCAAAATTCATCTTAACTTATTTCTTTCAACTCTGATCAGTTCTTTCATACATTGTCATCCAAGTTTGAAACAGAAAAACCTCGTTTTCAAGTAAACTATAAGGTAGAGCTATTAAAGTCAACATGAAGAAAGGCGGCAGATGACATTGATTCACCTAAATTGTTTTCAACCCCAAAACACTTCAACATCCCAAAACACTTCAACATTCATTTTCCCGATATTATTTAAATAGCTTGAAAACTTCAAATCTTCAGGGTCATCACATATTAGATATCTTTCGCAGTTCAGAGTGTAAAGTAGATAAAAGCTGGCAGTTTTTACTGCTAGAGTGAGGAGGTTCGGTAGGCTCATGACAGCAATATTTAAAAAATTGAATTTATTTGCTGGATGACAAATTGTATCATTTCGTCATAATTTAGTGAGTTGCTGTATCATTGTATCAAAAATATAAGTTTCAAGTAAAAATTTATCAAAATGATTCAAATGTATCAAAAGTGGGAGCCCTGGATACCACTACTTGCATGTATGTCTGTACACAAACAAGTCATACACCCGTCGTCGACTTTCAGTCCGTATAGGCGAAAATAGAATTGATGGGTCATCAAATAAAATTTAATCGCTCGTCTTGATGTCCCGATGATATGTTTTCATTCTTCCTCCCACATTGTGCATACTTCCCTAGAGCCCACAATCTAAAGAAATCAAATAGCTATGCGTCTACATTTCACCAGAAGACAAAGAAAAGAAATTGTTTTGATAAGATACACAGTGTATGATGAGTATTTATGTACTGTAGATTCACGCGATTTTTGCGACTTAGCTTTCTGATTGAATCGAAATTAGTTGATATTATTTTGAAACAGTTCGTTCGACAGGAGGATTCTATTATCTAGTATAATCTGGAACCTTATCTAGCAGCTGAGGACGGATTTGATAGCTGTTGAGCCGCCAGCCGTAGTTTATTAATGGCATAGTTTTCTGAAAAATCATACAAATTGATAGGAAAGAGGTTGCGAATGAAGCTATTATTAGGTTTGAGCAACAGCACGTGACTTAGTAACAGCAAGCTTAGCACATTCACTGCCTAGCAAATTTTAAGTGTGTCATCCAAACTATGTTAAGAGTAGTTGATTATCGTGTGGTGGTTTCATCGGCAACGACAGTTAAGCGAAATTACAACGAGTGCACGCTCAAACCCCTATTCTGAAAAAACTAACAGCAGCTGAGTTCCTCCTGTGACGTTTACAAAGATAATTCAAGTCGTTTACAGCTACCAGCGAACTGGTAGAGCAGCTGAGTAAATAGCACGAGCATCACTTTAGGAAACCTCAGGCGAAAAATTTAGCAAGATCTAATCACCTTCATCACTTACAGTGCTTGTTTGCGATCCCTATCGGTTTGATAACTTTTTTCCTACCTAGTAATGAATGCTATTCCTATAAACCCTAAACTTCATCGAAAGTTTTGACCCAGAGACACTTTTTTTTACGCAGCAATAATAAATCAACTTCGCTCAATGCTAACTTTACATTCTCGGAGCATTTTCAAAGAAATATTTGAAAATGCTCCGATACAACCTAATGTTATGAAAAATATACGCTAGTTTATTTTTAGCCCATTACGTTACACGAACGCTGCACAAAAAACCCCTTATTTTCCTAAACGATATTTCGCACGAGCTCAAATTATTGTGGCAATTTTGATACCTCTTGCACCATTATTTCATGTTTAATTTGAAGCTTTTTGGAGACATAAAATAAGGAATGGTGAAAATTTGATCAAGTTTTTTGTTATCCATTGCGATACATCGCGGCGTAATAACGTACATAGATTCCAAATATGATCCCCAACCAATGTGGGTCTAGTGGTTGAAAACAAAACCGTATTCTCTCTTACTGACATTTTGCAAAAACTGTTTAAATGTAATAGTTTTAAATAAGATTGAACTCGAGTACTGTTCTTAGCTTGTTATTGAAAATAGGGCCTTAACTTCCTCGAAGCTAGAAATTTATTAATAAAATCAGTCTACTTCAAACAAACATAATTTTGTCGTCTAGTTAAAATCATCCTTGATATTTTAAAAGCATGCAATACAGAAATTTACATCTGAAAACCGACTCCGTTTTACTTTACCTCCGAATTGCTGTCAATATTTCAAGTTCCCATTGGCAATGTCAGCAAGATCGGTGCGCAAACGGCAATAAGCAGCAATCAAACATCAAGCAAAACGTATCAAAGATGATTAGTTCATTCTTTGCTAATATCTCACTCCCTGAAAGTGTATCTTAAAACAGTAGCTCCAAACTTGTTTCCACGTTCCAACAACCAACCTATCAGTCAAGAAGAGTGTGTACTTTGCGAATTTTATTACATCCAAACCAGTAAACAGTATTATGTATGTATGTATATGCACACAGCGTTTTTTATAAATCTTCATTCTGGTTTCCAATCGCAATCTTGGTCGGTTCTTCAGCGACATGTATCTTTTTGTGCAGAACATACGGATATGAGATTCTTTACTCACCGCTTTTCGCGGGTAAACAATAAGCAGATACACGAAATATATTCATCGGTAGATACACCGATACGGACAAAGAACGTTAGAAGGGAGGTGTGAGGAACATTGCCAGCTGGAGTACGGGAGAGTCGTGTTATGACAGTAACGAGCGATTACAACGAAACATCAGAAACGTAACGCTCATATCGCTAATTTTGAGTCGATAAATATATGGAAGAGAACGTGGGTCCGTCGTGTGGCCGCATTTCTTTTGCAATAAGACCCTCTCCTAAATACATTACGTATTATGTCGATCAAGTTGCCGCACCCAGTGCTGCCAACTTTTTTCCAGCCGTTGTAGCTAGATTGAGGAAAAACATAGCTAAAAATAGATAAAATGTTCCCATAGTAGCTAAAAAGTGTAGCTAACTTCAACAATAAGAAACTAAAGGTTCTGGAAAACAGTTTTATTAAGCTAACCTTCATCATTCATGTGTAAAAATATTGTATGTATGCACATCGGATATTGAGTAGTTAATTAACTTAATACTATGAACTATGACTAATACTAAATTCATCCATTCGTTTCTAACCTCAACTCATACTTGCAATTGAAATATTTCATAATGGTGTCACAAAAACATTTTTAAAGTATATTTATATCAAAAGAATCTTCATCAAGCTGGGATAAAATATTGAAATTTATAAACTCATCATCATGCTCGACATATGCTTCTAAAGTGCCGGTTTTCGTCAATACTTCTTGAGGGAACTCAAAATCTTTGCATCATTTTTGCGACCGTTTCAATCCGCATTTTAGGTTAAACA
Organism: Nemotelus pantherinus; assembly: GCA_963978885.1. NCBI lineage: Eukaryota > Metazoa > Arthropoda > Insecta > Diptera > Stratiomyidae > Nemotelus > Nemotelus pantherinus. The sequence goes on from OZ022263.1 coordinate 391,576, forward strand.
CAATACAGCGATTTGCCGCAGTGGGCTGCGGCGAACCGCAGTCGAAAAATTAGAATGCACTGTTTTGTATGGTAATGCCCACAATGCCTGCGGCCGAATTTGCCGCAGCGGCAGAATTTGCCAAATTCGCTAATTTTGCCGCATCGCTAGCGGTGATACCAACCGTAGGTGGGCATCACCACTAGGTTCAATTAAGTCTACTTGAATTAGGTTGAATGGTCTGGTGGAATAGACAAGCGATGGCTGATATGTATTGTGATAAGCCAACCTAATCCTCGTACAACAGGATTTAGCAATACAAAAGAAAAAAAAATCAATTTGGTTGGTGGCTTGGTTGTGACAGCGACATTGTCGCTGCATTGTGGTTCACCAAATTCAACAGCGGCATTCACGCCTCCCTCTGCGGCGCCGCTGCGACAATGCCGCTGCTATGTGTTTACAGCATTTGAGTGCAAAGTTTTTAGGTTCAGTTTATTCCTATGTTTGGTTTTCATAATCGAAAGTTGACTAAAAACACGTTCAACTTTTGCAAATCTAAATTTTTTTTTAAACAGAAAATGCTATACAAGTCTATTTTATATGGTCCTTATCTGATCTTAAAATTGTATTATTACTTCGAAAACCAACTATTTGTTGCTCAAAGTTATATCTCAAATAGGCATAAACGTAATCCTTTAATTCCACACTTTCTGACAAAACGTAAATTGTACAATCTGGATACACATTTTTTTTTAACCAAACCTTCAATAAATAAACAAAAATCGTAAGGAGCTTAGTGGGTTCAACGTAATTGCTTTAAAAATTTTTATTCATGATGGAAGCATCCTTAAAAATGGGTTGAAGAAATAGGAGATATAAAAGGTTATACCATTGTTATACTATCTATAAATCATTTTTACTAAATAACATTCTTCTGATTTTTGGACTATATTGAAGTGGGTTTTAGCTCTTACCATTGGCTAATGGTCCTTGATACTGATCCCTCTATTGACTATAGCTGTTTTAGAAGTCCGTATCATCTTCAAAGAAATTTGATCATAATTTAAAGTGCAAATATCCTTTTGTATTTTATTTGCCTCAAGCTGGATTTAGAGAAACAATGATAGGTTTCTGCAAGTAAAAACTCTTACGTTTGTGGAAGAAATGATCCTGCAGTTGTAGAAATTGAAAGCTGTGCGGAATGACAAGCAAATCTTATTAATATTAAAAATTATTTTAGCGACATAATTTTTGAAATAAACTGTTATTGACTCCGACCATAGCACTTGCGTTGTCGGTCCCTACCCCAAACATATTTCAAATATTTCGGTTTTAGTTTTCTGAGCAATCTCCACGGTAGCAATAATACTTTCAGCAGTTCCGCTTTCTAGCTCAATCAAAGCCAAGTAAGTTCTAACAAGTTTTTGCTGAATATCACCAAAATACTTTACTGCTACACCCAAATACTTTATAAAACAAATGTCCGTAGACTCGTCAATTAAAATACTATAACTAGAGTTACCAATATCTGCTTTTAAATCCGATTTTTAGTATGGAAACACCATTTTTCATTATGGCGCTGCATTTTGATCGATGAATCTACACTTGCTCCAACGTTTGGACTCAACTGCCAGTTTCTTGCACATCTCACTCAATTGATCTTAATGCGCAACGGCAACAAATCGAAGCTACTATGTGTCTGGTAGCTTCGATTTGTTACCGATGTTGTTTTCAGGTGCTGCTTCCAACGGAGAAAATATATTCTATATTTTCCGCGGTGTTCGAAAACTCAATAAAATGAAGAAAAAAACATATCTAGCATAATTGTAACGTTTGATATTTTTAAATAGGCACCTTGGATGATTCAATATGCTTTTACCCTTTGCAAATGAGCACCTAAATCGCTTAATTTTGCATTAAGAACCACTTTGCAAAAGCGGCAATAGGCTTTGCGATCGACTTCCTGCAACCACTCTTTTAAATTTTTGACACTTTTCCACTCACTACGAAATTTTTGTCTCTAGTCCTTTTTTGAAGAACTTGTGCTATCAAACATGTTTGTTGTTAATTGCAAACCGAACAGAGATAAAAACAATGTTTTAAGATCCTATATTATTTTTCTCGAAAAATAGATTTTTCCTTAATTAGAAAATACGTCGAAAATATCTTACTGGAAGAAAACGAGTGATTTCACTACTGAGCACGATCTTTAATATCTTCTAGGATTTTGTACGAATTCTTTGCTAACGTGTTATGGCTACTTTATGAATACGACTGAATTTTTCGGTTCTTGTCTTCAAGTTTAGGCAGATTATGTGTTTTCTAATATTAATCATATTTCGTTTGTCTTACTTATTTTAGTTTATTGCTATTGAGTTAAAACTCTCGGTTTTTCTTCGCACCGATCGAAATAAATAATACTGATCGTGGAAGATTATTAATTTTCTATGTCCAGAAGGACAGAGAACATTGATGTTGAGAAAGATCGCCATTTAGTCGAAATGTGACTGCTGTTGTATCAACCCATAGCATTAGCGTTTACCTTAGAATTGGAGGAGATTATTTTCAAGCCCTGAGTGTTTTAAATATAAAATAAGCCAGTGAAAATTAATGAAATTGGAGTGAAAGTCTAAATTATTTATAATCTATAAATTAGTAGCTAAATTTGTAGCCAATAGCTAAATGAACAATTTTGTAGCTAAACAGGTTCTTTTTGTAGCTAAATCTAGCTACAATGTAGCTAAATTGGCATCACTAGCCCCACCAGGCATTGGTATGATACAAAATAAACATCGATTTAGGGGAGCTGAGCTTGATTTGCACATTTGAGCAAAACATTTTGAATTATTTAAATATTGATAAATTTGTTTAATTTGATTGATTCGCTCACAGTCCACAGTCGTTGAATACATCTTTTCCAAAAAATTTCAGGATCGAACCTAACGATAAAAAAATTAGTCTCGCAATTTCCTAAACATCTTAGGTTTATTTATTTATTCATTTAATCACTTATTTAGCAAATAAAATACAAGTGAATTATTTGGAGTAGAATCGTTGGGAACATAATCACTTGGAATAGCGGCTTTGCTCTAAGATATACCCTAACCGCTAGCATAACCGTTCGTAACATTCGCAGCCACGCTGAGTACAACTACATATGATTGATGATTGCATCATTTGCAAATAGTGATGATTATCTGCGAATAAAATCAAATGTGCAGACCAAATTCAAAAGTCCAAAGTCTTAAAGCTTTCAGTTCTGTTGAGAAAAGAACGAGAAAGAAAATAAGTGAATAGGGAGCAGACTTACAGTAAGTATAAGAGTAGGAGAATTATCGATGCACGTCATAAAATGATCGTAATCCATTGGTGATTGATGAAGAAGGTCATAAACAAAAAGCAAAACCAGAAGTTAACCAACAATGGACCCTTGCAAAACTCCAGATGTAGGAAGGGAGGGATTTAAGGAACAAGAATTGTTAGTCGCTACATAGATTTGATTATCCTCGTAAGATCTCAAGCTCGATACCGAAGGCTACAGGGTGCATTCAGAGCCCTGAAGGTATCTAGACTAATTCGAGTCCAGACATTTTAACCGTCCGAATGCACTAACATTTTTCTGGGGATCATAGTACCCCAATATACTGAGTGCATCAGACGGAGCAGGTAATCAGCTTTTCACCATCTCTTGGACTTACAAACTCCCCATTGAAGTGGACCATTCGCCACATCATGCCATTTAAATCTACGGACCCAGGCTCTGGCGGCGTTTTTTCGGCTGACCTTCAGACGTCTATAAAATTAAGCCACCGTGAATGAAGGAGATCTATATTATACATTCTCCTCAGCTGGAGCAAAAAATTGTACATTCACATCAGCTGGAGCAAAACATGAATTGTGTTCATTCCTAATGCCTAGTACTATACTCTTCGCGAAACGAATTCAACGGTCAAATCCCATACAAAAAGAGCTTTTCAATTCGTCAGTAAAGCTCTTTTGTATGGGATTTGACCGTTGAATTCGCTTCGCGAAGAGTATAGTACTAGGCATAAAGCAGAAAAAAGTTTCGCACGTGAAAGCTAATGACTATTGCCTCATATGTCTTAGCTGTGTATTGCTAAAGATTCTGGAGAAAGTTAATTGATTTTACGTTAGTCATAGCAACACCAAAAACAAGTTTGTTGAAGCTGCTCTTCACATCCTCACAGAGTAAATGAAAAATCCCTCGCACTTAGCAAAATATATGCTTGCTGCCTTCCTACAACAGAGTAGTGTCTTCTTCTTTGAGATTACTCATATTAACCAAAAAAGCTCACGGCTTATGTGCACTGATATGACCTATAAATTTCGTAATGTTTTGATGATTTTGAGGGAAGTTATCACAACCCGATATTTCAAAATTGTCTCTGCCTACTTTTAGGCATTTATCACCCACATACGGTTAAAAAATTCCAAAGCATAATCATAGACAAGCTAAATACAGAACCGATTTCATTTCCTGACTTGTTTTGTTCTTCAAATAAATTATTTTCACAGAAATATAGGAGTACCTATAAATTCACTAGAACGTCCGCTATTACCAAAGTGTTAAGGATCATTTATAGTTCATCAAAAGAGCCCTACAGATCATATAAACCAATATTTCCTAAAAATTTCAGTCCGGTCGAAACGCCAGAAGAAAAACCCACTGAGCTTTTTGTATTATTTTTTTTTTGTTTATTTTGTATTATACATGCGCATATATATATATATATATATATATATATATATATATATATATATATATGTATATATATATATACATATATATATATATATATATATATATATATATATATTTTTTTTTTTTTTTTTTTTTCTTTCTTTCTTTATAGTGCTTCCCAGACAACTATATATATATATATATATATATATATATATATATATATATATACTTGACAACTATATATATACAAAATATATATATACACTTGTAAATATATATATATATATATATATATATATATATATATATATATATATATATACTTGTAAATATATATATATATATATATATATATATATATATATATATATATAAATATATATATATATACTTATCTGTAAATATATATAAATATATATATATATATATATATATATATATATATACTCAACTTATATATACATATATATATATATATATATATATATATATATATATATATATATATATATATATTTATATGGGCAAGGTGATTCTTATAATAATTTTCTAAACAAGTATTTCATACGTTTTTAAACGCTACTCATACGTATAGGAATCTTCCATGCTGTATGCTAATTGAAGCAGGTATGTGAAATGCGACTAAATCTTGTCGTAATTAAATGTGTCTACATTCTAGGATAGATTTATCTATTTATACCTTTCCCCTATCGGAAGATACACTTTTGGTGTTCGAAACTGCTTTTGTAAGCCTGGCGAATAGAAGCAGATAGGTACCTATGTACTCATACTCTCCATGAGAGCGTATTCAAGAAAATTTCCCAAGGAAAGCTTAATTTCGGTATATTTCCCCTATCGATACGTACGGCGGCTCTCACTCTTAACTACACTGACTCTCATCCATCTTCACACATTGCACTCGCCGTATGACTGACGAGTTACCAGGGTACTATTGTCATTTCGGTGTACCCAGTTCGATTTTGACTTGAGCCTGTTGAGTTGTGTCGAGTGTGTCGGCTGGCCGCGGCTTGTATGTTACATGTGCTTCTTTAATTTAGTTCACGACACACACACTATTTGTTTGAGTAGTTTTTTTTATGTGTTTCGACTGCCGCGTTTTCTAATTTCACAGTGTTAGTAAAGCGCCAAAATCTATTGCAATCTTATTATTTTCGTACGCTGAGTGTATAAATAATTTTGATCCGATAGCAGATAATAGATAGCAGAGTCAGGAGGTCAGGAAATAGTGTACTTACTCGTGTAGTGAAAGTCGGCCGGTTTGCTGTGAGGAAGGTATCTTTGCGCACGCGACATAAACAATCGTTGCCGATCAGTTTGATGTTCTGTTGCTGTCAAAAATCCTAATTGAGTTTGTACTGCAGCAGGATTGACGAAGTCAACGTTCTTCTAATAAATGCACACAGGTAAGATGCGACCACGGCGTTTGTTTATTCATTGATTTGGATGAGACCGGCGATTCGGAACTACAATAGATATAAACACTTCTGTTGTATGCACGCTGTGCGTGTGACACATTCGCCTCTGAATCCTTAATGCAATTGGACGTCCGTATGATAGGTATTAACTATAATCCTCGACACGGGCAAATTATTGATCTATTTATGCGAAATGCGACTGGGTGCAATGTCAACTATGATGGGTGTAAGGTGAGCCAGAATATACAACGATTGGTGCCACCGTGAGCTGAGTTGTGGGGGGACTGGGAAGGCTCGAGCAACTGGTCAACAAAGCGGTTCGGTTCAGGTACCTTACCTACCTTCGCGAAGCACATGACTAGTAAGTCATGCTGACTGCCTAAGTTGGTTTTTGTGTGCCTCAGGCACTTTCGTTTCGTAGTAACAGTCTGTGTGGGAAAATAGCTTCAATATGACTAAAATTCTATGTCAGGTTGGTGGCATCGGTTGATGCATACGACGGTAAGTTTCGAATGGGACGTAAGAATCGTTTAAAGTTCGAAATTAGATTAGAAATTAGAATCCATGAATTTATGTAAAATGTGATATCGCGCGGTTCTAATTCAAAATCAAATAACAGCTTCACTCTTGTGCATTGGCCTATGGGCTTTAATTGTTGATGATTTCGTCGAACGTGAATGGGAAACCCATTACGTTTGTTTGGTAATCATTAAAATAAATTGCATCTCTTTGTTGTCATTTGTTCTCTTGAATTTTTGTGTGGATTGACTTAATCACCGAGATGGAATCACTCTTTCTGATAAGATAATATAAATGTGTAATGCATTGAATATTTCGGTCATCATCAAATCTAAGACTTGCATATCTACACTTATATGTATATACGTAAGTTTGACAAAGATTCGAATAATGTTTGTTTGTACTTTAAACAATTAGGGCATATTAGTGACTGAAAGCATTTTAAAAATTGGTTGCTAAAAAATTTTTATTAGTTAGTTGCACTTAAATACGGTGAAAGAAGATAGCATATTGCCCTAGAAACATTCACAACTGTCAAAAAAAGAACATTCAAATCGAAGCTTTGTTGTTGAAAAATGGAAAAAATATAATCTGAAAGTTTGTCAAATTCGAAAATTAGCAGATTAGACAAAAATAGAGTTTCCGGCGCATCCGAAACTTCTTCGGCCCTGCTACGGAGAAAACGATTACGTCTCACCTCCAAGCAGGTATGAAATTTTTATGCGTTCTATATAATATCTCTTCACTGAAATTGGTTTGTATTTGCGGTCAAAAGTGACTAACATATAAATAGGGGGTTTATAAACTCGCAATTTACTCGACATATTGTTTTCTTTATACACAGAACGATATATTAGTTACCTGTAGCACAGCGTAAGAAGTTAGTTCCTAAGTTCTTAGTTCTTTCCTACACTTTGCCTATAGTGTGAGTTTTTGTCCTAAGACGGAACATCTAAACATGTGACTTGAAATTCGGTGATTCAAAGGAGTAATTTAATGAGTACTTCAGTATTGATTGCCAGATAATTATATTTGTGAATTTCAAAATGGCATTTCGAAGAGAATTATAAAAACCTTATTATTTTGGCATTAGTGTGTGCTTTTTCTGCAGTTTCGTTTCCAGCTGTGTTGTTACTACTTAAGCAAATAAACAACATGCACATAATTAATCTTAACAGCCGGCGACTGGTCATAATACCTACGCTCCATTAATTAAGTATCATATTATAGCTTCAAGTGGTGACTAGGCGTAAATAGCACTAGCGCTGCAGAAAATAAGAACAAAAATGTGGCCTTTAAATAAAAGAATAATGGAAAAAATAATTGAAATCGGCTCTTCTCCCATATGTGACGCCCTACCGCTATAGCTAAGCATTCGCTTAAAAAAAAAAAATTACTTATTGCAAGTTCAATATTTATCTGATGTAATGTTGCTTTGGCACGTGAAAACAATTTTTCTTTTCTTTTTTTTTTTGATTTGTTTCACTCCGTTCTCTCTTTTTCACTCCCTTGATATGCCAACGACATACGATGTTCTCAAGCGGTCCCCCATCTGAGTAGTAACTGCGTCCAACACTGTTAACTTCGGTGATCGTACGAGAACCGGTTGATGCCAGATTCATGGCAACATTTCCTTGAAACTATCCCAAATTTTACTCAGGGCAAGTTCAATATCATTTCTTTGAAATGAATAAATTCCTTTCTTTCGATTGAGTAAATCAGAGTTGTTACCAATTTTCTTTGATGATGCGCTCATTTTTCCTCAAAAAACAGAAGTATTTTTCTGAGTGTAGTATGGAACAGAGATTATGCGTATTTCTATACTTATTCTTAAAGAAAGAGGCGCTACGGAATTTTGCTTAAACAAAGTCCTCTTTCTCACTTGCAGGGGCTAGTTTATATAAAATTCCTCTGTGGCAAAGAATACCGGCTTATAATCAACTTATTGAGGGCAGTGAGTCGCACATAATAGTCGAAAGCCCTATCTCAATGGCATGGTTATAGATCTTTCCAAAGTGTGTTAGATCATTTTGGATGTGCACGCTTATTTCCGATGACGAGTTTAGAGAGCTCCATTGATTGTCCTGCCTCCTCATTGCCTGTGACGGGCTTCCATTTCTCTTGCGAAGAATACAGGGTCTTCATATTCGAAAAGGTTATTTTGAGATCTGAGGTGAGGCCAATTTCAGGTCTATATATCGAAATGGCTACGAACTCAAACAAGCACATGTGCACATTGATTGCTGTTACTTCAATGTGCTGAAGATTGGGTGTATCTATGTTGAGGTGATTACTGTTCCTTCTAAGCAAAATCATGGTGCCTTGTCCTCTCTCCTCTCAATTCTTAAGATGGCAAGATGATCAGCAGTTTGAAAAGAGTTTCCTGAATGAGTATGGAATCGATCCCTGTGAAAAAAACCACCAGGCACTTTCATGATATGCTAAGGTTGCGAGCGAAAGGATATATTTTAGGAGTATACAGCAGCTAAGAGCTTAGAAAATCAGAGAGTGTACATGTCATCGAAACGCAAATTATGTCGTGTTGTCCTTCATTTGAAGATCAGATAGGTTATTGCTCAACCCCATAACATCTTCATAGTACATTAAAAGTTTTTGTTTTTCCGCTGATTTCGTATGCAAATGGTTTCGTATTAGATTCCTATCGGCAAATACATTTCTACGCCATATTTTAAGCACATTAGTACTCCTTCCGCTTAAAACAATTCAGCAAACATTGGTTTCTGTTCAGCATCCAACCGATTGTAAGTCTAAATATGAATAACTGGCTTTTTAAGGAAAAAACGATTTCACTGGTAACCCAATCACCAGTATTTTTTTCCTTGGCCATATTTCGTCTGGCAAATGAACATTATTGGTTATCATCAGAACCATTATCTCTTCCATTTGCCGCAGCCTTCAGGTTTTTACTGTTTGGTTTTGAACAACTAAAAACAATTTTATACTTATTTTTCCGAAAAGTGATGAATACATATTATTCATACGAGTAAATTAATAAGAGAGCGCAAAAAAAGTACTACGAGACGATCTTTTGGGGCATATTCTACCAGATCGATCCAATAGCTTTTGACGAACAGTAAATGTTTGTTTGAAGTAGGTTTTTGCGTTTATTCAGAGAATAGGTCCATACCAACCATCTGAGTAAACAGCTGGTGCGTACAATAGAAATGGAAAAATGGTTCATTAAATTGAAATTGATGCAAAAACCTACAAATATGTGCATATTGCTTTTATACACTTATCGGCTGCTGCTCTCCTGTGTTTTCCTTGTGTTTTTTCTATAAAAATCTCAAATAAAACTGAAGAATTGCTCAAAGATCAGAATCGACATTAAACTCAGCGTTTCAAGTCTCTTATCTAATCACGTAGAGGCAATTAAAGTCCGATGCCGACGTGGACGTCAAATGACTAAGATGACGTCATCATTACGAGTATAGCATTCCTGCCAGCTTACAGGTTGTTGATATCATGATACCATATACATTTCTTGTTATTTTTCAAAAGATCTGGCATCTAGTAGTGGTACACTCGGTCTGATCAGACGACCAAACCTTACAGCAAGTGTCTTACGAGTTTGTTCCGGTTTACATGGTTATCAAAACCACTAATAATTCAACCATACAGAATCGTATTCATCGAATTCCTGAATGCTTTCTCGGAACTAAATCAACTACTTCTTCCAGATGCAAACATTTTTTGGTGTAAGCACTTTTTTCTCAGCAACCTGTCCGAATAATTACTGATCCAAAGTTTGGGCATGGCGAAGCGGTCGAGAATCATCCATCTATTATTGACTTGTAAAATTTATGATGATTACAGGAAGAAAATAAAACTCGTATATACATATGTATACGGGAAACTAATCGTAATTGTAATTGTTTATAAGCTGTTTGTTCTAAGCCTAATTTGAGATGAAATAAAATATTATAGTAATTGGTAGATTTCCGTTTTATTTGCCTCTTGGTAGATAAATTGATTGAAATTGAAGAATTTGGGCAAAACGAAACAAATTTTCCAGAATTTCCTAATTTTCCAGGCAAAATTAAACGATATGAAGTAAAGTCATGAAGTAACGTCTGTCAAAGGATAGAAATTGACAGTTTACGTAGTCTGAGTTTTAACTGTGTTTAATGAGCACGAAAAAAAAGCAGAGCATCTCAAGGCAGCATCCACGTCAAACGTTCTTTCATTATTTACTCACGCTAACCGTATTGATTGTGATAATGAATGTGCTAACATGTCAGGCAATGCTTATCGAGCCAGAGACGTTTGGCAACAAAATACCGGATTGAACTAGGCCACACTATCCTCTAATGTAATTTACTGGGTACTTATCAGACATTTAACTATCTCAAGAATATTTTTTGATAATGGGCTTACAGCAGTGAATTGGACATAGACAAATGTCTGAATGTTTAAGGTTAATTTTTAATTATCCGGGAATGATTTGATCGATTAAGAAAATCTAATTTTAGCAAAAAATTAATTTCATATAAACACCTGTATAGTAATAGTTAGCACAAGGAAGTGTCGAACTTCTTATGGACAAGGCAAATCAGAGACATTTAGCTGACTTTGACGAATCACCTGTTTCGATGACTTCATCGACGTTTTTTGATGGCAGAAGTAAACGTGCTGATAAAATTATTCGAATACTACTCGTTTTTCTCTCCGAATTGTTTTCATGTGGATTTTCAGCTCAGATTAATACACTCTTTTTTGATTAACACCTCCGTATTTTCTTTGGGGAGAGAAATGGTTAATCCGTGGTGGCACGATCTTCCAACTATTTACAGGTTTTACAGGTTATCTGAGTATTCAGTTTGAAGAAAAGTGCGTAGCGGAGTGTAGCAGAAACTGGTATGCTAACAACAGAGTAGCTGTTGTTAATATCGAACTGATGAACTATTTTCAAAAGTTCAAAATTTTTGAATGCACCTTAAGTTAGCCATATCCCCCAATTGTAGGTATATCAATTTTCCTCTGCTTGAAATCAAGCAAAATATATTTCCATGCTGAGATCCATTTTTAACATTTAACTTTAAGCTGATGTGTCATAATGTTGTTCACTAATGTTTCTCGAATTCGCGTCTTAATCAGAGGAAATACTTATCTGCGGAGGATTGTAAGAAATACATATTTAAGTGTGTCCTCAAAACTAAAATATTATCATGTACGCAATTCGATTCGGTTTTCCCCGGTTGACATTCATAATTCACAAATTAATAGATATGTGCATAGCTAGAAGGTTAGAGCGATTTTTTATTTATGATTATCAAGGCCTACCTACATTAGTAGACTCTGACACAAATTGCAATTATCACGCCTGAACTAATTACATTCCAATGTTCAACTCATGTGCTTATGCATTAAACAAACTCATGTGCATATGTACCTGCGTTATCTTTTCTAGCTCCGTCTTTTTTAAGACGCACTGTTCCACCTCCACGAGGATAACAACACCACACATATGAAAATGTGACCGTGGTTGGGTCGGGCATGGGCAAACGTCGAGTCAGAGAAATTATGGCCCCCATTGAGTCACCTTACCGATGCAAATCAATTTGAAATGAAAACAATCGATCAGTGAGCGTTTTAGCAGCAGCCGCAGTTTTCACAAATAATACGAGTTTTCGGCTATCCAGTCCAAAACCTTTCGTGTTTTGTCGCCCGGAGGTTCTCTATCCTTCGACGTCTCGACACAAGCAATTTTGTGTAAATGTGTCTAAAATTCTGAGGAATGTTGTTTTGATTAAGTCTTATCAAAAGAAAACGTTATTTTATTTTTCTCACACTCCGCTGTGCAGCAGCAACGGCACGGGGACAGCATTTCGCTCGCTGGGGGGTGGATGTGAAGAACACATGTTCTAAACATGTGTTTCGATGGCGGCACGACGACCGGTGTCGAAATATCATTTGCATGATTTAGTAAAATAAAACTCAACTGTAATGGTGTTTTTAGACAAGCGTCCGTGCTTCCAGGCGTTTTGCATTTACACGGGTCAACTCAACTCTAGTTTTTAAAAGGCAGGGATGAGGTGGAAGTGAGTGGGTACGTTGATTCGGCAAAATGGGGGAAATGATTCAAATTCGGATTTTATTGGAAAATCAGCGAACATTAACTTATCCACAAATCACCCACAAATGAAAATGAGCGAAAGTAATGCCTTATCAAGTTGAGTTGACTCGTGTAAATCCAAAACGCTTGGTCGCTTGTCTAAAAACACCATAAGATAGAAGAGCCACACTCAAGATAGATGCCAAGGCGACTCGAAGTATGATCAACGCGTAATCGGAGTGGATTGTGGAAAAAATAGGAAGTACTATAAAATGCCATTTCACACAACATTGCATTCCGAGCGGTTTGCACATCTCGTCATTTGCAAAGAAGGCTGAGAATGTTAGAGAATGTGATGATAAATTGCGAATTAAATGTTCGTTCATGCACATCACACACATGGACAAACAAACATAGAACGATGTTTGGAAATGGAAATTTCCATAAGACATTTATTTTTATTGTCACGAACGGTGGGCATATACGGCTATCACTCAGTCTTATTTCAAACACTAATTGATGAAGCTACTGGTCAAGCTAATTAATGAAGCTACATTTGAAGCTACATGTTCATATTCATGAGCATAGTGAGCGAGAGTTGATTGTGTTCTGCATCTTCCATCACAATTTCGTAGCACATCAGTTTGGTATTTCCAGTTTTTTATCTCGAATTGTCGGAAACCAAAACTTGATAGCTGGAAGCTCCCTGGATAAAATCTATTACAATGCCTTGTTCCGAACAACTTCAAGAATACACTAGTCAACTGAGTCTAAATAACACACTATAATACAATTATGAAGATTTCTGCTTCTAAAGAACATAATTTCTCTATGATTTACATTTGAAAAACTGTGCCCCTGATATCAATTTTTATCGGCCGCTCTTAGAAAACGATGCTGGCGAAAAAGTTTTCAAATACCTATTCTGACTATTTTAGACATGAATCACATGAAAGACTGATCTACTCATTCGTATCGTTATAAATGTATGTGATATTGTGAGCACGACGGTTACTTTGAACAAGCAAGGCAGCTGTAGCTTGGGAAACCGAAAACACGAAAAGAATCTAAACTTAAGTTAAATTGTATATATTGTTGTGGTTTCGTTCTTACTAAAAATCTTATTAAATGTTAAGGACATTGAAATTGTTTTAGAGCACTCGTATCGAGTTTTCCAGTAAGACTGTTGAAAATCTGCTATGTTTGCTGCTGAGCTGTTATCTGGAATTGCCAGAGGCCCGCATGCTGAAACTATTTTTTTTTGGTTATTTTTTAATGATCACACATAATGGGATAGTATACACTTTTTCCAGTTTTGTAGTCTCAGTTGACAAATCTTTTCAAATCGAAAACACTTAGTTAACACAGTTCATACATATACGAAATTGAGTGAAGCAAGATGAAATCTATAAATAGAACAAATCGAGAAAATTATTACCTCAGATATTACCCTTGGTTTCTCCGCTACCTAAGTTCTACGAGCTTTTGGTTGTTGCTTCTCAAATTCGTACAAATATGGTATACTCGTATACTATCTCCGTGCATATGGCGGCCATTTTCTGTTCGCGGAGGAGAAGACTGTCATATTTGCCCATAACCCTCAGAAGAGAGAGAGAAAGATATAAGAGAATTAAAACAGCAATGAGAATTGAAGCAATCTGAACGTTAGTAGTAGTGAGCACTGTGGCCAGATTGGGCTATTTCCCGCCAATTGGGCTATCTAAAAATTGAATTCGCGGGACGTTTTTTCATTTCGCGGGTTGGCGGTTTTTGGGCTATCTATTTTTATGAAAAACTATATTTGGGCTATACAGTAAAATCTACTAATCGGGACACTGTTTGATTGAACCAACTGAACAATTGAACTATAACATCACCGCACATACTATTTCTTGAAGAAAATTCACTATGTGATCGGGCAACCGCTAGAATTGAACCGTGAACCAAATTAGCTGCACAAAAATTAACTTACTAGTACTTGCAACTCTGAACAAAAACCGTTTTAAAACCAGCATGAAAAATTGTGCAAAAATGAGTTTTCCAGAAAAATATTATCTGCTCAAGGCCAAGAAAACAGAAAGCTTATATCCGTTAAAAAGGACTACAATATTCACTGCGGCACGCTTTGTGGTGAAGAAGCTGATGTTGATTTAGACACAGTTCAGGAATTTCAGTCACAGCTAAGAATGTTATGTGATGGCTATGAACCTTCAAATATCTATAATCTTAATGAGACAGGAGTATTTTTTAGAGTAACACCTTAAATGGAAAAAATGTACCTATGGAAAACCTTGAAAGAAATGCGGCACAGTTGCAATGGAAGCTACATAGGAAAAAACAAAAGACCAAAATCATTGGGAAGAATTGACATCAAGCGAAGTTTGGGCACAACTTAGCGAGCTAAGACAAAATTTTAGATAACGGGTGCAATTTTTTAAGAATGGATGCACACTTGATATTGAAATGCTAACACAAATCCGAAACATCACCATCTTTTTTGGTAAAGCTAGATGTGAAAGCATTGATAATCTGGAAAACATCAAGTTACAATTTTTTCCACCTACAGATCAGAGTTATACCAAATATAAAACTAAATTACAGCACTTGTGTGATGAACCTCATAATGTGAGCTCTGGAAAATACTGAGCGTTTTTCATACCAAATAAAATTAGTATCTATATTTGAAGCTCTTTGGTAATTACGATCTGCTTTTTTAGAAGAATTCAAATATTCCAGCAGACATTCAAAATTTGGCAGGATACGATCAATTGACGACCACAAACGAATCTCTCCCAGAAGACTGAGTCGACTTTTTTTAAAAGATGATGAGGTTTTTTTTTATTTTAAACCAAAGAAGCCATAGCAGCTTTTGTTGATTCCGATAGTGAATTCAAATCGCAGTCATTCAAAATTCTATGACCTAGTTTATGCGAGATCCCAATTCAATCCCGATTTGGGATTATACCAGTTAGGATGTTTTAGAAACGGTCAAATTCGGATTTCAGCTCAAACCTGAACAGTTGGGTTTACGCCAGATGACTATGTGTGAGTGTGCATATGAAATGTGTAAATGAAAGTGATTTTTCAACATGGCGACTTTTGGTAAATTCTGTGCACTAGGTTTGTTATCCATTACCCTCTTCGTGGAATTCATTCTTGATTTGGAACGACGCCTCAGAAAAAATAAAAACGGGTGAACAAAATGTTCAGCTATCACTAAATGTTTCTCCATATTTATTCTTGCCTTCTTTGGACATTAACTGAAATGTTCAACGTAACCTAAACTTTCTATCTTGCCACATTTATACAGTACAGTTTCTATTTGCGTGTAAGCTATTCCTCAAAACAAGTTTCTGTTGATATACGGAATTTGAATTTCGGAAAATCCAAACCCCATTTTTGCCCGTTTATACGGCGCAATATTTGGGATAATCCCGAATCGCGTTAAATTGGGATCTTGCATAACCACTTCAAAGCACACTTCAATTTTTCGCTTGGAGACACACAAAAGAAATTGTTTGACGTATATCTCCTTTTGAAAGTATTTAATCGAAAAAATAATTTATTTCAAAACTTGTATTCATAGTTTTGAATGTATGAAATCGGGTAAAACATTTACATTTTAAATAAAATATTCAGCCGTTGCTTCTTATACTAATTTAATTTTTGTGTCATCCAAATTTGCAAGTTCTTTTTGTAACCTTTTATTTTCTGTGTGAACATTCTAGGAAAGCAGTTGAAAAAATCAGTGCCCTTTTACACTTACTTTTTGAAGGACTTTTCTAAAAGTTCCACATAGTTCCTGTAATTTATTCACATTTTTCCCTTTTCGAATACGTTGTGAATAAAATTTTATCCGTATATGGTATCGAAAATTTTTACTGTTTCAAACGACTTCTGTGCTACAATTAGAGCATTTATGTTACTTTGTACGAGTTTTACGGATTTAAATATTATAGTTTAATCAACTTAGATGAATTAATTTAGTTATAAATCTGGTGTGGCGGTTTTTGGGCTACAAATAAGAAATCTTGGCTATTTTGGGCTATGAAAATTTGAAATTGGGCTATATTTTCTCGCAAATATCTGGCCACACTGGTAGTGAGGGAAAACTATGGGACCATAGGCAGATTTGACAATCTTCTATTCCGCGAACAGAAAGATAGAGATAGTAGGCCATGTGTACGTGAATTTGAAAAGCTACAACCAAAAGTTCGTAGAACTTAGGTATCGGAGAAACCAAAGGGAATATCGATTTGTTCTATTTATAGATTTTATCTTTGTAGTAAAATTGCTTCACTAAGTTTTGTAAATGTATACACTTGTTTCATTTCCTTAAATGTCTCTGTTCTGAGCCATTACCCCATAGTTTTCCTTCATTACTACTAACATTCAGACTCAGGCAAATTGCTTCAATTTTCACTGCTGTTTTCATTTCCTTATATCTCATACAAGGAATAACAAAACAGCCATGGGGGCGAATTGGGGTTTGCAGCATCGTACTGTTGACTACATCGCTCTGGACGTTCTATTAGATTTGGAATTTACAACTCGCATTCCTTGTATGGAAAAATGGCATGATGGTGTCACCTCCGAAAGTGAGCTTATCCCTGTTTACATCGATATACTCGAATGAGCTGAGTTTCAAGCTGTCTCTCCGTCAACCAGACCGTTTGCCTTTCGGGAGGAAGTTGCGGCTATTTTTCAAGTGACTAGCTTCTGTGTAATCGAATATTCGGGGTCAAAATTAGTATTTTCACAGACAGCCAAGCGACTATTAAGTCCCTTGCTGGTCCTTGTATATTTTCCATGATTGTTGCTGAATGCTGTGCATCTCTTAGGGATACTTCGAGACATTTAGCAGTACAATTGATTTGGGTATCTGGACTTAGGTGTCTTTAGGACAACTGTGAGGCTGATGAGCTAGCGAAGCTTGATACCTTGCTAGCGGAGGTCTCATGCCCCTAAGCTATTAGCCTTAACTCTAAGTGAACTACGTTGCACTGTGGATGTTTTTACGGGCCTCCCTCGTAGCACGGCATGCTTAACGGTTGGGCGCAGGGTTCAACGACTTCTGTCGGAGTTGTGGCTCTGAGGACGAGGAGGAATCCGTCCTCCATCTCATCTGCCAATGCCCGGCTTTGCCAAGGAGAAGGGTGGTGCACCTTTTCTCTCAAATCTGACCGAACTGCCTATGGTCAATTTAAAGAAGATAGTGCGGTTTACCAAAGGAAGCAGATGGCTTCCTGACTTTAGTGATTAGGGGAAAGAAAATAACTGTGGCATCACAACGGGCCTCCTTGGTGCCTATGTGCGTCAACAGAGGCCTGGTTGATCAACAGTCACTACAACCTACCGATATGCTTGTTTTTTCCCTTAAATCTCACTGTTCTGAGCTTAAGTGTTTTCCTTGCTACAGAGCTTAAATTTTTTTTCTCAAAATATTACAAAAATACTCATATGTGGCAGCATTTATGGAATTTTGGCCTACATACAGTGATAACATGCTGCAAGAAATGTGTCGCCCAAAAATCAAAGCCTTATATCTTTGAAATTTTGAATTTTTTAAGGTAAAACCAAATCTAAGAACACTATAAATATACATCCCGCATTTTTGCACAATGCGGAAAGAATAAAAATAGTGTATATTTAAAAGTACTCCATTAAAATAAAGTTTACAGAATTATACAAATAAAAAGTCCTGAATCCTTAATAATATAATATATTATAATAATATAATAATAATAATATATATAATAATATATATAATAATAATATAATATATATATAATAATAATATAATATATATATAATAATAATATAATATATATAATAAAAATAATATTATAATAATAATATTTTGAAAAGTTAAATATTCAAAATTTTACCGGGTTTTTTTGCTCCGGTGCAGAACAGAATAGAACAATGGCGCAAAAGAACGATCGGGAATAGAACAGCTGGTTCATTGGCTAAGGTTGCTATATGTTACTACATTCGCTGTGGTAGCGCAAAGCAGTTGAAAATAATGGGAGAAAATAACGAGTCTAAACTACTACTAATCGATAGAAAATATGAAAGGAACTAACAGAAAATTACCTCTTTTAACTTTCTACACATTATGAGGGCTTTATCTAATTTCATAACTACCATTTCATTCAGCATAACCTTCAAAAAACCAAAGCCACCTCACGGCAAAAAAGGCGTAACTACTCATGAACTATCAGCACATTCTATAGTTCAGCACATGAACTACCTATGCAAAACAGAATTCTGTCTCAGTGAATTCACTGGGACAGGAGTGTTGTAGTTTCCAATGCGTCTGTTCCGGATAGAGGAGCAAAAAAAAACACCTATTATTTTTGTTGACAATTTTTTATAACTTTTCTAAGCGAATGATGACTCATGCCAAACAAAACGACTGAATCCAGTCCTGTAGTAGTCGCGTTCTTTTGCGCCTCTATCGATAACTCGTTCAATCCCGTCCCAGTTGTTGTTGTTTTCAATGCTACTCTCCTAACCCGCTCTCGACAGAGGTACAAAAAACTCTGTATCATCAACGTTGAAGCTCTTCCTCTACATAACACTGAGCAAAAAGCAATCCACCTTTCAACAAAGTGAATTTCGAAGGCTCATAAACTTATCTTAATCCCTAGTTTTAATTTAAAATCCATACTCAAATAATTACCTCCAAAAAACATAACCATAAAATTCTGCCATCTGTCTGCTCTCCTCACGCTTGTCTGTCCGTCTGTCTGCCCAATGACCCTTTTAGCGTCTACTTCTCATGGTATGGAGCTGATAAGTATGTGAAAACATGCTATTCTCCACTACTCGATCGACGTTTGACATCGCCGACATGTGTATCTTTCAGGCCATTTAGCAAAAATTATTCATATGTGTGGGTGTGTGCGCAATTATACGAAACGTATGTTAGGTGTCAATTCAAGCACGAGAATATTCTAACGACTTGAAAAGTACAAATAGTCGCTCTGGTGATTTTATCAGTCACGTGAACTGCTAAATCATTGTCGCCCCAATAATTGAGTGGTGTGTACTGTGTTATGCCCCGAACCGAACAATAATATCCATCCAGAGTTCTGCCCTGTTTAGCATAAACGTTCTATCTATATTTTAGTACTTTCGAGATATTAAATAATTTGTGTTTTGATTTGTACTGTATTTTCAAAATTGATTTTAACATACTTCCACAAAAGATAGGTTTTTCAAATTTCGCAGAATGATGTAATAGAGTATGCAGTTTTCGAATCCGTTGTTAACTCAAAAATGACAAAAATGTAGATAGAACGCTTATGCTAAGCAGGGCAGAGTTGATATCTTAAATGTTTCATGATTGAGTGGTTGGAATGGGTAGTGTTTTGTTTTATTTTAAAGAGAATCATTAATTTTCTTTGATTCGTGTCATTTTTCATGACGCAATAAAATTATTGAAAATGCGCACATGTATAAGTGTCTTAATTCATTCAATTCAACTATTCAATTATTTTTTAAAACATACATGCGTAATAATTTACTTTGTAAAAACATATTGAAATGTGCAGAGCCAAGCTTATGTTAATTTAAATAGTAAAAAAACACTTGAAACATATTCAGTTAAGATAATAAACTATCTTTTCTTCATAGTTCATTATACTGTAGACAGTTTCGCACATATTCAAATGAATAGTTTGCACATATACTCAAACGGCTTTCACTACCAACCAAAACAAACTTTCGTACGTATCCCCACATGCATGAGTCATACATAGTGGAGTGATTTGAATGCAAGACGAAAACATAAATCTGGTTTATAATCGTTCCATGAGACGATTTAGAACGTTTGGCCACAGTCCAAGCAAGACAAAGATTCGTCAAAGGTCACTAATCTCGTTCCGGCAATGTCTCCCGCACCTGGTAGCTTATCTGGCTGGCGTGCGAAAGCTACACAAACACTTAATCTTAGATTCATTCGGCATTTCGTTCGACCGCTTCCAGCTTTCATTGATAGAATCAGAAGCAAGCTGCTAGGCGGCCGCTTGACGGCTTAACTGGCGGTCTGGTAATTCATAAAATGATAATGCCGATTAATATGTGTAAATTAATCGTGTGCCATGAGATGAGCAGACCGACTATTTACACCGCACCGCCAGCCGCCGACTTCTGTTTACTCAGCGATTTATTAAGTGACTTTAGTGACATCATTCGATTTCCTCGAAGCCAGATGTCTCAGCATCTTCCCCGGTAGTTATCATCGTATAAACAAATAACACTTTTTAATCATTACCGTCGTCCAAGTCGTCGTCAGTAGCGGCGTCATTGTACCATAATATCTCAGCTATGTTTACACTGCCGATGTGAAGAAAGATAAATCAGCCGATAATGAGCCAAAGATGTTCAAAGGTACTTAGTCATCTTGAACCGAATTAAAATTAGCACTTTCCCACGACTCCCAGTCACAACTCACGAGATAAATCCGGATCAAGTGCTTATTAAGATGATTGGCAGCGGTTAGTGGCGCTAAGGAGACTTGTTTCAAGTGGGCTGTGACTAGTAGCGTTGAGTAGAAAGATTATCGGTCGTTGTTCAATGTAATAAAGGTTTCAAGAAGACGTTCAGGCCATCCATCAGATTGGGGTGATTACTTCTTCATTAATGCTGCAATGAGACGCGACAACAATTTACACTCATGAGCCTATAGAATATGTTTTGAACAATTGAATCTGTTGGCGTAGAAATTGGAAATTCTGGCGAGAATACGCAAGTTAAATTTGAAGATTAAATTTCCAATTTTGATACCTAGTGGTATAGCTTCACTTAACGGGGCACGGCTCAAAGCAGTGAAAGTGCATCAAGTATTGAAATTCGCTCACTATCAACTAATTCGTAATCGTCTTGACTAAGCACTAATTATTCTTTGAACACACTTTTTCATTCACTTGAATAAAATAAAATACTCAAATTTAATGCGCTGGTTGAAATCATTTCTCAGTTTATTAACTAGGTTTCCAAGTTGCATGTGAGGAGGCGCAGGGTGTGTTGAATTTTGCATTGCAACCAGTAATTTCTACAGCTAACCTTCGTCTTTTATTCAAAGCTAAAACCTTTCTTCACTTCACTCATTTCGCAAATATGTTCTGCTACAAATGAGCAATGTTTCAGTCACCAAACTCACAATTCATTCAAAACTTTCAAGACATAAAAATCCAAATGTGTTTTGGGAGAGAATTGGTCAATTGCAATCAATAATCAAAATATTGGTTTGATATCGTCCTTTATGCCATAGAAATTCTCATAATGATGAAGATGATAATGGTATTATAAATTTATTAGATATTCAGTATTCACACTTTCAGATTGAAGCATTTAGGAAATATTTTTGTAACGTTTGAGACAAAGTTGTTTGATGCAGTTTAATTACTACAGAAAACGTTTCGTAGCAAAAGTTTTAAACAAGCGAATTGTATGATTGTTTTGTATGTAATTGTGTAATTATATAATTATATATATTTATATATATATATATATATATATATATATATATATATATATATATATATATATGTATATATACATATATATATATATATATATATATATATATATATATATATATATATATATATATAGATATATATATATATATATATATATATATATATATATATATATATATATAGATATATATATATATATATATATATATATATATATATATATATATATATATATATATATATACTATACTGCAGGCTGCTTAGCGACTATACTAATTTGATCTACCAACTCTCATTTTCTTTCTTTATGATATACACCGTTCGGCAGAAGTTCTGTTACGTTCAAACTGGCCGCTAAATCTGCAATACCGACAGTTCTATCTGCGAACCGATTGTTTCTGATGAAACTTCAAACAGTTGTGCACTAACGGCACAAGTCGGTTTGTTTTCATTTGTACACACAAAAAAAAATTCACTATGGAAATGAAACGCAATTCTGTGATCGCTCTTCATTTGGGCAAAAAATCAACAATGGACATTGTTCGAGAGCTGAAACAACTCAAAATCAACAGACAGTTTGTGTACCGAACCATAAAACGATACAATGAGACCGGTAGCATGAATGACAAACCCAGAAGTGGCCGCCCGAAAAGTGCAACAACAACAAAAATCGTCAAGAACGTCAAAGATCGAATTCGTCGAAATCCACGTCGAAGTGCGAACGAAATGGCAAAAAATATGGAAATATCATCCCGATCCATGTCGCGTGTATTGAAAAAGGACCTTGGACTCAAGCCGTACAAGTGCCAAAAAGTGCATGATCTCACCGCTAAGCAAAAAAAAGTTAGACTGGATCGATCAAAATTGTTGCTCCGTCGACTCGCTCGTGGCGATTTTCCGAACATTGTGTTCTCCGATGAGAAAAACTTTCCACTTGAACAATATTTGAACAAACAAAATGATCGTGTTTGGTTAAAAGAAAGGTCAAGCGATAATTTGGACCATCGCACAGTCGGCCGAAACCAACATCCCCCACAAGTTATGGTGTGGGCAGCCGTGGCCGCAAATGGGCGCTCTCCAATCGTGTTCATCGAGCCTGGTGTCAAAGTGAATGCCACATACTATCGGAAAAAAGTCCTAGAAGCTGCTTTGAAGCCGTGGGCACGAAAACAATTCGGTTCGGAGCCATGGACTTTTCAACAAGACTCAGCACCGGCTCATAAAGCACGTGTGAACCAAGAAAGGCTAAAAAACAATGTTCCAAACTTCATTTCGCACATCGAATGGCCATCGAAATCTCCCGACGCAAACCCGCTAGACTATTGTCTCTGGTCCATTTTGGAGACCAAGGTGGGCGTTAAAAAATACAGTAGTATGGATGAATTCAAGAAAGCCATTGTTCGAGAATGGGCCAAAATACCAGAAGATACCATTCGAGCCTCATGCGATGCGTTCAAAGACCGTTTGAAGGAAATTGTCAAAGCAAAAGGTGGTCATATCGAGCGAAAAAGATCAAAATCTAAAAATTCCATTGTTTTCCAGCATTTTTGACTTTAGTTTTAATAAAAATTATTTTCCGATCAGATTTTATGGCCTCTTTTTTACGTAACAGAACTTCTGCCAAACGGTGTATGTTTTTTCAATTTATTAAAGGTTTCCTAGATTTTACAATGGCTGCAGTTGACCTATTTCCTATTTTTCTTAAAACATACAGTCAGTCACATATTATAGATATTGCCACTGCTAATGATTTATTACAAATACTTCAATTTCGCTGATAATAAGTAATTTGATAGTTAGAATGTAAGATGCAAAGTGTTATTTAAATACTAGTTTAACTTATTTTGTGATTTCGCAAAGCGATATAATAGAAAAAATCAATAAACTGTAGTTTGAGCTTAGTTAGTATTTATTAGTATTAGATTATTATATTAGTAGTTATTGGCACACCCGCATTTTTCAGCACAGTTAAGTTGATTTCATTTGACTTGGCGCGTATTCTTCACTTGTTTGACTCTAGACCTTGTTGTGTTCTCTGTTGCTCAGTGATTTAAAAAAAGTTGAAATTATTTGTTGTTCGCTTTCGCTGTGGCTAAGAATGAGTCGAAGTTGAAGAAATTTGATCATCGAACACCGGAAAGCAGGTAAAAGCTATCGAGGAATTGGCCAAATTGTAAAAAAAGCTTTTCTACCGTTCGCAGCATTTGTAAGCGGTATGAAGAGGACGGTGTTGTTGCCCCAAAGAAGCACACAGGTCCAACAAAAAAGCTAACTGACCGGGAATGCAATCTTTTTTTTCTAATGATTCTAAAGTGGGAAGAATTCCGTGAAAAACCTGTAAAAAAATGGAAAAAATATAGTGAAAGTCACTTCAAAAGAAAACTTGACACCTACAGTAAAATATGGCGGTGGAAGCGTAATGCTTTGTGGGTGTTTCTCGTACTATAGGGTTGGCCATTTGAATTTTATTGAAGGTGAAATGAATAAAGTGAATTACTTAGACAAATTGAAATCAAATTAGAATGATAGTGCACAGATTGTGAGGGTCGTTCATTGATTTAAATTTTAACAAGATAACGATCTCAAGTACAAGTCGTTCGTTGTACGAGAGTGGCTACTATACAACTGCCCTAAAGTCATGCAAACTCCACCCCAATCATCAGATATCAACCCCATCGAAAATTTATAGGAAAATTTATATATTTATATATCAATTTCAAATGTAACTGAATTATGATCGAAATTGGTGGAAGGATGGAATAAGTTAGAAACTAATTATTGCCTCAAAGATTGGCTGCAGTTATTAAACAAAAGGATTGTCCAACGAATTACTGACAACCTTCAATATCTCTTCAATCACATGAAATATTTGTTTGAGCCCAATAACCATATGATCAAATTTATGGAGATGTAGTTTGTTTTATTTGATTTCGATTCTAGCTTTATATTGTAGCAAGTCATTTTTGTAATTTGTTATCTAGTTCATTGGTAACTTATATTATACTAAATTTAATCGAAAACGTTGTTTATTTTATGCATATTTAAACAAATTGTAAAATAATTATGTGTGTGCCATCCATATGACTGACTGTATGTAATTGATTGTACCCAGTCGGTTGTTCAATTTCCGGAAGCGTGGCTTAGAATAGCTTAATGCGTGAGTTGCAGCGAAACTAAAATAATTGTTTTGCCAAACAAAACAAGTTCCAAGAGCGTACGGGGAATGAACCAACACAGCAAATTTGGTGAAACCTTAAACTTAGTTGGTTTTCGCATAACAGTTTCGACAATTATTTTGACATTTTTTATTGCACTTATTTCGGCTAAACTCGACTAAGTGCTCCCCAGAGACGTTATACCATATTACTGATAGATGTCTGACTGGTAAGTAAAGTTGAGTTGAGTTTGTTGGTTGTGTGTTTAAATTATGTAACTATATACATAAATATATGATTTATATACAGTGGCTCAAACGTATAATCGGACAACGATAGTGCTCAGGTAAAACATGTAAGAATTTGGTAAAAAAATTACGCAATATAAGTTATATATACCTGAAGTTTTTTCTCGTTTTTTATATTTTTAAGACATATAATAAAATAACGCATTTTTTAATTCATACTTAAGAAAATCAAACATAACAACTCTACACAACAAGCCAAACAAATAATCGCACAAGCTAGAAAAACTTGATAAATCATATATAATTGTTTGTGTTAGTACTTAGTTGCAAATCCTTTTGACTCAAGCACTGCTTTTAATCGCTTTGGCATTGACTTGACTAAATTTTCACAAAATTTAGGTTCAATTTTACTCCATTCATTCTGTAATACCTGCTTTAATTGGTTTATAGAGTTAAATGATTTATCGTTGAGCCTTCTTTAAAGTTCTTCCCACAAATGTTCGATAACATTCAAGTCCAGTGACTGTGCACTGTGCAGGCGTTTGCAATAGTTTGGGGCAATTATTTATCAGCCAAAGTTTTGCAACTTCCGATGTATGTTTCGGATCGTTGTTCTGGTGTGTGTGTGTGTGTGTGTGTGAGTTGGGGGAGAGGCGCATTGGCGCCTCTAAGCACTCAGGCCAAAGGACCCATTGTACTCATTACCCCCTGCCTACCATAGTTTCCCAGACCTCTTGATAAAGTCTAGGATCACTGATAGGGGAAAAGAGGCTATCGTCTGCATGCGTGCAACATCCCAGCCAAAGCATTGATATCTGAGACGCGCAAACGCTGGGCATTCACAGAGGAAATGCTCCGCAGAGTCAGCCTCTTCTAGGCAGGATGAACAGAGGTCATCCTGTACAACACCTATTCGGTACATATGTCCTCCTAGGCAGTTGTGTCCAGTCAGAATACCTACCACGGCCCTGCAAACCTTCCTGCTCTTATTGAGCAAGAATCCCGCAGTCACATGGTTGGGTTCTGAAAGGAATACCTTCGTGTGCCTGGCCACACCGGCAGCCGTCCATCTATCTTTGTGAGCATCATCTACCCACTTTCGAATAATGGCACGTGCAGATGCGGTCGGCACACCCAAGGCGGGTTCAGGGCCCCGTAGCGGAAGTTCCGAACCTTGCTTCGCAATGGCGTCAGCAATTTCATTCCCCTCAACACCACGGTGCCCCGGTACCCAGAGCAGATGCACCCTATTGAATCTGGCGACAGAGTTCAATCGTGCTCTGCACTCTTGGACAATTTTCGAGTTTGTCAGGGGTCTACGCAGCGCCATCAGTGCAGCTTGACTGTCACTGCAAATAGCAATGCTCTTTCCCCTCCATCTTTCCTCAATTGCCCAACAGGCAGCTCTCAGGATAGCAAACATTTCTGCTTGAAAAACCGAAGCGTGCTCTCCAAGAGAGAAAGCCCATCTGCCATTCGATGAATGTAGATAGACACCAGCTCCAGATCTACTATCTGACCTCGAGCCGTCCGTGAAGAAGATCTCCGAATATCCCCTCGTACACAGATCGGGATCATCCCAGCTACTTCTGCTTAAGAGGATTACTTCGTACCTTCTTCTGAAGTCGAGGAAGGGCACCCGAGCGTCCGAAGGCATCGCGAGAATCGGAGAGATCTCACACATCGACCTCCTAATAGAGCAGTGCCCCACATCGTCTTCACCTACCCATAAGCCAAGCTGAGCTAGTCTATGGGCAGAGCTCATCGCCACACTCTGAACTTGAATGTCGAGAGGAGGCAGATTGAGAAGCGCATCAAGGGCCGCACCCGGAGTAGTGCTCATGGCACCACAGATACCCAGGCACACCGTCCTTTGCAGCGTGGCTAACTTTTTCCGAGCATACAATAGCCTCACGATAGTCCACCACACCACCGATGCGTACGTGAACATCGGCCTAATTATTGCTGTGTAGATCCACATCACTACACGAGGCT
Organism: Nemotelus pantherinus; assembly: GCA_963978885.1. Classification (NCBI taxonomy): domain Eukaryota; kingdom Metazoa; phylum Arthropoda; class Insecta; order Diptera; family Stratiomyidae; genus Nemotelus; species Nemotelus pantherinus. Next base: position 419,180 of record OZ022263.1, read on the forward strand.
TTAGACCCCATGTGGTAGCAAAAGCTCTCTTACACTGCCCGAAAGCCTTTATAGCACGAGTAAGCTTCACTTCCACATGTTTCTTCCAGAGAAGTTTTTTGTCCAAGATTACTCCAAGATATTTGACTTCATCTGAAAGTTGAAGTGTTACACCATTCATGATTGGAAGCACTAGTCCTCTCAGTTTTCTTTTCCTGGTAAACAAAACAAGTTTCGTCTTACCAGGATTCACTGTTAAGCCGTGCCTCGAACACCAGCTGCCAATCAGATCCAATGCACGCTGTGTATTTCTACATACCACATTCAGATCTTTACCGACAGCCAGTGCGGCCACGTCATCAGCATAAGCTTGTGCGTGCAGCCTTTCTTGTTGCAGTTCGTTAAGCAGGGAGTCGACTAGCATACTCCACAGGAGCGGTGATAGGACGCCCCCTTGAGGGCATCCATTTGTCGCCTCTGTTCTTAAGTAGCAATCGGATCCAGCTTCCGCCAGCAACCATCTCTGCGTCAGCATGGCATGAATCCACCTAACTAAGACATCATCCACGCCATGCACTTTCGCAGCATCACATAGTTCCACGAAGGGCGCGCAATCAAAGGCCCCTTCAATGTCCACAAACACCCCCAACGCATACTCACCATTGGAGATCGCTCCCTCAACTCTGGCCACCAAAGAATGAAGGGCCGACTCGCATGTTCTGGTAGAAAGCAAAGTTCTCTAAAATGCCTAGTTTTTCGGCACTTTGCTTGACATTTTCTTTTAAAATATTCAGGTACACAAATTTGTCAATTTTACCTTCGATGAAATGCAAATTGCCCACCCCCGCACTGGACATACAGCCCCAAACCATTACTGATCCACCTCCATGCTTCACAGTAGCTCGGGTACTTTTTGTATGAAATTCAGTGTTTGGTTTTCGCCACACGTATGTCTTTCCATCTGATCCATGTAAGTTAAACTTACTCTCATCAGTAAATAAGACCTATATATTGTATTTCATTTAATATCCACAAAAACTTCGTATCGTTTTCCAAAATTCACAGTCTTGGAGGAAAATTTCAAACGACATGACATATTTTTAGCACTTATGAATGGCTTTTTTCTGATAACTCTGCCATGGTAATCATTTTTTCGGAGAACATTTTTTACAGTTTCAACGCAGACTTCCTTTCCAATATTGTCATGTACAAAAGTTTTCAACTCCTTGGTTGTTTTCAGTGGATTTACCTTCACTTTTGCCAAAATGCGCTCATTTAATATTTGTCCTTGACCTTTCTGCTTTTGTTTCCTATTTTTTTTCCATCACGATACCTTTTTATAATATCGTGGATCATAAAACGGCTTCTTCCAACGGTAACTCCTACATCCCGTACCGAATTTCCTTCTCCATAAAGCTTAATAATTAGTTGACGAAATTCTAAAGTAGTTTGTTTTCTTTATGGCGCCATTTTGTCACTTGTTGCACTTTCAAGCTTCAACTGAAAGTTTACACAGACATCTAAAACCGAAAGAAGCTAATTCATGGCAAAAAGAAAACGCAGCTATGCTAGCAAGTGCTGCCATATTTTTCTTCCACGTCCGATTATTTGTTTGACTTGGATTATGGAATTACCTACTGATATGCTTGAATTTTACGTGCACAAATTGAAAAATTTGTATTACTTTCAGATTATATTACATTTATGGAAAGTGTGAAAAGGCTTAAGCTGCATTTCATTAATAAAGTCAAATTATTTAACCATATTTTCACAAGTTCTACCTGAGTACTATCGTTGCCCGATTATACGTTTGAGCCACTGTATATCAGTGAAAAAATTCAGTGAAATTATCTCTGGAGTATGTAATTCGATCGAGCAAAAATGTTCGGCTAATATTGATGTGTATAAGGAGTAAAATCAACATATCTTTAACCCTTTTGCGGCGCGGAGCATTTTAGGGGACTTTCAAGCACTCCTTGTTTTGTTTGCCAAAATAAATTTTGGAAGAAACAAGTATGCACAATAAAAACTACTAATGTTTTACGCTTGGCTATGGTAACACTTCGGAAATTCCTAAAAGATCATTTCTACTTAATGCCTAGTACTATACTCTTCGCGAAACGAATTCAACGGTCAAATTCCATACAAAAGAGCTTTACTGACGAATTGAAAAGATCTTTTTGTATGGGATTTGACCGTTGAATTCGTTTCGCGAAGAGTATAGTACTAGGCATAAATTAGTAATTTAAAAGTTGCTTACACATAGCCCTTGATGATCCCATAATGATGAACACTGTCACTGACTGTCTTTCATTCAAAGCAATTAGGTTATGGAAAGCCGAAAAATTGAAAGTGTTTAAGTGTATGCTGCCTCTTTTATGTTCTAATTAATGGAGTTGGAGTACAAACCGCACAAGAACTACATTAAAATTCTTCAAATATTTTGAATTTAAACTTGACATCTCGAAAAAGTTGTCTTCTTCTTTTTCAATGCGACAGGCGACTTTTTACAAGGGGATTGTATATTATTTCGGGCAACTACATCATTTAAGAATAAATGACCAAAGTTTAATGATCACTAACGATTTGCTTATTGATAATTTGGTCATTTAGTGGTAATTAGTCCAAATTACCATATGACACACAGCACTTAAATGATCATTTAGGCTGCGCTGTCTGTCTAGGCTCTAACGCTTTATTTTTTGAGAGCTTGAAATTTCAAAAAATCATTCATCAGATTAAACTGAAGTTCACATAATGTATTTGTTTTGATTAGGAGCATGTTTGACACAAGTTATTTGAAAATGTGAGCAGCTTTGTGGCTGTCGTGCCATCTTCATCCTCATAAAAATTCTCAATAAAACACTTTTTTTCTAGATAGCCCGCGGAATTTTTATTATTTTCGAACCATGAGACGCTTCCAACGCCTTATAATGTAAACAGGCAAAGTCCAATGTTTCCTTTAAAAGCTAGGTATATTTCAATTTGTTGACAGATATCGATATGTCGAGGGTTATCTGCCCTCTTCCTCAGTGTCTATTGGTCAGACCCATAGTTGGATAAGTCTTATCTGATGTGTACTGATTTTTTCATTGAATCAGTCAGCGCGTATACATTTCAAAACAATAAAGCAATTTACACAACAAAACATTTGTAGACAGTTATTATAGACGCATTGGGAGCTATCGACTTCGGCTACGAGCTTCAGTATTGCTTTTGATCTTAGCGACAGTGCTGGGCATAGCAATAGCTACCGTGCCTGTCTTCAGATCAGCTACATATTGTCTTTCTGCTAAGAATTGACCTTCAACAATTCAATAATCAAGCATATCGATTGTTCTAATCTCGAAAACATCTCGCAATCGCCCATCACTATTTCTACGATAGAAAAATGTATGGTTAGGAAATTGGTTTTAGTCGAAGGAGTCTTTAGGATAATATTCTTGACTTGATTATGTAATAGTGTCATGCCTGCGATATTACTAAAATAGGTAAAAGACTGCTTTCATTCCATTAGCATACGCGAAGCACTTGTTCCTGCAATCTATTCTAAGTCTTCATATCAGCCAAGAGCGATTGCTCTTTTCTTAATCGTTTTCACCGTCAGAATTTATATTTTCGTGCGATTCTGAGTTTATTTAATTCACCTAATGTTAAAGCGCGTGACTCCTGTACTACTCATATTGTAAGTGCCACTGCCTTATGATATGGCTCTATTTTTTAACCCCGCCCGAATGAAAGATGCTACAAAAGCCAATCGGGAAAACTCGGCATATAATCCGGGGAAATTTAACATGGCGCTTCGGAAAAATTAAAGGAAATCTGAATTTTGGTGTGAACCTTGATACTGGCGTGTTGAACAAAATGTCAAAAGTCCCCATCGATCCGAGTGCTGCGTTACTTTTCATACGGGGTCAAAGGTCACCAAAAGTAACGGTATCGACTACAGAACGGTATCGACTACAGTAACGGTATCGACTACAGAAAAACAATGTAGGACGAATTTGTAGCTTAAAAGATTTTCAACAAAAAGATTATAAAACTTTTTCTTGTAACCATAACATTGAACTCACATTACCCACTTTCTCAAGGACATTTTGATATTATCCGATTTTGATTACGACTAGGAATGTTTGTGGGTTTGTTTTTCTATGTTTAAAAAGCCCATAAAAAAAATATGTATACGAACATATCTACCACACTCCAGGCTAGATGGAAAAGTGTGCTCCGAAAAGCTTACCAACACCCAACCCTCCCTTACCATAAAACTTCAAGGGACATCTGCTCGCTACTCTTTTGTCGGATATAAACTGTATTTCTGCATCCTATAAGCGATGAATGAGCAGAAAAAGCCAACAACATTGCGGGTGAAAATAGGTTTTGTAACGTATCATGGCCCTGTGACGTCATCCACAGGATAGGAGTATGGAAAAGCAAGATAATATCACGGCATAATTCTGTCAACGCTCATTCTTGACATTATAGGAGCTCAACCCCCTGCAGACTATCCCCGAATAATGTTTTTTTACCAATCCTGTGAAACCAATTTTTACCTGAAATTACGTGACCTTGTCCTGATCGTTCATGGGATAATGGCTCGTTTGCGAGGGTGGGCAGGATGTAGGTAGAGTGTGGTTGTGGGGGTGGTCTTGCGATGTCAAGAATAGGCAATTGACAGGATAATCTAGTGATGTTATCTTGTTTAACAGTGGGCAACGAGTAGGCAACGAGCTCATCTCTGAAGATTGGGGATGGAAGTTCAGGGATACCATTTTATGGCAAAGGGGAGGGGGTAACTTTTCGGAGCACACTTTTCCATCTACCCTGGAGTATGATAGATAAGTGTGCTTGCATGTTTTTTTATGGGCCTCTTAAACATAGAAAAACAAACTCACAAGCATTCCAAGTCGTAATCAAAATCGGATAATATCAACATGCAGTTGAGAAAATTCGTCATACATTATTTTTCTGTAGACGTGACCGTTACTGAGATATTTAGGAAAGGTCACTTTTGGTGACCTTTCATTTGCTAACCATCTGAACTGAAATTTGCTCATAGAACTCAAGGTTCACACCAAAATTCAGCTTTCCCCTAATTTTTCCGAAGTTTCGCCTTTTTTATGTCGAATTTCACTGGGCTAATATTATCATTTTCCAATTTAGATCGATGCGGAAGGAAAATTATTTGTTTAGTGTCGCGGTAAATCAAACTCAATGCCAGTAAGAGTAATTTTTATTCGCCCAAAAAGGCTTTTGTTCGATTGCCTATTCTTTTTTTGTATTTCGTTTGGATAGTTATCGCTAGTAATTTTAACAATATAATTAAAAATTATAAGTCCTAAGCAGACAATAACGGATTGTGATTGAAACATTTCACGGCAGTGACGTAACGCGTCGAACACAATGCAGGTCTTCGTCAAGGGATATGCGACGAGGCATTGTTGTTCGATTAGTTTAGGCGTCACCGAAAATTATGGCTCCGCGAAGAGTTTCATTGTACTGCGTCGAGAAAGGTATGCATGCAGGAATAATTAAAAAATATAACAACAGCCGATTTGACAATGTCAATGAGAAGATAATTGAAATTATTTTTTCCAAACGGATTCCTCGGCGTGAATTCTTTCTTTCTGCGAATATATACTGATGTATATGCGTACCTACACATGCGATGATAACGGGTCGCAAACAAAATGACTTTTTAATTTGAGTTTTGGATTGCTCGATCAAATTCAACGTACCCATATGGACAGTGCAGATTAGATAAATCGCCTGAGTGTCCGGCTTATTCAATAACATAAATATTTACAATTAAATACTTTATAATGTCGAGGTGTCGGCAATCAAAGCTCAGGCCAGGCCAAGCCAAGCCCAGATAGTTCGATTGTTCATTTTGTCTGGTAGTTAATTTGATAAAATATCTAATTAGCACCATTCATCAGAACATTATCATAATTATCGAGCTGGGCTTATATAACGCGAAGAATACAATTTTTCTCGAGAAGAAATAAACGCGTTGAAACAGGCAAATCGGTCAGTATGTTTCGGACAACGGAACAGCATACTCAAATGTGAGCCTTGGTGACAAAAAAACAGAGTGCTAATAACAACAAATTAAGTGGAAAAACAACAGAAAGATATTAGTTGAAAGTGACGGGAAGATATTAGTTCAGGTGACCAACTGATTTTTTTTTTTTTGGATTCGAGCCCAACTTTGGAATTCAATGTAAGGTACCCAATTTTTAAAGTATATCTTATTATTTATTGTTTCGATAAATAATTTTATGTCTTTTTTAATTAGATTCCACCAGATTTTTTGGTGTTTATTGCGTTCGTTATGCTAGAATTCATCTTCTTTATGTCTTTTTTACCTCTTTCCGGAATTTTTGAAATGGTTTAAACTGGTTTCTTGTTTTAATGACAACTCATAAAACAAGTTTAATCGTTCAAATTATTCGAAAAAGCTACCAATGCTGCATCTTAATTCGATCTTGCTTTCATTTGATTTTTTTCTTCGCAAATAATGTGTAAAGCAATGTACAAACGATGCGGCGAAATAAAATCATTTTCACGGCCAGATTTAATCTGGCAATACGCTTGACGTGCATCTATCTGGAACATGCTGCGATGTGAAAAGGGAGCGAGTATCTCGTGCACGATTGTGCTGAGAGATATTCATCTTTTGATTATGGCTCATTTAGTCCATAAACTAATTTATTGGTTTATTTAAGTTTATTGAATATTCGCTTGTGTCCTTTGATAAAAGTGTAAAATCGATGAATCCCGTGATCAACGATCATATTGGGTTTTATATTCTTGTGATCGATTAGATGCAATCGTGACGTGATTACATCGGTCAATTGATTTGATGAACGACGGGAAATTTAATTGAAACGATGATGCATGATGGCCAGGCACATGATACTCTCGCGAATTTGATCAAAACCTTTCTCGTGTCGAAGCAATCAATTGAAATATGACCATGTGTGTTGATTTAAGTCATCCGGAAATGCAAAGCAAACATGTCGTAAAGTATTCTGTGCGAGGTGATTTGAATATATGTGGTAATAATGAATGAGTTTTTAATTATATTATTGAATCGTTGTTGCTTTTTTTATTTTAAAATTATTATTCTCGTTCACATCTTTCACATCATGTCTATATACATATCATATATATCTATATACGCACAGAAATTTTTCATCTAGGTACAATCTACGTGACTCGAAGAATATGAAGAGACGTGTTAAAGAAAAAGACGGGTTAAATATGTGAGATAAAGAATGCTAAACTTTAGAAATAAAAAACGAGTGACCCTTCAAAACTATTGTTGTTCATTCATTTAAATTTGCTTCTTTCAAATCTTTCTTCTACAAGATGGACATTGGTACATCCCTTTTATCGTTTCAAGCTTTGATTTTTAACTTTATGGCCCTTACAATTCCGGGAAACGCTTTCGAAAAACCTCTAGTCCAGCTTTGCTCTCTATACCTGTGCATGTTGTTCTTCACAAAAAACAGACAATTCTTTTTGCGATTTTGAGAGAACTCGATTGGATGTGGAAAATTTAAACACCTAAGCGAAGATCGTTTGCTTACATAGACATTTCCTTTTTTTCTAATATACCCAAACGTTTGATTGGACATAAATTTCCTTAGAAGCTCAACGCACTGCCTGAATAACTTCACTTCAAACGATGATATTGCCTCTTGTTCCTAAGATATCTGTGATTCATTTATGCTCTCTTTTCGCCTGCCTTTGTGTTTTTCAATCTGATGAACCCTTCCGATTCGTCTAATGTCTCGTTTACATGCATGGCAAATGTTGGCGAGCCGAGTGTGTAAATGGTCACCTCGCCTATTTATGCCTTTTTTTCCAATGGCAAAACATGGAGGGACGTAATTTCCCAAGTTCCTCGACGAAACGTTCGCCATATGTGTAAACGAAGCATATCAGTAATTCCCGATCATCTCTAACTACATATCTTGATAGCCAAAAATGTTATGCTTTTATATCCGTTTTGGACCTTGCTGCTAGAATTGGTCCAGGCTGTATTCCAAACGTGTTTATTATGTCTCCATCCTCATGTTGATATGTTCTTCTTTCCGTTTTATTTAACTTAAGCCGATGCTCGTGTTTTACCTTCTGTTTGAAAATGTTAACGTTTGTTAACGTTTCCACGATCCTAAAATTAGAAACACCGATAATATTTCCAACTACCGACTTCTTTTCTTGCTTTCCTGACTTCCGATACTGCCCGAGCAAATCATCCAAGACAATGTCGGTACTACAGACTCTGTAGTAAGCTTTGAATGAGTAGAAACGTTTCCGTTTTGTGGTATGAAGGAAAAGTATCACCATTTCATGCCTAAACGGCTTGTCGTATCTTCATATCCGAGTAACTCACCATAGTTTAGATTAAATTTTTGACTACTTTCGCTTCCTCAATTTGTGACCGTGTCTAAAGGTACGAATAACACAATAAAACCGGCAACAAACTAGGTTTGTGCTGATGATGATTATGGGAATAAATGCAAAATTCACTGAAATAAAATCATGCATGGAGGTTTATGGTTGCAATTAAGTTTTCATGTTGCGACAAAAAGTGTGGAAAGAAAAATATGCATCGTGCTCTTTGGTTCCGAAACAATTGATAAATACGCAAATGAAAAAAATTGTTGGTCAAACATAATTTCTCTATATAATGCTTTCGTATTGAACTAATGAAGAAGATCATAAATATCAGTGATACGTTTCATTAAACTGAACGAGATCTAGTTAAACATATCACTGCAGCGAACTCTTCTACTCTCCTGTTTTGCGACTTTTACGCACTCATAATATTCTTTAGCTCGGCTCACTCGCACAATCTATAGCCGCGTCATAGCATAAGAACTAATAAATAGCATGGAAACAACAGTATTGTGGGATATTTGCCTGATGGAAGAGATTTGCAGAGATTGAAGGATTTACCATCAGCTGGCACCTAAGAAGAACCAAAACCAAAATAAGTTCACTTTATTGTATGCAAAAGTGAGAAAAGCATACTCTCAAACGACAGGTGAGAATGTATATATCCGTGTTAGCTGATAGGTGAGAGTGTGTTGGCGTGCGTATAATCCCATCAAGAAACAGCAAACGCAGCGAACATTCACTGGCAACAAACGAAATTCTCTGTATTGGGTTGCATAAAAGTGTCGGAGATAGTCCTTTTACTCGCCAAATGGTATCGAAAGTAGTATTCCGCGTTAACTACACTATAGCTTACCATTTTAATACTCAGAAAATGTTTTAAGAAAAGCAATATTGCATAAATCGCCATTCGTTAAATTTGTAGCTTTGGCAAAGCACATGTATATTGCCTATAGGGTATATTGCCTATAGTGGGAATAAGAAACATATCTGATCGTAGCAGCGTTGCTTGGCGGGGTTTTTTCTGTCTTTTTTCAACTTGGACTTGGATATTGCTATTTACTTCTCGCAATCAATGGGGAAATATTGCAAATTGTATCGCGATTCACGTACTTTCCGAGCTATATATAGTTCTTAAGCTATGGCCGCGTTCTTTCCACGTTGCTAGCATGTAGCACTTTGGACTGCTGTTCCGTTCCAGAGTATGGACTCTTTCTACTTCTCAATTTGTACGAGTCTCTGACCGTCCACCGAACTCTGTATATTTTCAATATCCCTCTTTTTTCCTTCACCAATGCTTAGAAGTCATAATGCGGACAAATTTGGTCCCTTTTCCGTAACTTTTTACAACCCCAAGGTGGACACCATTCAAATGTTGATTGATCATGATCGTCTTTAACGATCAAATTTTATTTTGATTCCTAATTACTAGTTAGCTTGCAAAAACTATTATCTAACCTTTCTTACTTTTTTGTTAAACTTTCACCATCTTACTTTCACATCTATAGCGTCAATTTTGGAACTAGATAGTTTATCGTGGTGGTGGTTTCTGGAGGTTTAAGTTAGTCTCGATGAGGTAAATTATAGCCAGAGAATGTCCAAATCTAAAGACTTATACCAAGCCTTAAAAGTATACTGGGCGTGGGCAATCCTTCGCAATGACCACCGCTCAGTTTCGCTTCCAACTTTTGATTATGAGACCAAGCGGTTTAAGACTCCACTCAATTTGTCTCCATTTCACCCCCAATAATAGTTCCATTAAAGTAAATTCAGAACGTAATAAAATACTTATAAATTTTAAATAAATGACTGCCTGGTAAATTTTAAGATACCTTCTTTCATAATTATAACTTCGTCAAACTAGATTATCTCTCCATACAACTATTTCGATGAAAAATTCTTAGTATCTATTCTAAGTGAACAGTGTTCAGTGTGAATATATTCTCCTAATTTGTTAAAAATGTTTATTATTTGTCGATCACAATAGCTCAATAAGTAATTGGTCGATGCTTATTGGAACGATAAATAAAAATCTTACATTTGTGCTTCAAAATTCAAGTGAGAACCATTCCAGAACGTACATTGAAATGTTTTATGGCGGATAACATAAACACAATTCGAATCAGCCAGCGAGAGTGCTAATGTGACTTAATAAATGTAATGTTTTGCACACACAATGAATATATCGGCGTCATATGTTCTACCAGCACCACACATGTATTGATCGAGTTTATTGAATAATTTAACGCTAACAAGTTTGAACTTGACAGCAATGTTTGTTAAAGGAGATTTACTCTTGAGCCATATTTACAAAAGACAACAGCAAACAACTCAGGGCACTCCCTTCTAATGACTCGTTTACACATATGGCAAACGTTTCGACGAGGAACTTGGGAAATTACTTTCCAAAACATTTGACGAGTATTTACTCAAAACCGTTTATTTAATGCCGCGTTTACACACATGGCAAATGTTGGCGAGCCGAGTGTGTAAATGGTCTCCTTGTTTATTCTCGGCTGTTTTTTTTACATACGAAGATATGGAGGGAAGTAATTTCACAAGTTCCTCGACGAAACGTTTGCCATATGTGTAAACCAGGCATAAGCGATAGACCCTTTTTTATTTCAGTACGCCATAGAACTCGTCCTGTCCGCGTTGAGAAGATTTGAAGGGTGTGAAGTTTAGGTGCGCAGATATGCATGTGGTGTAGGTAGGTAGCATTTTCTCTGTTCAGAAATTTGTTTACAAATATTCGCACAGTGTACCTCGTACCCATCCTAGTGATGCGCGATTGCGAGATGTTAAACTCGATTGTTCAAATATCTCGAAACATCTCGTTGGTTTTAAGTTGGACTGGATTGTTGCAATCGAGACAATCGAGAGAATCGAATAAACATCTCGCCAACGTAGCAATCAATCATTCGGTCGGTCAAGTCATCGACAATCGGTTGACGGCAATTGAGTCAGCCATAAAGCACGTTTCGTTGGCGCAGCCAATAAAAAAATGTTCAAATATTTCAGCAAAAATGTTAAGTGTTATTATTTGATCAAACTGCAATTTTTTGGGAAATATTGATGTATAAAAGGATATGTTTATCTTAAGTTAAAATCAAGATATCTTTAACTCTTTGGTGGCGGTGGCCATGTTAGTGTATAAGCACACCAGTATACACAGTACGCTTGTAGAACCGCTTGTGAAGAATAGATTCGAATGGATTGGATATACGATTTAGAAGATTTTTTACGTGTGCATACATATGGAATGTAATGATCAGATATGCATGGGAATTTGTATGGCTAGCATTTATCATGTATAAATGGCTGGTAGTTTTGCTAAAACCATTAAGTCTGATCAAAGTGTATGATCAAATATTATATGAGGTTGAGTTTTGTCATGCTGTTAAGTATGTTAAAATAAAATCTGCTTTTAGATAGTGCAGTTTGAAAGCATATCAAGTATCGAGTATTTTCGTACTTGCGAGTATTTTAATCTAATATTCAAAAAGTTTTTAGGGCAAAAGTAGCTGAAATCGGCCAATTTTGGGTTAGAGTGGTTTCGGACATAACGGGCCAAGACCTATTGCTGTGATACAAACATTTCGGTTTTGTAGGGGAGTAAGGGTTTTTATGGCCATAGTTTGGCAAAAACTGCCTTTACCGCGCTTTCGATGATTGAAAGTGGTCGGGTGTACAATATTGACTCGATATGTAAACCGATAACATTTCCAGCGACCTCGAGCTTAAACATAAACCCTCATAAAACAGTTATGCACCGAGGAAAACACGATTCACACTCTTGTGCTTGCCATGTCTTGACATGTGTGTGAATAGAGAAAAACAGGCGAGAATAGACGAGGTGACAATTTACACTCTCGTGCTCGGTAACATTTGCCATATCTCGGGGAGAGTGTAAATCATTGAAACATTCTTGTGCAAATCGTAAAACCAGACCAGCATGAAGTTTTTTTTTATTTCCCTATTGAGTTGTGGTTGTCTGTTGTCCATCACCTTATCACATATGTCATATAGTGTGATGTAGCTATGCTGACGTAAACGATTTTCGTTTGGAGAGCTTATTAGCACTGCTAGCTTCAAAAATATATAGCATTTCAATGGAGCATTAACTTTGCGAAAGCTTCGAATCTCAGAGCTAATTGAATTATTCGAAAATGCGTCAATTGTTTCATACAGTTTTATCAATTAAGATGTTTGTAGTGTTAAGAATGTGTCATATTCTTAGAAGCAGGCAATAATTAGTGCTGCTCTGATTTGAATTTTCCTGCATTAAAATACAATCAGACAAAGAATATATTAGATCATACAAATCTAACGAATTTTCGGAAACAAATGTTGCTAACAGACATCAATATTTCCTAGGAAATACATTAAAAAAGTCAACTTATTTATAAAAATACAGCTATGCGTTACATAATCTATCAAATCAAAGGATAAAACTCTTTTTTCCATTACCATAATTGTTAATTGAATTGCGATCGACAGCATCTGATTTCTAACATTGTTGCTGGTAAACCACGTCTCCACCTACTACAATTATTTTGTTGTAGCATCTTTCGAAATTAATATGCAAAACTAGTCCCATGTTTCAATACAAAAATGATTGATACGTCAATCAAAGAGCTTAATTCAAACTGCCTTGCTAAAAATTTCAGCAACCTTCCTTTCTTCTTCCTTCGTTGTGATCACTTAATTCTTGGCCTTATAATCATTGCTAGATTTCGCGATTAACCTGCCGATTTAAAAGCTCTAATTAGGGCTTTAATCCCGAGATTGAAATGGAGGTCCCGAAAATTCGGGATTAAAATTTTCGGGATCCCGAGATAGTCCCGAGATATCGGGATTCTATAAAAAACCTGTATTAAGGTAATTTAAACAGATAAATTGGCTTATTTGTACTCAATTAAAAATTTATTTCAAATACATTTGAACCCACCGACTTTGAAGGGAGATAATAATGCCTTAATTTATCTTAATTAAATAATAAAAACATATCATTCCATCTCGCAAATGTATATATACATAAAACCGGAAGTTAAGATAATTATAATGTTAAATTTATGCACATATGTACATGGGCTAGCAAGTAAAACGTTAATCTATAATTGCATCTAATTTAGTCTTGTGATCTAATTTCTTCTTATCTTCTTGTCCAATAATTTTTCCTTATTTGACCATGATAGTTAATTATAAAATTAGTTACAAACGAATTGAAATTTAATCAGCATAACGGATGTTATGGTAATATAATAAAAATACATTATTCTTTTTAGTTGTTTACATATCAATTACAAAATAATATTGCTTTTCAAAGAATAATATCGATTGGTTCAAACTGCTGATTCGTTTTGAAACTATGCTCCTAATAAACATAATGCGTTAAGAGTTTGAAATTTAAACTAGACCTGATTTTACTGGACATATATCCAGCTGTAGAAAAAGATATTTCGGGCTCTACACTTTTTGGTTGGATATTAAGCATGTGACCTTACGCCAGTTGTAATAGTGAGCCCTTGGCGTCTCCGTTTTCATAAAACGATATTTCTTTTAGTATTAAGCTCTGGGTTGTTCGCTCATGTTGTAATGACGAAACTTTTTTAATTCTCAAAATATGTTGAATTCTATCAACCCCTAAATCTCGGGAGTCCCGATAAAAAAATCGGGATCCCGAAAATGTCCAAAATGTGTCGGGATCCCGAGATCCCGAAATCTCGGGATTGCATGCCCTAGCTCTAATGTATTTAGTGAAGACCAGACTTTCCAAAAGCTGCCGTTGCTAGAACTCATCTGAAAGAGTAGCCCTCACATAACGTACAAGTGCGAGGTGTGGTATCCTTTATCCTGGAGTAACTTAGAGATCCCATGAAGCCCACGAGTCATGTGAGCAGTGCTGCAAATTAGTGGTCTCCCCAAATAGAGGATTTAAAGTTCTCTCGGGGATTTTATTTGGAGGGGGCGAGTATTGAGAAAATTAACTACCAGATCCAAAGATGGCATTTGAATTAAGTACTTAATAAATAATATGCAGTGTCAAACGTTACATCTAGTCTAGATTTCTCTAAGTTGCATTGCACTTACTTAATGGCTTACAAGTGATGGATTCTGGGTCCCAGTTAGAACAGAATACACCTACAATATTTCCGGCTGGGATATAATCTCTGAGTATAAGGACGCTGCCTAATATGAATCATAGCCATCAATTTCGCTCAAACTTCTTTAATCGCATGCTTAACGTAATAAATTAGCTATTACTTTAATGACAATTGCTTCTTTGTTTCTTTCTAAAGAAACTGGCACACGCCTTTGCAACGATCGCTAGTATTACTTATTCCCACACTCTGCACAATTCTTACGCTGTCGTAGCTCCTGTTATATATGAACATCTAGTATAAAAAATATCACTTTGAAAATTCGGCCTAATACTCATTCCACCCCTACGAAACAATCCACTTTTATTACTCTATTGACAATCAATTTCCCGCCGAGCCATTAGTAAAATACAACATCGACTTTCCGTTCTCTGACTAGGTATCGCAAACATAACTCAAATGATGACCAACGCTGACCTCCAAACGTACCGACCAATCCATAGTCTTCAAAAAAGTTAGTTTGCCCACCGCTCCATCCTCACTACAGGATACTAGCTTTCTCTTAATAAATTTATTAGATTTGTGTTGATTGAATTAAACTATGTTGTCGTTTGTCTTATTGCATTGCGTATGTAACACCGACGAAGGGAACAATTACAATACCAAGTACGTCACTCGTTCACCGCCATACCTTCTTTCTTGACTGGCTACCGCCAACAGCTGCTAAAAGTTCCAACCATCAACTTGATTAGATGTTGTGAGGCTTTCGTTTCCACTGTTTCTTCAGTCTAATCTAACTTTACTTTCTTCAGTACGTCCGACGAGAGAATTCGCGCAGAGAAATGTGAACGGACCTTCTGTTTTCACCTGCATTCTGTTATCACAAAAACGATGAGCCTACTACGGGGCCTACCACAAAACTATGTTTCGTATTTAGACATCATTTCGCCGTAGTGTCGTTGAAAATGTAGAGTGGAGAATGGTAGACTATAGTGCCGGAGACGCTTGTGGGTGGCTCGTGCTTGCATAAGTCACATAATTGTCAGTAGGCCTCTAAGTTTAGTTTTTGCAAGTTTGCCGCTTAGCCAAGACCGACTACGACACCAACGCTCGATTAGGATGATAAATAGTATGCGTTGATTATAGCTTTGCAATAAATGCCTTCAAGTCCTTGCTGAGAAAAAATTCTTGTGGTAAATCTACTATTTTATTCCTAAAATATTTTTTTTAAGTATTTTTAAAAAATTAATGCTTTTGTGTTTGTTCCCAAACTCTTGGTTGAAATTGTTCTTCTTATTTCTTTCAGATAGTCTGCGGTCAACGTGGAGCAAGATCGCCCAGTGATAAGGACCTCCATATCGTCGAAAGTGTTTCAATCTGAGAAAATACCGCGAGCCGTAACACAGTGGATTTGGAAAAATGAGTAACCAGGATGACAACAAAACACGGAAACTCTCGTTTCTCGGATTCAACACGAAAGCGCAGGTAAGACAAGACAATCAGATCCACTCGAAATGATTCAGTAGTCAAAACACCTGACAAGTCCTGTCCTGTTCTGGTCCTACCCGACCCGCCTCAACTTTTGCATGCACGGGACACCCATGGTGTGTGTATGTAACCATCCTCCCTCCCCTCCTCGCTCGGGTCCTTAAGAGCAGCAAGGATTTCATTCTTGAAGATATTTTATCAAAAAGAAAGCTTTCGCTCTCGTCGTTGTTTCGTGTGCGGGTGGAGAACGTGAAAAGCTCTCGAGTGCAGTTCGCTCCTTGACTCTTGATCCCCGAAGACACCAGTTGCATGCGGCACGTATATCGCAACGATACGGGACTTTTCAATCGACGCGACAAGAAACCGAACGAAACAATGAATGTCTGTTGGGTTGGAGTTTTCTTGGCCCGGGCTCGGGGTCCAGGTTTCGAAAATCGATGGCCGCGTGTAGTGGTCAAGGTCAACTTCTATTGATTTTTCGTATAATGTAGAGGGCAACGATGGCGGTGCTCGTGACGGTGGTAAGATGGAGAATGGGGATGGAGGGAGTATAGTCACACTATAGTCAACGTGAGTCGGAAAGATACTAGAGTATGGAAAGCATTTTACCAAAACGGTTGAAAATCCGCGTTCAGTTGATGGTTGATTAGTTAGTGTGTTCGCGAGGAGTGTACGTTTAGGAAAACTAGTCGCTATGTCATTAGAGGCTTCGATGTAAACAATGAGATGCCTGAAAAATCATGCTGAAATCATCTATTCTTTAAATTCTTCATGGAGAGCAAATAATAACAGGCAATTTTTGTGAAAAAGTTTAACGGTTGGATTTCATTCAGGTTTTATTCATATTATTTTCTATACAATTAGTCCTGGAGATGAAATAAAGCGCATAAGCATCTGATGTCCAGGCACGTTAATCATGAATTTATTTAAAATAAATTAAATTTTTCCTACATACAATCTCTCGAAAACCAAGATTGTAACAATTAATCAATTGAGATGATAATTACCTATTCACACTGCATTGTTCCAGATAAGGCTTAAATTGTCATATCACGTGCGGAGCGCACCCGAATTACCATAAAATAATTATATTTTTTCAATTGCTTGGAGAGAACCTAGATCGGAAGTCTTGTGAAATTGATTTGTCATGAAAATTTTGTTTCCGACTCTAATTCATGAAAGAAAACATTTTCTTCAAGAATGCGCTTGTTCACTTTCGTCCTAAGCGCTTCAATGCTATTCGTAAAACAACCTTGCCTGGAAAACATCCAACCAGCAGATGAAAATTTGACTCGGAACATTTCATTGCAAATAATAAGGAAGAACTTTACCCAGCCAGACGATCTGGCAGTAAACGGCGTCCATTGTTCCCCGAGAAAGCAAATTTCTTATAAAGCCCACACCGGAAACCGAACGAAATCACGAAATCACGAAATCGGGGTCCAAATAGAGCCACTTCGGAACTTTTTGGCTATCAAAGCATCGTGCTAGAGATGCAATAGTGTGTCCGGACCCATCGTCCTTGACCTGAGCCAAGCAAAACTGATTGCATCCTTCCGAAAGATGTACGTATCCTATTGCTTATTGCGAACCGGGACGGGATGGGAACGATACTGAGCGTGTGCGTGCTAGATCCTGGGCGAAAGTTACATAAAGTGCAATCATAAATTCGGGATATGCACAGCACGATAATGACGACATATTCTAGGCATCGCGGATCGACTTTCCGGAAATCGGATTGATTTGATATTTTTTCACGTCACAGAGTGACCTGTCCGTCCTAGCGGTGACCTGTGCGTGCATAGATAGAACTGTTATACAAGTTTATGTGACTCTGCTGGCAGCAAGGCGAAGGTGAACGCTAGCCTCGTGGCTGGGATCTGGCATCAGACGGTCTGGTGCATCCAAGAGTTGGGCTAAATTTAACGTGACCTTCGACCATTAGCTGGGAAGCATGCTGCAGTTGCAAGATACTACCGTAACCGCGCTGACGATGTCGTGCCACGCTCGTCACAAGTGAATTTTTAGTAGATAATAAAGAGCGGATAAACAACTGCCTAATGGCATCTGGCCACTGGCGTTCAAAACAATAACAATGAGTATTTCTACTGGTGTAGCGAAGGGCGAGTAGAGGCTGCCGGTGGCAATTATTATCGAAATCGAATATCGACGACGACAGTGCTTGTGCTGATAGCAATAGTTTCTATTAACAGAGCTATTTCATCCAAGGTCGATTAATGAATATTTTTTCCAAGTGCAATTCATTGAAAATAGTGCTTTCGTAGTTATTCAGGAGGAGGTGTATTCGTGCTACAAACGCTGTGAGTCGATCTAAATAATCAATTATAATTTCAAATATCGTTGAGAAATTGTGTGGCTGTAAAGTGTAATGACTGTTTTACGAGCGATTTCAGTTTTCATGGGATAGTTTTGCCGATACCCAAAGAAAATATAACTTTCTCGTGAATATAATCATCTCTCGAATAACTTTTAAGTATTTAAAAAAAAGTCTAATTGTGAATACAATAGCGATGGCGGTCATAATATTAATTAAATTTAATCGTATTAGAAGAATTAGTATCAGCCTCGGTATTACTTGGCACGTGCGAATTAGGCCGAAATGTTTATTAATGATAATTGTATAATGCTTTTAGGGTAATGCCAAAAAGTTCAATTAATCAGGTGAATTTGCTGATACAATAGAGCTAACAGTCCAAAAATATGAACGGAAATATGAATCGTTGAAATTTGCTTTTGAATTTTAGATCTGAATTTTCGCTACTAATTGAATCTATAGCTCATAACACTACCTTAACCTGGCTGAACCGAAAAAAATCAATGTTCGAATGGATAATAGACTTACCGGATTTTTTCCTGTTTGCTTTACTTAGGTATATATTTTAAACCACTTCTTATTTTATTTTCTACTATGTAATCATATACTGCAATCATACTGAATATTCTGAAGCTTATTTTCCTCGTCTTTCATAAGACTTAATAGAAATAAAGGTTTTTATTTGATGCAGTTACCTGCTGGCTGCATGCCAAACTAAAATATTTTCTTAAAAAACTATGAGACACTATTTTGACCTCAGATGATTCCGGAACACCATGAATGTGGGTGTTCCGGAATCATCAAAAAAAACTTCAACATTAAAAAGTCAATTGAAACAATAAGCAAAGTTGTTCCCTAGCTCTCATCTTGTGGCTGATACAAAATGTTTCGATTAGGTTGACCTAAATCCAATCATTTTCGTCCTAATAAGGTAATAACCAATAGCAAGGAGACTCCCTTCCTAGTTTGTGAAGCTCCTTCATGCGACCAATACCGAAAGCTCTACTATTTTCTAGCGATCGCACAGGAAGGTTCTTCCACTCAGTACTTCGCACCGTTTTTACTAATGTTCCAAGAGCATTAGTATTAAAATCGATTTGGCCGAAAACTCGTATTTATATTTATATATATATATATATATATATATATATATATATATATATATATATATATATATATATATATATATATATGTCATCATCAAAAAAAATCAGTGACTATTTCTCGGGAACGCGCCATCCGATTAAGCTGAAACTTTCAGGATACATTTGTGTATATGCAGAATAGGTCCAAGTCTCACCAAATGTTAATTATCTTTAACTCTTTGGCGCCAGCGGCCATTTTAGTGATATTTTAAATATGCCTATTATTCTATGCAAAAATTATTTTCTATAATCCTAAGCTATGGAAATGAGTTTCGAACGTGTTCTTAATAAAGATTTGACAAGGTTTTGGAAACTTTTAACCCTGTGTGTACGCTAGGTGTCTGAAATGAGATCAGGAAAATTTGAAATTTTTTGAATTGTGATAGTTTTTGACAGAGCTAATGAATTATTACAAAACTTACAGAATATATTAATGGTATACTTGCATTGTTTTGTATGAATGTACTGGCAACCCTGTAGCTACGGCAGGCGCTGAAAGTAAAAATCCTCAAACCATCGACTCTCGTGAAATATTTTCGCTTTTTAGAACAAAAGCAACTCATATACAAATCTTATACTTTGTCTCTACAGTCAAAGTAAAACTTTGGAAATTCCATGTCAGACAAGAACGGTAACCCTTCCCCAACTTACCTATAATTTTAGCATCAAAAACTTCTGTTCGCGGGAACTCACGACCCAATAATCAGATACTGTTGAAATTTAAAGAATGTATTGGTCTTAAGTAGGACCAGGTCTGATAGAATATTTGGGCAATTCTGTGTCAGTAGTGCCATCTTGAAAAATCACTTAGAAAAAATTTTGAAAATTCGCTTACGATAATGAAGCTCTTTGTCCTACAGCTTCCAGTGCAGTCATGGAATCATAGCGAAATTCATATAGCAAATTAAACATTGTAGACAATACTCAACGGAAATCTAGTTGGAAAAACAATGATAAGGCTGCCAGCTATGGTTGGTTTTGTATATTTTTTTTTGCATATTTTTAGTAAGTGATTTTATCATTAAATTTTCAAATTGTAGTGATCTTGTAGTGAAAATAAGCAAAAAATATTAAAATCTAGAATATTTGAATACTTTTGCAAGTGGTAACCCTAAATTTCTTTGTATCCCTATAACTTCCAGTACAGTCTTCGGATCAATACGAAATTCGCAGAGTAGATTGACTTCAACGTGAGGCAGATGCGACATATTTTTGGTTTCAGTGCTAGCAAACGGTTGCCAGCAAGAGACGGTTTTGTTATTTTCGTACCAATAAATGCTTACATCGCGAACATTTGCAATGAAAATAAGTAAACAATGTTTAAATTTTCTAAGGTCTGGACATTTTTCGGATGGCAGCCCCTAACACCTTTCTATCGCTGTAACTTTCGATGAAGTCATCGAAATTAAATTAGATTAGGGTATATTATTACTTAGGGTGTATTGGTCTTAAGTAGGAAAAGTAGCTAGTTGTAGTGGCCTTAAGTAGCTAGTGGTAAAATACACACTGAAAATCTGCACAAATACTCTACTGTTCTTCGAACATAAGTGTTTCTAGCGGATCTGATGCGCTAGGGGGTTTTCATGTATTTTTTTTGTTATCGGACTGCCAATCAAGAAACTGCAGACCACTTCCAGCAAAAGCATTCCAGCCTTTGCAATTAATGTCTTGGTAAGTAAAATAGCTACATCATCGAATGTCTCGAAATCTCGTTAAGAGACGAACGGCATTCGAGGACCATCTTCGAGGAAGTGTGGATTCCAGCAATGGACAGTCGCTTGGCTGTCAACAAAAATGCAAGTATTCACTCCGAATATCTAATTGCAAGGAGCCAATTGATCGGTTCGTAACCGGCAACACCTTCGCTTTAAAGATACTGCAGTGGTCCGGCATGCGGAAGGAAAGCTTCAAGTTAGGGCCAGTGTCAAATATACCACACCCCACTCTATCGTTCAGTTTAAAGCCATGGGTATATATTTCCACAGCATCTGTTCTTAGGGATGATTCCCTCGCCCCATCATCTCTGCTTGTGATTTGCGTTTCAAACACCCGGGACAGATGTTTGGGCAGCAGAATAATTGATGTCCTCTGGTACAAAATCAGGAAACTCGAATATTGTAAGGATTGCCTGGCGTAGCTTCAGTGTTATCCTCATGTTCATCAATACGTCCTATCAATTTCTAGGTGATCTAATTTCATTGTCAGAAAGTTATCGCAGAACGAAATTTGAAAAAATCTCTGTCTACTTTTCGGTACTCCACGCCTCCATAAGTTTAAAAGTTTCCAAAGCACTATCATAACCAAGCATAAAACATCAGTTTTATTTTGCATACTTGCCTTTTTTTCTAAATTGTCCTTTCCTTAGAAGTTAAAAGCTTAAGCATGACATATTCCTACTCCTTAAACATATCCATATCTGATGGATGACGGACTGAATATTTTTGGTGACATATATAAATATATATATATATATATATATATATATATATATATATATATATATATATATATATATATATATATATATATATATATATATATATATGTATGTATATATATGTATATATATGTATATATATGTATATATATGTATGTATATATATGTATATATATGTATGTATATATATGTATATATATATATATATATATATATATATATTTATATAAATATATATATATATATACATATATATGTATATATACATATGTATGTATATATACATATATATATATATATATATATATATGTATATATATAGATATATATATATATATATATATATATATATATATATATATATATATATATATATATATATATATATATATATATATATATATGTATATATATATAGATATATATATATATATATATATATATATATATATATATATATGTATATATATAGATATATATATATATATATATATATATATACATACATATATATATGTATATATATATATATATATATATATATATATATATATATATATATATATATATATATGTATATATATATATATATATATATATATATATATATATATATATATATATAGATATATATATATATATTTATATATATATATATATATATATATATATATTTATATATATATATATACATATATATATACAGGGTGTTTGGAATTATAAATACCAGGATCGATGCGGCTGCAACAGAAGTGAGGCAGCAGCTGAGAAGTATGAATACGAAAAGAACCCTTGCAAAACGAGCTTTAGCGTATATTCAAAATGAAGGTGGCCATTTTGAACATTTACTGTAGCTCAAAAATTTTGAAAGGAAGCCTTAAAAACCTTTAATAAATTCTTTCAGTTGAAGCAAAGAGTGTAGATCGAAAACGAGGGCCACTTTAAGTCATATTCAGTTTTTAAGCAATATGTATTTTCGCTTACTACTTGCGGAACGGTAAAATCTAAGTCATAAGTATGTACGCAACTTTTGTAGCCAACAATATGGCCTATAAAAAAACAAAACTAAAATAGCATATTTTCATGAGATTTTCTGAGAAAAACGACATTAAACACAGAATTTTCGGGATAGAAGTGCCAAAATTTTGTGTTTTCAAGTAAATATCTCAAAATCAGGTACAGTTACAATTTAGAATGTTACATCAAATTAAAGGTAATTTGATTCCATAAAAAACAAGCCATAAAACTATGCGTTATGATTGTTAGTTTTCAAGATATAATGATTTAAGTGAGTCAGGGTACAGGTCCAAAACAGTTTTATTGACCACCCTGTAACTCCGTAGATTTTGAAAACCGGACCACCCTGTAGAACAATTTTTTGCTCAAAATATATCAAGGAATGCCTCCTTACAATAGTGTCCACCGAGTACCAAACACCCTGTATATATATATATATATATATATATATATATATATATATATATATATATATATATATATATATACATATATATATATATATATATATATATATATATATATATATATACACATATCATATCACACATATATATATATATATATATATATATATATATATATATATATATATATATATATATATATATATATATATATATATATATATATATATATATATATATATATATATATACAAATATCATATCACACACATATATATATATATATATATATATATATATATATATATATATATATATTTATTTATTTATTTATTTTATTTATTTTTTAATTCCACGGACCAAGTCCTTTTACAACAAATTTACATTAATAAAGTAAGATAGAAAAGAAAGAAAAAAAAAAAATATATACATATAAAGTTTTTAAAATAGTATATTACAAGGAAGAGAAATGAAAATTATACACTAGCGTAATAAATAGTTATAAATAACAAATAAATTCAAATAAATGCTGTACTTATGTAATTCATTTTAGTTTAATTTGATTCCACAGCTTGGAGGTAGTCAGAAACGATTCTTTTAAATTTGTTTATATCTATACCGAATAAATCAAAATGTTTCCATAGTTCGTTCCCGATTCGTTTTAATCTTTCGATAGGAGAATTACGTATATAATTCATTTTACTTGTATTCATGGCAAATATATCTTTAAACCGTGTAGTTCTAGATGGAACTCTTATAGAAATCAATTGCAAAATTTCGGATGCCTCTAATCGATTATTAAGAATATTGACCAAGAAAATCGCATCAGTATAGGTTCTTCTTACTTTTAAGGTTGTTATATTCATTAAATTTTGCAAATATACGTAACTTAAGTTTTCTAGTGGTATGTGTAACTTGTAGTTGACGTAGCGTAAGAACTTGTGTTGCACTTTTTCTATAGTATCAGAATGCGCTTTGTAGTAAGGATTCCATATTACTGAGCCGTAGTCTAATTTACTGCGAATTAATGAAAAATATAACATTTTAATTGTGTTCAAATTGTAGAACTTCTGCGTGTTTCTGATAACAAAACCCAGCATTCGAGTTGCCTGATTAGTATACTACTGATATATATATATATATATTTATATATATATATATATATATATATATATATATATATATATATATATATATATATATATATATATATAAATAAAAAAAATTTGGATTATTTTGACAATAAATGAGCCTTAGCGATAATCTAAAATCAAAATATTATTTTCTAACTTAAGTCAATACAGTCCGATAAATCATTTTCCAAGCTCGTAATTACACGTTTGCAATACACTGATTCAACAAAACAATAACAGTCACGCACAATATTTAACTAATTTCCGCTAAACTATATCAAAATGCTTTGTGATACATTCGATCGCATAATATCATCAAACAACAAAATAATTTTCCACTCACATTATGCACTTGAATCAATCAAATCTATCTTCCGCTCAGACATTCACCGATCGAGGAATGACACACATTTCCTTCGAGGTAATAATAGACTTATCAAATAACATTTATTTTTAACCCGTTTTGATAGTAAATAGATTCAAATCGTCGAAATGTAACAATTTTTTAGACATTGTTATCTTAATGGTACGATTGTGGTGTATAGGTTAAGATAACTAGTCGGGACAATAAGGGGAAATTTCGATCTAACAGATAGGACAGAAATAGAGGGGAAGAGAAATAAGCTGATAAAATTACGGTTCTTTGATTTTTGATGCCAATCAGAATTGTTTGATGAAACATGACTTTTTGGAGTAGTGGGGATTTCTATGCTGAAGTCGGTGGACTGAATTGGGTATGAAATGTTCGATTTCAGATCAATTTTTGACATTAGCGACTAAATGTATTTCAAATTCTTGGCAGATTCCCAAATTCGGGGAGTAATTTATATTTTGTCAGTGTATATCAGAGATTATGGTTACAAAATAATATATAAACAAATTGCTATGAATAATTTAGATTTTAATGTTACTTTCAAAAAATGTCCGGCTTTTTCTAATAAACGGCGCAGATAGCATCATTTGCTAAAACAAATCGACCCCAAGCAATTTCATTTAAAATCTCTAACATTAGGCTATGTCATTTAGCAAGTTTCATTAAGTCGAATCATAAAAAACTATTTTTTCTAGCTCTCGACATGTCGAATCACGTACCGGAAGAAACCATTTGCGGGAAGTTTTACTTTTCTGTTTCCTTTGGAAGAAAGCAAAACATATTCTGTTTCCTTTGGAAGAAAGCAAAACATATTTTGAAACAAAACATATTTTTGTTTAAGTTTGTGTAGAGTATTTCCCATTAAATTCAGCCTAAAAGCAATGGTGTGTACGTTTCAAAAATAGCGAGTTTTGTATTTTGTAAAGTTATATTGAAAAAACTAATCGAGTAAACATTGGGTGATGTCTGGTAGTCAGGAAGCCAGGACTATTTTCTGTAAAAATCAGAAAAAACTGTAGGGTATATACGGCAATAGCACTCAGCGTAAAAAATACATTGAAAGATCAAGCGAACTCGCTCGATCGGCTTTAACACCAAAACAAGCTCTAAGAGGAGGTCTTTCAGCAGATTTGCGGAGTCGTGTGACGATGCAAAGCAAGAGCACAGGTACGACAAATGAAAAAGACGGCAAGCGCGAAATGATTGATCGATGATTGGTGCAAGGAATTTTTTTACGAAATGTTACGATCAGTTGTATAAACCAATATTTGATATTGAATATTATTCTAAGTTGAATGAGGAGGACGTCAAAAACCGCCGGGTACGGCAAATTTTAAGTATACATAATTAATCGACTATTAATCCCCAAAATCTTGACACGAAATGAGAATATTCCAATCATTAGGTTGTCAAAATGCAATAATTCACATTTAAAAAATCTGGCCCTGTTTACTACTAGCCCACAGTCGACGCGCTGTCACCCCACTTCACTTCAGTAGCATACTGTTACTGTATACTGAACATTTGAAATTGAAATGCTTGAAAAGTCAATGTTAATTGATTTTTGAAGCTTTTGACTTTCGATTTTCAATCGGAAGCCGAACTGAAGAAGTGTTTAAGGTCGGAATACATTGGAAGCGTGACCGCATCAACATCATCATATTTACGACAAAGAACAGCTCTTCGATCCGATAAATCAAATACTGAGTTGACAATTCCTCGATTGCTCACCAGGGGCCTCAAGCGCGAACGCTGGAAAACATGATAAACAGCAGAGGACAGCAGTACTGACGACTGACTGCAAGGAAAAGATTTCACAAAAATTTGGACCGGTGGCGTCAAAATAATGGGGGTATGTTTTACTGTTATTTCGACCATTCAACGCAACCAACCTTGGGTAAAAATAAATAAATATCACATGACAAAAAAACAATCGCGGTGTCGGGAAAGTGTACCGTCGAGCTGACATCAATGGCTGACTACTGTAACACAATATGATCGTTCCCATTCTGATAAGAAATCAAAGATAGAAAATATAAATCTACAAATTGACGCGCGACATTCTTCTTGCTTCAGCAATATGTTCTACTCCTGCCCATGTAGAATTTGTTGGAGGAACTGAGTTGCGTAATTGATGTTAATAGCTTTCAATTTACAACTTAAGTGATTCGCTACAGCATTCGAGCAATCAGATGAGGAGAGTGTTGAGCGTAAAACATTTCAATTGTTCATAAGCGTCGACTTTAATGAATGATCAAATAAATATAGTTCAATAAGACAGCATCTGCCGAGGCACGAGAATTTCGCAGAAAAGTATTGGAAAGCGCGCCAAAACAACAGGCGACGCTAAACGACTTGCAGATTTATGTAAGAATGATTAGATGACGTTTCGAGTTAGATGGCAAAGACGGGAATGGCTTAGTGAAAAAGAAAGCGAAATTTTATTCACCAATATTTAAGCGCTCATATAACATATGCACATATATTTTTTAATAAATTCTGGAAGAGCTTCTTTAGAGTTACTGATCACTGTTGTTACTGTACTGTTGCCGCGAAAAAATGTTACGCCAAACTCCAAAGCACTCCTAAAATATGTTGTTTCCAATGATCACAATATAATGAATCTTAATACTGAATTTAGTACAATTTATTCATTCTGATTTCAGGCTAGTGGCAATGAAGATCCTGACCTTGTTCTCCTGGACAATGAAATGGAAAAAGTCTTTCGTGCTCCTGCGGCTAAACCAGAAAAATTTGACGTATCATCACTATCAGACTCGGGCAGTCAAAGTTCAAACCTAAATCGAAGCTATCTGAAGAAAGCCATTCGCACTGCACAACATGGAGCAGGCCGAAGCGGCGGAGGACGTAAGTATAATAAGCTAGATGCTTTCATCTTGTTTCACGTTCGATGTTTATGAGCATATTATTTAGAACAGCAGAAAAATATTACGCATGACGAGGTGCACGACGAACGTGACGAGGACGAGGATCAGCCCGAGGAAAGTCCGCTTGTGTCACAACGAGCCGAATATGGTGAACATTCGGTAATTGGAGATGATTGATTTTTTTAAAAATATTTTATAATAATTGGTGAAACATTTTAGGATTCATCGGATGAAAGGAAGAGGGTACAGTTCAGCAAACCAACTTCTCCAGCATCTCCCAAAGAAGAAACCAATGAAGAAAGTGATCGTTTTGAAGAGCGTAAACGACGTAGGAGGTATGTTGTTTGTCTTATTATTGAAAATTCCTGATTTAATATTTTCTGGCTTACAAAATCAAAACTTTAGAAATTTAACATATTTGCATTTATATATATACATATATATGTACATATCGTCGCTGTGAAATCAAACCGGCATATCTGCAAAATACACATTCTTCGCTAGAGCGCTTTAAAGTTTTCGCATGTGGGCTATTTCCACGTGAATGCAAAGTGGCAAAACACCATTAGACGGGTTTTTATTCAACTTTACGATATGCCGGTGCGACATAAAAATAGAGGGGAAAATAAGGAATTTTTTGATACCAAAAACTCAAAAACTCAATTTTTGCAGATATGCCGGTTTGATTTCACAGCGACGATATATATATATATATATATATATATATATATATATATATATATATATACATATATAGTATTGTATATATATGGCATGTGTGATATATATATATATATATATATATATATATATATATATATATGATATGTGTGTATGTATATATATATATATATATATATATATATATATATATATATATATATATATATATATATATATATATATATATATATATATATATATATATATATACATATATAGTATTGTATATATATGGCATGTGTGATATATATATATATATATATATATATATATATATATATATATATATATATATATATATATATATATATATATATATATATATATATATATATATATATATATATGATATGTGTGTATGTATATATATATATATATATATATATATATATATATATATATATATATATATATATATATATATATATATATATATATATAAATAAGCAATGATGTGCTACGAAGTTTAATTCGCTTCAAGTATAAACTTGATTAAGAAGAGTAACTAAATATTCTGAGCTTAGGAAAAGATGTCTGAAACTGTTGAAAAAGGTTTTTTTCGAAGTCTGCCTGTAAAATCAAATTTTTAAGTCGCCTTGATATATATATATATATATATATATATATATATATATATATATATATATATATATATATATATATGATATGTGTGTGTATATATATATATATATATATATATATATATATATATATATATATATATATATATATATGATATGTGTATATATATATATATATATATATATATATATATATATGATATGTGTATATATATATATATATATATATATATATATATATATATATATATATGTATATATATGATATGTGTATATATATATATATATATATATATATATATATATATATATATATAAATAAGCAATGATGTGCTACGAAGTTTAATTCGCTTCAAGTATAAACTTGGTTAAGAAGGGTAACTAAATATCCTGAGCTTAGGAAAAGATGTCTGCAACTGTTGAAAAAGGTTTTTTTTCGTAGTCTGCCTGTAAAATCAAACTTTTAAGTCGCCTTGAATTAAAAATTCATTTGATAATTTTTGTGCTGAAGGATCAATTTTGTG
The DNA here is from genome assembly GCA_963978885.1 of Nemotelus pantherinus. Lineage (NCBI taxonomy): Eukaryota > Metazoa > Arthropoda > Insecta > Diptera > Stratiomyidae > Nemotelus > Nemotelus pantherinus. Next base: position 448,723 of record OZ022263.1, read on the forward strand.
ACAAACAAGGGCATGGTATGTTCATGCATGGTAGCTGCCTCCTCCAGGCAGGCTACGGAGAAGGCACACTTAGGCGCACAAGGGCGTGACACCGAACTGCGTAGTGCACAACCCTTATTAAGTGGCAAACCACCCCGAGTTCCTGATGACCTGCGTGATTTTCTTCAGGTCCACTGACGATACTTTGGTCAGACCTGCGAAGAAGTAAGACTGCTTCTTTCTTCCAGCTAAGGCCGGGCATTAACACATAATTTTATATCTATCATATATCTATTATATCTAGCACTATCGTTTAGCCACAGATATCATAAAACCAATTCAATGACCCAAGAAACTGCAGCTTACTGTTCACACTCGTTTGAAAGATGAATGCCAATCATTTTGCTAAGAAAAACTAGTGAACAGCAGCAGAAAAGAGAAATGCTTATTTTCCTATAAACAAAATCCTCACCAAAAATCATTGAAGCTGCTGTGCGTGCTTGCATATCAAGATGAAACAGTCCACATGTCTGGCCGTTTCTGTCTCACTGTGGAACAAAGGCCATCCAGAACCCCCTAGTACTACTCCTTGTTGACGTACTCATGATCAACCACTGTGGACCATCCTTGCTTTTTGAGCCTCGGGATATTCAATAAGTACTGTGAGACCTACAAACGAAGTTGCTAATGCTCAATTTTCAGAAATTTTTTCACTAATATTGCTGAGATCCTCCAGGGAGCTAAATGTCCAGCTATTGAAATGCATCCAATATTACTGGTGACCTTGTGACCAAGCTATCTTCGAGAGATCATCAGCTTCTTTTTAATCAATGAAAACCTCCTTTTTGGAATTTGAGGGCATGCTAGAACTTGCTTTTCCCTCTACAGATGAGCGGCTAATTTTCAAGCTTTTGCATCTTATGAGTAACGACAAGCTCGAATCAACTTTTTCTGGTATTTTTCCGAAAACAAAAAAAAAAACGGTTCTCCCAAACACGTGTTCACTCATCAACGGCTTGCCAACAACTGCTTACTTTCGCAGTGGTCAGTTTGCCTAAGCCTCTAAGCCTTGCCATCAAAGCCTTGTTCGACTTACCAATAAAAATTATGGCCAGATGCTATTTGAACAGACCTTGCATAGGAGGCATATAAACCAAAACCAGCCACAAATCCATAATAAATTCTTCAAATATATTTGCTTTCTCAGGTGAGTTTGCTTGACATTGGGCTCAAGAGCTTAATTTGCAATAAATCGCTTCCAATTTTTGTGGGAGTTAAAGTATTGTGGCATTAATTTGGATAAATATACATACGTAAACTTCACCAAGTACGCGAAGTTATTTTGAACGAGTTCAGTTCTTACTTTGAACGTCAAACCTGTCTTTCGACCAAACGAACCAAAGGCTGTGGAATGAATTTAGCCGAGAATAACAATGCTTTAGCAATATATCATGTCAGAGTAAAAAATAAAAAAATAGGTGACACAGTACGTATTTTAGTTAAATTTAGTGCTTGCCTTTCCAGAAGTCACACATTTATGCTCACAAAAAACTTGTGACTTTACATCTGGTTCATTTACAGTCGCCACCAATACTTCAAGCATCGCAAAATCTCGCACCAGGATAGTGTTGAACAACGAAAACCTAGTGAAGTCAGCGGTGAAGGTCCAAAGATTTCAATACAACCTGAAGACTCGGAATTGGAGGTATGTAATTTGAGCAATGCATATTTTCATTGTATTGTACTTGTATCGTATTGTACTTCAAAACACTTAGCGCCTCTTTATCGTTCTTTCCCTTTTACTTTCTTTCACATGAAGGATAAAAAAATGCAGGTTGTTAGAAAATTTGTTGTGTGGATTTCTTGTATTAAGAACAAAATAAATTAACACATCTGATTCATTGTAGGAGGCCGATATTAACGAGCTGACTTCGCATCGATCAGAAGATCCAAGAGGTCTCCGACGCCACAAGTTCCACCATTCGTCTGCAAAACACAAGGACTTTACAATCAGTGTGCCGCCGACTCTGTATGGAAAGAAACGATTCGACCACAGTCCACATGAGGTACTGCTGCACGTGTTCGCACTAGGTTACCTGAATTGTAAAACAATTTCTTGTAAATGGTTTAGGTATTCGTACAACTCGACGAGCTGACCGGTATGGGTGACGATCGCGAATGGAAAGAAACCGCTAGGTGGATAAAGTATGAAGAACACATTGAAGAAGGATCGGATCGTTGGGGTAAACCGCACGTTGCCTCGCTATCATTCCATTCTCTGCTCAATTTGAGGCGTTGCCTTGAAACGGGTGTTGTACTTTTGGATTTAGAAGAAAAGGATCTACCAGCCGTTGCTTACAGGATTGTTGAACAGGTGCGTTCTCATGATGCACTCTATCTCAACAGAATAAGAGATTACAGTGGGTTTTTTGTAGATGGTTTTGGAAGAACTAATTTCGGCAGACGATAAACCGACTTTGATGCGAGCTTTACTTTTGCGACATCGCCATGTCAATGAAACACATGGCCCGCTGGCGTATGCAAAAAGAAAATACAGTAGCTATGCAAGTTTGCAGGTTCGTATTGAATGAATCAAGTGTTTCATGTTGTTGTGAAATTGTATTTATTATTAAAACATGCTCTAATCCCATTGAGAAGTAAGCAGATAATATTCAGACTCAAGTAATTGATGTTGTAAAAATCAGTGTAGTTGTAACCGTCCAGATCCTACTGATTTTGTATGAATTGATGAGAGCAGACAATGATAATGCCTACCACTATTTTAAAGACCAAAAACTTATAGTATGCATTTTTTGAGTATTTGATTAAATCCTGATGTAAAATCAGAATTTTAGGCAGAGAGATCTTTAAATATGTTTGACTTGCCTCCCCAATGGTAACTATTCATTACTCAATTGACTATTCCACACAAAAAGTAGCAACAATCGGATAGTGAGTAAAGTTGCAATTAGTCACTCGACATGAAATTTACATTGTATCTTTCGCCTGAAAGATTCACAGAAAAGCGATTGAGAACAACGTTCTTATATAATTTTATCATACAGCAAACGTATAATTGAGAACTATGTGATAATAAGCGTTCTTGTTTTTAAAAGCAAGTCGTATTATTAATGTTTAATGCAAACCTACATTGGCAGTCGCATAAGCAAATATGCAACAGATTTAAATTCATTCTAGATAAGCTCCAAATGTCATAGATTTATTTTTTTGCGAAATCACAAATTGTCATAAATATGAAATAATAATGTTCATGGGAATAATTTCTTTTCATTTCCTTTTGATTGGCAGCCAATTATGCATTGCATGACGATAGGTAATTTATGAGTTTATAGCTGCCATAACAATCAATCACTCTTACATTCACTCAATCAGATGATTTGAAACATATCATTCTGATGTCCGCATTCTCTCAAATCGAATCTAAAAATATTTATTGTTTTCTTCTTTCTTCGTGTCTTCGATAAATGCATATCAAAAATAGTATTTGTGGACGGGAGAAGATTCTCTGCGTGTCGATGGAGCTCCCAGATCGTCCGTATGTTCGACGCAAAGTTCATCGTTAGGAGTGGCTCCAATAATGTTTCGCGCGTATCGAAGGCATTCCACAATGTCATACATAAGCGTAAATTCAATAGTATCAAATAGTTAAATACATGCATTTCTTTTATCTATGTATGTTTGTTTGGGAACATCAAAATTCAGTCCGTTTCGGAAAGATTTTCAAGTACATTTTTATTTTTGTTTTGTTCAGAGTCATCTAAACATGTTCACATAACCAAATTTCTTGGAGCCTTTACCAGTGTTTTCGTAAATATTAGTTTTGTTAATGTGTTTAGTACGTCCTCTATTCGAGATTTGGCCTTAACTAGTTACTAATGCATTCACGTAATTTTCTAGACAATTAAAATTGTTTCTTTGAATTACACCAAGTCGACACACATCAAATATAGAACTCCAATCGATTATTATTAGAAAGCTTGAATAGAAAAATGTTGATATGAGAGAATGCTACCCCTTATTTTGTTTATCGTTTAAAACATTGCAGTAATAAAGATGTGTTTTGTCTTCTCTGCAGTATAGAGTTACTTGTGATCTGTAGGTAGATTTTAATTGTTTCATATTTTAATTGGCGCATTTTCGTCGCTTGTAGTGTTTTCTGAAAAAAATAATCTTTATATTGCATGCGTAGAATCTATCTGAAGATAAGAAACCCCGTATCATCCCTTCGACTGAAATCAATGGAGGCAATCGCAAACCATCAGATTTCAAAATTGAAATGCGTGATGATTACTCCTCGTCACAAGAGGACCTCAAGAGATTACAAAACGACACGATTCTTCGTAGGATTCCACAAGGCGCCGAAGCAACAACAGTTCTGGTAAGAATTTTTCCGAACTATTTCATTATTGGAATGTCCTGACGTTCATTTACGTTTAAAGGTTGGTTCAGTGGAATTCTTGGCACAACCCACTATAGCATTTGTACGTTTGGCCGAGGGAGTACCGATGCCAAGCATCACTGAAGTGCCAATCCCGGTCCGTTTCTTGTTCGTTCTACTCGGTCCGAAAACTATTGATTTAGACTACCATGAAATCGGTCGGGCGATTGCTACCCTTATGGCCAACGAGCATTTCCACGAGATTGCCTACAGAGCTGATGACAGGAGAGAACTGTTGTCTGCCATTAATGAGTTCTTGGACGATTCAATTGTGCTGCCGCCTGGTAATTGGGACAGACATGATTTGCTGCCGTTTGAAGAGTTGAAGGCCAAAAAGGATTGGATTCGATCACGGAAAACCAAAGCGTTAGAGGTGAGGAACTGTTTCGCAACGTAAGTTCGGTTTTTTACTAATAATATTCCTAATCGTATTCCTCCAGGAAAAATCGAAGAACGAAAAGTTCATTGAGGAAAAACCGCTCATTGACGCATACGGCGATAAGGAGAAGAAACCGCCAGCAAGTCCATTAGAAAAAACACATAAATGGTGGGGTGGCCTTCGGAACGACTTGAAGCGGCGAATACCTATGTACAAAAGCGACATTATGGACGGGTTGAACTCAGAAACGCTAGCGGCGGCAATTTTCATGTACTTTGCCGCGCTGTCTACAGCCATCACATTCGGAGGCTTAGCTTCGGACAAAACTCACAACTTGATGGGAATATCAGAAACCTTGCTGGCTGCTTCGGTTGTCGGACTGTTTTTCGTCTTTGTATCTGGTCAGCCTCTATGTATCATTGGAACAACGGGTCCGCTATTGCTATTTGACGAAGCCTTATTTAAATTCTGCATAGATAATTCATTTGATTTTCTCACCGTTCGAGCCTATGTTGGAGTATGGCTTGCCGCCATCTCTCTGACAGTGTCGGCGTTTGAGGGAAGTGTCTATGTGCGCCTATTTACACGTTTCACCCAAGAGATCTTCTCCGCATTGATTACATTAATCTATATTATGGAAACGGTATCAAAACTGATCACAGTTTACAAAAAGCACCCACTTCTGTCGGAGTATATTTATAAGATAGAAACGGACACGGATATTTCGTTCAATACTACTACAATGAACAGCTCCATGATGGAGGCGACTGTAAATGAGTACAGTAACAGCACCTTCCTACCATCAAAGGATAGCTCGGGACTGATTAATCAGCCCAACACTGCACTCTTTTGCACAATTCTTACTCTGGGAACTTTCACGGTGGCCTACTACTTAAAGATTTTCCGTAACTCGACATTTCTGGGAAGAAGTGCTCGGCGAGCACTTGGAGACTTTGGAGTGCCAATTGCAATTGCTATCTTTGTCATGGTCGACTATCTGATTCCAGAGGTATACACGGAGAAGTTGACGGTGCCAGAGGGTATTTCGCCAAGTGAACCGACTCAAAGAGGGTGGCTTATACCGTTGGGAGGTCAGCCGATTTGGCTACCGTTTGCGGCAGGCATTCCGGCTCTTTTGGTCTACATTTTGATCTTCATGGAGACGCACATCACGGAACTGATTTTAGACAAACCTGAACGAGGATTGAAAAAAGGGTCAGGTTTACATTTAGATATTGTGTTACTGTGCTTACTAAATGCGGGCTGTGGTTTCTTCGGATGCCCGTGGCATTGTGCAGCTACAGTGCGTTCGATCGCTCACGTGTCTGCCGTGACTATTATGTCAAGGTAAGCATCCAGTTTGTTTAAAGAGTATTTTTTTACATTTGGTGTCTTTCCCTGCAGGACTCATGCTCCTGGAGAGTCCCCACGAATAATCGGAGTGAAGGAGCAAAGACTATCGGCATTCTTTGTGTCTTTGATGGTTGGATTGTCTGTAACAATGGCTCCATTGTTGCGTCTCATTCCTATGGCTGTGTTGTTCGGTGTGTTCCTGTATATGGGTGTCGCGTCAATGAGTGGTGTACAATTCTTTGAGAGGTAATCTTTGTTGACTCAAATGGTTTCTGTTGGCATTCTGAATTTCATTTTGGTTGTTTCAGACTCCGACTGTTCTTCATGCCCGTGAAACATCATCCACCAACTGCGTACGTGAAGCGTCTGCCTACATGGAAAATGCATATTTTCACAGCCGTCCAAGTCTGCATGTTGGCCGTTCTGTGGACTGTGAAGTCATCGAAAATCTCCCTCGCCTTCCCATTCTTCTTGATTATATTGGTCCCCATGAAAATCAAGCTGGCCAACTTCTTCACCGAACTCGAAATGGATGCTGTACGTTTGCGCAATATTTACACGCTTCAATATACTAATATATTTTTATTACCTTCAGCTCGATGGCAGTAAACCACCTGGCGATGCTGAAGACGAGCCCGACTTCTACGAAGAAGCTCCGATCCCGGCGTAGAATAATTACAAAACTACTTGACGATAAACGAATTCATGAGACAAACACAAATCATACAACTCGCTGAACTGGTTTTGCGCAGTTATATAAGGTCCTACTTCTATTATCAATGCAAAAAGCAATATGTCGTATTTGTAGGAAAATGGAAAAAACCCACAAATTTCACATGAAATTAACATACGTAATAAGACCCCGTAGATGATGGACTAAAGTTGTATGCAGATAATATATATTTTAAAAGTACTTTTTTCTTTGGGATTCCATAAAATGCTAGCTGAGTTGGACGAAATCATTTTATTCGAACTTATATATCTCGTTGATTAACATCTCTAGCGCCATCGAAAAGTAACAACAATAACCCTCAATCTACCCATTCGAAAAACAACACGTAAAAAGAGCAACATGAAAACGATCATAGCTACACATTCGATTTTATCAAAAGTAAATGAAGTCAAATCAAAAATATTCGTGTATAACTATCAGTAATCAGTATTCGGCATTTTCTATCAACGCAAAAAAGAAAGAAGAAAACTTAACGATAAACACAAAAACTCACAGTATAGAGACAACAGTATTAAGTGCACCGAAAACTACTAAAATAGTTAAAAGCAAACAAATGAAATATCAATCAACATAAATTTGCAGAAGACTAAATGCTAGAGTATTTTAAGATTGGGCAAAAATTGTTTGTTAATTTAGGTGTAAAACAACACAAAAGCCTGAAAAAATTGAAAGATGTCATCTTCAAAACTTAAAAACACTACAATTTTAAACCATGAAAATTGAATCACTAAGGGAAATCTATTATGGAATTCCTTTTTGTTATTGTTTCTACATCGATTCACTCATAAAAGTTTCCTTGTTGTGTTTTTTACTATTAGTAATTTTTGTTTTTTGTTAAATATAGCTAAATAGCGATGAGAAAATATATATATATATATATATATATATATATATATATATATATATATATATCTATATATATATATATATATATATATATATATATCTATATATATATATATATATATATATATATATATATATATATATATATATATATATATATATATATATATATATATATATATATATATATATATATATATATTAGAACTTAACTGTGATTGAAGTCGGTACCAATAAGATTATGTAACTATAGATGCAACGAAGAAGAAAATAATGAAAAGGAGGAGGTTGTATATCGAGATGAAGCTACTTAAAAGAGAGGAAAAAAGTGAAGAAAAGAAGTAAATTGTTTTGTCAAACGTTTTGAATTGCTATACTATGACTACATGCATACATACATAAATACATACGATGAGCTGTTTCTATGAAAAAATTATTCATAGACACAAACACACACACAAATACAAAAAAATTAGAGAGTATTTATTTTCAAAACGTGCTAGCTACTTAAGCATTATAGTTAAATTTTATTATCATCGTTATTCTATTGATATCTACGATGAAACATTATTTCTATTAGAGAGGTAAAATGTAAGCGAAAAGATACAAATCAAATCTAAATAGATGACACTGTATTATTTTTTCGATAAATATATATATTTCAAATAAAATCTTTATTGATCATTAAACAGTTTTTGATATAATGTTGGGCCAATTGGGTGGTTATGCGAATATACTTTAAGTATTGAGATGAGATTTGATGTAGCAAATTGATAGTTCCTATTTAAAGTTGACTTACGCATTTAAAAGCTATCCAGGATTTCGAGGCACTAATTAAAAGTGCTGCGGAATGTTTTCTACCAAACCGTCTGAGCTAAAAGTTAACCACAATGTGGCCACATCAAATGTGGCATGTATCATTGCCATAGATTCACTTCTAAGGCAAGAATGCTGGATGCTACATACAAATAATCATAGCAGCAAAGTAAAGATGTTAAACTTAAATCCCCGTTGCGGATTTAGGTGTTGAAATTGGCGCAGGTATCAATCAGCGTCACTGACTCAGGTATCCGTTCACAGATTGGTAACAACAAATTCCGCTGTGGATGGATGGTACGCACTCAGTTAAACAAACCGCGATCAAAACATGACTTCGAAAACACAGTTCTTATTATTCAAGTGAATCGTGCATTTGGCAATAAAAAATGAGCAAAATATGCCGAAACACGGTTTCCGAACTCCTACCTCACTTGGCGGAACAAACGTCGAGATAGTGAATTTTATCCACTTGACCTTCTGTTGAGAAACTGAAAGTTTAAACAGATACTACGATAATGCCACGGAAAGCGCCGACATTGATACTTTGATATAATTGTTTTGAGGATTAAAATTTCGCGCCGAAATCAAAAATTTTTAAATGAGTGGATATTTCTTTTCATTCCTAAATTTTCTTCCATAAAAGCAACACCATACCATCAGAAGTGGTTATTTCAGTCATCGAAAATAGAACCGTTCCATTGAAAAGCTACGAAATGAAACAAAGCTATCTCTTAGCATTTATGAGTTCGTCTCCGAGCATAATACTGAAGAGCAAAACGAAATGTTTCGTTACGATCCATCCGCCAAGAGCATAATACTAGACTTCAATCAATAATGGAAAATATTCTTTCTTTTTTTCGTAGTTATTGAGCATATGATTAATTTACGATCCGCCTTTAATGAGATGATTCCTGATACATTTCCTTCCGATTTTCAAATGTGAATCAAACGACAAAACATACATTTTAAAGACTTTACAAAATAAATTTCAAGTTTTTATTTGCCACTGATTCTGTTTTTTTTTTTATTTTTCCTTATAACTTTTAGTCAACATCATGGAAGCAACCAACACTTATAATTTAAAATCTAATCATTTATATCAAGTACTTAATACATTATAAAAACATTAACTTATTTACATTATGTCAAAAATTCAAAGACGTCGTTCACGACTAAAAAGCAAATACATAATTTTTTCAAGTTTTTATCGTCTACTCGGTATAAAATGAATTATCTCGAATGGAAGAATGCTTTGTGCTACACTAAAATTGACAGACAATTTAGATGAATCGCAAATTAAGTTTGTTCACAATTTCCTTATTTGTTTGTTTTCATGCACTGTTTTCATAAATTTAGAATTTTTGTGTGCTTACAGAATTATTTTATATTAGTTGGGTCTTTTCAATCGCCTTATTAACACAAATATAAGTTTCTCATTGGCATCGATGATTCAAAACATATTTTGTGCTACGGACAACTTCTACAAATTTACTCCTGAAGCTTTTGCTTCAATCAATTTTTCCTCTCCTTCAAACGGAATTAATAGGTTGTTACCTAGTTATTAACTTTATTATTTTTTTGTAAATTTTATGCATACGTTCATAATATTGCTGATTCACAATTTGTGCGTTTGGTTTCAGGTTCGACTCGCGAATCACTTTGATGAGTTTGTCGGTGTTATTGCGCCGTAGGTTGAGGCTTTACTAATTTTCGACATTCCTATTGAATTTTTCAGAAGTAGGAAAACTGAAAAGATTTAAGAATAGATGAGCGCTGACATTTCTCGATGTTTTCAGTAGCGTAGATGCCAATTTCCGAAAATTTACTTACACACTCCTAAAATTCCAATGGCTATTGAAGAGTATAATAGTGATCCACTAAGCAGTAAATTAACTATGTAATACAAGATGGGGGTGAGTGTAATTATCATCCAAGACACCGTGTTCAGAAGCGTGTAGACACGACGTTTCTGAACGTAGCATTTCTTCGGTTTTATGCCTGAACTCGTGAAAAAGTCTCCGTGCGTGTGGAAGCTATCTACTATCTTATCCTTCTCGCGAAACAAGTTTTGAAGCCATTCGGCGGCAGCCTCTTCTTCCATTGGAAGCGAGTCGATGGGATATCGGCGGACAAGCATGTATCCGTTGACTGCGTGACCCATCAATAAATTCCATATAGTTGGCCTCACCTACGTCACAAATTATTTGAATGGTTTTTGATGGGCTCTATACAAGTTATGTCGATACTTACTGGGTCGTCCTTTTTAAATACAAGTGTTATATCGTAGGCAGCGTGGCATCTACCGCGCAGAGTAGGCAGACTAGTTGTGAATCCTTTTGTTCTCGGAATTAGATGATGCTTCAGTGGTACCATACCACGGTCCGTAGCGAATTTAACGGAAGCTTCGTGCTTTTCTTTCGTGAACCGCGTTCCTTCGGCATTCAAGAGGAGCTAAAAACGCGAAACAATTCGATTTCAAACGTCAACTTCTCGATATCACCTTACCCAAACAGGATCTGGATAATCGAAGATTTCCTTCAATTGTCTCGCAATTATTTCCTTATCTTTATCGTAGGATCTTTCTAGAAACACAAACTCAGCAAATTTCCATGCCCAACCTACAACCGGGAAATATTGGATGACTTTCTTCGCATAAGCTTTACAGTTCCCAAGGACCTGCACTTTCTCACACCACACCCATCCCATCAACCAGTCAATTTCGTAGGTGTGGTTCATAAGCAGCAAAACGTGCTCGTTGCCTGCATGTTTCTCTAGTACATCGTCATCGACGTACACGTGCAATTTACTATTCGACCACCAGTCCGCAACGAAAACTAGTTCTGCAAATCAGCCGGAGCATTAACTTCTATTTATCATTTGTTCAACGCAAGTCAAAATACTTACGGCAATAAAACGAATAGCACAAATAGTACATCAAACGACGATAGAGATGTTTACTGAACGGTTTCAGAAATACATGGAGCAGGAACTGGGCGAAATTTATAATCAGGCCAGATGTAAAGAACGATATCGCTATGCAAAGGATAATAATTTTTGATCTTTTCACAATTGTCAACGCGTCCATTTCGCAAGTTTGGTTTGCAGCTGCAGACCGATATCTGAATGAAAAAAACGAACCGAGTTGAGTCGTCATGTTGGCTCAAAGTTCATTTGGTAATCTTAAGAAACCATTTCTGATTAGCGTTGAATGCCTATAACGTGATTGCGGTACTTTCGGGGTGTATTATCGACAAAAGTGCAAATATTGGCAACCAATGATGCTGCAATCGCAGATACATAAAACAAAAATTTAAGTTGTTAAGGGAATTCGATATGAGCCTTGAGATAACATGCGATAACTAGGGCATGCAATCCCGAGATTTCGGGATCTCGGGATCTCGGGATCCCGAGCCATTTTGGACATTTTCGGGATCCCGAATTTTTTATCGGGACTCCCGAGATTTCGGGATTGATAAAATTCAACCCATTTTGGGAATTAGAAAGCAGAACTTAATACTAAAAGACATATTGTTTTATGAAAACCGAAGCGGAAGCCAGTTGTAATAATGAATTACAGCTGGCGTATGATTACATGCTTAATATTCCACCAAAAAGTGTACCCGAAATATCTTTTTCAGCAGCTGGATAAATGTGCAGCTAAATCAGGTCTAGTTTAAATTTTGAAACTCTTGACGAATTACGTTTATTAAGAGCATACTTTCAAAACGAATCAGCAGTTTGAACCAATCGATATTATTACTTATCACTTGTTTCATTGAAAAGCAATATTATTTTGTAATTAATATGTAAACAACTAAAAAGAATAATGTATTTTTATTATATTATCGTAACATCCGTTATGCTGATTAAATTTCAATTCGTTTTTAACTAATTTTATAACTAACTATCATGACCAAATAAAGAGCTTTATGGGACAAGAAGATAAGATGAAATTAGATCATAAGATTAATTTAGATGCAATTATAGATTAACGTCTTACTTGCTAGTACCCATGTACATATGTGCATAAATTTAACATTATAATGAACTTAGCTTCCGGTTTTATGTATATATAATTAAAATAAAGTTTTAATTGAGTACGAATAAGCCAATATATCTGTTTAAATTCCCTTAATATAGTTTTTTTATAAAATCCCGAAATCTCGGGATTATCTCGGGATCCCGAAAATTCTAATCCCGAATTTCGGGATCGCAATTTCAATCTCGGGATTAATGCCCTAGCGATAACTGAATTTTGCTGCCAACACATACAATCGCTGAATAATACATCATAAACTCTCGATGACTTGTTGATATCTTATAGGCATACAAACGCAATGTAGCGTCCAAGGTCCAGGATATAGTCCAATAATACATCTTTTCTTTTCTCCATATCTATTTAGAATTCAGATGGTTTACATACTAATTGATCTAATTGAACGTGAAACAATATACGATACATAATATACATGCTTAATAATTCTGTTGAATTTGAAAAATGAAGATAACTGACATATTATAATTAAAGGGCTGCACAAGTAAGTATCAGAAACTAATTAAAAAAATAATGGAAAAAAATATGGAGGAAAGAATATAAAAAAAATGCATTCTGCAAGAAAAGTTGCGAAAATTATGAGAACTTAAAGCAGTAGAAACATGAATAATACCTGTAGAAGCATACACAACCATAGAGAACGGTAGAAACAAAGAAATATACGTTCCTATTCGTAATTTTGATAGTTGATTCTTATAGCTCTTGAACTTGTTTATGTTATTCTGAAAAATTTATGCATAAAGCTTACGAAAGGTTTTTGCATTTACGTAGTTTTTTAAAGGTGCTCGACAAGTTAACTGGCGCATAGCGGTATATAATAGGTGATTGACGTTGTGGGGAAAACTACTACTTTTTGAAAACGATTTTATATATATATATATATATATATATATATATATATATATATATATATATATATATATATATATATATATATATATATATATTTATAATTGGTAAAAATCACATCAAATATAAATATACGGTGGAAATAGGTAATACAATTATACGATATAAAATATTTTACGAAATTGAAATCACAAGCAAGAAATTATCGGTAGGTGCATACACAATGGATAGTTTTCTGAACAGGCAAGGACATCCGGAATCAATGGCAAGCCAGCTACTGCAGTTAATTTCAATTGTTATAACCTACATAAACATATCTATAGGAAAAGGTTCTCCGGTTCTGACACCTTTTTGTCATGCATAAGCATAGTACCTATACGGCTAAAATGGTAACTCGAGTTTGGTATTATTCGACAATACACGTACATTTAATAAAAATAACAAGCTAGAAAAACAACAAGCATAGCAGACAAGTTACATTTAGTCCAAATAAGTTCTTAATAGTTAGGATTTCTCTGAAAATTGGATCAACTTTGAAAGTAAAAACAACATTAAACTGTATTTATTCAAAGAGCAACCCTTCATACAAATATCTCTTTCCGAGATCGTAACAATCAAAATGGAAGCGTGAAAACAATCCCAGATTAGCCACCATTATGCTAATTGTGTGATCTATATTGTCTAGTTACTGTGATCTTTTCATTTAATTCAATTTACCATAAATTACTGAGCACGCAAACGAATTAATGAGTTATGCAAACATCTTTTAACTTTATCATCATGCACTGTAATTGAAGTAACTGCTGTCAATTCGTAGGAATGAAAAGAAAATGGAAATAACGCAAATCTAACAGGAAAATTTGTTGCAACTTCTAATTGCAAGAAAATAATATCTTACTAGAGATTAATCAGAGACGTTTAGATTACAACATCAATAATCGGACTCTTATTATTTAGTTCAAAATCTATTCTGCGCTCGGGAGTAATTCAACTTTCACTTGCAATTGGAAATAAAATTGGAAAATCTTACAGTGAAAGCAGTAGTCTACCACAAGCTGATGGCTTTCATTTCGATGCACAAAAAATCAAGCAGTGGTGCATTGGAACTCCGAATCGGCTCTTTGCAATAATTAGCATACTTGCTAACAATCAGCAATGCGCACTTTATTTTAGTCCCGCTTGCGCGACTGATCACCTCAATCGGGTCAAAGTACAATCTCATTCGTGATCGACGATTTCAATGTTGCTGTTCCACCAGCCGGGAAAAAATCAAACCAATAATTTGCTGTACCGCCTAATCTGCCCTAGTGGAGGTCACACTTGTAAAATTTTTCACGAACATATCGGAGTTTTAGTATTGGGCTATAATTGAGAGTAGTTCACATTTAAAGTTTAGATACTAATCATTAGCATTCATCTAAAAATTACTCTACTTATTGTGTAACCACTTGGTAGTGAGAGCGGTACCTGTTACTTTCTATAAACCGCTCTGCTAAGTGCTACTTTTTAGTTATCCACCTGGCAATTATAGACTTTCAATTGCACGAATAAAATCTTGGATAAGGACGAATATCGCTAGATTCCGTTAAACTAACTCCCGAATCGCACAACATAGAATAAACGAATGAAGACCGCCACCTACGATTTACGAGCACTGCGGGACAAAACCACATCCAACCACATCAAACAGCTGTCAAACGTCAGGTAAACAAATCTTTCGAAAATTACATTTTCGAACTCGAGTTGTAGAGTTTCAGCAGAGTCGGAATAACTGGAAATGGAATACTGGAGGAAATTTGTTGGGACAAGACATTGGGGCAAGATGCTGGAGCCACTCAATAGGCGCGTATACATGACTTGAAAGTGGATTCAAAGCGGTTTGAGATTGAAACGGTGGAATCGAAACCTTTGTTTAATTTCCATTGTTTCAATCTCAATCCCTAAGTCAGTCCAGGTTGTATACGCGCCTAATGATATCCTACTGCAAATATTCGAAATTTTCGACTCTTCCAGCTGCTTTTTCGACTTTTCCAAACAAATCTTGCTTGTTTGACTTCTACAGCATCCTCCCTGTTTCCCAACATTAAAGCAGTTTATTCTTGGTTGCTAAAACTAGAATTCGCAACCAACACCTACTTTTTTAAAAGCAATTCTAAAATCCACATGGTAGTGTGGGATTGGTGGATTGTCCCCACGAAAAACTGAATTATCTTAACGACTGGTGCATGAGAAAAGTAAGTATATTTATATTTAATACTTGGATGCGTATTTATCATTTATAGCATTGATAAAGCGATTCGTGTATTCGGTTTATTTGAATGGAACTATTAAATTGCAAATTAGCGCTAAATTTTAGTAACGGTACAATATTTTGTCAAGAAACTGGAATTACAGAGTCGCACTTATGGTCAATGCCCATTAAAGCCACTAAAATTAAATTTTTCCATCACATCAACTAACCGTTCACCCCGTATCCTCTGATGTACAATCTGATGAATCATTGGCGTTCGTCGTGTTCTCGATCGAGCAAATTCTCTTGATCAGTTCGTTTTCGATGGGTTTCCCATTGTCCGTACTCTCCTCCATCTGTACATATTCTACAGTAGTCCCGTCCTCCAGTTCCTCTCCTTTTGGCTCTTTCAACTTTTTCTCGCAACTTGCACTGGTTCCTGCAGCGCTTGGGTCTCGCTGCGAAGACGTTGATGCAACTGGGTTCTCAACAACGCTGTCAACATCATCGTCTTCTGCTTCCTCGGCGAAACTGTTACGCTGCGGTGTCGCTTCAACGAAAGCATCTGGATATTGTTGGCTAACTTTCATCTTGATATTCCGAATTTTACGAAAAATATATTCCAAATCTTTTTTCATCTCAGTAAGCAGTTTGGTATGTTTTTTGAAGTCCTCTGTTGCAGTTTTTAAACGACTTGCACTCAGGGCATTGCAGTTAACTAGCATTTCGTTGGTTTTTTCGAAGCGTTGTAGCCTATGGAAAAGACAAATAATAGTCGGGATAAATTGACTCGGGCCAGATATTGTACATAGACGATGGGTTCATTTATCGTGGAATATACCATTTGTATGTATGGAATATACGTACATTTGTTTCTGCGCCCTAATCATTGCTTCTATATCCCCTTGGTTTACGATACCAGCCAGTCCTTGCACGAATACTTCAGCCGCAGTATAGTTCTGAAAACATTCGATGCTAAAATCACTTTCGGGTGTTCCATGCAATACGCCAATGCGACGAGAGTGCATCGAACTACTCATTTCAGAAGCCATCTTCACTGCAAATCCGTATTCATAGATCTTGTTTATCGTCTTTATTGCAAACTAATTTCGTTTTGATGCGAAATCAAAATTGCAACAAAAAAGTTGCAACTTCAAGAAAGAAAAAGAACTCCGATACAAAACAAACCCGATCGACAAACAGAAAACAAATAAATCTCGTTTATCGTCTTTATTGTGCAACCAATTTCGTGCAAGAAAAATATACACTCAAGAAAAATACAATACACTAGAAAAAGAAAGAATTTTCACGTTTGTCGCGGGATCGACAAAAATTGTTTACGGGATTTGACAATCAAATATGAAATTATTGGAAATTGTCGAAATGGCCCCCAGCTTTTCCATTCCTTTTGACTTTTCCAGATGATGAGAAGCAGCAATCTGTAATGCCATACAAGAGTAATCTATGGAGACAATTTCGAGTAGTTTGAAATTCAATATTTTTGGGCATGGGGATTATACTGGATAAAGCGCCCAATATCCGGCTTTATAGCAGTGGAAAGAAATATAACCTACATGAAACTCAAGCTAAGAAAGCAAAATCAATAAAATTTACAGCTCCTAACCAAAAAAAACCACACCAAAATATTTCTATCTCATCGGACCACACCATTTCACATAGATTTCATGCTGGAAATTCATTTCGTAAATTTTAACGTTCGAATCTGTCAGACGCTCTGCGATTGCTTTGAAGAGGGAAAGTTTACGAGATTACACGATTTGCAATATCTAAGAAAACAATTATTGTTGCGCTGTCTGAGTCAATAGTTTTATTCAGTTTAAGTTTCGGTCTAAACCAAATTCTTACTTAAATGGCACAGAACATCAATCCGGAGCATCCGCAGTCATCGAATTTGTCGAAACAAAGTGAGGACACAGTGACGATCAAAGACAATCACGCAGTGAGCAAAAGGTGTGTACGCGTAAATTTCAGGGGGCAGCTTGATATACCGAACCGAGTTGCAAATATCACCAATAAATTAACTGTTTTGCTGAGATCAATTTGCATGAACACAGAACATGTAACGGTTTCGGATTTATCGATTTGTTGATGGCGTTTCTCATTGTAGGCTGCAGAAGGAGCTGATGGTACTGATGATGTCTACGGAGAAAGGAGTCTCGGCATTCCCCGATGGCGAGAATATCTTCAAATGGATAGGAACTATTAGTGGGCCTATGAACACCGTGTATATGGGCCACACTTACCGCTTACAGTTAGAATTCCCCAACGCATACCCATACTCGGCGCCCGTCGTGAAGTTTCTGACGCCGTGCTTCCATCCGAACGTCGACCTGAACGGGGCCATATGCCTGGACATCTTGAAGGACAAGTGGTCAGCACTGTACGACGTGCGGACGATCCTCCTCTCGATACAGTCTCTACTAGCAGAACCGAACAACGAGAGCCCGCTGAACGCCCAGGCTTCGATGATGTGGCCGAACCAGGCCGAATACAAGAAGTACCTGGACGCTTTCTACGAGAAACACAAGGATCTTTGAGACGACGCAGACTGCGTCGTCACTCATGCCACCGACGTTATCCACAATCTAAAACGATTAGCTATTCGATGAGTTATTTTCAATTTCGGTTAAATTGTCAGTTATGTCCGGGGCATCAGCCTGTCGCGCATCGGAGACAGATGCTTCCGCCAATATTTTTATTTTTCAATCGATGCTGATAAAATTTCGAATTTAGGTACAAAACATAGCTACCAATTCCGTTTAGTCGAATAGCTTAAGCACATATCCTTCAGTGAAGTCAACACAAAATGATTATTGGGTTTGAATTTAAATAGTATAAAATTTATTAATGCGCAGTTAGCACAGTGAGCCTTAGCGCGAAAATTATACATTTGACACAGTGCTTAGTTGTGAATTAGCCTTGTAAAATCTCCGAGTAGCTTGTTGGCTTCGGGCATTATCCTTTAGTTTGTTCTTGCATGGAGGTAAAATATACATGGATCACTTCTCACTCGGCTTAAGAACAATACTTCAGTCTTAATTCTATTATCTACCTAGAAGAAATTTACTTGTGTCTCATTCTTTTTTTTTTTATATATATATACATGGTAGATTGAAGACTAAGCGCACCACTTTGAAGTAATTTAAATTATTGTGTATGCATGGGAATTGTCGAAATAATATAAATCATAAATTTAATAGTATGAAATGTTTGAATTATCACAAGTGTTTAAGTAAACCATCTTCCAAAGTCATAGAGCCAACTGACTCGATTGTGCCAACCTAAATGCTTCCCACAGACTGGGTTGGCATATACTTTGTATATTCTAGCATTGATCACAATCATAGAATTGCGAAAAAAAACAACTCATATTTCGAAATAGCATTGGAAGCGAGTGACGCCAGCTAGTGCTTTTCATGGGAACGCAGGTGGAAGCACGATTTAAAGGAAACTGCTGAAAAATGTGGCAGACCACAGCTTTTTGATGAAGATAACTTTCCTTCTGGTATCCATTTGTTATATTGTGGGTCCGCACTAATTTTTGACAAATGTATTCAAATTTTTTCGAACCAGTTACAGTCAGTTGCTCTCGAAGAAATAGGAGGCATAACGGTAGCGACAGATATTTGACTTGCATTGATGTTGAATTCGAGCGTCTCTCCAGGAGACGCATAGGTGTAGAATAGCTGCAGTTATTGATAGTAGAAGCCTTTTTCTCTGTGTGCTGCTCCATTTTTCTCGTTGTTTTTGCGGTATAAGGTCTGTTCCCGTACTTGAATCTATTATAATATATTAAAATAGATTCGCAGCAAGTCGTTTTCGTACTTTTGCTGCAAGCCAAATTTTGCAGCAAAAAGAAGCCAGCTGCCAAATTCTGTTACTGCTGAAGTACGGGAACAGACCTATTCTCTTCTGTATCGGAGCAAAAAAACACGCCTGGTAAACAGCAGCATAAAACAGCAGTGCATTCGCTAAGACTGACATAGGTTGCTATATTCGCTGTGGTACCACAAAATAGCTGAAAATAAAAGGAGAAATTAACGAGTATACACTACCACAATCGATAGAAAATACAAAAAAAAACTAACAGTAAATTACCTCTTTTAACTTTCTACACGTTATGAGGGCTTTTTCTAATTTCCTAACTACCAAAACATTCAACATAACCTTGAAAAAACAAAAGCCACCTCACAGAAAAAAAGATAACTTCGTATGAGCTTTTCATTTTTCTGTCAGCACGTGAACTACCAATGAGGAATAGAATTTCTGTACTTGTGAATTCACTGGTACAGGAGTGTTGTTGTTTCCAATGCATATACTCTATTCTCTGCTGGATAGAGGAGCAAAAAAACACGCCTAATATAACTCTACATACTAATCACATGTGACTACATTTAAACAAAGGTTACCCTGAATTAAATTCGCTGCGGTCGTGCTGACGATGGTCGACTGCTAGCATCGAATTGCGTGGTGGCGACGCATGCGGGAACGGTTGACAATTTACTAATTTTTTTTAATAATTTTACTAATTTTTTGACACATGACAGCCAACCTTGCGGTCCCCACATATTTGTGTTTTTGGAGCTGCGTGTGTGTTTTTGGGGCCGTTGTTTTGTTTTTCTTAATTTTTGTTGTCTTTTCGTGTAATTTTTGTGGGTCCAATTTTAAATTTTGCAAACATTTTTAATTCCCTCTAGTGATAAAATGTTGCGATTATTTCGGATCACGACGCCTGAGTCACGACGTATACCAGCGCCCTCCAACGCATACTACAAGTTGCTGTGATGCCAATCACATTCAGCTGTTATATAAACAATACCAAGAAACTACCAATGGATGAGTTGAATTCGGCGATTTATGGATTAGAGTTTCAGGTGAATATTTGAAAATTAGGTAAAATTTTTGACGAAAATAAATGTGCCATTGATTCCCTAGGCTAGGGCTCTGTCCGCGCAACAAGCCGAGAGCAATGAAATTCGCTTCTTCATTGCGACACAATCGCTGAAGCCCAACAATCAAATACACTTGATCGAGTTTAATGAGGAAACATCGGCGCTTAGTGCCAAGGTATGACTCAAATCGATGTCCTAGTACGTACGTTTCAATATTGTGGACGTAAATTGTGTAAAACTCAATTTCATAATCAATTTGCACGATGATCCGAGTCACTACTCGCTTTGCCTTTGGATTGGGGTCGGGCATCAAAATGATTTACGGAACTGAATTTGAAATGGAGAAACGCAAAATTCTATTCATAGCAATATAGAAATATGTGTTCAATTTCAATGTTAACCCACTTTTCGCGATGCAGTTCAGATATTCTCAGCAGCTTTCAAAATTTAATTGCAGACATTTTCCCACAATTTGGGTGAAGTATGGAAACTAAACAGCAGTCCACATGATCCACGGATTCTAGTATCTTGTTTCAGCATGTTGAAAAATGCAGCACTCACGACACAAACTGCAATTCTTAGCATCCCGGAATCTCTTGATCAAGAGCAAAGTTCATCTGAATTTCTCCAGTTCGATAATATCGAAATATTGCCATCCGAGGTCAGTTTGAGACTAGTTAAAAGTAATTTTTGTAATAGTTAATATTTTTTTTTGCATTTTGTCAAATGCTTTGATGGCAATATTATTTTTGCAAAAATTTAGAAATTTGGCTTGGAAGTTCGGACAACTGAATTTCATCCGACGGATAGGAATATCTTGGCTACTGTCGTCGACGGTAAAATCATACTTTCCAATCGAACTGAGTCTCAAACGCGGATTGCTGCCGAAATAAATGCTAAAAATTCACCGAAATTCACAACGGGAAAATGGTCACAGCACTATCAAGGTAACAACTTCATAGCTTTGCAGGATTGTCATGTTCGCTCTTTCGATATACGCGATTCGAATCACTGTGCCTGGGCTATTGAGGATGCACATGGGCAAATGGTACGGGACTTGGATTGCAACCCCAACAAACAGTGCCACATTGTCACAGGCGGAGACGATGGTTGTATTAAAGTGTGGGACTGTCGCGCGACGAAACAGCATGTCTTCTGTCGAAGTGACCACTCGCATTGGGTTTGGAGCGTTCGTTTTAATACATTCCATGATCAGTTAATTTTATCTAGTAGTAGTGACTGCAAGGTTCTGTTGACCTGTGCAGGAAGTGTAAGCTCCGAGACTAGCGAAGAAGATGTGGAACAAAAGAAGAGGTGAGCGGATTGCATTATTTCCAGCGGTTTCAAATATAGTTGATTCTTTTCAGAATTCCGGATGGACTTTTACAAACATTCGACCAACACGAAGATTCTGTCTATTGTGTAGAATGGAGTAGCGTGGACCCATGGATATTTGCATCATTAAGTTATGATGGGCGAGTTATCATATCGAAAGTTCCGAAACAATACAAATATCAGATATTATTTTAAATAATTCAAAAGTAGAAAATATTAGGTTGACTAAATTACTTTTGTGATGAATATAATGAAGATTATGATGTACTTATTTCAACGCATTTATAAGTTTTCCCATATGCCACAGATACTTTTTTCGAGACGATGTTATACAGATTCTAATTTTGGGAGGTACACAGGCATTTCAAAGTGATAGAGTCCATCAAGATACCTGCCCAAATTTTTATGAATGGCAAACCATCTAATAGGCTAAAAATCGACTATTGGCCTTTTGAGTACGCTATCCTAGCAATAAACCGGCAAGCCAAACCCAGCCGATACACAACGAAGCATGTTCACTAGAGACAGGGGATATGGTTTTAAAGGTCTTAATCGGGTTTCCATAAGTATTAGAATGAATTTCATATTTTACCCGATATTCTGAGGAATGCCTTTTGCTGCTCAATATCTACAAATCAAGTTGTTCGGAATGATAGCAATACAGCCCATATATGTGAAAACATTACTATCTATAAAATATTACCGCCTGTTCTGCCTTTTGAAAATCTAGTCTTACAACGTTTGTGCCTTCTCTACCTGAGTCATATAGGTACACTAGTCTTAAAAATAATATGTATGTAGAAAAAAGTATAGGTTTGAAGACCCGGCTTATTCCATCTACATCTAATTTCTGAATTACAACAATGTAATGTTTTCTATTTTTACTGCTATACCTACATATAATTTACTTGTCGAGACTTTGTACAGTATTGTACTTTGGCATTTTGACTGCATCTATAACTCGATGTATAATGTCGGTCTTATCAGCAATATTATAAGCATTATTTTTGCAAACTTATAAGTCCGCACTGTGCTTTCGCGCAGCCTTTATCAACCTATTCTGTTTCTGAGTCCCTGCAGTCTCATTTTTTCTATCAATTATAAATGCCTAATTAGGTCGAAGCAATAACTAATTGCCACGTGAGGATAACCTCAAAACAACGTTTACTTTGATTGTCTAAAAAGCATTGTGCACGCTGCTAAAATATGTATCATACATATTTTTCCACAATATCAATCTAAAACGGATTAACCTTTGAATAGCAACTAATGTTTTAACTTTAAACTTCCAGGAAAAATAAGCGGAAAGTGTTTTGTGATTAGGACACACACCCTACTACTGCCTTTGAGTATAAAGGATTTTTGAGTATAAAGAGTATAAAATATATCTTTATACTCAAAGACTACTGCCAAGTGAACATTCGCAAAACGACGAACGACCGCACCGGCGGCCAAACTCTTACTGTGCAGGTGTAGGGGCTTATTGCATTACTACTGCGTTAATGTTAAATTGTTAACCCTGAAAATAAGGTGTGGAGGGGATCTACTAGTGAAGGGACGGCCCTTTGCAGGTAAGGAAATGGAAAGATACTTCATGTCGTGTTGGTGGCTTATTCACATGAAGGTAAATAGACATAATAGGTATGTTCGGGTATCTGAATCTATTATAATATATTAAAATAGATTCGCAGCAAGTCGTTCTTGTACTCCCAAAGCCGAAGCCAAATTTTGCCACAAAAAGAAGCCAACTGCAAAAATCTGTTGCTCTGTTGCTGCTACAGTACGCGAACAGACCTAATTTGTTTAGATGACGGTAAATGGAGCAAAACTGAAAGTTGTTGGAATCGTAACAGGTGATATATCCATTTATGGAACAAGAAAATACATCCATTGATCAACTACGGTAATTTGATGACTCTCAGCAATACGATTACTTAGCCGGCTTACCGACAAAAATGTCAAATGAATAAAATAACAGTCTAACTGATTTTCCAATAAACAGTTTATTTACTCCTTGTTCGTCTCGTTTTCTGCAATAATCTTCTTATAATATTAATAATAAATATCTCATCAAGGCATGTACATAATTCGTATATTGTAATCATATATACATATATATATATATATATATATATATATATATATATATATATATATATATATATATATATATATATATATATATATATATATATATATATATATATATATATATATATATATATATATATATATATATATATATATATATATATATATATATATATATATATATATATATATATATATATATATATATATATATATATATATATATATATATATATATATATATATATATATATATATATATATATATATATATATATATATATATATATATATATATATATATATATATATATATATATATATATATATATATGTATATATATAAATATGTATGAAACCATCATTTCTCTCGATATTATTACAATTTATCTATGTTCTAACGTATTTGAACAATTTTGATTTTGTGTGTTCATTAAAACTAAGAATTGGGTTGGTTATACGATTAAATAATAGCAACAAATACACAGCAAAATCAGAATATGTAAATCAGAATGTAACTAGCTGTACAGAACAAAGAATCAAATTCGCGATCAATTCAAACGCAGCCTTAAAGTACAATATTATATTTATGATAGTTTCCATATTTTTGTTTCTTCAGACAAACAATCAATAAGTTAACAATAGCTTCAAATTAACCGTAAGCGACAATAGTATTATTTCGCTTTTACGTTGTTTAGTAAATGGGCATTAAGAGTTTTCTGTTTCTTCAGAAAATGACTGCTCGATTACATAATTGGAAAATAGAAACATATATGCATAGTTTGTTTTGTAATTCATTTTACTTGAATATAATAACGATCGTACAGCGATAATAGCAATAATAATAATAATTCAACATAGTTTTACAACTAGTTTATTTTTTTACTATTTCTCTATTCTGACTATAAAAATATTTTTGGCTTTTTCATTTCAATTTTTCCGTTCGTCTCTATATAGAATTTCTTAAACCACTTTATTAAAATTTTCTCTTAAGTTAGATAATTTAACTACTACCTACAATATTCTTTCTTCGTTTACTATATTACGTTCAATTCTACCTAACAGTGCATTTTATTGTTTCTACATTGAAGGTATAGTCCATGTATGTCTATAAATATTCTTTTTTTTTTCTAATAACTATATGCTGCTCCCATATCCATATTTCAAAATGCACTTGATCTTGGGTCGGAAGAGTATAGGCAGGATTTGAGAGTCTGGGGGAAGTTTGTGAAAAACGATAGAGTTCTCACGAGTGCACGAGCAATGAAATAATCACTGCAGATTAAACTATGCGTTAAGAAGGCGCGTTCGATATGCTGATTTGATTTTGAGATTAGGCTGGATCAAACAAATTTACTTGGATCAATTTTTGCGAAATTGAAGGTTGTAAAGTATAAATTTAAATCATGACTTGAGTGACATTTCTGTTTAGGTGCTGTTTAAAGTAAAATCAAAAACTTGTTTTTAAGATTTAACAGCTTGGCATCAGAGGAAGTATTCAATATTTTAGGTTAGGTCAGCCTGTTAATAAATCATCTGCAGCTGTCTTGCACTGTAAACATTATCTATCGAGCTGCAATTGGATTTCCCGATGTTTAGATTTTTATACGGATGCTTGTAGCACCGAAACTTTTCATCACCAACAAATCAAAAATTAGAATTCGGATTCGGAGAAAAACACAATGAAAACTTTGAAGCCAACACTCAAGTTTCCTTCCAGAAACTAACAGTAATAAAGCTTATTTTCACAGCAGCACATGTTTTGATTGTGAGGCTTAAATTTACAGGTCAAATCACAGACCATTTCCGAACAAACTCAAAACGGCAGCAAAAGTTCACCGCTTATCATAACAACCAAAAGCATAATTGCCAACTTATCGAATCTGTCAAATTAATTGAGCTGAGAATTTTCGGGGTAGCTGGTCGTTTCGTTCTTGAGCAAATAAAATTGCAGTGGAGATTTGTTCAAGACGAGTTTTGCTAGTAGTGCTAGTTACCTTACGATCAATGGGGGTACATATTTCAATCTGTCTTTATACGGGAATAAATACTAAAACTTTTTATTTCGCTAAAACTAGAAACATCTTAAGGCAATACGGATTAATCAGTAAATTTTCAACAAGACAAAATTGATTTAAGAAACATTTCGTTTTTAAATAAGACCAACCGAACTAAGACATTGCTTACTTCACTTGAATCTAGTAAAAATAATAAAGGGTAATAATAACTAACTGATATTGTATATGAATCATGTTCATAACGCATATCGTTTCTGTACGCACACAATGACGTATATTGCTACGTTCAGCGTAGTTTCGGACGCAAGAATCCTATGCTTGGCGGATCTCCAGGTGCCCATCACTAGGACCAACTCTCTTAATCATTGCTGTCTTCGACCTCGACGCTTCGCCACCGAGTCCGAAAACAAATCGAAACGATCCGAAATAGCTTCGCGACGACCCATCGCGCGAGCCAGACGGGTCATTGGTCGATCAGGTACAAATGTTTTGGGGGCTGCTGAGTTATGCGATTCGGGCTTCGGAACCGCTGCGACACTGCGTATGTTTGGCGACGGATCCTTCGATATTTTACCGCGTGTTGTCCGCCGACAGTTTGCACGAGTTGCCACATTTACTTTCTTAGTCTCGACCTTTTTGCGTAGCGCTTCGCGTCTCGATGATTGTAGTTTGGTTTTATTTGGCATCGTTTTCCTTACCATCACATTTTTTTCGCTCTTTGCTATTCGTTTTTTCAGTGACTTTAGAACTAAGTCTAATTGGCTGACCGAACTTTTTCCATGCTTCATTTCGCTGGCGCTAAATCCGAGGAAATGTACCGCTTGCGCGTCGGGCACCATATTAGTATAAGCTGTTTTGGATAGGTAGCCTTTCACATGTGCATCACTGAATGTGAATTGGTTGGGGTCAGACTTGGGTTGCGGAGCCAATAGGACTTCATCGATTGCGGAAGGAGGTGACGATTCCGTCTTCTCCGAAGAGCTTCTATCGAAGCTGTCCTTGCTGTCACTGCTGGCGTCTATCAAATACGTCACGACATCACGGTTTTCGCATTTGATTGCCACAAGTTTTCCGTTTCTGTTGTTGTTATCTTGCTCATCGTCCAAAAACTCGATCGACGAGGAATTTGAGGTAGCTATACTAATGGAACGATTGTTGGTATCGGAAGGCACGATACCACTGGAGCTTTTACTTCGGCCCAAACCACTTGTTGCACTTTCCGCGCTTGAGCTCACGAGCGAAGCCGAGCTTGATTTCATTTTACGACGCCGTTTTGCGAGTTTTGCGGTGTCCACTTCTTGCAGACGGAACCCTTGCTCGCGCGCCTGGCTGAACGCGCCGAATGTGTCACGAACTTCGTCCGCAATGTTTTCGAAACTTTTTCTGCGACTAGGACAATACAGTGACGTAGTAGGAACTTTTCTAAACCACTTGTGTTCTAATACTTGGTTGACTTTCAAACGTTGCTGTAGGTCAACTGTTAGTAGTCCTGTAACTAGCTCTTTGGCCTGTTTACTAACTAATTGCCACGCATTCGATTCCGTGTCGAATGAACCCCGTTGGATTCGCTTGACAATCTCCTCAATACTATTCGGGTTCGAGTGCATCGTCGTTTGGCCCGCTCGTTCTCGGAAAGGCGCATGGCCACACAGCATTGTATAGAGGATAACTCCAAGGGACCAAATATCACAAGCATCATTATAGCAAGCAGTCTCCTGTGATGCTGCCAGGACTTCAGGCGCGGCGTATTCCAGAGTGAAGCACGGCGAGGACATTGATTGCTCCGATTTGCGGTGACTAGCAAAGCCGAAATCGACAATTTTCAAACTTCTCGACTTCGCTTCCGTGAATAGAATGTTCTCTGGCTTCAAGTCGCGATGAACTATGTTCTGCGCATGCATTGCATTCACCGCTAAGGCTATTTGATGGAAGTAAATACTCGCCTCGTGTTCGGTAAACCGATCCGATTCCCGTATTCGATCAAACAATTCGCCTCCGGCCAGGTATTCCATTACTATGTAAATATTCGTATGATCCCTTAGAACCTCGATAAGACGTACAACATGCGGCAGACCCTGACATGCACGCAATGCTTCGATTTCACGATTGATTTCCTTTGAATGTTTGATTATTTTCACAGCATAGGTTTGACGATTGGTTCGATTAATACACTGCATGCACACTGAGAAACTTCCTTGTCCAATAGGCTTTGATATGAGGTCATATTTAGCGAAGAATGGCGAGTCCTATTTGTCAAACACAAATTTTATAGAGATTATACGGCCAAACGGAGTATAGAGCCTTACCTTATAGTATTCGATAACTATTTGGTTT
This sequence comes from Nemotelus pantherinus, assembly GCA_963978885.1. Lineage (NCBI taxonomy): Eukaryota > Metazoa > Arthropoda > Insecta > Diptera > Stratiomyidae > Nemotelus > Nemotelus pantherinus. The sequence goes on from OZ022263.1 coordinate 477,115, forward strand.
GATTTCGCATCACTGTCGTTACTGTCGGAGCAAGTGTATTCGAAGCTGAAATTTTTGTTCAGATGTCTTGAGGCTACGAAAGAATATCCTGCAAGAAAAAGGTGTTACGATTACTTGGCTGAAGCGATATATTTGGGTGTGAGAGCCTTACCTCTAAACAATCGATCCGAGTTAGGAGGAACAGCCGCTGGGGAATCGCTGAGCGGAAGTCTGGTGAACTCTTCGCTGAAGTTGCTCGTGTCTAATTCGTTTTCGATTTTCGGTTTGAAAGGGGCCGCTACTTGTTTCTTAGCCAATTTCATCCAATCGACTTTTCGAAAGAATGGATGCGATTTGATTTCGGATGCGTCAGCTTTACTACCACCTGCATTGGAAATGACATCAGCATTAGATTTATTTTAAACTATGCACCAGCTTAGGAACTGTGATTTACCTAATCGTTTTTTGGGATCTTTGACAAGCAATTTATATATAAAGTCCTTAACATCAGACCCCAATTCATCGGGAATAGGCGGTTCTGTTTTCAAGATTCGCCGGGATATGTCATGTTGAGTATTTTTTTCATCAACTACGGTAAATGGAGAGGCACCTGTTAGCAACTCATAGGTTAACACCCCAACAGACCACCAGTCGACAGCAGTGTCGTGACCTGTACTTCCGCCACGAACAACCTCTGCAAAATGCAAAAAAAAAATACATTCAGACTTTTCTCAGATCCTCTACATTCGAGGGATTGATAAATGTTACCTGGTGCCATATATTCAAGTGTTCCGCAAAAACTGTAGGCTCGTTCATTGGACCCATGTAATTCTTTTGACAGCCCGAAATCAGTCAATACTATATGCCCGTTGGCATCCAATAATATATTCTCTAGCTTAATATCCCTGTAGATTATTCCTAATTTATGTAATTGTTCTAAGGCCAATACAACTTCAGCTATGTAAATTCGAACTTCGTCTTCCGTAAAATGCTCGTTCTTATACAGGTGCGTGAACAATTCACCACCGCTAACGTAATCTGGTTATGAAACATGTTGCAATTAATGGTTTGAGGTATGAGCGATTTTTTAACTTACCTAATACTAAGTAAAGCCTGGTATCAGTTTGAAAGGCATAGTGCATTCCTACGAGAAAGGGACTTTGTCGAATAGCCTCTAACACCTGAAATTAAGTTATTTTATATAAAATTACTGAGTACAAATGTCTGGACAACGAAAAATATCCAATAGTATTATTACTGTTTTTGCTTTCGATAAGCTTATATCGCGGGTCACGCCAGCATTACCGTCTAAAACAAAAGAAAGGACATATATATTTCCTTTTTTCACAATACTTTCTTTTGTCAGAGTTGGGCTATCGTTTAGCTTTTACCATTCATTTCTACATTTAACTTCCCTAATTCATCTGAAGATTATGAATTGAAGCCCCCACCAAGGTTCGCATTATTGCATGATGATCAAATTTAAAAACTAAAGCAGAACGATAGTGAAAGTCTCCGAGCTACGTAGCTTACAACGAAAAATATTGTTGCATGCATACATGCATCGACAACACATTCATATTAGCTAGAATGATCCGGGCAATCTATCAGAACAATCAAGGACAATCAAGGACACAATGACAATTGTGAGCGCCAGAAAATATTGTGCGAAATAACGTGGACTTAATAAGTAATGCCAAAGTTAATAAGCGAGTTAAGTGTAGCTGAAACCGGAGTGTCGGACACACACAACTCGGAATAGACTAGCTTTGCTATCACGGCTATGATAGTCCTTGAGAATTAAAGGCATCAATCCGGAAACGTTCGAATTTTCAGATGGTGAAACGGACCAGAAGCACACTTTAGAGGACCAAGGTGGCGAGGAGAAGAATCCAATTATGAATCTGGTGCTTAAAATGGCTTCCAAAATGCAGCAACAATCCCTGAGAATTGACCAGCCAACAAGCACCGAAAAGGGACCTTCTTATTGAATGAAAAACATTAGCTGAAAATATACCAACAATCCGCAGACATCAAGGATCAGTTGAAACAGCAGGCTAGAAAAAATGAGCTGCAGGTGTCGGGAAATATGATTGTTTTTTAAAATAGGTTATCGATGGCATTTCAAGCCTCTCTTTCCCAAAATATGTTGATTCTTTGAGTCACAAACTCGCTTCAGTTATTACCACAGCAATGAATAGTCATAAATATTCACTGAGTCATGTGTTTTGACCTAGGTCGCGAGTGATATGTAGCTACTTACAAGATCATCTAATCGTAATAGCGGAAATGCGACCAGAGTCCAACAAAACGTGGATGTCATTAAAACTGTCATATGTCCGCTACACACCTGCATGTCTCCAGAACGTGGCGATTTGCGCCACAGCAATGTATCGCCTACAACACCCCTTCGCCAACTGCACCTTCGGTTCCATAGAGCGGAATCAGAACTAAAATCATGTCGCAGAATTGCAAGCAATATTTACTCGTATTTAGTCTTTGCACGGCATTGACGAAGAAAGTGAAATAAAAAGAAATAGGAAAGTAATCGCACTAACAGGCCGTCCAGCTCATAAAATCGCAACGTCCGACGAGATGATGCTGGCCAACGGTAACTAGGTTGCCAGAAAGCATCTTATCTTACAACAGGTTCCACTTGGGCTGAGCTGAGCTCGTTGCCCAATCTGCTGGATGTGGTTGTGTCGCGGGGCTTGAGGATTTCGATAAGTATTTTACTGTAAGCATTGCGGTGAAATTAATGCGGTGAATGCGGTTAATTAAACTTTTCGAAACGATGGGGAGAGTCCACGCTAAATTTTTCAATTAGAAACACAGAAGTACAAACTGAAAAGCAATTGTCTAGGAGCTAAGAACCTAAGATCTACCGTGTGAAGACTAAGTTTACCATAATCTCCAACCTGATCGATATTAAACAGAAACCACACATTGAGGATCAGCTCCATATTATCATGAGCCTGGAGTCAGTAGAAACTTTTTACCACCTTAATCAGACAATGTTCAACTGAATTTCTTTCCAAGTTTAAGTCTGAAGCTGTAACAGCCGGCATGTTGTATAAATTATTTCTATGTCAAACATAGGAATTCCGCTCTTCTGTTTCTGCTTCATGTTCGGCCTTTTTTCACAACAACAAGAGATTGTTCGTACTTATTAGAATATCACGATCTAGTGGATAACGGTAGTTGAATAACTGAACCGATCAACATACATGTGTTTTTTGGCGCGGTGTTTGTACAGGTATGTTGGTGTCTTAGTATACGATGGCTTCGAAGCCGAATTCGCTTGAGACCAAGCAAGATTATGAAGCATGGGAGAGATGTGGCTATTGGGTCTGCTCTTCATTTCTGCCTTCATCATCTTCTGCATCCTGAACTTTTCACGCTGCTTCTTCGATCGAACCCCCTTCCAACAATGTTGCGACTCTCGACATGCACAAACGATGTTAAGGTATATCAATTACTTGTATCTGTGCAGAGTTTTCGATGTATCTTAACAATCGTAATCATTTACGAGTGCCTGAAATATATGGGAAGTGGCAGAAGGGGAAAAGCATTCCCAAGCGGAGAAACATAGATTTTTGAATAAAATTACTTAAGATACCTATATAACACTCACAATAAAACGAACGCACGCAAAACTCAAAATATTACACATGTATGCTACCCTACTAAGCATAAACGTTCTATCTACACATTACTAAGCATAAACGTTCTATCTACGGTAGATAGAACGGTTATGCTTAGTAGTGCGACGTTTTTTGTAGATGGGGGATTATTCATTATTCATTTTAACATACTTCCACAATAGATAGGTTTTTCCTATTTTGTAGAATGATGTAATAGAGTATGTAGTTTTCGAATCCGGTGATAACCAAAAAATGCAAAAAAATTAGATAGAACGTTTATGTTTAGTAGGGCAGTATGGTGAAGTCACTTTCTGCTTACCTGTCTTTCTGTGCGCGTATGTTCGGCCGTCTTTTTCTTTTGCACGATTGTTGCTTTCTTGAGCACTTTCATTGCATAAAGCTTGCCATGATCGCTGCCACCTTTTTTCCGAACCAGATAAACTTTACCGTAAGCTGAAATATTTGTTATAGATTTTTTATTAATCCGAATGTTTTAAGCACTTGCGAGGTATGCATAAATATATAGAATTGTAAAATGAGATAAACCAGCTTATACGTAATAAATTCAATACAGGGCATATATGACGTCGAACTCACCGCCTGTTCCAAGTACTTTAAGCGGGTCAAAATGCGTCATGTCAACCTTCTCGTCATCAGTAAGTTGAACTGGAAAGAAAAGCAAGAGGAAATATCAATTAGCAAGTGATTGATTTATGTTTCATCTTATACTTTTTGAATAGGATTATGAAAATACGCACAAATATTTTCTATTTAATGTACGATAAAAAGCAACGGCTAATATTTGGAAATGCAATGGGCGATTGCAATGTTGAGTAGATTCGATTGCATCATAGAATTCAAAACTAAGTTGCACAGGCACTTTTTTTTCAACACAATAACACAATGGGGTCAGCTTCATTGCAGAGCCTCTTCTTCTTAGCAGCAGTAAGCCGCTTAGTCGAGAAACAAGCAATTAAAATTATCATCCCCCGAAAGGGAATAGGATAGGGAAGGAATCCCAAAACCACATTCTTGACACATTTAATTTTAAATTAAATTATATTATAAATTAAAAGAAAACATCAATAGGATAACTGGAGAATAAAGAAAGTAAGATAGAGTTAGTTGATGGGAACTTAGCGGAAAAGATGAAAAATAAAAAGCATGCAAAGAAGAAGAAGCTTTTTCATAATAAAAATAAAAATTAATTAAAGGATTTTCAAGAAGAAAACAAAACGAGAGAAAGTGCGTCCCAGACAGCAACAGAGTGCTGGTATGAGGGATGCAAAAAAAAATTTTTAAATTTCAAAAATCAGCAATCAGTAAAAACTAGTAGTAAATAGTACGTAATTTATTTTACATGGTTCTAATGTGATTCTTCAGCAGCCTTTTAAAGACGGGAAAAGACCTAGCATTCTTCAAAGAGTTAGGTAAATTGTTAAAGATTTCCATAGCTTTATGTTTTCTATTCGTTCTAGCGATATCAAGCCTGAGATTATCTTTAAATCTTGTGTGATAGCATGTGATAACCACAGTGTCTTATTGGACATGTCGAAGGTTTTATATTGTTATTGAGTATTTTATATATTATCTTAGCTTTTTCCATAAATGTAATATCCCTTACATTGAAATTATCCGTTTGTCTGTATAGTATATCACTTGGAGTCAGTTTATCAAGTCCATGCACTGCCTTAACTATCCTATTTAGCCCAGTGAAATCCGACATAAAAAAGGCGAAACTTCGAAAAAATTAGGGGAAAGCTGAATTTTGGTGTGAACCTTGGTACTGGCGTGTTGAACAAAATGTCAAAAGTCCCCACCGATCCGAGTGCTGCGTCACTTTTTATACGAGGTCAAAGGTCACCAAAAGTGACCTTTCCTAAATATCTCAGTAACGGTCACGTCTTCAGAAAAACAATGTATGACGAATTTGTAGCTTAAAAAAAATTTAATTTAATTAAAAAAATATGTAATCAAACTTATCTACCAGACTCCAGGGTCAACCCGCTGCAGATTATCCCCGAATAATCAGTTTTTTACCAATCTTGTGATGACTGCATAGCGCCAAAGGGGCATGACACGTCTCGAAACCAATTTGCACCTGAAATTTCGTGACCTTGCCCTGATCGTTCATGGGATAAGACGGTATGGAAAAAAAACTAAAAAACCGGTTATTTCAGGATGGTTCGTTTGCGGGGGTGGGTAGGGTGTGGGTACGGTGTGGATGTAGGGCTGGCCTTGCGATGTCAATAATAAGCAATTAATAGGATAAAAAGTGATTCTATCTTGTTTAACAGTGGGCAAAGACTAGGCAACGAGCTCATTTCTGAAGATTTGGGATGGATGCTCAGGCGGATACCATTTTATGGCAAAGGGGGAGGGGGAAACTTTTCGGAGCACACTTTTCCATCTACCCTGGAGTGTGGTAGATAAGTTTATTTACATGTTTTTTTTATGCCAAGTCGTAATCAAAATCGGATAATATCAAAATGCCGTGAGAAAGAGGATGCTGTTAGTAACAAATGTTTAGATCAATATATCTTAAAAACGGTTATGGTTACAGGAAAAAGTTACAGAATCTTTTTTGTTGCAAATGTTCTAAGCTACAAATTCGTCATACAATGTTTTTCTGAAGACGTGACCGTTACTGAGATATTTGGGAAAGGTCACTTTTGGTGACCTTTGACCCCATATAAAAAGTGACGCAGCACTCGGATCGATGGGGACTTTTGACATTTTGTTCAACACGCCAGTACCAAGGTTCACACCAAAATTCAGCTTTCCCCTAATTTTTCCGAAGCAGCATGTTAGATTTCCCCGGACTATATTGAGTATTCTATGAATTGAATTCATCTCTGAAGTTCGACTCCAATTCAAAATACCATAGGTAATCTTAGGCAGCACAAAAGAGTTGTAGATCATATTTTTTAGCTCTAAATCCAAGTAATATTTCATTCTGAACAGCCTAACCCAGAAAACCAACTTAGATTTCACATTACTTATGTGAGGGGACCAAGATAATCTATTATCAATAATTAGTCCTAAGTATTTAGATCTAGCCACTCTTTGTATCTCCTCTCCATGTATTCTGATGTTAAGGCAGATCTCACTCTTATTAATCTGCTTGAATACCATGTAACTAGTTTTACAGGTATTGATTGTAAGCCTGTTTCCCAAAAGCCAGGACCCATAAACAATTAAGTCATTATTTATTTGTCGCTCCAGAAGTTCAGCAGAGTTAGCAGAGTATAGCAAAAGGGTATCGTCAGCATAAATAATATATTTTCCAGTCAGGCCAGAGAAATATAAATTATAAATATTGAGTAAAAATAAAGTTGGCCCTAGAATTGACCCTTGAGGAACACCAATGTTAATTACTCGTTGTTTACTTATTTCATCATTAAACCTAACCAGGATTTTTCTGTCTTTTAGGAAACTACCAATTAAAGCCAGCGTCAAGCCTCTTATTCCAAGTTCGCTTAGATTTTCTAACAAAGTGATATGACTAACTGTATCAAAGGTCTTCGCTAAATCAATAAACAGTGCAGCCACATATTTATTCGAATCAAGTTCACAATTAATAAATTGTAAGGCATCTGTTATTGCTGATGTTGTGTTACTTTTTTGGAAAAAACCATATTGATGTGTATCAAATCCTACACTGTTTTCTATAAACTTAACTAGTCTTTTATTGATAATTTTTTGAAAGCAATTGGCCTGTAATTAGAAGGATCTAAATAGTCACCGGATTTATGAATAGGAACTATCATGGTATCTTTCAGTTCTGTAGGGAATTCACCTTTTCACCAATGTGATTATTAATGATTGCAGAAATATAAGGTGATATCTGAGTAGCGACTAATTTCAAGTTTTCGGAAGTTATTCCATCAGTTCCAGGTGAAGAATTCTTCAATGAGCTAATTATGACAAACACTCCACCAGGATCAGTAGGCTCGAAAAAAAAGACTTTGAATTTAACGGAATGTTCTGCCTCTTAAAATTGTCAACGTTAAACTTCACTTTTAAGTCCTCAATAAGTTTTTCACCTATACAGCTGAAATGATCAACGAGATTATCGGCAGTGATGAGAGAGTTAGATTTGTTTATCTTATTGCCAAACAAGAGTTCTTGATTGATGAATTTCCAAACTCTGCTAACATCACCCTCAGCAGAAATAAGTTGTCTTCTAACATAGTCTTTCTTAGTAATTCTGATCATGGAACATACTCTATTCTTCAAGGATCTGTATTCAGAAGTAAGTTTGGCATCATTTGGATTCATTTTCATTCTTTCATATAACATTTTCTTTTTATCCATTTCCTTAAGGCAACGTAGCACCTCCAAATTTTTAAAAAATCGATTTTTGTTTTTTGATTGAATATGTTAGAATGAAGGTTTTAAAACATGATTTTAATAATATAAAATTGAAATTCTAAAACAAAAAAATTTTATGAGTATATATAGCGAAGCGCCCCAAGATCATTGATTCTATGATTTTCGTTCACTTCGCTATATCGCTACATCGAATTAAGCCAAAGTGTAGACAAAGATAAATGAGTCATCTCCTTTAAAAAAAGCAAAAAATAAGCTAGCCTTGGCAAAAAAATAAAAAAATAGCTGTTAAAGATGTTTCTAAAAAAAAGTGTAGAATCTCCAAAAAAAGGTCCGAAAAAAGTTCACCTGACACTAAAATTAATGAAAAATTTAGCCAGGTATTATGGCCTAACTATACGACGAAATCCTGATTCAGTTGAAAATATGCGCAAGGAAATTTGGGCAGCATATTACCACAAAATTTCAACTGATGAGAACCCTCAACACTGTTATTGTCCTGTTGGAGAAACGGCTTGGTGTAACTGACGCAAGGCGGAGGCAGCGGGTGATAATGCATTAAACAATTTCAAGCATCCTCCACCTTCAGATGATGAGGTACAAGAAATTTTAAAGCCTATTTATAATAACTTATCATCAGAAGATTTATTAAAGCGTTGCTTGGGCAATTTTGCGCAGAATAATAACGTAAGCTATAATTCTTGTGTTTGGAATTTGGCCCCCAAACATACTTTTTGTGGGGAAAACGTACTAAATATGGCTGCAAATATTTCTGTATGTACATTTAATGAAGGATTTATGGCTTTCTTGAAAATAATGCAAGTCATGGGAATTACAATTGGCCAATGTGCGCTGGAACATGCAGAGCATAGAGATGCTGCAAGAATTAACCAGGCGGAAAAACACTCAACTGAGGCATCTAAAGAGGCCAGAACTGCTCGAAGGGAGCAAAAATCTTTAGAAGAGGAGGAGTATGAGCAAGAAGAAGGTGTATTGTATGGTCCAAGCATCGCAGATTAATTTTCGATAAGATTTATTGCAAAAAATATTGAATTTTAACTTTACACGTGATTTTCTCGAAACAACGTTTTTCAAGTTGGCGTGCATGATTAAGAAAAACAATATTATCCAATCGTTTTGAAATTTTAACACGTTAATCTGCACATGTTAATGCTCAGAATGAACTACGGATGAAAAAATCGGCATTAAACTTTTTTAGTTATAGCCGATTTTTGGGGAAAAAAACCTCGATTTTCGAAAAAAACGCCGCCATTTTGTTATTTTTCAACCAACCATTTTTTTTTAGTTCATTCCAAGGCTGCTTTGATGCTGGTCAAAACCCCGTTTTTGTTTCTTTTTAGACTTTCCTGAGGGCAGTTATCATGCACGCTAGGTATTTTTGGTGTATTTTCCAAAAAAATATAACAGGCGGCAGGGGGCCACAAAACATTTTTAACAATTTTGTTTATGTAGTCTAAGACATATAAAGTATGTGTAAAAAGTTTCATTAAGATATGTCTTTTTATTCAATTAAAAACAAGCCTTTGAAAATAACATTTTTTTTTCAATTTGAAGGTGCTATGTCGCCTTAATTAAATCTTCCGTAATCCAATTGTTGCCTCTCTTAGCTCTGATTTCCTTAATAGTCGAAGCCGACTGTTTTGCATCTTGAATAGTAATTATGTTTTTAAAAAAAATTTCACTATGCGTTTCACTAAGCTTCTTTAGTACCGAATCAACATATAGTCGTTTATCTAAAACTGAAATGTTCTTTTTAACTATAGGTTGCAGTTGCTTTTTAATACCAGATGCTGTTATATACAAAGTATGATGATCCAAATCTGGCCATTCTGAGTATTTTACTTTAAAAGCAACAGATTGAGTGTTGACGGTAGTTGTTACATGGTCTAACAAAGTAGCTGAACTTGATGTAATTCTAGTAGGGTTACAATTTAGCAGTACCACATTGTTCATTGCCAACATATTATTATAGTTAACACAGATACTATTGGTTTATGCTAATGGCATCTATATTGGTATCGGCGACAACTATCAAGTTATTAAACCTTTGATGCAAAGCATCCACATATTCAATAAAGTCTTCAGCATCATCATGCTGGGTTCTATAGAATGTTCCTAAGTGGATTGACCGAAGGTCGCATTCAATTGAAATAATGATAGTGTGATATCTACTATCATAATGAAGCAGCTTATGCTGAATCCTTTTATTAATGTATATAGCAGTGCCACCTCCTTGGGCATGATCTCTGCAGTTGTGAATTGCGACGAATCTATATAAGTTGAATAAACCAATCTCATTACTAGAAATCTAAGTCTCATTAAGAATCACTGCATCTAACTTTAGCTTAGAATTACAGAATATCTCAAGGTCCGTAAATTTATTCCTAATGCTTCTAATATTCGCGTAAAATACTTCTGGACTCATATTATTCATGATTATATTTTCGTAGTCAGGTAATTAATTTTTCTTTGAACCAATGTTTTCCTCTTGAGATACTCTGGACATTTTCTGCTAAAGGATGGATGCGAAGAATTGGTACAGCCAGCCAGTGAGCAGTTCGTGCATTTGAGCCTTTGCGAGTTGCAAACAGACGTGCTATGATGTTCTGCACATTTCGCACACACATCTATCTGACTTGAGGTGTGCCCAAATTTCTGGCACTTATAGCACCTACTAACATATATGTCCTCTCTGCAAAAATTAGAAGTCTGTTGTGGACCCAACCGAGTAAGACTTATCAAGAGATTGCTTCTAAGTGTATGGGTCCCCTCCACCGAATCCGTCTTCAAAAGGATCCCACCGTCTTTCAATTCTTTACGGTGTAAAATTGGTACTTTAATAGCCGATGGAGTGATTGTCTCCTTGATTTTATTAAGTGTTTGAGTTGAAGATTGGGGATTATTCGGTCTAATAATCACTCCACCATTATATTTACTAGGTGCTACTGTGCTACTGTGGGTAAAAAAGTTAAGGCACGAACTCATAGTATGAATAAAAACCTATTTTTAATGCGACTTTAATAATAAATGATGATGTTTTCGCATTTAATTAAAAGTTTTGCATGTTTCCTTTAAGACCAATATAAACAAAAACCCGATAACGAAGCAAATTTCACAACATTAACGTAACATTTTTCACTGAAGTATCAAAATAGCGCAAAAAAAGTTAAGGCACAGCGCAGTTTTATCTGAAATTATTTGTAATTCCTGGAAAAAATACCGTTAAATGTACTTAAAATCATGAGAATATGATATTTCTTTATATGTGCAATAGTCTAGCTTGAAAAGTGTTTTGAAAAAGTAATTTTATTGAGGGTGTTGTTAAAAATGAGTGTGAAAAGGAAATCGGTAGGTGCAGAAATCCGTGAATGTTTTTTGCGACGTTGGAAAACATGAATGGCGTATTCTGAGATTGGATTACTAATGGGAAAATCAAGCTATACAGTGAGAAATGTAATAACAAAATATAAATCAACCAAATCGTTGGAAACAAAGCATCGGTCAGAAGAGACTAAAATCTTATCTGAGCGAGGGATTATCAGAAAAATTAAGAAAAACCCTAAACTAAGTGTCCCAGTTTTAGAAATTAACGTGAAAAAACGAGTTGAAACTCAAACTCAATCTATTCGAAATGTAATAAAGAAAACGGGTTTTAAGGGCAGAATGTGCCTAAGTAAACCTCATATTAGTACAAAAAATGAAATTGTTAAGTTACGTTTTGCTGAAGAGTTCGTAAAAAAGCCAAAATCATTCTGGAAGTCCATAATTTTTGTTGATGAAGTAAAAATGAATGTTTTTGGATCTGATGGACGGCGATATGCTCGGCGAAAGCCTAATTCAGAGTTTAGGAGGAATCATACTACTCCCACTGTTAAACACAGCGGAGAGAACATTATGCTATGGAACTGTATGGGGCCATCTGGTCCTGAAAATATAGATTTTGTGAACGGTATGATGGATCAAACCTGTTGCTTGGGAATTCTTAAAAGAAATATTAAACAAAATTGCTGAAAAATTAGGCACTTTATACAATTTTGGTCTGTATCAGGACAACGATCCGAAGCACAATTCGGAGCAATGTCGGCTTTGGGCTATTTATAACTGTCTAAATGCTATTAAAATCCCCCCTCAGTCAACGAACTTAAACCCGATCGAGCATTTATGGCATCATCTCAAAACCAGAGTACCATTGCAAAAGGTAAAGTATAATAAAGGGCTCCAAGATGTCATTATTGATGAAGGGACCAAAATTTCACCCACTTTTTGAAAAAAAAATTGCGAAAAAGCTGCCGAAACGACTGCTCGAAGTGATAAAAATGCATGGAATAGCCACAAAGTATTAGCGCTATGTAAGCTATTTTTTTTTTAATTTATCACTTTAACACAATTGAAATAATTTCAGATAAAATTGCGCTGTCTTAACTTTTTTTGCGCTATTTTGGTGCTTCACTGAAAAATGTTACGTTAATGTTGTGGAATTTGCTTCGTTACCGGTTTTTTTTTATATTGTTCTTAAAGTAAACATGCAACACTTTTAATTAAATGCAAAAACACAATCATTTATTATTAAAGTCACATTAAAAATAGGTTTTTTGTTCTTACTAAGTGTTCGTGCCTTAACTTTTTTTACCCACTGTATACTTGAACCATTAAAAGACCCGACAACAAGACTATTTTTCAGCGACGAAACTAATATATTTCTAAATTCCAAGGGAACACATCCAGCCGAAAATGTTCCGATCTTTGAAAGACCTTTGAAAAGAAGAAAATAATTCTTGGAAGATATAAAATATGGATTCATTAATTTTGGTACTTCGCCCTAATGGTGTAAGGTATTTTTAACGAAATCCATGCTACAATCATTTAAATGGGATTTAGGAAGTTTGGCATAGGTCCATCGAAAGAGGAACAAATGGTATGAAAGAGAAAGAAAGAGAAGGAACGAAGACGAAGAAATAGCAAAAGTAATTAGCAACATTGCAAAAGGATGCAGAAAATGCTTGCCAGCCTGCCTTTGACGAAAATAAGGTGAGCCATAATCTAGCAGACTTCTCGAACGATGACAATCCTGCTCATCCGAAATCATCTGCCCAATAATCTTGCTCCATAGACTTTCCTAGCCGAATATTACTAATAGTAGCTAAATGGCCGGTCCATGGCAGCATTGAGCCAGATTCCATAAGTGAACATTGGCTTGAGTTTGCCAGTATTCGTTGGTTGACAGCATCAATTTTTCTGATGTAGTTTTTGTAGGCTTGATTTATAAAAACGCGACTAACATTGGTCAAATTTTTGTAAAACCAACTGTTTCCCCTTGGGCTTCGAGCGTATTTCAGATTAGAAACTAGGTAGTAATGACGACCTCTGAAAACTACTATGAAGGTGCGATATAGTCAAAATTACTACTCGATAACATCTAATGGCGCAGAGTATCAACAGTGCCTTGAAATGACCGGTATAGGCACTAACTGGGATTATTTCCTTCAAAAAACAATTAAAGCGAACAAATTTGGACAATCATGGCGGCTTAGGGTACGGACAAGACGGAGCGACGAGAGCGTCGAGTCAAGAAACGCGCCGAAATCGGTCATGTCCTTTCAAATGGAAGTGGCCATGTCGAAGCAGCGACCGAAGAGTCGAAATATGATAGTAGCGACGACATCGATTCAAACAGGGGTGTGTCCAATGTGCATGCTATAGCTGCTCCAAAAGCATAGCATAGCATCACTTTGGCAAGTGTCAAAATTCGCAGTAGCTAGATGAAGCAGCTATGGATATTGGACAGCCAAGAGCTGCTACGTAGCAGCTCTTGGCTGCTACGTAGGTCGGTTTTTACACAGCACAACTCAATAACAGATCTCTTCAATTTTTTTCAACTTTAATCTTTGTGCTTACTTGGATCAGCTAAACACTTGCCTTGCATTTTAGAAAATGTATGAAATTTGCGCGTTTTCAGCATACAACTGCAGAAAAAACATTAAAATTTGCCAAACATATTCAAAACGTTTCACTTGTTCCTGGCTTTTGACACCACATCTGTGAAAAAGAGCGAAAAAAAAAACGTTGAAAATATCATGGTACACGATTCAGCGTACCCGGCCTGTAGTTTTTCACACCCACCTTCTAAAAACTCAAGATGAATTGCACTGTGTAAAAGCCTACTTAAAACTCGAGTTGAGTTGAAGTGTTCGAAAGCCCGTATTTAGTTTACGATAGCATTTTTCAAGTTTATTTTTCATCTCCTTTGCCACCAAAGCGCGAAAACCGCTTTTCATTTCGATTTTTAATCAAAAGTGACGTTTGAACAGTATGTCAGCTGTGTACGCACGTCCATTTTGCCTTAAGCCGGCGCCAAACGATGCGGTGAACGTTTGATTCAAACGTTTGCCTCTAATGTTTGAGTCAAATATTAAAAGATCGGCAAGAGACCGAACATGTTCCAGCGCCAACGTTGGACGCTGGACATTGGACACTGATAGCTGGCGCATCGGCCACACGATGCGCCCAACCATCAAGTGCCCAACGTTGGAGGGTGTTGGTAGCATCGTTTGGCGCCAGCTTTAGCTACTTTCTTGCTATCCTCCAGCCTGCGAGCAGCAAATAGCTGCTACCATAGCAGCTATTCCGGAATCTTGGACAACCCGACTGTCAAATAGCAAGCATAAGAAAGTAGCTATTTCGTGACATTGGACAGCCAGAGCTGCTAAAATAGCAGCTAATAGCTGCTATAGCATGCACATTGAACACATCCCCGATTTCGTTGCTCGACTGCTCGGAGAGCTAATGTATGTTGTTTTTCTAAAATGTGTATCGATGGCATACAGTAAGTAGATGAATTGCATTAATAGGTTTTTATTAGGAAATTCCAAAATTTGGGTACATTTTTTACGATTGAACGGTGCAGAATTTGCACACAGTCAATTAGATTTTTACCAGTGATCAGAAAAATCTATTGAATTATATTTATCAGCAGTTTATTGATTTCAATTTGGTGTATTGTGGTGAGAAAAACTCTTCATCCAACACTGAAGAACGCATTGTTTCGACTGCCACTGTGAAATTTCGTTTACAATTTTGCGTCTCGTCGCGACAGCATGAACGCAATTCAATGAGCTGTTCCATGCTTGACTCGACGCTATGCTTGACTCGACGCTATGCTCGACTCGACACTCCCGTCGCTCCGTCTTGTCCGTACTCTTAGAATTGTTAACTACTTTGAAGTTAAAAATATACAAAACACTAGTTTTGGTTGATGTGATGTGACTAGTTGTGGTTGATGAGCGTGAAAGAGGAAGATATCTGGTATTGACAAGAGTCGCGATTATGAAACTTTTTGGCAATTGTGACTGAGATTTTACGTTGCTGTTAAGTCACAGCAACTATAATGGGCCATTTAGACAAGCGTCCATGCGTCCACGCGTCCAAGCGTTTTTAGATTACACGAGTCAAGTCAACTCGAATCCAGTTTTTTGAAGGCGGGGCTAAGGCGATAAGTGGATGGATTTTACACGCTTATAATGATGTTTTTTTGCTCCGTACAAATATATTGGTAACAGAAAATTGTGTATATTTATCCATATGACTATATATACCTACATATATATGTTTGTGTCTAGATATTCAGATGCATTCAATTTTTTCTCGTAATAGTCATGCACGTAAGGATGCAAAATATATATTATCCACATCATTATATAAGAAAATAATCATCCACAAAACATATATTTAAATGATTCATCCACACATGCCACTGAGCGAAAGAAATCATTTTAAAATCTATTGTACATGAATCAGCATACTCCACCTCCTTCGCTTTAGACCCGCCTATATAAACAAAATCAAATTGACTCGTGTAAGCAAAACACACTACATCGCATGGACGCGTGGACGCATGGACGCTTGTCTAAACGGCCCATAAGTGTTACATTCTTAGTCGCAAGTTAGGCGTAATGTTTCGAAACCATTACTGAACGGCGTTGGCAAGGAATAGCAAGGAAAGTGCGATATTATCTGATGGGTGAGAAGGGTATGATGTTGAGGGTTTACGGATCAGCTGGTGCCTGAAAAGAGGCCGCACAAAAAAAGTACGTTTTTCTATATGCAAAAGTGAGAAAAGCATATTCTCGGCCCTGATACAGAATGTGAATGTATGCCTAAAAAGGCCCAAAACCAAATAAGTTCACTTTATCATATGGGAAAGTGAGAATCCACCATCGATCTCGCTTTCAACCATTGTATATGATTTCCGTAATGCTGACTATGAAAATTGTATATGATTTCCGTAATGCTGACTATGAAAGCATTAGACATTATCTTGATTCTATAGACTGGACAAGTTCCATATCAGCGTGTGACTTAGATGACCTTGTTTCTTCCTTCTACAGAATAGTTTTTCACGCTATTAATAATTATGTACCCAAGATAAAAAAGCGTAATAAGCTCTCTGAGCCATGGCTCGATAGTAACTTGAGGCAATTAAGGAACCAAAGAAATAAGCTATACAAGGCAATAAAACAAGATATCAATATCAGTGGGGATTTAAAAAGAAATTACGATCTATTTTCAAATGAATCTTCGGTAAAATCTGGCGAAGTGTATAATTTTTACGTGAATTTAATGGGAGAAAAAATTATTAACGACCCGAAAAAGTTCTTTGATTTCGTAAATACCAAACGAAAAACGACTGGCTACCCCGGTTCCATGTTCAGAGATAAATCAGTTTCTTCTGCTCCACAATAAATTTCTAATTTATTTGCGGATCATTTTCAGAGTTCATATTACGATACTTTAGCCCCGACAACAAATTTAGCAGTTTCCTCTGCTCCAACTGAGCCAACGTCTCTCATCAACAGAATCGTTTTAACTAGAGAAGCAATCGCCAATGCAATCAACGAGCTAAACATCAACAAAGGTCCTGGTCCCGATCAAATCCCACCTTATTTTGTAGTCCAGTGCATCAACCAGCTAATTACTCCTTTATTCATAATTTTCAACAAGTCACTGTCATTAGGCGTCTTTTCATCCTCCTGGAAGTCTTCTTA
This sequence comes from Nemotelus pantherinus, assembly GCA_963978885.1. Taxonomy (NCBI): domain Eukaryota; kingdom Metazoa; phylum Arthropoda; class Insecta; order Diptera; family Stratiomyidae; genus Nemotelus; species Nemotelus pantherinus. The sequence goes on from OZ022263.1 coordinate 494,132, forward strand.
TCTTACGCCTATTTTCAAAAGCGGTGACAAACGATCAGTTGATAACTATCGAGGCATCGCTATTCTCTCTGTGATCCCCAAACTCTTCGAGAAGCTGGTTTGTGATACACTAACACCTATCATAGACCCTCTTCTTAATGAAAAACAGCATGGGTTTCGCAAAGGTAGGTCAACCACCACCAATCTCATGATCCTAGTATCAGACGTTCTCTGTGAAATGGAAAAAGGAAACCAAGTTGATGCGATCTATACTGATTTTAGTAAGGCCTTTGACAGGGTCGACCATCAGATTCTGACACATAAGTTAAGAAACATTGGCATATCTGGCTCCCTTCTCAAATGGCTCATATCCTATATTCCCGATAGAACACAGATGGTTAAATTTCAAGGGGTATTGTCCAAAACAATTTCTGTGCATTCTGGAGTCCCACAAGGCAGTCATTTGGGCCCCCTGCTCTTTAATATATTTATCTCCGATCTATCTCGGATTTTATCTGATATTCCCTATCTCTTCTATGCTGATGACTTGAAAATGTATCACACTATCAAGACTTCCTCTGACGTTGCTTTTGTCCAGTCGAAGCTTGATTCCCTTGAGCAGTGGTGTAATCTGAATAAACTTAATCTCAACGTTGGTAAGTGCCACTTGATAAATTTCTCCCGAAAGAATAATGTTATGGCTTACTCTTACTACCTTAACAACAATGAGCTTAAAATTGTTGATTATGTCACAGACCTCGGAGTAATTTTGGACAAAAAAATGCGTTTCAACCGGCAATATGATGTAGTCTTATCCAGAGCTAACAAGCAGCTAGGGTTTATTAAGAGGCGTGATAAAGAATTCAAGAACATTTGGGTCACCAAGTCTCTATTTACATCACTGGTGCGGCCTTTACTTGAATACGCTTGCATAATTTGGAGCCCAAATTTTGTTACTCACTGTGAAAGACTGGAATCGGTGCAGAAACAATTTTCACTCTTTGCATTGAGAGTAGTGATGGGTCGCTCATGAGCGAGTCAATCAAAAAGAGCGACTCTTTTGAAGGAGCTGTGTGAGTCAACTCTTCAACTCTGAGCGACTCAGCTCTTCGACTCTTTTGAAAGAGCTATGTGAGCCATCATTTAGAATAGCTCCGCACACTTCATACCTTCACTTTAGTGGCAATAGCGATATTGCGGAGCCACTCAAACAACCACCCGACCAAATAAAGCTTATGCATATACACACGGCAATACTTCATTAGACTACCGTGTGTACTTGAAGCGAAATCTATGCTATTCTAAATCTATGAACACGAACATATGTATACGACTATCGTATTGCATAGTGAAAAGAGTCGCTCCGTTGAATGAACACTGTGCGAGTGAGGAATAAAAGAGTCGCTCCGTTGAATGAACACTGTGCGAGTGAGGAATAAAAGAGTCGACTTCGTTGAATGAACACTGTGCGAGTGAGGAATAAAAGAGTCGACTCCGTTGAATGAAGAACTGTGCGAATGATGGATACTGATCGTGTGCGGTTATTGATGGCGACATTTTGTGAACACACAGTATGCGTTTACGTGCGTATATTTTGCTCTGGTTCACGAGTATTTTAGTAGCCAAATGTTGGCTATTAGGCGGTGCATTTCATAGGTAGATTTTAGAGATGAAGCGTATACACTAGAACAGGTTCGTATCGAATATTTTCGTTCTTCAAATTGTTTTTAGGGCAAAAGTAGTTGAAATCGGACAAAATCGGCCAATTTGGGGTTAAGGTGGTTTGGGACATAACGGGCCAAGACCTATTGCTACGATACAAAAATTTCGGTTTTGTAGGGGAGTAAGGGGTTTTTTTGGCCATAGTTTGGCAAAAACTGCCTTTAGGACGCTTTCGATGATTGGAAGTGGTCGGGGAGTACAATAGTGATATTTCAAGAGCAAAAAAAATTTTTGATAGGGGAAATTTTGCAAAAACGTTCATTTTTCCAAAATATTTTTTTTTTACTAGCATGAATTTGGGGACCTTTTTGAATTGTTTCGGGCGAAATTTCCATACAAGTCTGGGAAAAAGCGGCCTAGTTTCGAAAATACGGCAATATGAAATCTGCCGAAAAACCGTCCGGAAAAACTGAAAGTACCACTAAAAGTGCTAAGTAGGAAAAGGTTGAGATCCTTTTAGGGCAAAAGTAGCTGAAATCGGGCAAAATCGGCCAATTTGAGGTTAAGGTGGTTTGGGACAAAACGGGCCAAGACCTATTGCTGCGATAGAAAAATTTCGGTTTTGTAGGGGAGTAAGGGGTTTTTTCGCCATAGTATGGCAAAAACTGCCTTTACGATGCTTTCGATGATTGGAAGTGGTCGGGGAGTACAATAGTGATATTTTAAGGGCAAACAAATTTTTGAGAGAGGAAAATGGGCAAAAACGTTCATTTTTTAAGCGTATACACTAGAACAGGTATATGGAAGAGGTTCGTATCGAATATTTTCGTTCTTCAAAAAGTTTTTAGGGCAAAAGTAGTTGAAATCGGACAAAATCGGCCAATTTGGGGTTAAGGTGGTTTGGGACATAGCGGGCCAAGACCTATTGCTGCGATACAAAAATTTCGGTTTTGTAGGGGAGTAAGGGGTTTTTTGGCCACAGTTTGGCAAAAACTGCCTTTAGGACGTTTTCGATGATTGGAAGTGGTCGGGGAGTACAATAGTGATATTTCAAGGGCAAAAAAAATTTTTGATAGGGGAAATTGGGCCAAATCGTTCATTTTTCCAAAATATTTTTTTTTGATTGGCATGAATTTGGGGACCTTTTTGAGTTGTTTCGGGCGAAATTTCCATACAAGTCTGGGAAAAAGCGGACTAGTTTCGAAGATACGGCAAAATGAAATCTGACGGAAAACCGTCCGAAAAAATTTTGGTAGCAAAATAACGGCAAAATTACAACAAAAACAGAGGCAAATGGAATACGTAGAGCTTAAATTAAAGTTTGATGCTATTACCAGGTGGAACTCTACGTAATCTATGCTTGCGCGCATTCAAGAAGTAAAAGAGCCACTATTAGCCACCTTAGGTGTCCTGAACTAAAATCTACCAACTCCTTCTTCTGATGAATGGAATATTATGAAAACAGCCCCTGATATATTGAGCATCTTCAATGAGGCTACTCTAGAAATAAGCAGTGAGAAAACAGTAACGATTTCTAAAATATATATTATTACATCAACGATTATAAGCTACATTTCAGAACTCTGTCTGAACAAAAATAAAACTGCTGATGTACGCAGTTTTTTAAATGTGATCCAAAGAGAACTTTCAAACAGATTTAAATTATATAAAGAAAATATGTTTTGCCTAGAGAGCGTTCTTTTAGATCCACGATTTAAAAGACTAGCATTTCAAAATGAATCCACGTACAAACTTGCTTGTATACATCTAGTTTCGGTACCCACAGCACAAGGAACGCAAAATTCGCTATGGCGAAAATTTGATGACAAAGTCAATAGTATAAGAACCCAGCAAAGCTATGTAGCTGCAGGCACTAACGAAATGGATAAGTATTTACAACATGTAAATATACCCAGAACTGCTGACCCTCTCAATTGGTGGAAGAAAAAGAAAGATTTACATCCCAGAATCTGGAGATAGTGAATCAACGATTGAGTAGAGTGGCCACTTATATGGAAAGATTTTCAGATGATTTTATGGTTTACTTTTAAATTTATATTATATGCTATATTATATTTTTAAAGTAATGTTATGTTATATTAGATTTAAGCTTATTATTATTAATAAAACAACAAAAAATAGCAATTTACTTTATACTTTTGCAACCATAAAAAAGTTGCTTGAAGTGGCTCTTTTGAGTGGCTCTTAAAGAGCGACTCTTTAAAGTGAGTGAGTTTTACGGAGCTGGCTCACTTCAAAGAGCCATTTTGCCCATCACTAATTGAGAGACGTCTACAATCCACTAGATTTTCATAATATCCCCTCTTATGAGCACAGACTTAAACTTTTAAATCTAACGACTCTAGCCTCAAGAAGATTGGTAGTTAGCGCTTGCCTTACCTTTGATATCATTAATGGAACGGTAAAGATAGGAGCCCTATCGAACAAATTTACAATTAAAAACCAAGCTAGGCGCACTAGGCATACACGTCTTCTGAGGGAATATCAGCACCCCACAGTCTACGGGTATAATGAAACCATTAGTAGATGTTGTCGAGTATTTAACAGTATAAGCCAGCACTACTCTCCAGGTATTTCCAAATATACCTTCAAAAATAACTTGACAAAGGCTTTATTAACATCATAGTCCAGCTATCACCCTTCCTTAATTGCCTGAAGAAAATATAAGTTAAATGTTTTCATTATACTTTAATTATAAGATTTAATGTTTTATAAGATTTAATGTTTTATTGTCATAAGTAATATTATGTTTCTGTCTTAATTGCATAGATAAATGTTGTTTTTTTGATGCCTTGCTTGGCAAATAAATAAATAAAAGCATATTCTCGGCCCTGACAATCGACCAATGAGAGGTGAGATCCCATCAAGAAATAATAAACGCAGCGAACATTCGCTACCAATAACCAACATTGTCGTTAGTGGATGGCATAAACGCAACAGAGATGTTCTTTTTATTCGCGAAAAGGTATCGGAAATAGTATGCCACGTCAATTGTCTTATGCCGACCATTTTAATACACAGACTAGGTTTTAAGAAAATTAATATTGCGTAAAACGCCAATCGTTAAAAAGGTGTTTTTGCAAAGTATATGTAAATTGCCTAGTGGGAATGAAAGAACGTATCTTATCGTAGCATTTCCGCTGGCGGGGTATTTTTTGTACTGTTTTAATTTTCAAAAACGGGTACTGCTATCTATTTTTCGCAATTTGTAGGATAATGTCGTAATTTACAACGCAAATCACGTCTTAATTATTAGTCTATATGCTCTGGCGTTGCTCCAAACTCGAACCAACGAGGTAACGACGAAGTCGCTGATTCGAAACATTGGTTTCGTTGTAGGCGCAACCTTAGGGATGGAAACTTATCCAGCCCAAAATTTTCAAAATTGTTAGTCGGAAATGGTTTGTGATCTTATACAGGCGAATGATTTAATTTTACGAAGAAATTCACCTGTTTTTTTGAGACGAGTAATTTGTGCTGTTTTGTTCTGCATGCTGTTTTTCCAGCTTTTGAAGTGGTGTTGGTATGTTTGAAGGCTTTTTGTGAAGACATTGCCACCACATATAGTTTCTCTTTGCTCCATTTATGTACAGCCATTTGTTCCTCGACGCCTGGTCCACTTTTATGGACACTGCGGTAGATCGTTCGTTTCGGCATTATGTCAACGTCGTGAGGTTATTTGGTTACACTTAATGAGGACGGTGATCCTCATGCTTATCCCGGCATCACAGATCGCTTTTCTACCTCCACGTAATTAACGTTGAATGGCCTTGAATGAGATCCAGCTGCTTTTATTTGGCTTTGTACATTGGTCATAGTCAGTATTGTCAGTCTAATTAGTTTTTCATAGCCGTGTAAAGTTTTACTCTGGATATGCTATCCTAGGAGACTTTGAAGTAGATGATAAAAAACAGCTTCAGGTCGTATTCTAAAAGCGTTCCTATCAACGGTGACAAAGGGAAAATGTGATCTGTTGCTGATTGGCCTGAAGTGAAGCCTCACTGGTATGGGCTGACTACTTTCTGAGCGAATGGGTTTATCGGGCTTACCGGGATAGCAGAGAACATCTTTACATCAGGATGATATGGAGGCTTCAATGTGGCTAAAGGAAGCAACCAAAGTATCTTTAAACATCTTTTTAGCAAACGAGCGTAGATTTTTGCAACTTAGAAGATCAACCTCTAAACCGGATCTAAACCGAACTCTCTTAGGGCTTTATACAGTTCTACTCTCGCTATGCTATCATAGGCGGCCTTAAAGTCTATAAATAGATGGTACAGTGGAATGTTGAATTCCAGACATTTTTCCATCGTCTGCCTGAGAGTAAAGATCTGATCAAGTGTTGATTTGCCTGGGGATGAGCCCACATTGTTATTGTCGGATGATGGCTTTAGCGTATGGGGCTATCAGTTCTTCCAGGATAGAGGAGAGTATCTTATAGGAGGTACTCAGCAATGTTATACCCCTATAGTTACTGCACATTGTTACATATCCTTTCTTATGTATGGGGCATATTACGCCTTTGCGCCAGTTTTCTGACATCTCTTCACGCTCCCATACGTGCAATATAATTTCATGGATTGCTTGGTGTAATGTAGGCCCTCCATATTTAATCAGCGGTCGGCTCCAAGGGTTTGTTAAATTTCAACTGACTTATGGCTCTTCGTACCTCTTCTATGCTTGGTGGCGGCAGCATAAGGTCGTCTTCTTGCATTGGTGGAGCCTCCAATTCTTCGTTGAGCTGACTGTTTAGCAATTCACTCCAGAATGCCTTCAGGATTACCCTCTAAGTGCAGCGTGGTGTGTACTGCGCCATGTTTCGGTATGCAACATTCTTACACTCAGAAAAATTTCATTTAATAGAATCAAATTTAAATCAAAAGTTGAAACACTTTTAAATAAAAAACGAATCTTATTTGAATTCCACTTTATTATAAAAATGTTATTTTCATTTCAAAATTTTCATCATTGAATGAAAAATGAAACATTAAAACAAACAAGACACACTTTGATACAGCGTTATTGAAATGAGATCAGATTATTTGAATTAAAAAGAAACGTATATGGCGCCAAATCATATTTGAAAATTTTTGATTTGGCGTCATATACGTTTCTTTTTAATTCAAATAATCTGACTTCATTTCAATAACGCTGTATCAAAGTGTGTCTTGTTTGTTTTAATGTTTTGTTTTTTCATTCAATGATGATAATTTTGATATGAAAATAACATTTTTATAATAAAGTGGAATTCAAATAAGATTCGTTTTTTATTTAAAAGGGTTTCAATTTTTGATTTAAATTTGATTCTAAAAAATTTTAAGTGGTGAAATTTTTCTGAGAGTACGTTCAGTCGCTAGTTTGCATTCATCCTCAAACCAGTCGCTCCGATCTTTGCGACTACTGCCTAAGATGCCGTCAGCAGTACTAATAACAGTATTCTTAAGGCCTGTCCACTTCTCACCTACACCCGGCATCCTGGCCCCAGGCATAGCTTAAGAACTATACATAGCTCGGAAAGTTCGTGAATTGCGATACAAATTGCAATATTTCCGCACTGATTGCGAGAAGTAGGTAGCAATATCCAAGTCCCAGTTGAAAAAAAGATACAAATTACCTCGCCAAGATAAGACACGCCCCTTTTATACAATCAGATATGTTTCTCATTCCCACTAGGCAATATTCATGTGCTTTGCCAAAGAGTCTATTTTAACGATTGGCGATTTATGCAATATTGATTTTCTTAAAACATTTTCTGAATTTTAAAATGGTAAGCGATAAGGTTGTTAACGCGGAATACTACTTTCGATACCAGTTGGCGAGTAAAAAGAATATCTCCGACACTTTTATGCAACCCAATACAGAGAATTTCGTTTGTTGCCAGTGAAAGTTCGCTGCGCTTAATGTATATACATTCTCATCTGTCATTTGAGAGTATGCTTTTCTCACTTTTGCATATGATAAAGTGAACTTATTTTGGTTTTGGTTCTTCTAATCTGCCAACTGATGGTAAATCCTTCACTCTCTGCAAATCTGTTTCATCAGGCAAATATCGCAGAATACCGTTCTTTTCATGCTATTTATTAGTTCTTATGCTATGCCCCAGGTCTTACTCTCCCTCCATCGAGCTCTTCGCGGGCGAGTTCTAATGCAAGACCAAAGGTGTTTCTGGTATTTTCATTGCTACAGTATAAAGTATAAACACGCCAGTATAAATTTCGTTATCGAATGTATCTCAGGCAGCCAGGTTTCAGATAGGCATCTTATGGCGTCAGACGCAATAGTTGAGCGAATTTTAAGTTCATGGACTTTGGACCTCAGCCCCCGAACGTTTTGATAATAAACTTTGAGACAGTGCCTACGTTCTAAGTATGATTTCTCTTCACCGATCTTCGTTGAAAATTTCTAGAAAGTGTTTTTACACTCTTTGACAAAACCACCAGGGGGCCACAAATATTTCTTCAGTAAATCTGAAGTTCCAAATGTGACAGTGATGAGGAATACGATGCAGAATCTTACTCATTGACAACGAAGGAGTGTATCCGACACTTTAATGTAAACTAAGACTGCGTCGGCAGTGGTTTTATAAGAAGCAAGGGAGTGAAGATTGGGACTCAGATTGTCTTCTAGACGGCTCAGGCTGACTCAATACACGAGCATAAGATGTCTGTGTTAGCACAGGGGATGATGCACAAAGAGTCGAAAGGCTCACTCTGTCAATAACCAAATTCATCATAGGTACGATCACGGTCTCGAGAGCATGCTGTTGTAGCTGGTTTTGCAGCTGTTGTTGTTGCAGTGATTGATGTTGTTTTTGTTGATGTAGTCGCTGCTGCAGAGTTTCACGCTGGTCGCATGTGAGCATCTGAGACACAACACGTTGTGGTTGTTTTTGATGGTACCACACCACGGGTTAGAGGTGTGGCCTCTGGAGAAGATAGAGGAGATACCAGTTGATCGTTACAAGATAGCAGTTGTTGTTGAACAATCGGGCAATCTTCCGCATGATACTGGTCATCGGCAAGTGCCGATTGAGAGTCTGAAGGTTGATCGATCCTAGCAACTAACAATAATGAATTAATGTCACCACAGACACTCTCAAGTCTCGAGTCCAGACAAGAATATTCTTCAAAAAGTTAGCCAACTACACATTTAGTTGACTTTAGGCAGTTAACAAAAGATACAATTGAATTGGCTTTGCAACGAGAGCGAAATCAATATACACCAGAGCAGGTTCGTCTTACAGCCTCTGCGACAGGGGCATTCACTCCCGGCACATGTCGAATGAAACCATAGCCCGCAAAATCCCACACAAATCACGTAGTGAGATTTATTGTCGATTGCCAGAAGATCATTCAAATAATGGAGGAGGACGAAATCATCTTGAACTGCATTTCCATATCTGACGAGGCCCATTTTGATCCAAGCGGCAATGTTAACCAACAAAATTGTCGAATATGGATTGACTTTAACCCACAGATACTCCATAATACTCCACTTCACCTTACTGCGCACGATATTTTCTTGCGAGGTTATTGCAAACAGGAAGTTTACAACACAAGCCCAACAAATTTGAATGATTTACAGCAATTCCTTCAAACTATAATTGAAGCAATTCCCGTTAAAACCCCCCAGGTAGTAATGAATAGCATGTTGATAAGATGCCGCATATGTGTCATCGAGCTTGGAAGCCATTTAAATTCAATTATTTTAAAAAGCCAATAAGAAATCATAATAATAATTTATTACTTTTCAAAAGAATAAAGAAAAAAAAATGGATTATGTGAGTTCAACAAATTATTATTTCTTCATGTAGCAACATTCATCTGCCACCCTGTATTATTCGTATGAACAAGGTCAATGTAGTGGTTTCAATGAAACTGACTATCTCAAATTGCTACGAAAGTGTGACGCAACAGAAAATAGTTGTTTATAAGTGAGTACGCAACGTCAACGTCGCTGTTGCATTACGCAACATGGCATCGGCTCTGTTACGACGATGTGCTATCAATAAATCACAGGTCACTGTTAAATCTTTCGAACCTTGCGAATTTCGAAGGATTGTTACACACTACTCCTGGAGCAACATTTCGAGATGTCGCTCCGACTTGAGATTTGCATCGGTCACAGCCACCCGGTCGCCGAATCGACACATTTACATCTGTAAATTTTTCAAAGGTCGCAATGGTCAATTGCATGCTATGAAAAATCAACATTTCATGAAGCAAGAAAGGCGGACCTCGATCTTGAGCAGGAAAAGCTTCGACATCATTGAGTGGGCAAGTGCGACCTAGAGACAAACTGCCAATTGTTTTGGGACCACGACGACTGAAACGGCGGCAGTAGATCGTGCAAAACACTTGAAAATGTGCTAAGCGGGCATAAATAAACATACAAGTTCGGTTGACCTAGTTTGCATGCTTTGCAAATCGCCAAGCGGCTTTGAAAATTGCGAACAACAAGACGCCAAGCTGAAGCGACAGCAGCCAATTTGTCACGGCAGCAGCAGCTTGAAAGCTCTTGGTCTCTTTCTGGCATATCTTTTTTTCAGACAGGTATTAACACCTAATAAATACCACATCTGAAGATGTATACTGTATTTGAAATGAGTGAGTCGCACTAAAGCGCCGGAAGCACGCCAGGTATGCGTGCAGTTTTGTGCGAATCACCTACATAATGTTGGCCGGATCGACGCGATTGCGCAGGATGCAAGTTTGCTGCACCGTACGAAACACTGATCGATCTAAAATTGGGCGCCTTGTCATTCCGCACATAGATACACAATACAAATCCACATCAAATGGCTGTGTTGTGTTCAATTATGGTGTTTGTAAATTTTCCACTAGTAGGAAGGCTTACAGCAGCTGTTTCAAACCGTACGACGATCGTGAAAGCTTTTGTTTTGATGGAACGATGCAACATCGAACATTTCTAATGAATTTGTTTTGTAACGTGGGCGTGGTAATTATCTGAACTCAAATCAAATAACCGTTACCATTATTCGAGATTCAGTCTCTCTCAACTTCATGTTCAGCATTTTGTGCTCTGTCTGTTGCGGTGAATTGATACAAACGCATTAAAAAATTCCATTAGGCGATCACAGCTTATATTAGTGCTTGCGTGTAAGTCACATACTGATTTGTTTACAACATCATTGATTAGCTGAGTATCGAGCGATGTTAGCCCCAAAGCTTATTCTTGGAACTCTTCAAAGTATTTTCACTTAAACATTTGACTGTACCAAATATGAAATACGATATCATAAAGAAGAGATTCGATGAATCATCAAAACAAACAGCGACTCAGAATAAAGATTTTCAAATTGTGTTTAGGTCAATCGATAAGATATTCCACCATCGGCATTATTTCTAAGAATTGATAAAGCGCGTCAAAGCAAGTGGAAAGATCAAGTGAGAAGAATATGTACTAATAACCGATTTGCAGAAGTATTAAATTGTGATTAACCCCACATCAAAAAGTCTCCGGTTTGAAAAGCTTTAGAGCCTCTATACTTTGTCTATGATATTGTAGAAAAGAAGGGAAAAGTTGAACACAATTTAATACTTTTATAAGAAATTATTAATCGTTGGATAAAATGTGCTGATGACAAAAATTGTCGCAAATAAATAAAAAATCAATGATCTCCCATTTTGCAAGTGGTCAAATCAGAAATGGTGCACGTTATCGAAACCAGTTAGTTAAAAAAACAATTTGTGATCATCTCGCAATTAGAAACAATTGTATTTAACTGATCTGTAGTTTATTGTTCCGCCAATATGAAAATATTTTTGCTTGCCAATTTTCAGCTGCGTCGAAAATACAGAGGAGAGCATCTTGCCAGATGACAATCGTGTTTCCTTTTACTGTGACTGGGCCTCCGCTATTCAATGCGTTATACCGTCTTTTTTGCGTGCAGGTATGTAATGATGAACCAAAGATTCAAAAAGCAAAAATGCTGTTGCATTTTCATTTTGCGACCCATCCTGAAAGCGCCTGACGGGCTCGTGAATATATCAACTTTTTTTTCGTGAATATATTGTTGTGTTGTTGCCACCAACAACACAACACCTTTCGTGGGTTCGATATTCTTCACTTTCGTGAACAACAAAACACTAATTATTCTTTTATTAACACTAAATTCCATACACTTCACTGATCGCACTATTATAATTTCGCGTTAAACTTTCACACTTTATCGCTTTAAATTAACCGCGCCCGGATACACTAAAATCGCTGTATCGCTTTTCACAGTAACAGCCTTTTTACTGTACACGCTGTCTACTAACTATCGCGTTGTACCAACTATCGCATTGTACAAAAACTGTGTACCAACTTTCGCTACTAACTAACTGCTAGCACCTCTCGCGGCGGTATTTATAGTCGTGTCGCATGTGTCTTGGGTTCTCGAAGCCTCCTGGAAGGCTATTGTGAACGTCCGTTACCATGTGAGATCTGATTCATGGTTTGGGTTCTGGAATGTTCCGCTTTTGCTTTCTAGAGGGCTCTATTGCGTCTTTGTCTGTAGATTGTTATTGTTTGAAATACATGTATGAGATACAGGTATGAGATACATGTATGAGATAAATGTCGAGTATTTCTCGCCATTTCTAGCTATTTCTGGCGCCGCCACAACGTCATACGCTTCCTTTGGCGTGCATGCAACAATATCAACCCTAGATCCTTCAGCAGGTCGCATAGCTAAACTGCCAGAGAACCTAAAAAAAACTAGCAATTTCATCTAATCATCGAATTCCTGCCCTGAACATAAAAAACATCTCCTATTCCTGCAACTGATAATAAACTTTTGCTAAAGGTCAAACATATTTGTCTCTATGAAATATCGGAAGAGAAAATAAATTGACTTGTTCTCCAAAGTAAACCAATATAGCAACAGATATTAGCGGCATTCAATCAAAACACTTATTAGAAAATTTCATCGCTATCCAAGCCTTTAAAGCCTTTGTCTAACTTTGGCCACTTTCAACTGATAGATCTGAGGCATAGGGCAAATAACTCTCGAAATATCGATTTTTGACAATAAATAGAAATGTATCTAAATAAAATAGTCTTTAAATAAAAATATTCGAATAAAATTACTTTAGTAACCTTTCTCTGTGCTTGTCCTTGAAGCGAGTGAGAGTTTAAGTTTGAACAAATATTAGTCTGAGAAGATCAGAATTCTTGGAATTCAAGCATTTACAACACTCGCAAGGCATTTGGACGAACTAAAGCTTCTTCCGCTTACCTAATATGGCTTCAGAGAATCACGTTTCATCGAAGATGCATTTTACAAAGAAATCAAAATATTAATATTATTCCAAAAAGCTTTTGGCGCTATAGATCACTGTTTACTTTCAATAAAAATCGAATGAACTAATGACCAAAGCAACTGTTTGCTAATCTTATGTCATTAATGCTGCATTTGGGCGAAACAGATCGTAACATTGTGCGGGCGTGTAAGATAACGCAAAGGAAAATCTGAGCCTTGATTAATGTACCCAGGAGTGAACGAAATAACGCAAAAACATCTAGTCGATTATGGACACTTAAATTACGACTTCTTTATTGTAGACTTTGTGAAATTGATAGGCCACGTTATCGATCTCGAGTATTATATGCTTTTTCTTAAGAGTCACGGGATGGAAATTCGGGGAAGTGCTGCGATGATAGTTGGCATTTCGCATAATTTCATTGAATCAATATCGCAGCAAGACGAAGCAGTGGGTCACAAACTAGCACTTCATGAAACCTGACAGTGGATCATATCTGTCATATGACAACGTGTAACATCGAGTTTTTTTGCGGAGAAACCAAGGATTAATCTGGAGACGAAGAGGAGCCACTTAACGGAGAATGGGGAGGAAGGCGAGAATATTCAAATTCCAGAAAAGTTTGAAGGTATCCAAAGGAAACAATTATGGTTAACGGTCGATCGAAGGGCAGTTTGGGATTTTGGATTAAATAATCAAAATTAATCAATACCCAAATCATTTTATTTTCCGTCTAATGCGAATAAAATAGCTGGTCTGACGTAAACAAGTTCAAAGTAAATTAATTGTTGGCAATTTCACAAATGACTGTGATACATGTTTTCTTTTTTCGCTAAACATACTTTTAAAATTGTTATAAGTTCAGATTCATTGATGTTGGGGTGTAATTCCCTATACATATATTTTTCAGAATTTATTAAATTTATTTATCATGTTTGTTATATTTTTATTTATTTATTTATTAAGTTTGTCTTATACAGACTAGTAATATTTACATTAAAAAAATGAAAAACACACAAACAAATCCATCAAATTGGAGTATTTTTGATTAAGCTCTTTTTCAAAGCTGGTAAACATATGTTAAAGTCGAAATTGTGGTAAAAACTGCTAAAATTTCTTTTTATGCACGAAACGGGCTCATTGAAGGCGTAGTTGGTCTGATAGGAAGGCCAAATAGAGTTAAAAGGTGTTCAGAGGAAATACAGTCCTTGAGCAGATGAGAGAAAGGAGATGAGAAGACAGTTTTGAAATTTTCTCGTCTGTTTTTAAGCGTATCCATGGAGAGTAAACTAAGTCGAAGGAAGAGGATCTGACCAAGCAAATTCACGTAAACAAAACCGTAGAAATCTTTTTTGTTTGGACTCGATAAGGTCCACATACAACTGCTGATAAGGCACCTTGACTATGCAGGCATCCTCGAGTATCGGTCTAACTCAAGCACCAAAATAGTATCTAAGTTAGATGTATGTCACGAAATTCTTTAGATCGCATCCTCACAAATCCTGGAGTAGATGAAACTTTCATTATGATGGCGTTAATATTATCGTCTAAAGTGAAAGTATTATTTTTTTACCTCCTCTCTTCCACACTCTCTCCATCACTCAATCAAAACTCCTCGACATATGACATTTTCTTACTTCTCAGACAATTATATATTGGTATAAGGGAAAGCAATTCAGTATACACTACTGTGTTCAGATAATAGGCGTGTGATTTTGCTCCTCTATCCAGCAGAGAACTGAAGAGAATTCCTCATTTGTAGTTCACGTGCTGAACTATAGATGTGCTGATAGAAAAAAGAAAAGCTCATGAGAAGTTGTCTTTTTTTCTGTGAGGTGGCTTTGGGTTTTTCATGATTATGTTGAATGTTTTGGTTGTTAGGAAGCTATAAATCGCCCAAAGACGACATTGCTCCGAATCGCGCTTCGGGTCGTTGTCCTGATACAGGTCAAAATTGTATAAAATGCCTAATTTTTCAGCACTTTGTTTAATATTTCTTTTAGGAATACCCAGGTAACACGTTTGATCCATGGTACCGTTCATAAATTCTATATTTTACAGGACCAGATGCCTCAATACAGTTCCAGTGGGAGTAGTATGATTCTCCTTAAACTCTGTATTAGGCTTTCGAAAACATATCGCCGCCCATCAGATCCAAACAGATTAATACAAAAATTATGGACTTCCAGAATGATTTTGGCTTTTTTACGTACTCTTTAGTAAAAGGTAATTCCACCAATTCATTTTTTTTTTTTACTAGTTTAAGGTTTTTTCGGCACATTCTGCCCGTAAAACCCGCTTTCTTTACTACATTTCAAATAGTTTGCGTAGACTACCTTTTCAACTCGTCCTCTCATATCAATTCATAAAACTGGGCCATTTAATTAAGGGTTTTCTTAATTTCTCTGAGAGTCCACTTTTTTTCACGCTCAGATAAGATTTTAGGCCATTCTGACCAGTGCTTTGTTTCAAACGATTTTTTTTATTACATTTCTTACTTTATATCTTGATTTTCCCATTAGTATTCCAATCTCAGAATACGACATTCATGTTTTCCAACGTCACATTTGCGGATATCTCCACTTACCTAACTTTCCTTTTCACACTAATTTTTAGTAACATCCTCAATAAAACTTTCCAAGCCAGACTGAATAGAAATATCATATTTTCATGACTTTAAGTACATTTAACGATATTTTTTTGCAGAAATTACAAATTTCAGAAAAAACTGCGTTGTCTTAACTTTTTGCGCTATTTTGGATCACAAGTGAAAAATATTAACGTAAAATTTTTCACTGGTGATCCAAAATAGCGCAAAAAAGTTAGTTTTTTCTGATATTATTTGTAATTTCTGCAAAAAATATCGTTAAAAAATATAATATTCGATTCCCGTTTTTCGATATTGTTCTTATAGTAAACACACAAAACTTTTAATTAAATGCATAAACATCATCATTTATTATTAAAGTAGCACTAAAAATAAGTTTTTGTTCTTACTAAGAGTTTGTGGTTGAAAGTTTTTTACCCAGTGTAGGTATATACATGTGTACATGTTTATCAATTATCTAGTTGACCCACAAACCCTATCATCACTTATTGCCCTTGACATATTGACTGCTTTTCAACCAGATCCTTCTCGACGCCAGCAAAACAGATTGTCGCGTGCTTTCCTACACAGTCATCCAATGGAAATTGTCACACATGTATATGCCTATAATAGCATCTACAGACGACGAACATGTTCGTCAACTTGGTTCGTCCACTTGGTGCGAAAACTTCGATACAGACGTTCGCACCAAATGCCGCACATCAGTACATTGCGCATCAGTTTGCACTGAATTTCAATGTTCACGCACATGTTTGCGAACCTGAGAAAAGGGTAAGTGCTTACCTGCGTACAACAACAATTGCACGTGTTCGCTCGCCAAGTTGACGAACCATGTTCGTCGTCTGTACATGCTATAAGCAAACACTGTCGCTCTTGTTCTTGTTCTCCTTCGCAACATTTCCACGCACGACATACTCAACCCTATCGATTGCGTGACTCTCGACAACCCAATCCAAACCTGTTGGAAACAGATAAGCCGGCGCGACTCGGCTTGTCATCATAGTTTGATAAAAACAGTCGTTCACCAGGCACACGCGCGGATTTCCAATAGTCAACCAGCAGTATTGAGGCAAAACCAAGCACACGAGCAAGAATCACGACGGCGACACGGGGAGATGTAAAATTAATTTATTAGCAATGACCTTGGACTGAATTTGCATTTACCTATGCACATACACCTAGCCATGCAACGATAGAAGCTTTTGGGTGTCCGAAGGGTACGTGATCAGAGGCGGCAGCAGCAGCTGCAAAATTTCTCGCAAACCAAAATCCCTGCTGCATAGTGACAAAGCATCTGTGGATTGTCGAAAGAGTTGCCCGCTGTTCTTGTTTTCCGTTGTTTTTTCCGAATATATTACGATGGACATGTAATTTGCGCATATTCGCAGCTTTAGTAGATTTCCTACGAAAGCTTTCCATTACGTGTTGGGTACTTTTCTGTTTTTCCCCCCCCATTTTTTTCACAGTTGGTTGTTGCAATGCTTCTAAAATTGAGTAGAAAGTAGTAATTAACCAAAATTATGATGGAGAAACACGTTTAAAAAAAAAAAAAAAATTTTTAAATTTTTTTTTATATTTATTTTTTAATTTAAAAATTAATTAAATTAATTTAAATTTTAAATTAATGTCACATAACAGTGAGAATAAATTTTGCTCTATTTTTGACGTCTTACCTTTCCGAAGCTTCAACGCAATTTACAATTAAGCAATTATTTTACAATTTATTTTACAATTATTTTACAATTTATTTTACAATTATTTTGCAGCAGGCCTCCCCAACAACACATTAACTTTTGAAAAACTCATTCTGCCACATAAAAATGGGAAAAAATTTAAAAAAGAAAAAAAAATATTTTTTTTTAAATGCATTTTCCCATCTCAATTTTTGTGGAGTAACACTTTTTAACCCATTTCGAGCAGTTTTCATTAAAAAAATTAAAAAAAATGGAGGGAAAAAAACAGAAAAGTACCACAATTTATTCTCACTGTTATGTGACATTAATTCCAAACTTAAATTAATTTAATTAATTTTTAAATTAAAAAATTAATTAAAAAAAATTAAAAAATTTTCTTTTTTTAAATGTGTTTTTCCATCATAATTTTGGTTAATTACTACTTTCTAATCAATTTTACAAGCATTGCAACAACAAAAAGTGAAAAAAAATGGGGGGGGGGGGGGAAACAGAAAAGTACCACGTGTTGCATCATCAGTCCAGCTGTATGGCTGTGCCATTTCGTTTACATGACAACTTGCATTGCTGGTAGTGGTGTGGCGATTGGAGCTTGGTAAATAAAAATTATGACAAAAAAGTGGTTTTTGCAATGATGCACACATGCACATCAACTTACAAAATTTATCCAAGAGAGCCGAGTTGAAGTCAAGTAAATATGTATTTGAACATTTGCAGGTAAATATGTATTTGAACTTTTACAATTGCTGCTCCGAGGAAAGTTTACAGTGTTGGCCGTGAAAAGTTAGGATGCAGTAAAAGAAAAGGTGTGTTCGCGTACTTTCAGTCACTGAATTTTACTGAATTTTCCTGAATCATGTGGTGGGGGAAATTCATGAAAAGTACGAAAACGCTCTCATTGGATTTCCTGAAAATTGACAAACAAAAGTGTCAGTTGTCGGTTTTTGGGAGAACAATAGTGATTATAAAGTCATCCTAAGCGATGATAAATTATCGCCACAAAAATATTCGTCCTTCATAATAACATTACACCAAAAACCGTTTGACAGTTTTCAGTATTTTTCAGTAGCTCAGACTCTACTGAAATTTACTGAAAGAGGGGAAATTTTCAGTATTCAATAAAACAGAGTACAAAAACGGCTTCATTGCAATTAATTGCAATTAATCGTAGTACGCGAACAGACCTAATTATTTAATATTTCGATCGTGAGACAATCGACCGTATTTGATATCCCCGAAAGAAAATTGATTCGAACACGTAACTCTAAGTGCTTGATTTTGTTCGAAAATGAAATCTTCCACTCTTTAGAAAAGTAGAAATATGAATTTACTTAGCCTTTTCGGTGTTATGCCTAGTACTATACTCAAATCCTATACAAAAAGAGCTTTTCAATTCGTCAGTAAAGCTCTTTTGTATGGGATTTGACCGTTGAATTCGTTTCGCGAAGAGTATAGTACTAGGCATTATATGGAAATTATTACATTAAAAGGCCCATTGGAAATACATCAGATTCGGTCGATACTTCATATAGCCCAGTGAAATCCGACATAAAAAAGGCGAAACTTCGGAAACTTCGGAAAACTTAGGGGAAAGCTGAATTTTGGTGTGAACCTTGGTACTGGCGTGTTGAATAAAATGTCAAAGGTCCCCATCGATCCGAGTGCTGCGTTACTTTTTATACGGGGTCAAAGGTCACCAAAAGTGACCTTTTCTAAATATCTGAGTAACGGTCACGTCTTCAGAAAAACAATGTATGACGAATTTGTAGCTTAGAACATTTCCAACAACAAAGATCTGATAATTTTTTTTGTAGCCATAACTGTTTTCGAGATATATTGATCTAAACATTTGCTACTAACAACATCTTCTTTCTCTGATTTTGATTTTGATTACGACTTGGAATGTTTGTGAGTTTGTTTTTCTATGTTTAAGAGGCGCATGAAAAAAAACATGCAAACAAACTTATCTACAACACTCCAGTGTAGATGGAAAAGTGTGTCACACCAAAATTCAGCTTCCCCCTAATTTTTCCGAAGCACCATGTTAAATTACCCGGAATAATAGCTACTTGGCTATATTAAACTGACGCCAGATGTAGATTTTGGCCTTTTTCAAAATCATTTTTGAAGCTGAACTAGAAATCGTGGTGAAGACGTGAAGACGACCTACCATCAACGGCTTTAACGTTTCAAGACTATGCACCCTTTGCGTGCGAGGTGAATATCAGCCTCATATACATTCATATACCTGCGGAAGAGTCTGCTGACAACGAAAAGGAAGCATACTACGCAAGGTATGATGTAAAATTATCCATGGAAATCTGAGCAAAAATACGTCGGACGCCGGCATTCAGGCACCCACAGTTTGCATGGGAACACCAATGACTATGAACTTCGAGTCATCGAGCCAGCAGCCTCGAAGGAATTGGTTTTTGTGACTACAGGTTAATGCGTAAGGCCACCTGGGTACCGCTCATAATCAGACAGACCACGTGTTGACCACTATCTTGTTGGCATGGTTTTCCGAGCGCGGATTCCTTTACATGCACGCATCACATTCTCTAACTAGGTTCGAATTAATTCGGCTGTCTTATGACGTAGATGAAGCCTATATGACACTACATTAAATAGCTCATTAAAAAATTCATTATTTATACGAACCAAAAACAGAGCAGAATCGTTTTGGAAGTAGAGACAAATGGATAATGTTTCCAAAATGGCTACCCATTTTTAAAGTGTCTGCTTATATAAAGCCAAATAAGAGCGAAATATTTTTCTGAATTTGCCAGTGTTTTCTTTTTTCGTTAACACTGCTGCATTAAGCAAATAAATACTTGCTATGTATGCCGATCGCGAATAAACATACAATTTTATTTCAAATATACTCGAATTTGACACACCCAAGTATTTGTCTGTCAAAATTCAGCTCCTGGCAGCTGAATAATGCAAAGTTGATCGCATTATTATGGCGTATCGCATTGACTATGACCTTAGCAATCGAAAATTTTGCATTATTGGCATGTAATGCTGATTCGCTTATGAATATACACACTCTAAACTCATTATTAATTGCATTATTAATATAGTCATAGTGTCATAACACTATGAGAATTGGGTGAACATGCCTCAAGAGTACTGTCATTAGTTCTGCTAACGCTATCTGAGGCAGTAGTCGCAGAGATCGGAGCGAATGGTTCGACGATGAATGCAAACTAGTGACTGAGCGTAAAAATGTTGCATACCGTGCAACGCAGCAATATTATAGAACGCGGGCACGCAACGAGGAATGTGAAGAGCTCAGAAGAACAGCGAGAAGACTTCACAGGCAAAAGGAAGCAGCCGATGAGAAATACTTTCATCTATGCAATAGGAAGAACTTGATAGCGAGGTTCGCACCAGAAGGGGAAATCCCACCAAATAGCCCCAAACATGACGCAGTACAGCCCCGCTGCGCATCAGTACACTTTAATGAATTGCTAAATAGTCAGCTCACCGAAGAATTGGAAGCTGCGTCAATCCAAGAAGACATTATGCTGCTACCATCAAGCAAAGAAGGGGAACAAGGTGCCATAAGTCGGCTGAAATTTAACAAAGTCCCTGGGGCCGACGGGATGCCAGCTGAGCTGATTAAATATGAAGGGTCCACGTTACACCAAGCAATGCATGAAATTATAGAGCATGAACAGGTGCCAGAATACTGGAGGAAAGGCCTAATAGGAAATTTGCAGCAACTAAAGGGGTATACTTGCTATGAGATACTCTCCTTTTTCCTGCAAGAGCGGATAGACCCGTTTACTCAAGTCATCATCGGGCAATATCAATGTGGCTTAGTTCTGGATTTCAATATTTCATTATACCATCTATTTATAGCGCTTAAGGTCGCCTATGACAGCAGAGCTTGGGTAGAAGTGTATAAAACCATGAGGATTAGGCATCTCAAATAAGCTAACATGATTGTGAAGGTTAACCATGATCAACGTAACAAGTCAAATAAAAATTGCCGAATGCTATCGAGACCCTTCAACAGCCTAAACGGGTACCGCCAAGGGATAGCCTGCCTCCTTTTCAATCTGGTGTTGGAGAAAGCATGCCGAGAATGTGGCATGTCAACGAGCATTCATCCGCATATACACTCAGAAAAATGTCACTTTTTTTAGAATCACTTTAAATCAAAAGTTGATATCACTTTGAAATAAAAAGCGAACCTTGTACGAATTCCACTTATTATATAAAAATTTTCTTTTCAAATCAAAATTTTTCATCATTGAATTAAAAAGAAAACGTATATGGCGCCAAATCATATTTGAACATTTTTGATTCAAAAATTTTCAAATATGATTTGGCGCCATATACGTTTTCTTTTTAATTCAATGATGAAAAATTTTGTTTTGAAAAGAAAATTTTTATAATAAAGTGGAATTTGTACAAGATTCGCTTTTTATTTCAAAGTGATATCAACTTTTGATTTAAAGTGATTCTAAAAAAAGTGACATTTTTCTGAGTGAGGTTTACATAGACGATTTTGATATCATTGGAAGATTCGAACTAGCTGTACAAACATCTTTCACCCAGCTCGAGCCGGTGGCAAAAAACTGAGGCTGCACACAATTGGACGAAAAACGACGTACAAGATGGCATCATTTGCAGCAAGAACAACTAGAGTTGGTTAAACCATCAGAGTAGTGGGCACGAATTTGAAGTAGTGCAATCCTTCAACTGCCTTGAATAGCAGCCGACAACAAGGAAAAATACGCGGACGGCTGCTCACATCCAGCAAAGCTTATTACAGTCAGTCAAGGTTCTGCAAATCGCGCAATTTTCGCGTTAGAATTATGACTACCCTGAATCTCTGGACCGTCCGAATAACGTACACAACACATAAATACTACCGTCAGCAAGCAGTTGCTTCAATTTCAAGGATGTTGCCTTTTTAGTTAGTGCTTCTAGTCTACACCTGAAAAAATTATGTGTTCTATAATTGGCTCGGAACTTAGAAATTGTAGATTAACGCAGGTGAATCAATTCACGAAAATAGCTAAGACCTCGATTGTACCAGTTTTTGAGAGTATATTTGCGAAGTCGAAAAGTATTTTGTGTCAACTGCTTTAGGATATTAAGTAGTTTTAGTAGCCATAATCATTTTCATTGTAGCACCGGCAACTAGCGTATACGATGCATGGTTCAAGTCCAGTCATACCGACACACTGAGCTTCGAGTCTAGCTCTAAATAGGTACCTGAGTTAAACCAAAACGAAAGTGAGTAGTGGAACTTATCACTCCACACTCGTATACATTGATTGCGAAGGAAGTTTCTACCAACTTCAACTCCGGAATCCGCTGTGGTTGTAGAGGGCCTACTTTACTTTTACGAGCTAATTAAGGGGGTATTCTGGTCTAGAAATTCGAAAAAATCGATTTTTTTGTTTGCATATTTTCAAAGTTTAGATCTCTAGAATAAGCTTTTAAGAAGATTTTTAGAAATTCGAATTTTCGGAGTTACAGTTATTTTTGTGACACGCCAACTAAACCAACAAACGCGATCAACAACGAATTAACCGCTACGAGCTTCTAAACATCGTATGGCTGAAGCGTAAAATCACACTTTTGAAATGGAAGAAGGCATGAGGTAGGGATCGCTGATTAAAAAAATGTAAGTATAACATACCATTAAACGACTCAGACTGCCCGAAACGAGACTCGAAACTACTTTTTTCGATATGGTTGACATGATATCTCTAGTTGTAATAGACGGATTTACGTGAAATTTTGCACAGACCCTCTTAACACTATTAGAATTGGTCTGACGTAGGGATTTCTGAAAAAATCCAGTTTTTAAAAAATTCCCAAAGTTGAAAAAATGAGGCAAAAAAACGACTTCTTTCTTTACATGGAAGCCATTTTGCGAGAAAAAAAAGTTTTTTTCAAATCACCTACGCCAGACTAATTCTACATCCTTCTTTTTACAGAATTCAACAGAAATTTATGTTTCAGATCACCAGGAAGGTTGGAATCACGTCAAACAGGAGACTTTTTTTTGAGCCTCCACTTCGCCGGCCTGTACCTACTTCAATTTTGAATTTTGGTTTTTTGAATACATTTTTATACTTTTAAAATGTAAATAAAAAACTGATAACAAAATAGGTACGAGAATTGTTTCTTGTTTTTTTTACTGCGTCCGTGAAATAACCTCCAAATCGAGCCTCTAGACCACAATACCCCTTAAGCTTCATTAGTACATTGCGGATTAATTGAAACTTTCAAAACCGAAGATTTTAAACTAAATAACATTTTTTCAGAAGCTAGAGACAATTCAATTTTAACACACTTATCGACATATCGAGGGTAACCTGCTGAAATTTGTTTTCTGCGAGAAGAAATGCAATTAATCAAGAGCTGGTCATTAGAATCCAATACAATTAAGAGCTGGTCATTAACATTTAAGTAGTTCCCTTTGCAGATTGTAGCACGAAATACCTCATCACCCCCAAACAATGAAACAAAATTATAAAATTTAAATACACCCATTTCGAAAAAATCAACTAATTTTAGAAATACATAACCTACTTTTCGTACTATACCTATGCTAATTTAGAGTCAAACCAATATGATCCACATTTCCGCTGATAGTGATAACTACTGTTCAAGAGTTTCCAACGACCACTCAACCAGAGACACAAAATACCAATATCTATGCACCGCCATGACAAAATGGCAATAAGTATACCAAATGGATTCTCTCCTCCCCGTCACATGTATACAAGTTTTACTACGGCAACATTACAAAACAAAAATCGAAGCTTCGCAACACTAACTGTACTTTGGTGGGATGGAATTGGGAATGTGTGTGATATTGGAGGACGTTGCAGAAGAAAACGAAGATAGATAGGGAGCAGACAAACACAGAAAAGCCCCCAGGCGCCCCAGATCGTGATGAGTATTCTCGCTGTCGACAGCAACAAGACGGACGGACGGTGCAACAGGTGGAAAATAGAACTCTCGTCTAACGGTACAATCAAGAGAATCATATGGACGTAGATATGTATGCAATACAATCTCAGACATAACTAACTGAAAATACAGAAGACAAGACGGAAAACGAACGCATCTTGACTTGACTCGACTTCGGGCTCAGGTTTGCCCCACTTTACGCTACCGTGGAATGGTGTCAACCCAGTGAGTGTGGCGCGTGTTTCAAGATTGCTGAAAACGTGAACACAGAAATTATTTACGCCATTTATATTTGCAGATTGCGGGAAATATACACCTTGGGCTTGCTGAATTTTCATGTCATTTGCCAATATTGGTATGGTTTCCTATTGGTCGAAACTTTTGACAAACCGAAGATTGGCAGTTTGCCGAAGAAGACTCATGTCCTCAATTATTACATCTGTATTCATTTTGACTTGCAATGTTTCGCCGTCATATTCGTGAGCAATTTGGGGAATTGTTTCGAATTGCTGCGAATCATTCTCCAAAGATAAATTTCTATTTTCGTGAACGATCCATTCAAGTTGGACATTCTTAAAATAGTACAATGATTTCCCATGCGAGCTCGGCTCTGGCCAGAGAATCCTCACTCATATTGTTTTGGAGACTGTTCGTGCCAACATCATCCATCCACTAACATATCGACTTCATGTGCTACGAATGCTGCAACACGTGACCGCGATGCATGTAAATTGGAAAATCAACAATAACGTTGTCGGTTGATTTGTTTGGGCTTTGGAATACTACTGTTGAGTTTTCTTGAGAATAAAACCGCACCAGTATTTTTTTTTTCAAAAGCGTTGCGAATATGATAGTCTGATAGTGTTTTATTAAGAAGAGACCTTTAACAAATATTGGAATGTTACAATGTTGGCAGTCGATTCGCGGGATTAGCCACTTGCAGCCATTTCGCATAAAATTAATGAAGATTCTGAATGAACAAATTCTATTATAAAAAGCAAGACATCTCCATTCAGTCTATTTCCCTAAAAAAACACTGCTTTACTCTTCGATCTGAAAAACCGGCGACTGATTACACATCTGTCCAATCAGATGAATGGGTTAGTTGTAAATTGTTGTTCACATAATTTTGCGAGAGGAGTTCTCGCCGATTTAAACCTTCAGGATTTTGATTGAAAACAACTTCTATTTACCTTTACTTTACGCTATTTTTTATAAATTGAGACTAAAATGGTCTGTGTGAGCCCAATAATTTCTGACATACAGCTTTTTAAAATTTCCGATTCTTTAAAAATTATCTCAATTTTTCATAATTATTATTTATTGCTCCTCGCTAGGCATATCATCGATTGACCTGATTGTATGACCCTGAATATTTGTCAGCTGGAGGAGCAAATCATCGATTAACCTGACTTTACGACCCTGCATATTTGTCAGCTGGAGGGAGATTATGAACCACATCATATACCTTGCAGGATGAGGTCTCCAAATCGTTTTGATTGTTTTGATTTAAGAACGCTACACATTGACTGACTAAGGTTATTTTATCTGTTGTAGACCGCCTGCTTCTGGTAATCACTTCATACTCTCTAATTAGATCATATTTCGAAGAGCAAACAAAGAAGAGCAAATGAGAAGATGAGCGGATAACATTTTCTATTCAACAAAAGAACAATGGGCAGTTGAACAGCATCACCAGCACATGCTTATTCATCACCATCGGAACTACAGCCGGGGTCTGGTCCTGGCCTCCTTCGCCAAGATTTCGCAAGTCAATGTCATTCAATTAGGTATTCCTAAGCTTCGAGCATTCTGGTCAGCTCCATCCCTCTAGCCAAAACAGTCTCTTCAGCTGTCATCTGCGAAAAAATCTGCCGCAAATGGGATTTCAGACAGACTTCTTTTCGCTTTGAGTCTACCGAACTGTGTCTTTGTGATTACATTTGCTTTTAGATAGAGTACGACTCATAATTGTAGCGTCAATGCTGGATCGCTTTATTTAATTTGTGTCTTTTCTCCACGGAACTTAATTTGCCAATGATTGAAGAAGAACAAAACAAATATATTACGGGCCAAATGTATTCAACAAACGTTTTGAGCTGAATAAATGGAGCGAACTCCTCTAAGAAAAACATCCCTTCGATTGCTTGATATGGATTGGCGTATATGGAAAATCAAATGCAAGTTCACTACAGTCGAAATGTACACCCAACGTGCTAGAGGAAATATCTCTGTTCTATATTCAGATGCATTATAAAAAATGAGCATATCAATCTAAAAAAAATCACAAATAATTCGAAGAAAAAACTCGGCAACCTCAAAATCACGGAGTAATGACCATTTAAGATGAATAGCAATCCGCACAAGCTGAAGTCAGTATCATTCAGAGTTTAATCCAATGGGCTCAAGGATTTTAGATAAAATTTAATTGCATCTTATGTGGACCATTTCTAAATAACAACTTTGCGACATATGTGGTAACATCGTCACATTCTCTCCAACTGATTTGCGTGAATTTTAAGGTTTACTAACGAATAGCAACAGGTCTCCGAATGAGGGCATGGAATGCGATCAGAAATTATATTGTTTTGCATTGTGACTACCGAGTTCGATCGTTTCTGATCTACGGTATTAAATTCTATTTTTTCATTCGAAATTGTTTACTATTACTTACCATTAGTCCTGATTCTTGAGATTTCCTCGATTTCCAGCTCAAGAGGATTATGAACGCCGGTACACACTACCGAATCACTCTTCTCCGTACGCATTCGAGCCGCTTCAGACGTTTCGCCACTGCTGTCGCGTTTCGTCACGGCCGGATCGTCGGACAGCGGACGCTTGTCGCCCGTGGCCGTGCTGTTGTCGTTCGCGGCAGCCAAATGAATATTATTATTATTCGCAGTATTACTACACTCATAATTTGCTGTCGCAGCCGCGGCACCACTCTCACCCTTATTGCTACCACTAGCTTTCAATACATTATTCACCGTTAAATAACTAAAACCACCACTAAAATTCGAAACTTTACTATCTTCATCACAGTGATTCTTTTGTTGCAGTTGGTGCCTGCTGGTCGTGTTCGAGCCGCCGTTGGAAGAGCTGACCGGTGGCTTCTTTATGTTGAATTCGAAACTATCGTACTTCGACGATTGATTGGATTCGCTGTCAGGGGATATGCAGATAACATTGGACACAGTCGAATTGCTGACCAATTCGGAGATTGACTGAGGAGTTTGAGGTTTCCGTTTGTTCGGGCGAACTTCGCGACCGCCACGATATGATTTCGAGTCCGAATCGTCTTGTTTCGCGGAGGCCCGCGACCGTTTCGCGTTGGGGTGGGAGGCCACGTTAGTCAAAGGATCGTAGCGTCGCCGACTCGTTGACCGAGGCGGCTCACTAAACTTGTTGTTCTTGTACAAGGGCTGCAAGCTCATGTCCTTCACATGGCGAATATCCATGAATGGTCTGTCTTCATAGTATCCACTCTCGTGGTCGGGCGTCTTGAATGCGGGCGTCCCGATTTTCGTCCCTCCAGCAAGCACGGCCGTGTTGTTGTTACTGCTTATCGAGGAAGTGTTCGTGGTGTGAAACCCCTCAGCAGGTAAGATCTGCGTGCTGCACATTTGGCGACTCATTTTCATATTTACTTCAATCCTCTCGTTCGGAAAGATAAAGGACAGTAAATCTCATCACTTTTCTAGGCACACACATCAACCGAGCGTTCGCGTTGCGTGAAGATCTTCTCGAGCACTACGCCTCTCTCGAGCAAACTATCGGCACAGGCATAAGACAATAACTTGTAAATATAATAAAATTCAATTGTATAATTTTCCCCGTAAATATTACGTTACATCACAGCACTACAAATTACACGATGTGGTATGGGTACGACGCATACCACCACTTCGGATTTTCACAATTAGAAATTTAGGCAACGGTTCCGTTACGAAGGCAAAACGGTTAAAAATTCTATCGATTCCTTGTTTCTGAGGCAATGGCATGTGTGCAGGTATCTTACGCTACCAATGCCGCTTTCTTTCGTCGCCGCCGTGAAATTCCTTTCACTTGCAGAGAACTTCAACCACCGCAGGTCAACACGGATTCAAATAGCACTCGCGCAGATAATTCAATGTCGATTTTCGCGAACGCATCGAGACGACACCTTTGCCATACTCACAATCGAATCGAATGGTCTGGATTGTATCGAAGAATTAATTTCCGCGACCACATGCACAAGTACGCTCGATCGTAGACCAGATAGTAATCGGGCTGCAAAACGTGACTACCATTACGTTTCAATGGAGAAAGTCAACCAGGAGAATGTTGTTTCGCTGACGGGCTATCGCGACTATGCACTGAGACGTTGTGACTGCAGCTGGATTCGATCCGTCGACAACCGGAACGTGAATGGGTTCGATCTGGAAAAATAAATAAAATCGTTTTGTTAGCTATTTTCTGACGCAAATCCAATACAAACTTCTTACATGCTAAGTCGATGACGAAATTCTACAAAAATGCTGTACTGTTACTTTCTTCACCGACTACGAAAACCAGTACTAGCTCATTAGCGAGCTTCAGAAATTTCACCACAATAAATTAAGTAACTTTTTGGACACGAATCTGTAAGCTGGGCGACAATGCAACGCAAGACATAATGGGAGCCACGGAGGCACAGACTGGTAGCGGCGCATACTTTTTATTTAGGGCACAGATAGCTCAAATGGCCAAGCAAAGACAGCAGCGGGTAGTGCAGCCGCGTCAATAGATCGCGCAACAGCAACAGTAGTACAGTTAATAATTCCCACATATGCGATTTCACACTAGCGCTCGCAACTCCACTAAGGTTCGCGGCACTTATTATTGTTTTCTTCGCACTCTTCTTATTTCATTTCTTTCGATTTCATTTTGAATTTCTTTCGCAAGTGTTGACGTAGCGGAGTGAATGGAGAGTATACATACATACATCGCACGCCAGCGAAGAAAACCGCGAGCGACCACGGCAAATACAACGACACCGTTGTTATTTGGCCGCGTCGATGTAATTGTTTGTGCAATAAACGCGTACGAAAAGATGCCGTCGTGGTGGAGTCGGGAATTCCCCACAGAAAATTAACTCCGGCCCAGAATACGACGAGGCGAGCACACACTGTTTTTTGTTGATCGCACACAGTGTGGCCAATTGGGCTATCTAAAATTTGATTTCGCGGAGGTTTTTTCATTTCGCTGGTTGGCGATTTTTGGGCTATCTATTTTTATGAAAATCTATATTTGGGCTATACAGTAAAACCTACTAATCGGAACATTGTATGATCGAACCACCTGAACAGTTGAGCTATAACTTCACCGCACATACTATTTCTTGAATATTCTTGATTCACTCTGTAATCGGGCAACCTCCAAAATTGGACCGTGAACCAGATTAGCTGCACAAAAATTTGCTTAGTAGTACTTGCTAATCGGACCAAAAACGGTTTTAAGACAAGCATGAAAAATTGTGCAAAAATGAGTTTTCCAGAAAAATATCTGATCAAGGTCAAGAAAATTTTTCGTAAAATTTCTGCATAATTTTCTGCTGAAAAATTATTTCATGTGTAGAATTCCGTATGTTATAGATAGCTTGAATTTTATTGGTATTCTGATAATAATAAAATATTGATTTATTTGAGCATTGTTGCATGTTTTTCCTTTAAGGGGTTACATGGGTTTCAGAGAATAAAAAAAACGCAATTTTTAAATGTTTCAAAAATAAAAAATAATGTATTAAATTATTATAAATTATTGTTA
Source organism: Nemotelus pantherinus (assembly GCA_963978885.1). Taxonomy (NCBI): domain Eukaryota; kingdom Metazoa; phylum Arthropoda; class Insecta; order Diptera; family Stratiomyidae; genus Nemotelus; species Nemotelus pantherinus. Next base: position 524,092 of record OZ022263.1, read on the forward strand.
ACTAAAGTAACTCTTGAACTATATGCAAAAAAAATTTTAGACAAAAATATTGATAATACGCCCTCTAGCAGCTATTTTACGAAAAGGCTCGAAAAATGCGGTGCCAACGATATCTTTAGCTGGATTCATTTGAAACAAAAAAATCAAATTGTTTCTCTTAGAGTATGAGTTTGACTTGTACTTGAACGAAAGATTTGTAAAAATATTGAAATCTGAACTTTTGGCAACGTCGCGAGTAAAAAATTTAATTTTTGACCCAAAAATTCAATGAATAATGCCATGTTTATTAAATTCCAATGAACGAAACACAATATCCTTCGTTCAAGTACAAGAAAATACTATTTAAAAGAAGTGAGCAAAATTTGGTTAAGATTGGTGCATTAGTTTTTGAGTTATCGTTGGCACCGACTTGAAATATACCGTTTCGAGAAAAACGCGTTTAAAGTTTAAAGTAAGAATAAAACAATTTTTTTTTGAACTTACATAGAATCATCGATACCAGGCCCATACAATAATTGCCCTTCTTCATTGGTTATGTCCAAAGCCTGTACATAATAATATATCTAAACTCAGTATTTCATTACCCTACCATTATTATTTTCCCTCCTCGATAGAAAAGAAAGTGAAAGAAGTTGCGTGAAATGAGAAATATTACTTACACAGGTGGGACAGATCAAAGTGGGGAAATCGCTCTCCCTTCTAATATATAGCTCGGGTCGACTTCAAATTTTCAGAGAGTTCTTTCGATGAGTGGTTCTTTAAGAAAAAACAAAGAAAAAAAAATCGATTTTTTCACCATTCCAAACCCATGTAACCCCTTAAGCAAGTATGAATGCAATTCATTTGGTAATTATGATGTAAATATTTGAACGTTTGTTCAGGCAACGTCAAAACAACTGAAAAAATCTGCTATGAGTGCAAAATACAACGATCTAAGTGACAAACAATTGCTCATCCAGAACGGAAATTAAATAACGTTGAAAACTTTTGAAGACACTGGGAGAAAGGGGTTGAAATTAAATTTCCCATACTACCAGAAAGATAAATTGTTGTATTAATGGTCTTTTGAGACACGCTCCAAAAATTTGTCAATATCCGGCCAGATACTTCACAGTAAAACCCGTCAAATCACTACAAAGTTAAAACAGAAAGCATCAAACAGAAAGCTAAAATCCGTTAAAAAGAACTACAATATTATTAATATGGCAAAGAAGTTGATGTTGGTTTAGACACAGTTCAGGAATTTCAATCACAGCTAAGAATATTATGTGATGGCTGTGATGCTTCAAATGACGATCAATTTGCGACAGCAAATGAATCTCTCCCGGAAGATTGAGTAGATGGCTTTTTCAAAGAATCATGATGTCCTTTTTAATTTTAAACCAAAGAAGCCATAGCAAATTTTGTTAATTCTGATAGTAAATTCAAATCCCAGTTATTCAAAATTCTAAGACCTAGTTTATGCGAGGTCCCTATTTAATCCCAATTTGGGATTATACCAGTCAGAACGTCGTATAAACGGTCAAATTTGGATTTCAGCTCAAACCCGAACAGTTGGGTTTACGCCAGATGACTATGTGTGAGTGTGTATATGAAATGTGTAAATGAAAGTGATTTTTCAACATGGCGACTTTTGGTAAACGCTGTGCATTTGGTCTGTTATGCATTATCCTCTTTGTGGAATTCATTCTTGATTTGGAACGACGCCTCAGAACAAAAACGAGTTAATAAAATGCTCAGCTATCGCAAAATATTTCTCCATATTCATTCTTGCCTTCTTCGTACGTTAACTGAAATGTTCAACGTAACCTAAACTTCCTTTCTTGCCACATTTATACAGTACAGTTTCTATTTGCGTGTAAGCTATTCCTCAAAACAAGTTTCTATGGATATACGCAATTCGAATTTCGGAAAATCCAAAACCCCTTTTTGCCCGTTTATACGACGCAATATTTGGGATAGTCCCGAATCGGGGTTAAATTGGGATCTCGCATAAACTAAGTCAATGTTTAAAAAAACTCTAGCGCACCTGAACCGCTAGAAAACTAATTTTCGAAGAAATTGTCTTTGAGTGACCAAAAAATTTGGAAAGACATAATACACTTTTTTGTAGAATCATATCAACCATTCCTTATCTCATGCAACAAAACTCAACTATAACACAAATGATGAAAATGTTCAGTGCTGGCAACACTTTCCCAACGAAGCACCAATAAGTTGACCATAACAAGCTCATACTTAAATCAACTTATTCTTTGAATTTCGTTCTCATCGGAGGATTTCATCGAAAGTTTCAGCGGTTAAACGTTGTTTGAGGCAGCCATCCGAAAAATGTTCAAAACTCGGAAAATTTAAAAATTGGTTTCTTATTTTTATCGCAAATGCTTTGCATATGAGTATGTAATTTCAAGCATCTGTTGGTGCAATATTTATGAAAATGGCTAATACTGGTTACCCTGTGTCAGCAGCAGAGCAAAATATATACCAAATCTGCTTCACGTTAAGTTAAACCCAACCAGCAAATTTCGTTTCGATTGAATCACTGCGCTGGAAGCTTTACGGGTGAAAAGAATTTTAGGGTTGCCACCATCAAAACTTTTCAAATTTTTAAAACGTTAATATTTGTTGTTAATTTTCATTGCAGGATAATTCCCATTTGCAAATCTAATGACATAATCGCTCAGTCAAGAAATTCCACAAAATTACAAAAATGGTCATAGCTGGCAGCCCTTTCATGATTTTTGTACGAAATTCCTACGACATTTACTTCACATTAAGGTCCATTTGCTGCATGAACTTCGTTTTGATTTCTGCACTGGACCGGAAGCTATAGGGAAATAAGCTTTATTTTGCTGAGCAAATTTGCAAGATTTATGAGACAAAAACCACCATAGCTGGCAGCCCTATTCTAATTTTTCAACCAAATTTTTACCAAATGTTACATAGAGTAAGATTCAAGTACTGTGTGAGTTTTGTTAAAATCTGATGGCTGAATCGGAAGTTATAGGCCAAAAAGCTGTTTTTTTTCTCAGTGATTTTTCAAGATGGTACCACTGCCACAGGGTTGCCCGCATTTCAAAATTACTTCTATCAGACCTGGTCCTAGCTAATACCAACATGTCCTGCGAATTTCATCATGATCGGATGATCCGGTCGTCAGTTCTCGTGAACAGAACTTTCGAGTGCTGAAAATAGAGGTAATTTGGTCATGGGTTGCCGTTCTTGTGCAAATCGGGATTTTCAAAATTTCAATTTGGCATGATGGACAAAGGTCAAAATTTATCAATGATTTGAAACTTTTGCCAAAAATCAAAAATTTTTGAGGAGGGTCAGTGATTTGAAGGATTTTTTTTCAGGAGCCTGCCGTAGCTACAGTGTTACCCGTGCAACCTTGAAAAGCCATATATGCTAAGTTCTAGTCAACATCAACACGCTCTGCAATTTTCACGATGATCCGATGTTTTGATCACAAGTAATGACAAATCAAAATTTGAAAAAAAATCCTTGCCTATTTTTAGGCACTTAGCACCCACACACGGCTCAAAAATTTCAATTCTTTATCATATACAAGCTAAAAACATAATTAATTTTCATTTCCAATACTTTTTTCCAACGAAAATTTACACTGCTTGGAAATATAGGAGTACCTCAAAATTCACTAAAACGCTCGCCGCCGCCAAAAGGTTTAGGATATCTGAATTTGAGAAAGTTGTGGACCTACCTACTATATACATCTACGTTCTCCGAAAGTTTCAGCTCAATCGAATCGGCCACTCCAGAGATTATCTCGGAAAATCATTTTGCTGATATATATATATATATATATATAAAGAAATATGAATTTTCGGCGAAACGAGTTTAATACTATTGTTCTTCGAACATTAGTAATTATTCATTTTTTTTCAAAGGACACTTCAATTTTTTCGCGAAACGTCGCTTGGAAACCCACAAGTGAAATTGTTTGACGTATATTTCCTTTTGAAAGTATTTAAACGTCTAACTAATCGTGTAAACGTTGGCTGATGCCTGCTAGTCAGAAAGCCATTGCTGTTTCTGGGGAAACCTAGAAACCTTAAGCGAAAAAAAAATTTAAACGTCTAAACATAATGTTAACAGCTGATCGTCTAATCGAAAAAATAATTTATTTCAAAACTTGCGTTCATAGTTTTGAATGTTTGAAATCGGATAAAATATTTACATTTTAAATAAAATATTCAGCCTTTCTAGTCATTAAAATTGTTTCTCATACTAATTTAATTTTGCGGCACCCAAATTTGTAAGTTGTTTTTGCAAGCTTTTATTTTCTGTGTGAACTTTCTAAGAAAGTCCTTGAAAAAATAAGTTTCCTTCTACACTTATTTTTTCAAGGCCTTTTCTAAAATTTCCACACTGTTCCTGTAATTTATTCACATTTTTCCCTTTTCAAATACGTTGTGAATAAAATTTTATCTGTATACGGTATGGAACATTTTTACTGTTTCAAAACGATTTCTGTGCTACAATTAGAGAATTTATGTTACTTCGTACGAGTTTTACGGATTTAAATATTATAAACAGCTTAAATGAATTAATTTAGTTATAAATCTGGTGTGGTGGTTTTTGGGCTACAAATAAGAAATTTTGGCTATTTTGGGCTATGTAAAATCTGCCAAAAGCTCCAATATAAACAGTTTCTTACTGATTCTGAAGCGTTCTACACTAGTGATCCGCGAATGGGATCGTGAGTGACAGAAGCCCATAAATACTTCTTTGATATTTGAAAACCATTATACATTTATTTTGATTTCTTGCTAATTTTTCACCATGGCATTGAAATGGTAAGTTCACGAGATAAAATCGCAAAATATTCATTTTATTTTAAATCCAGCCATTATAGGGTTACCCATGCCACGATATCCATAAACCAGAATCCATAAATCAAAATCCAAATTCAAAATACATAAAAACGATTCCATAATAACAGAATCTATACATACAGAAAGCAAAATTTCAGAATCCATAAAATTAAGTACATATAAGCGTATGCGTGAAATATTTCGGAGCAGCTCTGAACTTCACTTGTGAAAGTTGTGTTTGTTAAAAAAAAACAAAAAGAAATTTTCTGAAGCTACTTAAATAAAACTCTTCAATGTGTTTTTTATTTTCTTAATCAATATATTAGCGCAATGTCTTACTGTTACACTACACTATTTTTACACACTTCAAAGCCAACGAAACTCACTTTTTATGCTTGTAATGAAAATGGTAGTCGAAACCATCCATAAACTTAAAAGTAAAGTAGCCCCAGGACAAACCTTGTTGGGTCTAGGGGATGAAGCTGGTAGATAGCTTCATCACAAATTTACAACCAATGTGAATACGGTTGTGGAGTGATTAGTTTGAATTGTCGAAATCGTGGATTTATCAAAATCTATGGATTTGGTGTAGTTAGATTTTGTTTTTAAGGATTCCACAGTGTTCCCGCGATGACAACACACTGGACTTTGAGTTTACGTAGCTCTAAGTAGGGTTCCTAGTAAAGGGGCCTGTGTCAAAAGTGAGACGTTGAACGTACCAACCAACACTCGTATGCATTCATTATGAAGTCTCTGGCAGGTTCAATCCTCACTTTCAAAAAGCGTGATGTTGGGACTAGATTACTTAAAAGGTACACTGATACTGGAACTCGAAAAGTTTATCACCGAAGATGAGCTCGTTGACAAGTACCTCTTGGAGGACGGTCATGCAATCATGTGCTCCAAAAACGAATAGTGCTATTAATTGCCTTAACATTGAGCACTCAAGCTATTTCGATTGCCTCGTCGATTGCTTCCTTGCAATCGAGAACCAACCTGCACCTTAGTTTTCGTTTGTCTCGCATATAATATATCAGCCAAAAACAATCAAGGAATACACCGCAGCCAAACTTGGCTACTCTAAGTATCTGCTTCTTTGTAAAAAAAAACTAACACTTGATTACCTGCAGAATCAAGAAATCGCATCGTTCAAAATAACGATAACTACTGCTACTGATATCACAGAGACTTCTGGCATCCAGGCGTTCTGTTTAATGACTTTACTGGGAAACCTCGTAAAAATGTTGGCGTCCTATCAGTATTAATAAAGCTGTCGATAGAATACTCTGTAGTGACACCGATTGAATGTGCTTTTGTTCGCATCTATCCAAAAATTTTGTTGTTGCGTCCATCTACCATAACTTGTAACAGCTCTGTGTTAGTTCACAAATGCTTTTTTGTGGATCTTTCTTTTTACCATAACAATTATTTTACAACCAATTTTCTACTGTTATGTGCTAACTTCAACCTTCCAACTGTAGAATGGGATACTGCATGCTCGACTATAATATCAGCCAGCTCCCACTGTACTCCTTTTCTCAGCTCAAGCTAGTACTAATAATAAAATGCTTGATCTTGTTTTGCCTAATGTTGCAAAAGTTGTCCATAACACTAAATACATCCCTTTCTCCTTATGTATCTCCTGGCGTCCAACATCCTCCGTTTTTCTTAGAAATCTCCCTCCCTAGCCGTATGAAAAGGAAAATTGCATATGGTTCACGTTTCCATTATCGTAAAGCAAACGGAAAAGTGTGCAAAGCATGTAATGCGCTCCTATACCAATCATATCGTAGTATCAATTCAGACAAAACATTCTAAATCCTTTTGGTCTTATATCCACTCTTTAAAAAGCTCCCCCTTTATTTTATACTGTAGTGAAGTTCAATTATGCAGCCGCCTCCAGCTCCCTACAAGATGTTTGCCAGCTCTTCGCTCGCGACTTGTCTTCCTTCTTTTGCAACAAAATCTTCCTTCTTCCACTACTTCTTCTTCGCAATACTCTCCCAAATTACCCTCTTTCCGCACAAAACCCCACTGCGATAGAATCCTTAAAGTACTCTCTTGATACCAGCTGCTACCAATCAATGGTATTCCAAATATCATAGCAAAATCTTTATTTTCACGTGTGCCTTTTCCTATAACCTTCAGCTTTAAGAAAATTTTGGATGAAATCCCTCCTCAACCGAAAACTGCAAACATTTTTCCAATACACAAAGTTGGTGTTCCTGTTTGTATCTCAAATTATCGCCCCGTTTCATTCCTTTCTTGCGTCAGTAAATAGCTTGAACGAGTGGTTTACGATAGAATCCAATCTTTTCTAGCTCCAGAGCAGCAAGGTTTCAGAATCATCTGTCTTGGGTTAAGAAACGCAGCTAGATGCAACATATACATACTTCTCTTAAGCTTTTCACTCTGTCAACCATAACTTTCTTCTATTCATGAAGCATGAAAATCGTAATATTTTTTTGTTCTCTACTCTTTTGCTTCACTTCTTATATTGTTGTTCGTATTTGTGATGTAACTGTCAATTCCTGCATATCTGCTCCATTTCATTTTACCTCAGGAGTACCGCAACGTTCAATTCTTGGCCTTTTTCTGTTTATTGATGAACTACCTTTCTTTACACGTTCTACCTTTTTTTCCTATGCTAATGACTTCAATATGTTCAGAGTAATCGCGATATTTGAAGATTGTTATCAGCTGCAGAATGATCTGCCTGAGCTAAATAACTGGTTAACATAGCCAAGGCATCTAACGCGCTTCCCCTGGATATTTCGAAGTGTCACCAAATGTGTTATACACTCAGGACAGAGAGATTTCAGGAAATGAAACAAGTATATTCATATACGAAATTTAGTGAATATCTAAATTTAGTAAATCTATAAATAGAACAAATCGAGAGAATTACTACCTCAGATATTCGCTTTGGTTTCTCCGATACCTTAGTTCTACGAGCTTTTTGTTGTTACTGAATTGTTAGTTGTCAAATTCGCGTACACATGGTCTACTATCTTTCTGTTCGCGGAGTAGATGATTGTCAAATTTGCCCATATTCCCATCGTTTTCCCTCACTATTACTAACGCTCAAATTCAGGCATATTGCTTCAATTCTCACTGCTGCTTTCATTTCCTTATATATCTCTCTTCTGAAGATACCTATAAAACGAACCCTATAATCTTCTCTTACTCTATTTCAAATTCCTTTCTTAATGTTACTGTCAATTTCAATGACTTTGGCTTGATATTAAACTCGAAACTCAAATTCGATCAACATATGCAGATCACAGCCAAGTCTTCTAAATTATCTGAATTTATGATCAGATCTTAGGAACTACTTGTTAACCTCTACAGCTGTTCGCATCTATTCTTTTCATTTGTTCGTATTACTCTGGAATAGTATAATATCTTAGATTCCCCGTCCAACGTAGATTTAGCCGCTTATTGTTTTACAAATTCAATACACCTTATTGAGGCTATAATCATCGACTTTCGATACTACAGACTCCTCTTGAAACACGCCGAGTTTTCCTAGGCGAGTGTCTGCTTTCAGCCGGGTTTCTGTTTGGGAATCCAGACTTTGTAATAGATCCTTATTTGTGTTTAACGTTCGTTTCGCGCGAATTGAGTCTTACTCTTATTGACCGTTGTTGCGTACAGTTAGGAAAACACGATGATCTGAAACTCGGTCCTCTACCGTTGACATTCTTCGCACATAATAAAACTGTCTAAAAAACCAAGTCCTCAAATACGATGTCAATTTTTAGCACTATGAAATATGAGGGTGGGTAATTAAGTTCTTGGAATGAGAAGATAGGACATTAATGAGAGTAGTTTAATGAAACTAATGAGTGCGAGACTTATCATAAGTGTAAATAGCACGTTTTATTTCAATCGAGCCATTCGTTTTTGAACTATCGTCGACCAAGCAACTCAATCTGGAAAAATATGGAGAAAATCGAATACGCGATGTTATGAAGTTTCTCATTAAACAAGGCAAGTCAACTTAAACCGTAATGGAAGACAGGACATCCGCTTACGTGGACTTTGGTCCAGGTGGAACCATAATTGAAAAGTGGCACAGTCTTTTTAAACAAGAAAGGGACTCAACCGAAGGCGACCCACGAACAGGACGGCCAATCGAAGTGACCAATCCGCAAATTATTCTAAAAATCGAAAAAGTGATATTGGAAGATGCCAGACTAAGGAAGAAATGGCTGCAGTATCAGATACAGCAAATTTTAAATATTCGTCACGATTATCTTGACATAACTAAGGTCAGCGCAAATTGGGTGACGAGAATGCTAACGCCGTCTCAAAAACAACAGCGCGAGAAGTCCTGTCGCGCTTTTTTGGACCTCTGTAGTGAAGGCGGGGATGGAGAATTGAGTCGAATAGTTCCTGGAGACGAGACTTTGATTTATCATTATGAGTCTGAGTCCAAAGAAGACTCTATGCAATAGCACAAAAAGCCACACCACACCACCACCCAAGAAATGCAAAGCGTCACAGTCTGATGGAAAAGTCGTGGCGACTGTTTTTTGGGACTTAGACGGGATCCTGTGGATTGATTTTAAAAAAGGCGTCTTCATAGCAGGAAAATTTGTGTAGGCTGTGTTGCATAAGGTGGGTTTTTTAGATCACCCACCCTACAGGCCTAAGCTGGCTGCCAGTGATTATTATTTTTACTCAAAATTGAAAAAGAAACTTCGTGGAAAGAAGGTTTCAAAAGATGAACAAATGAAGGACGAAAATGCGGCTTACTTTTCCGACAAGGACAAAATATTTTTTTAGAAGGTATATATAAACTAATTGAAAGATCTGAAAAATGCATTAGAGTTGCAGGCGAATATATTGGGCATAAAAATTAATTCGCATTTTTATTTGTATTTCTCATCCCCAATTCCGCGAACTTAATGACTTAATGCCTCCACTCTTTTTGTATAAAAAAAGTACCTTTTGCTTTAGATACTCGTATGATGTACACTGAGAAAAATCCACATGGCGCCCAGAGCTATGTAACATAGCGCATTATTTATGGCCTCATACGCTATGTACATAGTACTCTGAGCTATGCAGTATGGCTCCCAGCGCCATAATGTCAGAATCTACATAGCGTGTGGTCCTATGTAACATGGCGCAGAAATTATGGTCCCACACGCTATGTACATAATACCCTGAGCTATGCAGTATGGCTCCCCGCGCCATAATTACATGGCGCAGAAATTATGGCCCCACACGCTATATTACATAGTAACATGAGCCATGTAATATGGCCTCAGTTATGTCTTCAATTATAACTCGCAGCCATACTGTGTGAGGGGTCGTATAAATGTCAGCAAGTGACATGTAAGTAACATCAATAGAAGCGAGAATTGAAAAAGAAAAAGTTCAAACATTAATTTCGAATGCAAGACACTACAATGAAAAAACACATAGCGCCAGACGCCATTATTTGTAGACTTCTGGTACCTTTCGGGATTGTGGTAACATATGGCGATAAAAATAGTACATGGCGAAAAGTTTATAGGAGCAGACGCTATGCTTATAGCCCTCCACGCCTTGTACTTTAGTCCCCCACGCCATTTACTATAGTTATCCATGCCATGTACTATAATCCTCCACGTCATGTACTATAGTCCTCCACGTCACGTACTATAGTCCTCCATGCCATGTACATAGTCTATAAACTATGGCGTCTGGCGCTATGTGTTTTTTCAGTGTAGCTAGCATGTAGTATTTTTTCCAATTGATTTCAACAACAAAGCTTTTTTAAAGAAGCATTTTCGGTGTTTCGTCTGAAAGTTCGTCGAAATACAGAACAGACTTCGGTTGCATTTATCAAGCCAACAACACAACAACAGCCAAATGGCAAGCATTATTATAAATCCAGTAGTATTGAAATTAGACATTATTGTCACAAACAACCTAAAGAATGAACAGAAATCGAGCCAACAACGTGGACCTAATTACCTTTTTGGAAGAATCTCAGGGTAACAAGAGACTCAGGCTGATAGGCTGCGTTTGGTCAGGCAAATGGAGAACACAAGTGCTGAGAGCAGCAGTAGCAATTTAAATTGCCATCAAATGCTCGAAGTCATTAGGGCGATGATTTGGTGGAATATTGTGTGTCGGAGATCAGATAAGGCTAAGCCGTAGATAAACCAGTGTAACTTTTGTCCAAATATTTACGGAAAGTTACACTTGTGATTGTACTGGTTGTAAGTATTTGTTCTTGATTTACTGCTTGGCATGCAGGTTCTGATAAGTAGTGAGCTCTAGTGAGTCAGTTTCGTGGCACTGGACTTTTAATTGATTCTCGTGCATGTTCAATGCTGCTAAGAATTTAGTAGCCCACAAATATATGTATATATGCTACAGCCGCTGGTATGAATTATATACCGAATCGTATCTCTTGAAGTTATTTTTCTAATTTGATGTTTAATCGGGCTATTTGTGGGTTTTACAAAAGAGTTGATCGAGGAAATGGGTGTATAGCTGCTCATGCAGATGGGACCCCTCTGGTTTTAGGATAGAGGCCACTTTGATCAAATAAAACCAAACACAGGGATTGCTCTCGAAGATGACATTAGTGACTGCACTTTTCGTTATTATTCTCATTCAAAGATTTACCCAGGTCATAAGTAAGCTTAGCCAACCCCGGCGATGTCTTTTTGTTATGCATATTGTCTCATCAAAAGCTGCTCTAATCCTAATCACCTGGTGTTGTTTTCTGTGGCTGACTTGGCTTGTAGAGAGTATCATCTAGTATCTAGAAGGATTTCTCATTGTTAATATTACTTTTCTTTAAGCATTTGATAAATTCAATAATGCTGCCTCTCTTGTCCAATTCGTTTTCCAAAGTTAAGTATTCTTACAACTCGCTTTGACTTTTCAGAAGTTTTTCAGGTCATAATTAATAGTACCCTTCAAATCCAATCATCTATACTTAAGTGCATTCTTAATGTGTATCATGGTGATATCTAGTTCTGATGTAGTCAACGATCAATTCTATATTTATTTATTTATTTAAAAATTAATTTAACTTCATGATCAAAGTGGAAACTGAAGATACGCTAAAAAAGTCCAGCGCATCAGAACCGCTAGAAAGCTAATTTTCGAAGAAGTTATCTTTGAGGGATTTAAAAATGTGTGAAGACGTTATACACTTCTTTGTATTATCATATCAACTATTTCTTACTCAACGGAACAAATATTATTTTCTAACAGCATTTCCTATAACACAAATGATGAAAATGTTCAATGCTGGCAACATTTGTCCAACACAGCAGCAATATATCTACCATATCATGCTCGTGCTTAATCAACCTATCCTTTAAATTTCGTTTTCATCCAACGATGTCATCGAAAGTTTCAGCGATTAAACTAGGTCTGGGGCTGCCATCCGAAAAATTTCCAAAACTCGGAAAATTTAAATATCGGTTGCTTATTTTATTGTAAATGCTTTGCTTATGAATACAAAATGGAAGCATCTGTTGGTGCAAAATTTACGAAATCGTCCGGTGCTGGCAATCATGTGCTGGCACCATAGCTGCTTCACGTTGTGTTAAACCCACCCTATGAATTTCGTTTCGATTGAATGGCTGCGCTGTAAGTTATAGGAGTGAATATAATTTTAGGGTTAGCACCGTCCAAACTTTTTAAATGTTTGAAACGTAAATATTTGTTGTTAATTGTCATTGCAGGATCATTCCCATTTGGAGATTTTATGGCAACATCGCTCGATAAAGAAATGTCTATAAATTACGAAATTCATCATAGCTGGCAACCCTTTCACGATTTTTCAACGAAATTCCTATAGAATTAGAAACGCAACAAGATATACTTACCACATGAATTTCGTTTTGATTTCGTTACTGCATCGGAAGTTATAGGGGAAAAACCTTTATTTTCCTGAGCAAATTTACAATATTTAGGAGACATAAATTGCCGTAGCTGGCGTCCCTATACTAATTTTTCAACCTCATTTCTATGAAATCTATCTTAAAGTAGGGTTTACCTACTGCGTGAATTTTGTTAAAATCTGGTGGCTGAATCGGAAGCTATAGGCCAAAAACCAGTTTTTTTCAAAATCACTTCTATCAGACCTGGTCCTAGCTAATTCTAACATGTCCTGTAAATTTCACATTGATCGCATTATCCGATCGTCAGTTCTCGTGAACAGAAGTTTTGAGTGCTGAAAATAGAGGTAATTTGATCACGGGTTGCCGTTCTTGTTTACCGCGGGATTTTGAAAATTTTTATTTGACTTGGTGGACAAAAGTCAAAATTTATCAATAATTTGAATTTATTTTCAAAAATCAAAAAATTTTCAGGAAGGTCGATGATTTGAATGATTTTTTTTCAGGAGCCTGCTGTAGCTAGAGAGTTGCCCGCACAATCACAAAAGTCCATGTGTGTTAAATTCTAGTCTACATCAATACGCTGTGAAAATTTCACGATGATCCATTGTTCTGCTTAGAAGTTATGACAAATCGGAATTTGAAAAAAAAATTCTTGCCTACTTTTAGGCACTCCGCGCCTACACATTGCTCAAAATTTCCACTTCTTTATCATAAGCAAACTAAATACATAATAAGTTTTCATTCCTAGTACTTTTTTTAACAAAAATTTACACTGCTTGGAAATATAGGAGTGCTTGAAAATTCACTAAAATGCCCGCCGCCGCCAAAAGGTTTAAGATACCTGAATTTTAGCAAGTCATGGACCTACTTGTTACATACATCTATGTCCCCCGAAAATTTCAGCTCCATCGGATCGGCCACTCCAGAGATTATCTCCCTTAACCATTTTGCTGATATATATATATATATATATATATATATATGTATATATATATATATATATATATATATATATATATATATATATATATATATATATATATATGTATATATATATATATATATATATATATATGTATATATATATATATATATATATATATATATATATATATATATGTATATATATGTATGTGCATATATATATATATATATATATACATATATATATATATATATATATATATATATATATATATATACATATATATATATATATGTATATATATATATATATATGTATATATATATGTATATATATATTTATATATATATATATATATTTATATATATATATATATATATATATATATTTATATATATATATATATATATATATATATATATATATATATATATATATGTATATATATATATATATATATATATATATATATATATATATATATAAATACATATATCGTCGCTGTGAAATCAAACCGGCATATCTGCAAAAATTGAGTTTTTGAGTTTTTGGTATCGAAAAATTCCTTATTTTCCCCTCTATTTTTATGTCGCACCGGCATATCGTAAAGTTGAATAAAAACCCGTCTAATGGTGTTTTGCCGCTTTGCATTCACGTGGAAATAGCCCACATGCGAAAACTTTAAAGCGCTCTAGCGAAGAATGTGTATTTTGCAGATATGCCGGTTTGATTTCACAGCGACGATATATACAGGGTGTTTGGTACTCGGTGGACACTTTTGTAAGGAGGCATTCCTTGATATATTTTGAGCAAAAAATTGTTCTACAGGGTGGTCCGGTTTTCAAAATCTGCGGAGTTACAGGGTGGTCAACAAAAGTTTTTCGGACCCTTGCTGGGAGGTTATTCCAAAAATAGATTGCATCTCTTATCAAGACGGCTCTGCATAATATACAACTTTCATTGGTATTCTCCACATACAAGCTAAGTACGTACTTGCTTTTTGAATTTTAAAAGTCTTACGCCGATTTGAAGGAGTAAGTACAATTGTCTTAAGGTATCAGAGTTTTTCTAATGAAAATGTCATATTATTCAACTGACGTTAGGGGGAAATATTTCACCATAGACCATTCTTCTTCTCAGCCGCAACAGACATACAGAGGCTCAATAAAGAAGTCGGACACATATCTACTTATACTTCAAAAGGGAATAAACTGCCCAAGAATGCACTTCAGACAAAAACTATATTTTTTTTAACTGCCTGTCAATTATTTGTGAAAAATAAAAACATTGAAAACTTAACTCAATTTCATGATTTTATAAAAATTAAAAAGCAAAAATGTGCGTAAAATTCATGCCAAAAAAGAACTCGGACAGGTGGCAGTACTCTTTTTGCTTGTGGGTTTAAAACGGGAATTCCCGGATTTTATGTACTTGACAGCTTTGCGCATTCAACTGAATCAAGTTAAAGGCCTGAATTTGTTATTTGTGTGAAATTGTGAACTTAAAATTGAAAATGGGAAGGCAACGTGGCCAAAGTTCTTTAGAAATAAGACAACTTGTTATAAAATATTATAAAGAAGGGAAATCGGTCCGTGATATTGCGAAAATCGTAAATAGGACACACTCTACAGTTCATGACATTATTAAACGTTTTAAATCTGCAAAATCAGTGGAAAATAAACAAAAAAGTGGTAGACCTAGAGTACTTTCAAAGTCAGATGAACGATGGATTGTACAAAAAATTTATAAAAACCCGAAATTAAGGGCTCCTAAACTAGCCAAACAAGTATCGGAATATCTTAAGAAAAATGTAAACCCCGAAACTATAAGGCTAGTTTTGAGAAGAAGAAATTTACACGGGAGAGTAGCCCGTAAAAAACCGTTTGTGAGCAGGTGCAATCGAAAAAAGAGACTCAATTTCGCGAACAGCTACAAAAACAAAGAATTTTCGTTTTGGTCTACTGTGTTATTCGCAGATGAAAGTAAATTTAATATATTTCGGTCCGATGGACTATGTTATGTGTGGCGAAAACCTAACCAAGAAACATGGATGTGGCTCAGTGATGGTCTGGGGCTGCATGTCCGCAGCTGGCCCAGGTAATCTTTGTGTAATCAACGGAATTATGGACCAAACAAAGTATTTGAACATTCTAAAAGAAAATTTGGTGCAGAGTGCTAACAAATTGGGAATAAAAGAGAACTTCCAATATTACCAGGATAACGATCCAAAGCACAATTGTCCGCATGTGTTGGAAATACCTCCGCAATCCCCCAATATAAATGTCATCGCACATTTATGGGCTTATTTGGAGAACCAGTTAAAAAATCATACTATTAGGAACAAGCAACAATTGGAGTCAGCACTTCAAACCGAATGGGCCAAAATTGATCCTTCCCTTTGCAAAAAACTTGTAGAGTCCATGCCAGCAAGACTAACAGCCATAAGGAAAAATAATGGATTGCCAACCAAATATTAGAAACCTTTAATAATATTTTAAACTTTATAAAGAATTAAGTATCCGAGTTCTTTTTTGGCATGAATTTTATACAAATTTTTACTTTTTCATTTTTATAAAATCATGAAATTGAGTTATGTTTTCAATGTTTTTATTTTTCATAAATAAATGATATGCAGTTAAAAAAATATATTTAGTTTTTGTCTGAAGTGCATTCTTGGGCTGTTTATTCTCTTTTGAAAAGTAAGTAGGTATTAATTGCAAAAGTCAGATAGATGTGTGTGCGAAATGTGCAGAACATCATAGCACGTCTGTTTGCAACTCGCAAATGCTCAAATGCACGAACTGCTCACTGGCTGGCTGTAACAACTCTTCGCATCCATCCTTTGGCAGATAATGTCCAGAATATCTCAAGTGGAAAACATTAGTTCAAAGAAAAATTAATTACCTGATTACAGAAATATAATCATGAATAATATGAGTCTAGAAGTATTTTACGCGAATATTAGAAGCATTAGGAATAAATTTACGGACCTTGAGATATTCTGTAATTCTAAGCCAAAGTTAGATGCAGTGATTCTTAATGAGACTTGGATTTCTAGTAATGAGATTGCTTTATTCAACTTAGATAGATTCGTCGCAATTCACAACTGCAGAGATCATGCCCAAGGAGGTGGCACTGCTATATACATTAATAAAAGGATTCAGCATAAGCTGCTTCATTATGATAGTAGATATCACACTATCATTATTTCTATTGAATGCGACCTTCGGTCAGTTCACTTAGGAACATTCTATAGAACCCAGCATGATGATGCTGAAGACTTTATTGAATATGTGGATGCTTTGCATCAAAGGTTTAATAACTTGATAGTTGTCGCCAATATCAATATAGATGCCATTAGCATAAACAATAGTATCTGTGTTAACTATAATAATATGTTGGCAATGAACAATGTGGTACACTGAAAGAAAAACTCTTGGTTGGTTCATCTATTTTTAATAGTATTGCAACGATTCATTCAAAATCGTTAAACGAACTACGGAAAATATTTATTTTTACTATGTTAATATAGTTAATTTAATGATATAAAAGTAGTTGGCTCTGGTTATACAAAAAATATCGCAAGGTTCATGAAATCAACTGTTTTAACTGTTTCATAACCACGAAAAATAGTTCAAGTTTCAACGTTTCGAATTATCAACAGTTTTTATGGTACTTAAACTACTTTGCAATAGTTGATTTCAACAAACGTAATTCAGTGAGCAATGTCTTTGGAATTATTCTACGCAAAGTAGAATGGTTTCAACATTTGGACGCTTTTCATGCTCCGAATGAAATTTTTTTTGTTTACCAACCACGCGTCATGGTGCATAAAAGTAATCAACAATTTTCTTATAGTTGTTTTAACTATAGCCCTAGTTGATGCAAAAACAACTAAGGAGAACTGTTGATTTTTCATACTCCTCATACTCATGCTCCTATTCTATGATACATGGCAAAATTGTGTTCGGTTTCATATGAAGTTTCATATGATACATGGCAAAATTGTGTTCGGTTTGCTGTTCGATATAATTCATATTCATGTTATGCTGTGAAGCCTTTATATTACGTTGTAAGACGCTATTTTGTTCACAATACAGCGTTTTCCGCTGTGGCAAAGCAGTGGGCTGCGGCAAAGCGCAGTCAAAAAATTAGAATGCACTGTTTTGTATGGTAACGCGCACAATGGCTGCGGCCGAATTTGCGGCAGCGGCAGAATTTGCCAAATTTCTAATTTTGCCGCACCGCTAGTGGTGATACCTACCATAGGTTGGCATCACCACTAGGTTGAATTAAATCTGTTTGAATTAAATCTGTTTGAATTAAATCTGTTTGAATTAGGTTGAGGTGGAATAGACAAGCGATGGCTGATGTGTATTGTGATAAGCCAACCTAATCCTCGTACAACAAGATTTAGCAATACAAAAGAAAAAAAAATGAATTTGGTTGGTGCCTTGGTTGCATTGACAGCGACATTGTCGCTGCATTGTGATTCACCAAATTCAACTGCGGCATTCACGCCTCCCGTGCCTATATTTCGTACTATGTATATGGTTGGAATACCATTGTTTGTGGTTGCTTACTTTTTTTGCACCACGGACGTTGTTTATCAACCACGCGTCATGGTGCATAAAAGTAATCAACTATTTTTTTATGGTTGTTTTAACTATAGCCCGTAGTTGACGCAAAAACAACTAAGGAAAATTGTTGATTTTACCAAGATTTTTCTTTCAGTGTAATGCTAAATTGTAGTCCCACTAGAATTACATCAAGTTCAGCTACTTTGCTAGACCATGTAACAACTACCGTCAACACTCAATCTGTTGCTTTTAAAGTAGAATACTCAGAATGGCCAGATTTGGATCATCATACTTTGTATATAACAGCATCTGGTATTAAAAAGCAACTGCAACCTATAGTTAAAAAGAACATTTCAGTTTTAGATAAACGACTATATGTTGATTCGGTACTAAAGAAGCTTAGTGAAACGCATGGTGAAATTTCTTTTAAAAACATAAATACTATTCAAGATGCAAAACAGTCGGCTTCGACTATTAAGGAAATCAGAGCTAAGAGAGGCAACAATTGGATTACGGAAGATTTAATTAAGGAAACGGATAAAAAGAAAATATTATATGAAAGAATGAAAATGAATCCAAATGATGCCAAACTTACTTCTGAATACAGATCCTTGAAGAATAGAGTATGTTCCATGATCAGAATTGCTAAGAAAGACTATGTTAGAAGACAACATACTTCTGCTGAGGGTGATGTTAGCAGAGTTTGGAAATTCATCAATCAAGAACTCTTGTTGGGCAATAAGATAAACAAATCTAACTCTCTCATCACTGCCGATAATCTCGTTGATCATTTCAGGTGTATAGGTGAAAAACTTATTGAGGACTTAAAAGTGAAGTTTAACGTTGACAATTTTGGAAGGCAGAACATTCCGTTGAATTCAAAGTCTCTTTTTTTCGAGCCTACTGATCCTGGTGAAGTGTTTGTCATAATTAGCTCATTGAAGAATTCTTCACCTGGAACTGATTGAATAACTTCCGAAAACTTGAAATTAGTCGCTACTACACCTTATATTTCTGCAATCATTAATAATCACATTAGCATAGGTGAATTCCCTACATAACTGAAAGATACCATGATAGTTCCTATTCATAAATCAGGTGACGATTTAGATCCTTCTAATTACAGGCCAATTGCTTTGACAAGTTCGTTTAGCAAAATTTTCGAAAAAACTATCAATAAAAGACTAGCTAAGTTAATAGTGTAGGATTTGATACACATCAATATGGTTTTTTCCAAAAAAGTAACACAACATCAGCAATAACAGATGCCTTACAATTTATTAATTGTGAACTTGTTTCGAATAATTATGTGGCTGTACTGTTTATTGATTTAGCGAAGGCCTTTGATACAGTTAGTCATATCACTTTGTTATAAAATCTAAGCGAACTTGGAATAAGAGGCTTTTGCTATACTCTGCTAACTCTGCTGAACTTCTGGAGCGACAAATAAATAATGATTGAATTGTTTATGGGTCCTGGCTTTTGGGGAACAGGCTTACAGTCAATACCTGTAAAACTAGTTACATGGTATTCAAGCAGATTAACAAGAGTGAGATCTGCCTTAACATCAGAATACATGGAGAGGAGATATAAAGAGTGGCTAGATCTAAATACTTAGGACTAATTATTGATGATAGATTATCTTGGTCTCCTTACATAAGTAATGTGAAATCTAAGTTGGTTTTCTGGGTTAGGCTGTTCAGATTAAAATATTACTTGGGTTTAGAGCTAAAAAATATGATCTGCAACTCTTTTGTGCTGCCTAAGATTACCTATGGTATTTTAAATTGGAGTCAAACTTCAGAGATGAATATTGACTCAATTCATAGAATACTCAATAGGATAGTTAAGGCAGTGCATGGACTTGATAGACTGACTCCAAGTGATCTACTATACAGACAAACGGATAAATTCAATGTAAGGGATATTATATTTATGGAAAAAGCTAAGATAAAAAGCAATTCCCTAAAGCAATTTAACGGTATAAAAAATCCGAGTAATAATATATTGGATCTGGTTTTGAGTACAATTTCATGTAAAGTCAGCGTTTGTGACTATAATCTTTTAAAAGTTGACTCTCACCATCCTCCTCTTGAAATACTTCCTAATATCAATTTCGATGAAAAACTGCCAATGAAATACGTATCTATGTACAACTTCAATGCATGCAATTATGAAGATCTTATTGTAAAACTTTCTGCTGTTAACTGGAAAACGAAACTTGAAAGTAATAATGTAAATGAGAATGTAGATACTTTTTATAAAATTATTTTCAGTTTGATAAAGTTATTTGTACCTATGAAAATAGCAAATAAGAATAAATATCCAGTTTGGTTTTCTAAGTCACTGCAAAAGATGATAAAAGAAAAGAACAAGTTTCATCAAAAATGGAAATCTTATAGAATGTTTTCTGATTATCAATCCTTCTCTATACTGCGGGCTAGAGTAAAACTAAAAATTAAACTAGATGAAATGCGTTTCGTAAGACGTATGGAGTGCAATATCAAACGTGATCCCAATAACTTTTGGAAATTTATAAAAATATTTAGAAAGAACAATGCCGCTTTACCCAGTACAATGTACTATAACAAATCCGAAGTACATAATGGTCAAGAAGTATGTAATAGTTTTGCAGATTACTTTGAATCAGTTTTCTCTAATAATAGACAGTACATCGAATCTAATGTATCTCTCAATGCTGTAGATAATGTAATGAACCTGAGTAAAATTCATATAGATTCGGCGAAAATACTACAGCATCTGAAAACTTTCAACATTAATAAAGGGCCTGGACCTGATCAGATTACTGCAAAGTTTATCCGTTTTTGTGCATATTATTTAACGGAACCGCTCTATATTTTATTCAACCAATCACTTGAAATGCATGTGTTTCCTGATGCATGGAAAATCTCACACGTCGTACCAATTTTTAAATCCGGTGATATCCATGACATTTCTAACTATAGGCCCATCTCTATTCTATCTACTTTTGGTAAAATTTTTGAGGCATTAGTTATTGAGGAAATTAAGTCTGATGTTTATAATTTGATAATTGATGAACAACATGGTTTTTGTCCAAAAAAGTCAACTTTTACGAATTTGGTAACTTTTTCGCAGCTATTAAGTTCTAATATGGATAAGAAACATCAAGTCGACGTCATTTACACCGACTTTAGCAAAGCTTTTGATCGGGTCAGTCATCCATTGCTAATTAGTAAACTACGAAAGACTGGTATTCATGGCTCACTTCTGAGGTGGGTTGAATCATATATATCAAATCGATCTCAGTTGGTTCGATGTAATGGCTACTTATCTCGTCCGATCTCAGTCACTTCCGGAGTTCCACAAGGTTCACATTTAGGTCCAATTTTATTTATACTTTTTATCAACGACATTACAAAATGCTTCAACGCTTCTAATGCGCTTCTATACGCGGACGATCTGAAATTCTTCAAAGTAATCAAAAGTTCAGAAGATTGTACTCAACTTCAAAAAGACTTAGATAATTTAAATAACTATTGCAAGTTAAATGAACTGTCACTCAACGTTGAAAAATGCTGTGTTGTAAGTTACACTCGTAACAAACATACAATTGGTAATGACTATTATGTAGAAAATTCTGTACTGAAGAAAAATACCTTGCAAAAGGATTTAGGTATGCACTTTGACTCCAAACTTTTGCTTAGTTCTCATATTGAGATAATTTTGAGGCAATCATACAGGACCTTAGGGTTTGTTTTACGAAATTGCAGGAACTTCACTAATCCGCAAACATGTATATACCTTTTTAACACTCTAGTTCGACCTAAACTTGAATATGCATGCACTGTCTGGAACCCGTGCTACAGAAAGTACATAGATATGATTGAAATATTGCAACGCAAATTTGTTCTTTTCTTATGTAAAAAATATATGATATCTTTACCTAATTATAAGTCGAGACTGAAATACTTCAATATGATACCACTTGAAGATAGATGGACAGAAATGGATATGCTCTTTCTTTTTAAAATTTTCAATAATGATATATACTCTTCATCAATTATATCATATTTCAATCTTTCAACAAATCCTGTGTACACAAGACTCAATACATTATTTTATTTGCCTTTTTCTAATACGAAGAATTACTCCAATTCGCCAACGAACAGATTAATGTCACAATACAACTCGAAGTTTTCTCATATTGACCTATTTCAACTTTCAAAAACTAAATTTAAGAAAGTAATTATAGATACTATTACCAACTAAGCACTCTTGCTAAATGGCCTGTTCTGCTTTGATAATTCAGTGGGAACCTATCATTGGCATTATCTTAAATGCTGTTGGTTTTCCAAATAAAAAATAAATAAATAAATAAATAAATAATATATAAAATACTCAATAACAATATAAAACCTTCGACATGTCCAATAAGACACTGTGGTTATCACAGGCTATCACACAAGATTTAAAGATAATCTCAGGCTTGATATCGCTAGAACGAATAGAAAACATAAAGCTATGGAAATCTTTAACAATTTACCTAACTCTTTGAAGAATGCTAGGTCTTTTCCCGTCTTTAAAAGGCTGCTGAAGAATCACATTAGAACCATGTAAAATAAATTACGTACTATTTACTACTAGTTTTTACTGATTGCTGATTTTTCAAATTTAAAAATTTTTTTTGCATCCCTCATACCAGCACTCTGTTGCTGTCTGGGACGCACTTTCTCTCGTTTTGTTTTCTTCTTGAAAATCCTTTAACTAATTTTTATTTTTATTATGAAAGAGCTTCTTCTTCTTCTTTGCATGCTTTTTATTTTTCATCTTTTCCACTAACTTCCCATCAACTAACTCTATCTTACTTTCTTTATTCTCCAGTTATCCTACTGATGTTTTCTTTTTAATTATTATATAATTTAATTTCAAATTAAATGTGTCGAGAATGTAGTTTTGGGATTCCTTCCCTATCCTATTCCCTTTCGGGGGATGATAATTTTAATTGCTTGTTTCTCGACTAAGGGGCTTACTGCTGCTAGGAAGAAGAGGCTCTGCAATGAAGCTGACCCCATTGTGTTATTGTGTTTGTTTGTTTGTATGTGTCCGACTTCTTTATTGAGCCACTGTATGTACAAATTCTTCTACAAACTGACTTCGTCAATTGAACAACAGTAGTTGACCACTCGAACCACTGTTTCCCTGAAATGCCATAATGTGGCCAAAACATATTCACACATTCAGTCTTTACTTTACATTTATAATATGAAAACATTATAAAACTGATAAAGTGCGGTATGTTGCCGCTTTTCGTTATAGTTTATAAATAAAAATCAGACAACGCAGCAACAGCGTGGAGCAGTTGTTCGCTACGGCGACCGCTCTCCCGCTCGTTGAGTTCCGAATGTGAAGATTTCGCTGAAAATCGTGCGATTACTTGTAAAATAAAAGTGTTTCATATCAAGTCGTTGAGTATTTGTTGTATTTGTACAGGTTTATATGGGTATTGTACTTTGGGAATGATGATTCCAACTTTTGTTATGTTCATACGATTGTACAATAATCAACATATTATTGTGGCGACATATTCGTGCACAACATGTTCGGGGGAACATTTCCCTAAATTTGATTTACAACAGAGAATATAATCTGAAGAAACAATAATAAATTGTTTGATTTATGGGTTGATAATGGCCTCTTAGGTAGGTCAAATTTGATTGAAAACGAGAATTTTTTTTAGTCTGAGACAAATAACACATACTTATGTTGAAAATTATGTACATTCTTTCTCCGCCAAACCTTAATTTTTTTTATCTACAAACAATTTCAAGCAGTTTACATTTTTTCACGTTATTCAGCGACAGCATATGGAAAAATATTAGGACCAACTTATGAACAAAAACTGTTCAATGATTTGAAATTAAGAATTGACTCACGTACCTACCCAAAAACTGGAATGACGTTTCCTGATTAGTTCAAGTAACTACTTCCAAAAAATCTCTAATAGGTATTATATTGAATACATCAAAAACGAAATCCCTATCTTTTCATGCAACAAATTACATCAATAACATTGACTTTGCACAGAAATACTTTGTTTCCACATAAAAATAATTTTATCAAGCTTGTGTCCCCTTAAGCAAAAGTATAAGCTTTGACCTTCAGAGTGCGCACTGAGGCATTTATAGACATTAGCAACCTTGGAGATCACTGTAGGTAATAGGAACGCTTGGAATTGATGCCCAGCTAAATCTTCTTGCTACTGATAACGCATATCATTCCAGTTTGCCAAAGTCACAAAACGGGAGCATTACAACCTACGATTTCTTCGAACGCCCACAATTCTCATAAATAGAGTATCATTTTACCCATTTGACAATTTAGCGCTTTTTTTGTAAATTCAATATCCCCACGCTAGCAAGGCTATAGAATCTAAGGGAGATCTTAACAAAAATATCACCCAACACCTAACCTCAAACAATCTCTATTTTTCGTCCACTAGAACATTTCGTTTGTTTCTCCCTAGCTCAAACACTCCATTCGAGTCAAATGACCCCGGACGACCAGCGACTGACACGACTGAGATCTTGTCTCGATGTCAATAAACTTTCGGACGACCGAAAAATCTATGTGAAAAACAGAAAAACAGTTGGTTGGGTGCTCTTGGTTTGGTGGTTCGACTTCCTCTTGTGGCTGCCACAGCAATCCATAGAAACAGCGCCAAAGGCAGCCAGCCAGCTGTCATTCCGACACGGCCTATCGGATTTCACAGGCTCGCTTGGTCCTGAGACCCATATACCAGACAATTTTCATCTCAAATTACATCTTGATTTCGGCTAAGCCAACTACAAACACGCAGTCTGCCCCAAAAGGAAATTATCTTGAAAATTACTCACCATTTCATGGACACCATTTCGCTGAAAAGTCAAGATGACACAATTTCACTTCGTTCGCGAAAAAATCAAATATCTTTTCCCGATTTGTTTTCCGTTGCGTTCTCTATAAACACCGAAACAAAAACCACTTTGTATTCGACAAGTCTACAATTATTCCGATTTAATTATTTCTTTCACGCCACTACTAATTGAAATTCGCTTTTGAATAATCTGCTCGATTTCTGTCGTCGTCGTTCAATCGCTTCTGAAGCTGTCGCTCTCTTCCCGAAACCAATTTCGAAATGACAACAATTTTTCGAGGTTATGTCTTTCGAATTTCACTCACTGACAGATGCTGCTGCTCGACAAGCGAGCGAACTACGCACTACCAGACACTATTTTGCACTTTGTACTCGTCACAAGCAGCTCGTGTATGCCAATTCCAATCCTTTTTTGCAGTAAAATTCAAAAATCACTAGAACCATATAATTGAATATTGGTTTCAATCACAACCGTGCCGATTTCACTAATTTCACTTGACATTGGGCACGAACTACCCGAACGCGAAGCAGATCGCGAACTAGTAAGACGCGCTTCGGGTGAACAGCAGAACAGAACGAACAGAAGCAACAAGACGATGACAAGTAGTGGAATGTATGAGTGGACATTGCCAACATAAACCGTTCAATATTTTACTAGGACTGTGTAAACGGCGAGTGTGGATGGTTCCGAAATAATCGCAAAAATGGGGAAAATTGCAAAATTCATTGATCATGGCGGGGACGTGGCAGCACCAATATTGAATTCAAATTTATTTAACGGAGTTGATCTTCAGGAAAAGTCAACACGTTTGCCAATCTCTTGCCTTTAAGATTCAATGATGGTTTTGTGATGTTTTTGGTGTGCTTGACGTTTTCAGCGCCGGAGCAGCTGTTGAAAACAAATATTGTTATTGTACAGGTTATTCGATTCAAATTAATTACTGCAGCAAACAGCCTGGGCAAGTCAAGGGCAAGACAACCAATTGGACGATTAGTAAGTAGATAATATTTGAAGTTCTTGCGCCGTTACAAGTTAACCACGCTCTGCTGACGTAGCTTAACCAATTTGTTTCACTCGTTTCTGAGCAATTACTTTTTGGGGAACATGTCACTTCACCACAGTGCTAAGAGTCTTTCCGAATTCAGGTCCTTCGTCTTCGGCTTGTTATAACTTATTGTGACGACAGTAAAATTGGTATGCTCTTATAACAGTTTGCAGCAAGCGAAGACGGTATTTGAATTCGCTTGCTTGGCTTGGTAACATAACCTAGAAACACCAGCAAGACAACATGTAGTATTAAGCTAGAACTACACTGGTCTCACGTAACGTGAGCTCACGTGTCGTCACGTTATGCGTGTGGAGGCATGAGCTCACGCTTGGAAATACACTTGTCTCATGCTAGCAGCTCACGTGTGTTGCAGTTCCTGATCGACGGTTTGAGGTTTGACTAAATTTCGCTGCGCATATAAAAACTCTGTTACAATTTTTTCCCACAATTTACCAGCATCAATGTATTTCGCCATTTCACAAGTATTCATGCTTATACATTTTCAACAAATCACTTACCTTATACATTTCAAACAAATCAAATACCATGCGGTAAAAATATTGGCTAAACGTGCTCTCACGTGAGCTCAAAAATCTGAATTTGCAGATTATCAAAAACGTGAGCTCACGTGAGCCGTGTGACGTGTCGCCAGTGTATTTCTAACCATACAAAATGGTACTGCAGATCTATCACACGTGTGGTCAGCTGATGTGACGACACGTGAGCTCACGTTACGTGAGACCAGTGTAGTTCTAGCTTTACATGAAAATAGGAGAGCAATACCAATATGAAGACGTCAATTCGAAAGGCCTTAATATGTGATAAACTTGTTAATTAACTCAAAAAGGTTATTGATTTGTGATCGTGGTTCCCTTCTTGCAATGCCTTCTAGATGTACGGGCCGTAATGCAGAATGATGACGTCAGAGCATCGGGACAAATGTCGCGAAAAACACACGTAGTCCTATGGGACGTCCGCGGGAAAATGTTAATTGTACAGGTTGTGTTAAAGTGAGTGAAATGAAAACTAAAGTGGTTTATGCAGAACAGTGCTAGTGAACAGCTAAAACACAAATTAATGCGGTGCGTGCGGTATAATGTGGAAAATTCGCTACGAAATGTTTATCGGTTGGTGTTAGGTTATGTGATGGTTCGTGTCGATTTACTGTCGCGATACAATTAATTGGTACAAAGTGTACGTTATGACTAAATATTATTATTATAAGCGTCCACGCACAAAAAACTAACGTTTTATTCATATTTTAACCAAAAAACCGCAAGTGAAATCTCCGTGTACATCGGCACTGCCTCGTGGAAATGTCAAATTTCCTAAACTCATGACATCAAGGCGAGAACGATTACGTAGCCTGACGGCCCGTACTTCTAGAAGGCATTGCTTCTTGTCTATAAATCAGCATAGACAACGTATATCGTCTCTAAAGCTTATCAAAGCAGAAAATATTGATACGAATACTGAAAAGCCTCCGAAGCTGAATCAAATTGGAATTGTTTTTTTTTTTTCAATTTTAATCATCCCGCAAAAACAATTCCAATTTGTTAATTAAGTAAAATAATAAAAATTAAAAGTTTTAAAAGCCGTTCGTTCAAAGTAAAAGTATTGTACGGTACGGGTAAACAAAGAATGAAACAGATGAGAGGATTATTTAGTTTAACTAATTTTTGAAAATATCAGTTCCAAAAACGGCAGTCCATTCACCTGAATTTCATTCAAAATGTCGTGTGTTTATTCCGTTCATGGGAGCCAAGTGCTATGCCAGGACAATAGGAAAGTAATAGGAGACGTTGCGGCGTCTGGCGGGAGTCTTAATCCTTAGAAAATCCAAAGAACCTGTGCGGCTTGTGTTTTAACTCTCAATTGATATATGAAATAAGATTAGTTCTTGTCTCATCTGTAAGTTGCTTTGACACCGTCTTTTGTCCACTTCGTTCCGCCAAAATGTTCATGCCTATGCCCTTCACTAATGAACAGAACACCAAGTAGAAACACTCACTTGACCTCTTTCAATAAAACGTTTAACTCGAAAAAAACAAAATTTCATAATTTTTTATTAAAGTTTGATTTCTATGGGCCTTTTCACACTTGTATTCTTGATGCACTCCTCAAACCGGTTTACTGGGCAAGAGACGGAAGAATCAAGGGGAATTCTCTACTTTTTGTAGAGAAACCCCTTGATTCTTCCGTCTCTTGCCCAGTAAACCGGTTTGAGGAGTGCATCAAGAATACAAGTGTGAAAAGGCCCTATGGTTGTGTTCATATTTCTTAAGAGAATATCACTTTAGTTTAATTTAATTATTTTGCAAGTACCGCAAAAGGAAAATATGTCACTGCATTATCCGAGAGCGCAATGCATTGAATATCTACATAATCGAAATTCGGTTCCAACTCCTTTACATACAAACACGTTCAATAAAATAAAAATATATTTAAAAACAAAATCACATGTAATCATAAAATATATTAATTCATTTTTTAATTCACATTAAAAAAAGATTAATTTTTGATATTGTGTTAACACTAACTAATCTTACAAAGTGGCTAAGAAATAGGTGCGTACTCAGTACCGGTTTACATCAAAATTGGCTTTTTTTATATTTACGATAATTGATTAAAATATTGCGCCTAGCTATTCAACATGCATTATAATACAATATTTCTATTTTTGTTACAATATTACGTTGTTAGTTCGCTACGTTGCCGTTGTTTTCCGTTTCGCCATTATCGAGATCATCGTCGTCGAATGTTGACAAACCTACTTTTTCCATTAATTCAGTTAGTTTCTTAGCTTTTCGATCTTCGTTATATGCAATAACCGTGCATAAATGCTCGGTCAAAAGTTCCTTTTGCTCACCTGCCTGATGTAGTTCTAGCTTAGCTTTCAGAAATACCGCTTCGATACGTTCGTAAGACTTCCTGTTTGAAAATGACCGATATATAAACGATATCGATAGATTATATTTCAGTAATTATTTAATAATGAAACTAATCACAATTAATTATAGTCTTATGGCAGTTTGCACAGGGTTTGAATTGTTTAGGTAAAACTCAGATACTGCTTCGTCGCCTTTCTGAAAAACCACGGGCAAACACCCTTCAACCGTATTTGGTGAAGATTATCATTGCATTTAAATAGTCAAACTTGTAAATATGTTACCGACTGCTAAAGTATAAAATAACTTACTTGACATTTGAAAATTTAATTGTAGCCTCTTCGATTTTCTCACGAAGTATTGCAACATCTGCGGCCAAATCACTATCCATTTTATTCAATTCATTCTTTACATTGGCGATTTTCGTTATTTCAGCCGCAGTTTTCTTTGAACTGTTGATAGAAGAACATTTGCTATAGATCTAATCTGTTCGATGCTAAGAAAGGACTTACTGGTGCTCGATAGCTTTTTGCAGAAGCTGCTTCTTTTGCTTGTTTTGTTCTTGAATCATTTTTTGTTGGGCCTGAAAATCTTTTAGTGAAATTCCTGCAAAAAAGTGTTTGCTTTGAGTGCATGTGGCCCGAAGTGAATATGCAGTACGCGTTGGATAATGAAAATCCGGAGATATGTAACGTAAGAGCATGCAAACAAATACCTGCGTTAATTTATTCGTAAAATATGCGCAGAAGTTACCCAATAAAGTTTTTTTTAAAAAACCAACTAACAATGAAATGTAGAAATTATCTGATTAGTTTTTTTTTAAACAATTTTACGAGATTTAGTAGAAAGAACAGAACAAACAGAAATAACACGTGGAAGATAAAAATGTAAAACTATCAGAAAAATTCGTATTAGCTTTAGAAACTATGCCTTAGTTTCGATACACAAACCGAAAAGCACAACATTTTGTTTAACTGAGAGGGTAAATTTAATGGGAACCTTAAATAATACAATGTGAGTGATTTCACACGACCTAAATTTCACTAGACCAAATTAATTTTTATAAATAAGAGAAAATTATGTCAACATCTCCGTGCACTATGTTTTTGTCTTGACTATCTGTTGTGATTTGCGAGAGTAGCAGCTTGGCTGGCATCAGTCCATTTCTTCGCTAGTTTGGAGAGTGAAACATTTTCGCAATTCACTAAATTCACTGTAAATAAAGTAGACTACTATTAAGTTACAGGGGTACAGTTACAAGGTACAACTAAGGTAGGCTTTTTCATTTGAGGATTTAGTTTTGGCTGAGAGCTTGGCTCTAATATGGCTTTAGATAGTCAACGGACACCTTCTTCTATATCCAGTCATGGGATCGATCATTCAGTAGCCAAGTACTGTGATATTCAAATGTCTTTAATAGTTGAATAATAAACTAGGTTTGAAGACTCAAGTTATAGAATCCATTGGTATATATATATTTACATTTTTGTAGTCAGCTTCTCTGGCATTAAGTTTTCGAATGGAAAAGGATTTAGAACTGTTAATAAGGTCTTACAAAACAGTGCTATTGTGCGGAAATCTTAACGTGCTGCAAAGTTTTGGAATTGTTGTTCTAAATCCAATCCAACAGGATGGATACTCTACATACTGGTCTTACCAAGAAATCTGCTTGTTCACTCATCAGGTCAGGCTAAGTTTTATTCATCTAGAGCAACTAGTTATGTCTTTGATTTAACTGTCAGTGATGGCCATGTCTTTTACAACACACATTCGCACACATTGCAGGCACTATCATCAAATTATTTACCTATGATTGTGAAGATAGAAGTAGGAGTTGACTATTGCAAGCGATTACCAGCTGTCCTTGCTTTCAAACATGACTGATTGGCCTGAGTGCTTAGAGGTGCCAGGCTCAGAAGTGTCTTATCTCGTAAAAATTATAATTTTATATCGAAAAATTATGAATTAGATTCTAAAAAATCTATGAACTCAGCGCGTGAAATATTTGTTTTGCAAGTTTAATAAAGAAAACATAACGATCGCGACCGGGAAAAACGTTGATAATGATAAGCATAAATCACTTTTTATGCGTGTTATACTTGTTTCGAATCTGTAGTTACTGTCAAGAGACTGGAAGATGCTTTTCATCTCAAAGATTTTAACTTGGCAATGGAACGAACTATTTGAGCAAGTTCTAAACAATGGTTCCGATAGTTATCCATCTGGAGAATAAATCATTTTAAGACATATCTCAGTGGAAACATTAGCGGATTGGTTTAGAGGAGTTCTCGTGAACTTGTTCAAACCCCACCGTAACTCCGATGAGAAACATCAAAGACAATCTGTTATATGAAGGATCTAAACCCATTCTAATCTTTAATCCTAATCAAACAAACAATTTGAGAGAGTTTTGAAATGACCAGGTGACAACACTGATGATCATTATAGTATTAATATCACTTCACTATCTAGAGCATAAATTTAGTCTTGAGTAAGTTTACTAAAACATAAATTTAGTCTTAAATAAGGTACGACACATCAGTGTAATATTACATTTATATGTTTAGTATCTAGCGACAGAAACTATGAAACTACTTGAGTTTTAAACATAAAATGTGCGATAGTACTTGGAGTTGATTCTTATTAATTGTTTCACAAACATTAGCTACATAGTATAAATGTAAGACCTGAAACAAATTTTCAACTATTTTCCAATACTTGAGCAGAAATCATGCTAAGGGACAGCATTTTGCAAAATCTTAGGCTTAAGCATCTAATCTTCACATGCAACTCAACTATGCACGAAAAATATATTTCGACAATTGACAAACTACATAACACTACTTATTCATTTTCAAACTACCATAAAATAAACACATACATACCTTTTGGAAGGATGAAATTTAAATGTAGCGCAAACTGTATTGTTGTATGTGCATGAGTTAATTTGATGAGCATGTGCAACTTGCTTTTAATTGCTGTTTTATTAGTGCTATACGTTATTTATGCATGTTTATTTGCGTGATTTTATAGAAATGATATCAATCAAAAACATACAAAAGAGTGCAATGTTTTTCTTAACTATTTTCAGTACAACATTTGTTAAATCAAGCTGCCTGTGCTTCTTAGTAAATACGTTTGAAATATAAGATCTAATCTATCTTACCTTTAAACGGTGTTTGGGCCTCAGCTGGTCCTTCACTACTACTGCTTAAATGCAAAATAGATTCGTCGACCAGTCGTTGTTGCTCCGTGTTCAACACTTGTTTGGCCGATAGAGGCTGAAAATGCAGAACTCCCTGCATTGATGTACTATCCAGGTCGCTATCTATAATTTGAGGTGGCAGCTTAGGCAGTTGGTCTTCCGGAGGTTTTGCTACTTTGGGCACGGAACCCATTTTATTTGCTTGAGCCCGTTTGATATTTGTCTCTGCTGGTTGCACCGATTTTTTATCTGGAACTCGTTGGATGCCACGACCCAATGCTTGAACTTTTTCTACAAGTGTTTAAGAAGCATAATCACTTCAAGGGAACCGGATAATGAAATATGATTAATTGTATACGTACTTATTGCCTTGTCCGATTTGGTTGTTGTTAATTTACTTATTTCTTCCTGAGTAAAGCCGTTGAACTTGCCGGACATTTTTGGTAGCACTCTAAAGGGGCAGCTAACTTAAGATGGGATGCGTCCGTACGCTAAATACTGACTTCCAAGCAAGTGATAAAACACAAAATATGAAAGCCAACTCACTCGCGAATTGCGGCAGAACAACTACAATCAACAAATCTGACGTTTCTCATGAGCACTGCCAACAGCACGATAGCACGATCACTTACTGCCGGATTCATGTCCTAAATTGTGAGGCGATCTGTACTAAAACGGGAAACTTTATTTCCGTTTAAGTTGAAATGGAAAATTGAAGTCGTCCACACGGAAACGTTTCGTAATAAAATCATTCAGCAAGCCTTCGACTAACTTAATATCGACTGTATAAATTAAAAAAAATCTTACAATGTCGTTTAACTTGGTATGCAACTATAAAAATTGCTTGAAGGAAATTAGCAATATTGGGTGGGCAACTGTCTGTTCGCACATTTTTTGCGAGGAGCACGGATCTAACTTGAAACTGCATTGGAAATCGGTTTCGTGTCCGGCTTGCGGGAGTCGTTTCGAAGGCGAGTTTTCAATCATCGAAACGAGGATAAATCCCTCAGAGGAGTATAAAACGGTAAGCAAATGAAAAGTATCCAATGTCGTTCTGTTTATTTTGAGCGCCATCTTATGCGCTAAATGTTTTTCTATTTTCACTTAAATGATACAGCGGTATTATACGAAACATTTTTCTAAGTGCTTTAACGTATTGTTACTGCATAGGTAGCTCTATTCGGTCTCAAGCCTGAAGTTATATTGCAAATGGCTTCAAATGGCATTGCTTTCTGGATCTATCAATGTAATCAGGAAAGCAAAATTTTAAGGAGCAAAGCTGAGTACTACAAGTACGTCTATAGTTACATGGTTCGCTACACTTTGCTTTCCTACGGAACTTTATATTTGACTTTTCAGATCTAAACTAGCGTCAACAAAATCGGAGATGGAATCCAGCAGAGCTTCTTATAAACAAATTACTAAAGGTTAGCGAAAGTAAAATACATATACTTTCAATGAATATATTTTTCTGGCTTTAGAGTTGGAATCGAAACTGAGCGAAGCTCATGAGAAAATTAAAAAACTCACTCTCGAAGTAATGGAAAAGGATCGGAAAATATCGCGCCTTCGTAGAGAAGAATTTAGTCGTGGATTCAATGACTCATTTAATTAATATTACTGATCTATTCTTTGAAACTCAGCAAGTTTTTCCTAGCTTTGGAGAAGTTCCTTTGGGCTGCGGTAAAAATTCAATTTTGCAATGTAAATTTTAAAAAAAATCTTGTTCTTAAAAAAAATCCATTGTTTTATAAAAAAAAGTTTGAGCTAGTAACCACTATATAAATTTTGGAGCAATTTTATTATTTTTAGGAAAAACCCGTCCAGCCGATTTCCAAAATGAAACAACTGCAAATGGATAGCTGTCATTTCAAATTACCGATTTCAATTAATGCTTTTTTTGTTTGAGAATAACTAACGATTTCTTGTGCATTCTTAACCTTTGCAATAAATTACTAATGTCTGGATGGTAATTTATATTAAGCCAATAGTTTCCGGGAAATGTACAACTCCAAGTTTGTTACGAAGTTCTTGCATATTCGTTTCAAAAAATTGTTCCCAATAAACTAGATAGTATTTATTTTTGTTCTTGCCAATACAAATCGCCACGGGTAAATATTTTTCGATAAAAATCTGTCGTTCTCTGCAATGAACAGAAAGAATAATCAAATTTGATGAAGCCCAAGGTATCAATTGTATGTATGTCGTTACAACTCTATCGTCTTAAAATGTCAAAATACTATCTTTTTCAATATAATACTTTTAAAATATCTAAGTTTACTGAAGTTAAAAAATGCTGCCAGAAGATTTCAGGTGAGAAGTCAGTCTGATCCACCGTACACTATTTTTTCCAGGGCAGAAAAGAATTCTCAGTCTTGTAGCACCGTCTGATTTGCCAAAACTAGACTTGGCTTTGATAGATAGCACAAGCTCGTCAGATAGAGCTTGACAGAGGAACGAGAAACGTATAAAGGTTCATCAAAAAGAGTTGCAAGTACTTTGCTGCATGCTCCAAGAACTAGGCTTTAACTCTATTGATAAGGATCTCTAAAAAATTTCAAATATATATTGCAAGTTTGATTACTCCTAGTCAACTACCGATTTGTACTTTGGTCCCAAAACACCCCCTAGTAGAAACGAAATCTTTGTCTCCTTTGCCTTCAGCTGCTGCACTAAAGTTCTTCCTTCACAACCTTACGAAAGCGCTACGAAGTTTCTTCGGGATACGAGCAGAAAGTCGTACAGACAATTCTGCCCTGATTCGCATAAACGTTCTATCTACATTTTAGTACTTTCGAGATATTCAATGATTTGTGTTTTTATTTGTACAGCAGATATATGGAGAATGCGTTTTTCAATATAAATTTGAGCATACTTTCACAAAAGATAGTTTTTCAAATTTTGCAGAATAATGTAATAGAGCATGCAGGTTTTGAATCCGTTAACTCAAAAATGTCAAAAATTTAGATAGAACGTTTATGTGAATCAAGGCAGAATTGGTTTGTATACTAAACTGATTAATTGTTCATTATCAGTAGTAAGTTGTTTTCCGAATTAGACAACCGAAATTTTTTGTTGGCACCGAAGTGAAGCAACTGCCTGTTCAAATTGTTTCACTTCAATTAATAAGTATTTATAGCTGTCTCAAATTGCTATTTGTTCTAACTACATTATAAACCGCAGTACCTTGCAGGAATGTACGCACAACCAATAAGAGCCGCCACTTGACTGGTTATCAGTCCAAAATTTAAGGCTTCGATCCATTTGAGCAATATTTCACCAACTTTATTCGCGGGAATATTGAGTAAAACATGCAAGTAGTCGTGTATCCTCCTGCATCGAGCCATAATAAAGGCCAAATCAGGATCGCTAATAAATTTGACAGGACTCGGCTTTCTCTGAAATGTAGTTTTTTTTATTGTAAAACCTTTTACTGCGAAAAAATTATTTTACATGATCTTGCAGAAATTTTCCATAAGCAAAACCGAAACTATCCTGATGCATATTAAGAAGCATTTTCAGGCAAGATGTCTCCAAAATGTCCGGTTTGTCTCTGAGAATTTGCCGACCAACTTGGTTTGATTGCATTTGTTTTAAAATTTCCTTTAAATTCCGAGTGCAAAGTATTTCAGCACAACAGGCAAGCATGTCAACCCTGAAAGTGTTTGGTTTCGATTTATCTCTTACCATGATTAATTTAATGAAAGCGTAACCGTCTTGGATTGTAGATCGATATAATTGATGATCCAATGCCCAGCATTAGCGTCTGAGCACCAGTTACAGGTATATAATATCGTAGGAAATTTCTGGTAAACGGATCGAGCTTGATGGTTACTTCCACTTTTTCCACGAATGTCCTGTGCTGTATGCTTCTTCCATTCACCCAGATTGTGAATCTTGACAAAAATTTCTTGATTTTAATTCTGAGCATCGCACCACGGGACTATTCAGGAAGCTACTGCATAATAATTTGCATTGATGGGGGCTGGTGAAAATCAACGTCAATAAAACGATAAAACTGTTGTAAAAATTGAGATAGCACTATTTTTTTTTACAAATAATTAATTTTTTGTTAACAATTGTCAAATGTCATTTCGCATATAAATTTGCAGTTTTGGTTTGCATATCTTTCACGTGTTGTCTCTTGCGATGGAAGGTTGTAGCCGGAGAACTGCAGTGATTGTTTTTCTCCGAAGGACGATCTTTCTCTGGAATTGACGAGACGTGAATCATCGTGTTTTGAACTGCGTGTTCGCGTTGTTTAAGACGCTTTTGTGTTGCCCTAAGTGTTAAAGTTTATTTATGGTTTACACTGGTTTAAGGCCAACCTCGTTCCTTGCAAAATAGGAACAACCTAACGATAAAAAAAAATTGGTTTGCATATTTCTATATTAAATCTATTATCGTACTTATCCTAATGCTGCGATTCCAAATCTAATGATTGCTAAACAGAGCGAGGCTTGATTTGGTAGTCTGAGATAGCATCGAATTTTTAATCAATCCAAATTTTCGCTGTTAATATACTTACATATGGATGTAAATACACATAAGGATTTCATCTAATTCATATAATTTCAATAGAGGTAGGAACCGAGATTACGAATTTTACAAAAGACCTTTTACTTGCATCAATTATGTGTTGATAATAAACATAAATATCACTAACTTATAATTACACTCTTATCACTTGCATAAAACTACTACAACTATTTACTAAACGGTGTAATACACAGTTCTTCCTGTAACTTGTCTAGATCCTGGTCCCATCGCTTCTCCCAATACACCGACATTAAGAACTTGGCATTATTTCCGTTTTTTATAGCCCAAGGCAAATATTTTGTGCGGTAATTATATCGTTGCCTGTGGGAAACCAAAAATAACGCCACAAAAAGGCTTAGAATTTTTCGATCAAATTCAATTCAACTGATCTTACTTAGGTCGCAGTCTAGCCGCTCCGAAAATAGCTCCACCGTAACACATCGGGAGACCTGTGTTGAAAGCTTCAACCCATTTCACTGCTACTTCACCCAGCATGTTCGTTGGTATGCCGAGTACTGCGTGAAATAAGTCGTGACATTCACGATATCTGGTCATGACATATGCTAGCTCTGGACTTTGGAGGAATCGGACTTCCATTCTTGAATCAGGTGTGACTTGCTGTGGAGGGGTAGTTTGAAAGGAATGTAATACACAATGAAACATTAACAAAATACTTTATGTAACATTAGTTATAAAAAAGATTCCTCGAAACATACATTATCATCCAAAAATTTCGCGTATGTATATCCAAAAGTATTCTCAGGCATTCTTCTGAGTTTATCAACATCTACGGTGCGTGTGTTTATTCGAGGTTTATCTGCCAGTATATGACGCCCTTCAGCACTGTCTTCCATTTTTGAGAGCATATCCTGGAGTGCCGCTTCTCCTGTTGTCTCGCCTAGACATGCAATCATATCGTGTCTAAAAAATTCTATTATTCTCAGTTCGTCCTTGAAAACCATTGTTTTACCTGGTTGGATCTAACAATGCAGTCAACGAAGATCCAACGCTGAGAAACGCTTTCTGGATACCCGTCAACGGAATTCGGTTTTTAAGGAACTCGGCTGTGTACTCATCCATTGCGGCAGATTGTTCAGTGTCCTCCTGGTCACCGTTGGTTTCCTTGTTAGCAACATAAGTATGGTTTCGAAAAATTTTTAACGTGCTAACGCATGATAGTCTGGTGGTTTTTCTCCAAAGACAAATACTTACTAAAAACATTGGAATATCTGCGAAAGTATTGGGATGCTTTAGGTAATAATGACTAATTTGTAGAGAAAGCTAAACAATTAAGTCGTAGACACAGAATTTTCAATAATTCTTGCCTTTTTACTCAATGAGTTTTTATATTCAGTATCTTTAATTTGATGATGATTACGATAGATTTGGTTTGTCATCCTTCAGATTTTAGAGGCTGATGGAATATGGCTGACGAATAAGACTTAAAGACATAAAAACTTTAAAGTTGTTTTCTCGAATGGCGGTGTCAAAGCTTCAATAGTATGATGCACTTCATAAGCTTGCTCAATCTCAAGAGCAAGTTCAGCATGGAAAATATAAGAATTGAGTTTTCCGCTCAAATTTAACGTAGTGAACAAATTCAATAAGTATCATAATTTGACCGACCATTTCAAAGCAACGAATAAAATTTCAGACATGAAAGTATGCATATAATGTCGCCTCTACACAAGAGGCCATCATCGGTCACTGTAGGTCATCACCATTGTGTAGGTTAGTGGGCGACAGTGGTGAAGCAAGGAAATTGTGGAGGATGGCTTTGGGGGCGGTTTTTTTTCCACAACCGAAAAATCATGACTGGTCAGTGCGTAGCCAACTTTGTGATTGTGGCCATCGTGGCAACCATTGTAGTAGCCCATCTTGGGCCACTGTGTAGAGGCGACATAAGATGTACATGTATATAAGAGCGAATCTGCACTTCTGTGCAATCTTTCGATGACGAAAAATCAAAATGCATTACCGTCATCCTAATCCGCTATATGAATCTCATGCTATTAAATTGTTATTAGCGAAGATATTTCTAAAACATAGTTCAACATGGATTACATTCGCCATAATTTCCACGTTAACATTCATTTCACGATATTCATATTTCTTTACTTGGAGTAATAGACAAGAAGATTACGTGGCTTCACATATCGTTTCCTTTCTTCTGTTGCATATTTTTTAAAAATACTTTTTCACCGCAAACAAATTTTAAAACCCATAAGATACTCCGCTGCCTGCAGAAATAATTTCTAATACCACGATTGATAATATTTTGCAACATCACTGAAACAAATCGCCGCCACGGTCAATAAAATATCGAAGAACATGTGTTGGTTTACTCTATGAAATTTATATTTAAGAACGGTGACGAGTCAGAAGTGCTCCTCTGAGGGACTGCCGATCATCAATTATTACGGCATCCAGCATTATATGCCTATCAGATTAGCCGGTTACAAATAGAAACAACTTGTAAAAATTCCGTCTTCTGACTGCGATTCATCAATTCACCTTGTGTGCGAGTCGTTATCATGATTTTGCGCATCTAAGCAGAATCATTATATTAGCGCAAGTATTTATTGGCGACGTACCTGTTCATGACGACGGATCGCACTAACACTCTCGGTTGGTTAGACGAGAAGATATTGACTTCAAATTTTACCTAGTTAATGGTATTACCGGTTTCAAACAAGGTCACAAGCGCACGCGTACTTTTCAAGTACTGTCTATACATTTACAGGTATGTATCTGCTGATGGTACTGTGACCCAAACATGTAGGAAATGTATTTGCACAAGTGCTTTAAGGAAAAATGTATGGTTTAGGAAAATTTATTTTTTTCAATTATTTATCCAATTTCTGCAATTTCTCAACATATGCGTTGTCATAGATCATCGAAAGTTCATCATTAGACTTAAAATTTTCAAGTCGAGACAATTATCCGTATTACTGTAGTCGAAGCCTATAATAGTATGTGTATAAATTCACATACATTCGAAGATACTAGACCGAAAAGCGATTGAAGAACTAATTTTTCATAAGAAACTAAATGGCGTTAGCTGGGTGATTAAATGTATGCTATGAATAAAGAATAATTGGAATGTATTTGTTTTTCAATCAATTTTATTTTTTCAATTGAAAAGCGAATAATATCTCGATACTATCTCAGTATCGGTTATGCGTATTGAAATATGATAGAATTGCTTGTGTGAAGAGGAGAATGTGTGCATGTACCTATCTAAATTGAATGTTTTTCGAGTCGTTTATTATGATCTTGGCAAGTAATAATTTACATAATAGTTTACTCGAGTATTTTTGATTTCAGAAGCTAACAGCTTCTTTCTATATGATGTAAATGTTCTTAAAATAATTTCTATCACGAACAAATTAGTTTGGGCAACCTTTGATTTGCTATATCTACAGTAAAGCGCATTTTAATTCTCGGCCTTATCTCTAACAGCCAAATCGTCTAACGGTTTTAGCGGACAAGTATCCAAGCTCACCTCGTAATTAACATCGAATCAGTTGCATAAATTGCACAATGCATAAATTGCACAAAAACAACTGCTCCAAATCCAGGAAAGGTTAAGTGCACCTCTATTCATTGGATATAAATAAAAAATTATCAGATGAAGTATCATTTTGTTATGTTCAAACGGCAAAGGATGCCTTAAGCATTGAGTACGGAAAATTATGAAACGCTGTATAGAGTTGAACAAGCGACACGAAAATTACGCAATTCACAAGGCTCGATGTCGTAAGTGTTTTCTATTATTCTTAAATTGATCAAAAATTAGGATGAACAATTGGTAACAACCTTTGCAGTCAATTTCAAAATCTGTGGATCTTTTAAAATTAATTCCCGATTAATTTCGAAGTTTGGATTAATATCGAATGTCGATGACGATCTACATCATGTCGCAAGGATTAATATCTACAAGGCAGATTTTTCCCTGCATATGTCATGATCATCGAAAGATGCGAGACGGGTTTAAAGTTAAAAAGACATTGAGAGGGAAAAATCAGCTTCTCAGCTTTAACAATACAAGTACAGAGACCAAAGGAGTATGTGCGAAAAAGTTTCATCGCGGCAACATAGTTTAGTAGTTAAGCATATAGCAAAAATTATATTGAAACAGGATAGCTTTGCCCAAATTTTGCAAATAAGATATATGAAAAATTAAAAGAAGCCAGCAGCGAATTGTTTGAAACCCCCAGCGAATTGTTCGGATTAATTTTCACTTAAGAGAGCGCGCTCCTCAAAAGATGCACTCTGGAGACTAGTGCATGAAGCACTTTACTCGCTCATTTTGCACATTGCACTAATTCACTAACAGATGCTTACATCCCCCCAGGTCTGTTTTCTTTATTTCGCCTGAATTTGGTGTTGGCATGCTGCAATAAAGTTTTGGCTATCAGGTGATATCTTAACGTAATCTCGACCCTACTGAAAATAACTTTCTACCTCTTGAACGCTATTGAATCTGAAGATTCATCATTATCATCTCAAGTTCATATAAAACACATACTCTTTTGCAACTTCATTCGAACTGCAAATGCGACTCGTTAAAACGGCCATATTTCATGACACCTTCGTGGCCTATGTTTTCATAAAAGATCACTTGACACCGTAATTTGAAATTATACTGTAGTGTGTACATTGAATAGCATTTATGCATGCATGTAATTTAGGTAAATCGGCGAGCTGTGAAATGATATGGCTGCAATTTCGCTAGACTAGAGCTTACGTAGCAGTTTAAACTGGGCGATGAAACAACTTGTATCTTTAATTTATTAGGAATTGTTACAACACATCTATAGATACTTTAAACTATTCGTGTAAGAGCGCGCGAGCAATAGAAATGGCGTTAATTGAAAGCTTTATTGATTTCACAAAATTGGCTATGATATTCAAAGAAAATTACTAACATTGTGACCGTAATTGCACGAGGGGCTCCTTCTTTAGATAAATATTTGCAAGTTATCATTTCGAAATAAATTTTGAAATGCATAACTGAAAAACTAGCTTCTAGATTTTAGAATAGGACATGACTATCAACTAACAAATGCTTGGCTAAACTTGATGATAACATATATTCTTGCTTTTATATCTGGATAGGTCATTTTTATTTACTTCTATGATCATATTTGATTGTTCTTGAATCTAAAAGGATGGTCTTAAAATTTCTCGGCATGGTAATTGACACGAAAGTTTGTTTTCGACGTGATCTCCTTTGACATTGGTGTGTCTAATCCTATGGTGTTCTAGTACTATTGTCTCATCTCTATAGTGTTCCTCGGAAAGCGCTGCAAAACATCAGTCTGCAGCCAAAACCGTTTGTGGATCAGACAAAAAAAATTGACCAGCGAGAATAGTTTGAGGTGTCAAAAGAAATGGTGGTCCGAGGGAACTAATTCTAGGGAGTGAATTGAGTGTCATAGTGCACTATTCTTAATTTTCTCATAGCAAAGACTATTTTGTAGGCTGGTGCATTGTCTTATGGGAAAGCGACCCATGCTTTTGCATGCTGAGACTGTTTCCACCAGATTGTGGAAACACCAATTTCGTTAAAAGGTTATTATTGATTTACATTAACAGTTATTGATCTAACTCTTTCAACAAAGTCGATTTACAGAATTTCTTTCGAAATCTGAAAATACTGAGGCCATGACGTTCGCCACGACTGATACTGCTTTTGTCCCCTTGGGCTGCAAACTGCAGAACTATTTTGTTGGATTCGGAAATTTGAGTCCATGTTTTATCCGTTGTCACATATTCATGCAAAAAAACGCTATCGTTTTTCGTAAAATGAACCAAACTCTAATTGGCGTTGCCTATGTGTGCATTATGTGCATTATGTGTGCATAGTAAAATATTATGAAAGAAGATATTAAAAAAGAATATTTTTAATGTCTAAATGATGCAAATAATGCTTTGTTTTCAATAGTGTGTATGTTGGATAGTTTATAAATAACCAAAAAATAAAAGAAACTTGTGTTTTCTGAAAGGCGAAGGGGATTTAATTATTGGTAATGTACTGTAAGAGCTAAGTTTCGGCCCAGTGCATGCATTTCGAGAGTTACCACGACATAAGGCAGATGGTTAGAGATATTAGATCAGCGAAATTTCGGTATATCATTGTGG
Source organism: Nemotelus pantherinus (assembly GCA_963978885.1). Lineage (NCBI taxonomy): Eukaryota > Metazoa > Arthropoda > Insecta > Diptera > Stratiomyidae > Nemotelus > Nemotelus pantherinus. The sequence goes on from OZ022263.1 coordinate 567,017, forward strand.
TGCTTCAAAACCCTATTGCTCATTTTTATCTAGAGCCATCGAAAATTTGCATTTGTATAAAATTATAAAAAATTAGAAGTGAGCACTTAGATATTTAAAAACGATTCATCAATATCGACATCGAAAAATGTGCGTAGCTTGTAAAAAGTTTCATCAGTCGAACATAATTAATTCTTATTCGAAACTCTGGTAGCAACATAATAGGCGCGTTTTTTTTGCTCCCCATATCCATAACAGAATAATGCTAACCAGTGCGGACGGATTGGGAACAACAACAACTCCTGTTATGGAAAGGGGGAGTTGTTGTTGTTTCCAATGCGTCTGCAGTGGATAGCATTGTTCTGTTATAGATAGTGGGAGCAAAAAAAACACGCCAAATATAGTCGTACACGTCGTCTTAGCTACTCTTGATAAATGCCTCGCACCAGAGTTTGAATGCAGGCATTTACATGTTTTCGTTGCTGTTTCATTTCAATAAGAAGTATGATAACAGCTATCAGCTTCATACTTGACTAGTGTTTTGTTTCAAAATTTGCTTCCCCTTGCTGGTGATCGCTACCATTTACGAAATTGAGTGATTGTTTGAGGCCGGCAAAAAAGGCTGAGGAGTTTTATAGGAGGCTGAGTATACATGAAACAGTAAAGTAAATTTCAAGATCACGATTGAAGGTAAAAAAATCCCACAAAACCGGCACAAAGAGATGAATTACATGCTTGTCTTAAGAAGTAGTCACAGTGTTTCTACAATGTGAAAAACTACGCGATAAGCACCATAAACCTGATAACAATTCTATGGTTTTATAACAGACCGAGCCGATTATTACTACAAAAACATTTTAAATTAAAGCCTTTATCTGATACAACTCTTCTATGATGTTGCAAGGGGTGCTACGACACAAGTGAAAAATAAGAAGATAAGGCTGAGAATTCAGAAAATTATCTTGATTTTTGTTACATGCGTAAGCAGGCAACAGATTGCGATGTATCTTCATGGCATCGGAACTGCTTCAAAATATTTGATACCGAGATACAATGTTACTTTTTTACTCAAAGATTTTCAAGCAGTTGGCTTGCCACCTAGCTGCAAAATGAACGCGGGTTATTACGGCCAACTATGTAAACATTGTACAGTTTAAATTATCATTACGTCAATAATAAGTCAAACAACTTAATAATATGACTCGCTATCTCATGAGTAACAGGCTCACCAGAGCCAGGCCGATACACTTAAAATGTATCATTGCGTATAACATTAGCATGTTTTTTGTGAAACATTTAGATATTAGCAAACAATGCGAAACCATCATTTTGAAAAAATTATTCCGGATTTCAATTGATTTTTATACCATCAATCATACGTATGTGTAATTGTAACTTGAAATGTTTCAGTTCACTTCGAACGAGCGCAGAAGCACAAATTTGACCATATTAAAATCGGGTTAGAACGCAAAAGTTGAATAGCACTCATATCTGTTTTATCATGGAACATATTTAGGTTGCGACTGGATGATTAAAACTGAGTGTCAGATATTGCCGCAATACAAACACTACCGGGCATATACAGGTTGCAGGTAATGCCATAAGCAATATTTGCAATCATTTATGTATTACATCCTCCAAAAAGGCAATCACGAACGGAATATTATTCACTGAGCATTTTAATCTTCAGGCATGGTCTGATCAAACAATATAACGTTCATAGTTCCGTTTAGCATATTTAAATGTAATGTAAATGGTTATTATGGTGCTTGCCATATTCCAAATAAAAAACGCGATTACTTTTCTCTTAACTATGAGTGGTAAAGGAAGCTTACCTTGTCCACAGCCAATCACTTCCACACCACAGTAATTTGGTAAAAACATATATTTCGTTTAAAATATGCTTTTATACTAGCTATTTACAGAGTGACTCGCTTATTTTTACTAGTAACAATACATTCGATGTTAATTACATGGCAATTGAAATGTATGTTTATGTCGCACTTATTAACTCATTCGCTCGTTAACGTTATCTTTAACGTTCTCGTTGTGCTCGTGGCTACCTAGATAATACCATAACAGGAACATGCTCAACAATTTTTTTACTCTTAAGCGTTACGAAACATAGAATTACAATAGAATCCTAGGTCTAACCTTTTTTCAAACAATAATAGAAACAGACAAACCTAAAAACTAAACATGACTTTGGCATTTAAGATTTTCCTTTTGATTTCCATTTCCCTGTACGAATACGAACTTCCTGCAGCGGCCAGCTAACCTGGATGATGTCGACAGGACGCTTCCGTACGCATGAAACTTTCGTCACACAGCCTCGACTTTCTGAGCAACTTCAATTGTCGGCTTCGTGGCCACATGTTTCCGCCTGAAGGTAACATAGGTGTATAGGAGGCTGCCCAGCACAGAAATGTTAATTCCGATGCAGTTCAGCCACGAGAATATATAATCACCGCCTATAAACATACCCAAGTAAGTCACGCAAATATTTTTCAGGCAACCAACGATAGTGGTCGTCAGCGCCGAGTTGTGCTGCGTGCAGAGTATTGTGCTATAAGACAGAACGAATCCCATTATGCAGGATAGCATGAATTGCGTGAAGAACGCCGGATTTGACCAAAACGGATAATCCAGTGCTGTTTCTAAATCACCCACCGCATACGTGAAGACCAAAGCGGGCAAGAACATAAACAATGAGTTGTAGAACATCAGGCCGTACTTTCCCAAGTCGATGCTTTCTAGCTTTTTCTTTACGAAGACTCCATTTGCAGCAGTTAAGGCGTTTGTAATCATCACATATGTGTATCCTTGAGTGTTGAAAGACAGATCATTGCTCGCTGCCAGTAGGGCTCCTCCAATCATAGCATACACGCTCACCTGCACTGCGAAAGACGGTCGAACTCCGAGGACTTTCAGCTCCAACAGCATCGTCATAAGAATCGAAAAGCGACGCAGTGCCGTGAACATTGGCAGACTCAAAGCTTGAGTGCCGCCCAACCCGAACATCATATTGCCCAGAAAGATTAGAGGAAGTGGGAACAGCTTCCTGGGCAAATCACGACTCAAGTCCGGGAACGAGACAATACGGAAACGTCTCCCAAAGTACAAGACAATGATGCTAGCGGTCAACTGGCCTAGGCTCAGGAACAGAAACGAAGGAAAGTGATAAGACGTCAACACCGTCTTGTTCACCACCGTAATCATGAAAGACGATAATCCATAGAACGCCGCACTTCCGACTTTTTTCGCATAGGTGGCCCCATTATCCGAGGCACTATCACTACTCGTGCTCGTCATTTTCGATTGTGACGAAATTTTCCGCAAAGCCTCTTTCGCAGGAGAAAAATATCACACTCGCACAACACAAAGCCTTTAAACTTGTATCGAATTTTCACAACGTTCGTCGAAAGGTTTTCGAAAAATTCAACCGTGCAGTAAACGATAAAAGACAAATGCTCATTTTACTTGATCAATAGTCGACTTGACGCACGAGATTATCAAATAAAATTCAGACATTCAGCCACTCACGTCGTGACATCGACTCGACCGCTAGGAGCCATCTTGATACCTGTCCGATAGGCTAGCGAACAAGTGACGGCCGGGTGAGTTCGCGTGTCAGATTTCCACATAATTTGGAGGATTTCATGCTCGTAAGCTATGGCATTGCTTACCTGGCAGTTAGTTCGGTAGTTGAAAATATACTATTGGTGATATCGACCTACACTTTATGAAAATTACCTCTGGAAATAAGGAAATATGCGAAAATTAGAATAACGTTCAGCCGTCACAATTCGAAAGTGACATTTGTTCAAATGTCGGTGAGTTGGTAGTTCGGTAAATAGTGCAAATAGGGTGGTGGCGAAACTTTGGGTAAAACCGGCCATGGTAAAACTCGACTTGACACAGGTGCGGTATACAACGGTCGGACGAAATGTAACCTGACCTGAAGCGCGGACTAAGTGAACTTAGTCCTAAAGCGAGAAACACATTGCGATGCAGTGCAGTGCAGTGCCGAAGCAGTGCACGCATTGTAAAGCACTGTGACCTAGTTTATGCGAGAGCCCAATGTAATCCCGATTTGGGATTATACCAGTCAGAACGTCGTATAAACGGTCAAATTCGGATTTCAGCTTAAACCCGAACAGTTGGGTGTACGCCCGATGACTATGTGTGAGTGTGCATATGAAATGTGTCAATAAAAGTGATTCTTCAACATGACGGGTCTTGTTTTGGGCAAATTTACACATTATGCATATGAAATATGTGACGATGCTTGTTTTGTGCATTTGGATAAAACTAATGTCGTTTCGTTTATTTTTGCAAAAAAAGACGTTAATCATAATTAAGTGCCGAAAATTACAAGTGCCTGCTGTATTTTCCACAATATTGTGGAACGCCGAATAGAGCATTTGTATTCAAATTGGTTGGAGGAAGTAGCAACATGTAACATACGCAAACAAGTTTCTATGGTTACGCAAACAAGTTTCTATAAAAAAAGTTTCTATGGTTATACGCAATTCGAATTTCATAAAACCCCAATTCCAATTTTGCCCGTTTATACGACGCGATATTTGGGATAATCCCAAATTGGGATTACATTGGGCTCTCGCATAAACTAGGTCATTGAAAGCAATGCAGTGTTTTGACAATCAGTGTCAAATTAATGTCTGGAGGTTTTATATTTAGATTTTGTGTATTTATTTTAATTATTTAATATGTTGAGAAAAGAAGTAATAAAAAGAAAACTCTTGCGTGGGCTTCACGGATTTTACACTAAAATTTTCAAATAATATTTATGACTTTTGTCATACAAAAGCGATTTTTCGCGAGCTTCTTCAATCAATTTTTCATCCATTTTAAATTCAATGCCTCGAACAGAATTTTCACCTCAATTTTAATAGCTGTTGCCCGGTCAGCTACTGTCAAACAAATTCCAACTGATGCAGTGTGCAGTGTTTTTAGAAATTGGCCTCAACGATGCAGTGCAGTGCAGTGAATATGAATTGCTACATGGAATCAGCTGAGCTCTAAAATTCACTGCAGTGCAGTGCACTGCACTGCATCGCAATACTTTTCAGGCTTAAGGTGCTTATATCGACCTGACCTAAGATTTGCTCAGGTCGAATTTAGTCCTCGTTCGTACATGACAGCTGTCATTTAGTTTAATTTTCGTTCATGCACAGTATTTATCGTTTCATTTGTCTCTCAAACATGTTTATTTCAATGATTTTGTGTCAAAGGGGAATGTTATGAGCTTATATTCAACATACATACATTATTAATAGTCGCGCAAAAATCAATGTTTAGTTCGCGTGTGTTTACAACGATTATAGTCCACGACCTATATTTAGGTCAGGTCGCTTGAAATCGTGGACTGACCTAAATTTAGGTCGGTCCGTCAGTGTTTACACCACGTGGACTAAAAAATTTAGGTGGAATTTGGTGTATAGTCCGCGGACTAAGCGTGTGCTGTATACGCAACCAATGATACAACTTCATAAATATTTGAAATGTAGCAAATAGATATTGGCCGAGGCCAGGCGAGCCGAAGTCAGACGAGGCCGCCAACATGTGGACGGCATTTGACAGCTCGTCACGAATCGCCTTGGCTCGTGCCCAAAACCCATTCCGATCGGAAGTCGCACGAGCGCCTCTGACACCTGTCAAAGTCGCTTGTCTGGACCGTCCACACACTCGGCTCGCCTGGGCTCGGCCAATATCTATTTGGCACAAAAGAAGTATTTGACATTTTATCCAATGCCAACGTAAAGTTTATAGAATGATAAGTGGGTGTATGTAACGTATACATATACGGAGTCCGCACCACAGCGTAAAGAGTTAGTTCCTAACCAGCGTGCGGACTCCGTATATGTATACGGTCCAAAACTTCCAGTGAACTGGCCTGAGATTGTATTGTTGATCAGCCTGGAAAATTGGAAGAAATCGCATGGAACAGAAAGAGTTGCAAGATAAGACTCGACAACTACATACTCAGGCTAGATTTTTCGTTGCTCACATACGACTCACTCTCGCAAAAAATACTAGCAGACTCTCAGGTTGCTTTGACAGATAATGCATTGCGTAAATGGAGGCGCAATTTCAAGGTCGAAGTGTTTTTTCTGGAAGATGGAAGGAGTTCACCCACTTATCATTCTATACACTTTGCCACAGCGTAATAACAACCAGCGTACCAACTTATTCCACTTTCCCAAAAAAACACTTTGACCTTGAAATTGCGCCTCCATTTACGCAATGCATTATCTGTCAAAGCAGCCTGAGATTATGTTGGTATATTTTGCGAGAGTGGGCCGTATGTGAGCAGCGAAAAATCTAGCTTGAGTATGTAGTTGCCGAATTTCTTTCTTTCATCTCTTTCTGTTCCATGCGATTTCTTCCAACTTTCCAGGCTGACCAACAATACAATCTCAGGTTAGATCACTGGATTTTTGGGCCGTATACATATACGGAGTTGGTACGCTGGTAGGAACTAACTTCTTATGTGCCAAATAGATATTGGCCGAGCCCAGGCGAGCCGAGTGTGTGGACGGTCCAGACAAGCGACTTTGACAGGTGTCAGAGGCGCTCGTGCCACATCCGATCGGAATGGATGTTGAGCACGAGCCAAGGCGATTCGTGACGAGCTGTCAAATGCCGTCCACATGTTGAGGGCCTCGTCTGACTTCGGCTCGCCTGGTCTCGGCCAATATCTATTTGCTACATTATGTGCCAAATAGATATTGGCCGAGCCCAGGCGAGCCGAGTGAGTGGACGGTCCAGCCAAGCGACTTTGACAGGTGTCAGAGGCGCTCGTGCCACATCCGATCGGGGGTGTGTTCAATGTGCATGCTATAGCAGCTATTAGCTGCTATTTTAGCAGCTCTGGCTGTCCAATGTCACGAAATAGCTACTTTCTGCTGCTTGCTATTTGACAGTCGGGCTGTCCAAGATTCTGGAATAGCTGCTAAGGTAGCAGCTATTCGCTGCTCGTAGTCTGGAGGATAGCTAGAAAGTAGCTAAGGCAAAATTGCCGTGCGTACACAGCTGACATGCAGTTTGAACGTCATTTTCAATTGAAAATTGAAATGAAAAAAAAGTTTTTGCGCTTTTGTGACACAGGAGATGAGGAATAAATTTGAAAATAGTGACAGCATAAATTAAATACGGGCTTTTAAACACTTAAACTCAACTCGAGTTTTAAGTTGGCTTGTACACAGCGCAGCTCATCTTGAGTTTTTAAAAGGCGAGCATGAATCGTAAAAGGCCGGGTGCTCTGATTCCTGTATTATCAAATTTTCAACGATTATTTCTTGCTCTTTTTCTCATATATGGCGTCAAAAGCCGCAAATAAGTGATACGTTTTAAATATGTTAAGAAAATTTTAATGAATTGTGCAGCTGCATGTTAAAAACTCTTAAATTTCATACAGTTTCCAAAGTGCAATGGAAGTATTGAACTGGTCCACGAAAATGCAAAAATTACAATAAAAAAATTGAAACAAAATTATTTTTGAATTTCCTGTGTAAAGGCTGACCTTCGTAGCAGCTCTTGGCTGTTCAATGTCCATAGCTGCTTCACCTAGCTACGGCGAATTTTGACACTTGCTAAAGTGATGCTATGCTATGCTTTTGGAGCAGCTATAGCATGCACATTGAACACACCCCGGAATGGATGTTGAGCACAAGCCAAGGCGATTCGTGACGAGCTGTCAAATGCCGTCCACATGTTGGCGGCCTCGTCTGACTTCGGCTCGCCTGGCCTCGGCCAATATCTATTTGCTACATTAAGCATAGTACTGAGTTCGATTTCACGTGAAACTTTCATACAAAATTTCACGTGAAATCTGTTTCGGCGAAAATTTAGCTTGAAAATAAGCAAGTTTGGTACTGTGTTCTTAGCATGAAAAGTTGCTTTGAAGTTGCTTTCGCTTCGAAAACATAGATGGCACTAAAACATGTTGTCAATCATTTCACGCCAATTTAGTTTGTGCAGTTCATTCTTTCGAGCGAAAAAGTGACATTTGGTGTTTCAATTTGAAAATGGAGCAGTGCAATTGTCTTTCCAATGAGAAAATCGATCGAAAATTGAAATTCTTGACATTTTAACCGTCAAGAATGAGCAGTGTCTCTGCTTTTCTCTGTTGTCAAAATTTTCGCTCGAAAGAATGGTCAGATAAAGCATAGTACTGAGTTCGATTTCACGCGAAATTTTCATACAAAATTTCGCGCGAAATCTGTTTCGGCGAAAATTTCGCTTGAAAATAAGCAAGTTTGGTACTGTGTTCTTCGCATGAAAAGTTGCTTTGAAGTTGCTTTCGCTTCGAAAACATAGATGGCACTGAAACATGTCGCGAATCATTTCACGCCAATTTAAGGCTGGTACTGAGTTCGAGTTCACGTGAAACTTTGACATTTCCCAATTATCTGTTCATTCTTTCGAGCGAAAATTTTGACAATTGAGAAAAGCAGAGACAATGCTCATTTCTGACGGATAAAATGTCTTGAATTTCACTTTTCGATTGATTTTCTTATTGGAAAGACATTTTCACTGCTCCATTTTCAAATTGAAACACCAAATGTCACTTTTCCGCTCGAAAGAATGAACTGCACAAACTAAATTGGCGTGAAATGATTCGCGACATGTTTCAGTGCCATCTATGTTTTCAAAGCGAAAGCAACTTCAAAGCAACTTTTCATGCGAAGAACACAGTACCAAACTTGCTTATTTTCAAGCGAAATTTTCGCCGAAACAGATTTCGCGCGAAATTTTGTATGAAAATTTCGCGTGAAATCGAACTCAGTACTATGCTTTAGTTTGTGCAGTTCATTCTTTCGAGCGGAAAAGTGACATTTGGTGTTTCAATTTGAAAATGGAGCAGTGAAAATGTCTTTCCAATAAGAAAATCAATCGAAAAGTGAAATTCATGACATTTTATCCGTCAGAAATGAGCATTGTCTCTGCTTTTCTCAATTGTCAAAATTTTCGCTCGAAAGAATGAACAGATAATTGGGAAATGTCAAAATTTCACGTGAACTCGAACTCAGTACCAGCCTTAATGGAGAAATGTCAAAATTTCACGTGAACTCGAACTCAGTACCAGCAATGCCTTCTATATGTACGGGCCGTAATGCAGAATGATGACGTCAGAGCATCGGACCAAATGTCGCGAAAAACACACGTAGTCTTATGGGACGTCCGCGGGAAAATGTTAATTTTACGGGTTGTGTTATAGTGCGTGAAATGAAAACAGAGTGGTATGTGCGGAACAGTGCTAGTGAACAGTTAAAACACAAATTAATGCGGTGCGTGCGGCATAATTGGAAAAATTCACGACGAAATGTTTATCAGTTGTTGTTAGGTTATGTGATGTTCCGTGTCGATTTGCTATCGCGATACAATTGGTCGATACAAAATGAAAGTTATGGCTAAATATTATTATTATAACGCGTCCACGCACAAAAAATTAAAGTTTTATTCGTATTTTAGCTAAAAAACTGCATGTGAAATCTCGGTGTGTGTCGGCACTGCCTCGTGGAAATGTCAAAATGGTTTGACGCCATGACGTCACATCGACAACGATTACGTAGCCTGACGGCCCGTACTTCTAGAAGGCATTGGTACCAGCCTTTACGCTGTGCCAGCGTACCAACTCCGTATATGTATACGGCCCAAAAATCCAGTGATCTAACCTGAGATTGTATGATTGGTCAGCCTGGAAAGTTGGAAGAAATCGCATGGAACAAAAAGAGATGCAATATACAATTCGGCAACTACATACTCAAGCTAGATTTTTCGCTGCTCACATACGGCCCACTCTCGCAAAATATACCAACATAATCTCAGGCTGCTTTGACAGATAATGCATTGCGTAAATGGAGGCGCAATTTCAAGGTCAAAGTGTTTTTTTGGGAAAGTGGAATAAGTTGGTACGCTGGTTGTTATTACGCTGTGACGCTGGTTTGGAGTTGGTACGCTGGGTACGAACTGCATTGGGACAAGTATCCAAGTTCACCCGTCGAATGATGCCGAGTGGTCGCGAAACTGTTTTGAAGTTTCATTTTAGCTTTTGACACTTGCTGCTTGCACCTGTCGGATGTTCGGCCGTTTGTTTTGTCGGCTGGGCGTTTGGTGCATTTATTTCTAAGTGCAGAGCTTAGTAAGCCTTATCACACCTGTAGAGGCCTCTCGTCCACGCACTGCTCACAGCGGTAAGTAAGCAGTGTCTATTATTGTCATTCAGATACGTAATAACATGTTACTTTTTTATCATATGGACGTACGGTACTGCCGCCGCCCCACTTCTGGGTAGGAATAATATATTTACTGGGAGCAAAGAATTGGTAATAAGCATCGAAATTGTAAACATACCATGCTAAGTGTTATTCGACTCAAAGTGAGAAAATTTACGTGAGAAGTTTTTAGATTCATTCATGCGTTGATGCTAGATTGTGGGTAGGGGTGTGCGATTTCCCCACAAAAAGAAAGTTAGTTCGTGGTGAGCGAAACGAGACCTGCTGAAAGAGAAAATTTTGTCAATCCATTCAGTTGCATCCGCAGATTAGTCGAGTGAAATTGCAGACGGGCAGGTGCTCAACGTTAGTGGAGAAGCAAGAAAAGTGAAATCGAACAAGATGCTGAGCAAATTGGCGACTAGACTTCAGCCATTCGGTCGGAATTTGGTTTCTGGCATTAATCCTGTAATTAGTGTGTCATTTAACAATGGACCTGCCAGGAGTATTGTAACAAGTTCCTCCATTCGAGAGAAGTTGGCGACGAAGCAAGTGCAAAAACATGATTGGAATCGCGCCGTGAGTGAAGCTGAAAAGATTGTTGGGTATCCAACGTCCTTCTTGAGCCTGCGTTGGCTTTTGAGTGATGAAATTGCTAATGTGGCTTTGCATCTAAGGAAGTTAGTAGGCAGCAATCATCCGTTATTGAAGACAGCCAAGTAAGTGGGCAAAGACCAATACATGGTCGGATATTATTTTAGAAGATGATTGAAAGAATGCAATGCATTTTTTTTTAGAAACCTTCTATACAATGGAAAGAATACAATGCAAGCCTGGGGACTGATCGTTCTACTAATTTCAAAAGCAGCTGGCCACGCACCATCTATTCCTGATATGGAACAAGACAAAAGTGCTGGAGTGTTGCATTCACAGCGAGCCTTAGCAGAGGTCACTGAAATGATACGAATTTCACATCTTGTGCACCGGGTAAGCAATTAAGATTATTTTGGGCCATCAGTGTCAACTTCTTACAACCTGCACAGAGTTTAGTAAACCTGCAAAGAGGTACCGAGGCGGAACGTGATACATCAACGTATGGCGATATGATATTTGGCAATAAAATTGGACTGCTAAGCGGCGATTATCTTCTAGGACATTCAAGCGCAGAGCTAGCTGCTCTCCGCAACCAAGAACTCGTCGCATTAATATCTTCAGCGGTTCGCGACTTTGCTGAGTCCGAGTTTGTTGGTGACCGTGATGAACAAAACAACCCGTTGCCATCAAAGCCAGATCCAGAAAATCGAAATAAAGTCGTTGATGATGTCGATTTCAATGATGACGAAATGCTCGATCCATATGATATTAAAAGTGTTATGGGTGTCCCGGAGAAAGAATGGGAACTGCGTCATATTCTCAGTGCTGGAAGCCTGCTTGGGAAAAGCTGCCAGGGTGCACTGAAACTCGCTGGACTGCCAGCAGACTTTCAAAGAAGAGGGTATTTGTTTGGCAAACACTTATCACTAGCTTGGCAAACTTGTATTGACATGGAACCATTTCAGAATTCTACAGCCTCTTATGGTAAGCAATAATTAATTAGTTCAATGAACATGTATTAATTTGATACTTAAACTATAGAGGGAACATTTAGCCTCGTGAGTGCACCAGTTCTGTTTCACCTGGAATATGATCCGAGTATGTATCAGGAAATCGAAAAAGGGAAAATGTCTGTCGAAAATATCGATTATCGAAAAATTCATTCTGAGGTGCTGCTAGGTCCGGGTCTAGAGAAAACGAAGGCACTTCAGAAGAAGCACATTAGTGCTGCTATGAAAGTCCTTGAGGAATTCCCAGAAAACGATGCTCGTCAAGCTTTGCAAAATATCATATTAGCTATGCAAGATTTATAACAGAAAGTTGTGGTGTATATATATGTTATATTATCGTTTGTTTGCTACAAAAATAACAGAACGAACCGCTAATTTTTTGGGCTGTCAAAGTGCGATTTCGTCCGTTTTATGCCAAAAGATCAAAAAATACATTATTTAAAATATAATAAGACAATAGCGTGTAAAAATTTTTGGACAATAAAAATACAACCAGGCGAAATGAATTGTTCATTTCATTTGACTTATTTTAAACGTGCAGAGTTATCGTTGTAAGAGATTCGTGTTGGGCACGTTTATTTCATTTTTAGAATATGTGCCTGTCTCATATTGATCGAATTGATTTCAAAACGCCGTATAATAAATACAATATTTTAAATTTTTAATTTCAAGCAAAATCAAGTGTGAAATTAGGTTTGTAGTTTCCAATACAATTAGTATGGGATAAGTTTAATAAACCTCCCCAATGCTTTCGAAAACGTGAAAATGAGTCTAAATCATTGCTTTCTATTTGATCAGACAGCTTTGGCCCTCTTCCTCGGATCTCGAATAACCATTAGTGGGTGAAATGAAAGTCCGAGAGCTCAATCCTTATTAATATCTTGTGATTTAGGCTCAGCCTTAGCACAAGTGCCAAGTGGAGGTTGTGGATGCATTGGTCTTTAATGTGGGATTTTTCTCGTAATAAAAATTTTTACTGATAACTACCGGCGCAGTCTTATGAAAAAGTTCATGTGCCAGTTGTATGCAGTGACTCAAAAAATCAATTTGAAAAATTGGTTGCGTTGCCAGCAAAATTAAATCCTAGAGAGAGTATTTGTTATGCAAGCTTACCTGATAACTTTATTATTATGTTATTATGTTTTCTTCCCAAGGAATGCATGTTTTTATGCTCATTAATATCCTTGAAATGATTCTGGCCAATGTGCCGCTTTCCGTTACTTAAGAAAGATCATAGAAATGGACAACTGAAATTAAATTCGATGATCACATAGTGAAGTGTTTTTGTATAAAACACACTTTCGTGAATCCGTGAGCGATCCCTGAGCGTTTTTAAATTATATGAGCTTAATGCCAGCACTACAAAATTTAATTTCTATATTTTTTATACACTTTGTCAGCGCTAATGGTTGCCCGTCGAGGTTTTTTTTTCGTTTGGTATACGATGGGACTACTGGGGCCATCCCCGATCACTTTGCAGCTGGGAGCAATTTACAATCGTACCTTTAATCCATTAAATTGGCCTTCGGAATTCATGACAGGTGCAGCACAACAACACAAAACACTCAAATAGCGTCCGCACCGAAAACGAAATCCCTTTTAAGTATCGACAAGTTACGGATAGTAGCGGACGGCCTTGGCCTCGGCGCGAAAAGTTTGCCGCGCCTCAGTTATACGTACACATTTTCATGCTCATACGTGCTCGCGTTCGCATTCGTGCTCAAGTACTAGGCAATTTAAATGACTGAACTCAATTTGAGTTTTTACAAAGTGAGAGTGGATGAAGATGAGTCAACTAGTTGACTATTTCCTTTCACTCATTCTCATTCTGAGTGAAATTTTTCAAATATTTTGCGAGAATTTTATAATAATTTTTGTAATTTGTGCTGCTGGATGCAATCTCCGTACCGTCACCGAAGTAAGCCGGGACCAATTAATGCATTATTTTGGAACGCATTCCCCAATTTTGTGGAGGAAGGTGTGAATACTTGTGAAGATTTATTTATGGTTGCGGATATTTGCTCCCCCAGTGGGAATTTCGGTAAACTAATTATAGCAAAGGAAATTGTGCCAACTTCGGACGACTGCTGTCATCTCGAATCGCAAGAGATGTGTTGGTAATGTGAGCCGTGAAACGCCATTCGGTGCAGTTGGAGGATTTTCTGTTAATTATCGTTGAATAATCCTAGGAGGCAGCATTTCTAACCGTTCAATACGAATTTTCTTCGCAAAATTAGTACGTGAAGCCGCTGTACGTCGCGTGAGATTGCGGAAAGATAGCTTTTTCATTGCTGGAATTTGTCCTAAGAAGTGGTTTCTTATCTTCTGTAGTCCTACTTTGACAATTAGCGTTTAAATTTTCGTCCTATTTCAAAGATCATACCGCAGTCTCAAGAGTCTTTCACGCGGAATTGCATGAAGAACGCAGAGCTGATTTTTCTAATTAATTTCCCTGATTTTGTGACTTTTGGCGAAGTGATGTGTATCTAAGCGAATTTCTCAACAAAGGCAACTGACGAGTGGAATGTGAATTGACTCCGCTATACTTACCGCGAAGAACGACGTTCCTCTTGCAGATCGTATGAATCCAGTAGATTACACTGAACTAATGGTTTTCTGTGATCTTGTGAAGGTAATTTTCTCAGTGTAGTTTGTCTTGAAACGCTCGCTCCGCGAATGTGAATTTGTGAATTGTTTTCAAGTGTAGCTCATCCAAAAAAAATATAGGCAGCTACATGGAAACTGGTATTGAAATTTCGTTTTAGTCGTACTGTAGTTTTGAAGATCTATTGTCTACCACAGTTAATAAAACATCATAATCAAGAATGTTACTGCTATGTTGCAAGTGAGATATGAAAAGAACATTTTGAAGTACTTACCACCACCTATTCTTTTATGTTATTTTAGCTATATCAAAGCCAGTGAAACTTCATTCCCGCCAAGTTTATAGAAAAAAGTTATATTATTATATACTTAGAGAATATTGTTCGATCTAGAAATTTTAGTTAATTTTAAAACAAAATAATAGCCAGATGAAGCCTTACCAAACAGTATATAATGGAATAAAAATACATATATTTATTTCAGTGCTGTGCTAGTAAATATATATAATTTAATAAAACCTTCATCATGTTCTGGGAAAAATCTTATTCGCAGTCTCAAAATATTTCCAATCTCTTGCAAAAAGAGGTAGGTTGAAGTCCTCATGATTG
Source organism: Nemotelus pantherinus (assembly GCA_963978885.1). Lineage (NCBI taxonomy): Eukaryota > Metazoa > Arthropoda > Insecta > Diptera > Stratiomyidae > Nemotelus > Nemotelus pantherinus. Next base: position 582,053 of record OZ022263.1, read on the forward strand.
GGTGAACAAGTGTACAGGTTTGTTGTTTTACAGGACGTGACAGTCGAAGAGCTTTTAGATGACCAAGATATACTTCAGGAATGTAAGCTACAAACTAGGCGCCTTGTGCAATTGTAAGTGTTTGATTAAGGGGCATTTGCTAGAAGTAACGATATATTCATTATTATTTCAGTCTTACTCGTCCGGATGTGATTAAACGACTGATTACACTCAGCATCACAGAACCTCCGGAAAACTTATCGGTAGCAGAACGATTCAAATACTCGAATACAGCTTGTGAAATTTTAACCTTGTAAGTGTTAATTTTGCTTTGCAATTTCACGTTGAAATCAATATTGAATTTTTGGTTATTTCAGTGGACTGCCGTCCTTAGACGAAAAACTCGTAGAAGACACGGATATATTAGAGACTTTGTATTCATTTTTGGAAAATGAACCACCGCTTAATCCCTTATTAGCAGCGTTTTTTAGTAAAACGTTCTGCATGCTCATATCGAAAAAATCTGAACAGGTAAGATAGCTGTATATTGATTTAAGACGATACGTTGTATAATGGTCTTATTTTCAGGATTGGTTTTTATACCAAAAAATGTGCCTACAACTTCTGGAATTCATCAAGTCCCGTGGGAATTTCCTGGATCTTATATTTAGACATTTTGCAACGCCCGTCATAATGGATTTATTGCTGCAAATCATCAAAGAAGTGAAAGGGGGTACACTAAAGAAGAACTTGTATGAAGTGAGTAACGTTTTGAACGTTTCATGTTTTTAGCTCAAGTCAAGGTGCATGCTCGTTGTTATAGTGGTTATTGTCTTGCATTTCAGCCAGGAATATGTGATGCGATGTATGAAACGATTAACATATGGTATTTTTTTTTATAGTGGCTGACTGAACAAAAACTAGTGGAAAAATTAATCAATATATTAGGCGATCCGAATGAAAAAGATAAGCATACTAGTGTCGCTGAATTCGTCGTCGACCTAATCAAGCATGGCCGCTCACTGCGTCAATCCGACCATCAAGAGGACTCTCTGGAGCTTGCATTCTCCGGAACCGACCCTCTTCTACAGGTCCTAGAGGACGAGAGTACGATTTCGCTGTTATTGGATGCAATGCTGCATGAGATGCCGCAGGAGAGTAGTTTGATTGCGGGTATTTCCATTGTACTTACCTTAGTGGATGAGTCTATTGTGTAAGGGTTATGGAAAATTACGTAACGCGGTGTTCTGTAAGATTTCTATTTGCAGAGACGAGCCAGCTTCGGATATGGCTCTTAAGCAAATGATCGATAAGGAGAGGGAGAATCACGAACGGGTTGTAGCGAATGTTAATCATATCATTGCACCTAGAATAAACGAGTTCCATAAGCTACTAACAGATGCATCTTTTGTAAGTGTATAATATCTGTGACTATAGAAATTGATTAAAATTGTAAATAGTTACAGACAAATGACACAGCCATTCGACCTGCTCGTTTCGGACGAACAAGGTTGGAAATTTGTCGTCTTATTACAGTATTAATACAAACTGGCAACGAAGAAATAATGAACGCGTAAGTTTCGACACGCCAAATTGATTTTGATGCCCGAATCATTGATTTGTTTATTTGTGACTGTTAGGATTTGCGAAACGGACTACTTTAATACCTTGCTCAACCTTTTCAAGCAATATAGCTGGAATAACTTCCTGCACAGTGAAGTAGAAAAATGCCTTGGATATGTGTTTGCAAGTTGCGACCAAAATGACAATGATAAAAATATCGAAGCGAATATATCTGCCTTACAAAAACATGTGAATATCATCTACATATAGTGTGTATGTGCCTTCCGTCTTAATCTAAGTGTTTTTCGTTCTAGGTAATAGTTAATTGTAAGATAGTTTGCAAGCTCGTCGAATGTTGGTTGCATAATACTGAAGAGCAGTAAGTAAAATTTGTAGCTTTGAGTCGAATTCCCTTCCGTGCTATTTTGACTGCTATTCTGGTAGTGTAAGGGTACGGACAAGACGGAGCGACGAGAGTGTCGAGTCAAGAATGGAACAGCTCATTGAATTGCGTTCATGTAGACGCGACGAGACGCAAAATTGTAAACGAAATTTGTCAGTGGCAGTTGAAACAATGCGCTCTTCAGTGTCGGATGAAGAGCTTTTCTCACCACAATACACCAAATTGAAATCAATAGACTGCTGATAAATATAAATCAATAGATTTTTCTGATCACTGGTAAAAATCTTTTTGAAAAATGTACCCAAATTTTCGAATTACCTAAGAAAAACCTATTAACGCAATTTGTTTACTTACTGCATGTCACCGAAACACATTTCACAAAAACAACATACATTACCTCTCCGAGCAGTCGAGCAACGAAATCGGTTTGAATCGATGTCGTCGCTACTATCATATTTCGACTCTTCGGTCGCTGCTTCAACATGGCCACATCCATTTGAAAGTACATGACCGATTTCAGCGCGTTGTTTGACTCGACGCTTGCAACGCTCTCGTCGCTCCTTCTTGTCCGTACCCTAAGATATTTACATATTACACATATAAAATATTTTTAAAATAGATCAGCTGAAAACGGGCGTCGATTGGGATACATGGGGCATCTGATTCAAATCCTGAAAAATCTGTGTTTCTGCGTAGCCAAATTCGACCACTTTGGTGCCTTAATTGAATCGACCTTAAACGAGGAAGAGCTTTCAAACTGGAAGTCCTTGACTGATCCTGAAAACGGCGAGCTGGCAAAGGAATTGGGCAAGCAAAGCAGGCTATTAGCGGATTGCGATCCTAAAGCCTGCCATGGCGAAAATGAGAACCTTATTGCCGATCATGATGGCAGCTTGGAAATGAATTTATCGTGAGTTTGGTATACACGAAAAGTTGAAAAATAATCTTCTGCAATTGATATTGTTGTAGGGATGGTATTGATGTTGGAGGGGGAGCAATAATCGGGTCGTTTTCGAAGTTGTGTGAGGTGAATTTTGACAATCTATTATTTGTTCTGTTCGGAAACTGAATATGATATTCTTTAGAATCTGGACAACGATGTGATTAGTTGCTTTTTATCAACCTCCGATGAAATGGTTGCGGCATTCGATCGCCACTTAAAAGTTTGGGGCAGTAATTTAAATCAGAATATGGACGACGACATGGAAATCGACAATTTTGGCATGGACGAACCTAAGTCTGAAAATAATACACTTAACATGACGATGAATCCCTGGGGACCAGATCCATTCTCCGAGTCTCCGACAGTCAATGATGTGGGCGGCTGGGCTGATTTCTCTTCGAACAATTTCGCCGACTTTGATTCGCATTTCAGCCTATATGCGAGCGATTTTGGCGATAAATACAATCCGAACCAAGCAGGCAATCAAACTCAAGTTTTGGAAAATGATTTAAACAGCTTTGATGAAGGAACTGATGAGGAAGTTAATATGGAAAAAGCCACTGTTGAGAATACGCCAAAGGTACATACTGAATCCCAAAGCCCAACAAATCATGATCTATCTAGTGTCGATCTACCAAGTATTGATCTAAAGATTACTGACCAACAAGTACTTGAATCGGCCCAAATGCTACACGATCAACGTGAATTATTTGATGAAAGTAATAGTGATAAGAAAGAGATTATAGATAATGTCAATGAAGAGCAGGTCGATATGAAATCGGAAAAGGAGATAATCGTCGAGAATGAAGTAGATGAAGACAAAGAAATTAACATGACTGATCAGTTGAATGATTCGAACGGTTTGGAGTCCGCTGCGCTTGCAAAGAAGCAGAGCGTAAATACAACAATGTAAGTCTACTCAGTCTTGGTTCAAACTTAAAGTTTCACGAGTAAACAAATATTTTACTCATATATTTTTCGATTTTACCGTCAGTAGTTTTCCACAAAAAGTTTACATGCGATAAATCCTCATACGAATCTGTGATAGATTGTAAAAACAAAAATTATACCATTCTTCATTTCCATGCAAAACAAAGCACTCTTTTTTCTAGATTAGCCCCATGGTTTGAATGGTATAGAGATTTGGACCGACTTGTCTTGAGCTATCAGCAGTGATCGGGTATCAAGACTGTACCATTGAATCACGCAACATCAATTTTTGATGCTAGGGATGAAGGAGAACATAAATTATTACATTATAAACTATTCTTTCTCCCTGAAAGTTGTGTCCTTCGCCTTTGTCCGCAGTCCGCTACGTCACAAGTCCTGGTAACTACCGTGTTTTTGCCCGGTAATAGCGTTCGTGTTTTCATCTTTTTTTGCGCCCAGGTTTGCTCCTGTTGATCTACTTCAATACGAGGTTGAGTTCGCGGTTGGTCGTTCATCTCTAAGACTCTCATGTCACTACGCATAGCTTCGTTATATTTTTCGATATTACTTCAAAATTTGATAAGACATGTATCATTGATAGTGCGTGTAACTCTCCCACGGCACCTAAGTCCCGATATTTCTGCGAAACAGTACATGGACACATTTTTTTAATGCATGCTGGTTGTTGAGGAAACTTTAAAATAAAGGAGAATGCAGTTTTGCATGGGAGTGCATAATTATCTGAATTTTTAATTACGAAGATTACCTTTGATCATTTTAAGATTTTTTGGAGAATCGCAAGAAAAAGTAGTTGAAAATGAGTTCAACAATGAACCGCAACAGCACACAGTAGACGAATTGGAGCCACCGAAACTTTCAGCTACATCAGCACCACCATCGTCAACGGGCCAGGGAAGTACGAGTACAGTAGGGACCGAGGATACATCAATCATATTGGAAAATGGCCCAATATAGGTTTTCATATGTGTATGTATTTTCATTAGTCAGTGATTAATTTCTGTTGAACAGCTAAGTTTCGATAGATAATTTATATATTTCAACGTCAAAATCAGCACTATCCAAGTATAAATAGAAATGCAGCTAATTAATATTCCTGTATCGCGACTTATCACACAAGAATATGTACTTTTCTGGTTTCATATCATATCTTTTTATATACGAATAATTGTATATAACGGTTACTACTGCGAAACGAAGAAAGTTAGCATGTTTCCACCAGTTAATATTTTCGAAAGAACCTTTAGAATTTTTGTTTAAATTTAAGAGATATATTGAGATACTTACACGAATCGAAATTGAACTGCATATAATTTTATTTATTTCGTAAAAATATTTTTTTTTGTAAAATATAGGCGAAAGGTGACAAATATAAGCGAAAGGTAAAAAATAAAAGCGAAAGGTAAAAAATATAGACGCAAGGTAAAAAATATAGGCAAAATGTAGTGGTTTTAGAAGGTCAAAAAGTATAGGAGTATGAACAGTATGAGTATTTGCTTTTATTGCGTTCACTTAGAACTGGATACAAATCATTTATAAACTGTTGATGCAGTTACGATAAACATTTCAATTACATATTTATTATTTATCTATTACATGCCTAAAACGGTTCCAGCTGAAAACAGTTTAATGTTGTGTTAAGCTCTGTACAATCTCAGTACTTGCTTTTGACGCTAGCCTCCAGTCAATAATAATCACTACAGATAAGAGTAGAAATTCTAGGTTGAATACATAAAGATTTCGTCTTCTGTTCAAGTTCAAAGTAATTTTCCACGCTAAGAGCCTAGTATTTTTTGAGTTTTTGGTTGCGACTTTCGAAGGCAAATAACACACGGCCGTCTGCATTTGAAGAGGGAACTTAATTTATATTTATTTATGATTCCTAACAACATGGCATGCCGGTATGATTGCACGGCCAGTAGATTAACTTAAAACCCATAATGGTACAAAATTAAGAAATGAACGATTTTGCTTTAATATCACGTACATACGTAGTAGCTCTTTTATAAACTAGTAAAAACAATAACTTACTATCTAATATAGCACTTGAAGATTTTTTTATGATTCGATTGTTGCTCAATCGATCATAATTTAATATATACCTACGTATATCCTAAAATGCTGTTCGCTTTTCTATACAGTCAATGTCTATTCAATAAATGAAAAGATAACAATCTACAGTATATCCTGCTATATATGGCAACTAAAAATGTAGGTTACCAGGTGTTTGCTTGTTAACTATCTAACGTATTTGTAATGTGCTCTGAGTATTGAGCCATTTCGAAATAACTGAATATTGAAAAAGATCCAAGTCCTTCTTAATTTTTAACTCTATGATGTTTTTTAATGGTGCCAATGTGCTATAACTTAATCTTTTCAACGAAGCACAGGCTAGTGAAATTAATTCGGGTACATGAACCAGTTTGAAAATATGCGTATTCAGAGAAGTTGTGTTTAATTTTGAATTGAATGTAAAAAATAATATGCTTGTAGCTGTATCGCATCATATGAACTGTTAGCATAGCTCCCTGAAACATAACTGATAGTGTTTCATAAAATGACCTGACAAAAGAAAATCAATTGCATGGACCCAACAACATAAGGTTAACCAAGAAGGTAGTTTCTGCCTTTGTCATACGAAATTTCCGCATTTGTATCTCCAAGCTGGTATGCTGCCTATGTTTTAATGATTCACGGGATGTGATACAGTAATCAAGATGAAAATAAAGAAAAACAGTGTGTTGTTTGGACGCTTATTTAGGTATAATTTTTTTTGAAGAACCTGTGTAATTAATTGAACATATCAACATCATTTCAAAGAATAGTTTTTCCACAATAATGTAAATCAAAAGCGAATGATGCTTTCCTAATGTTACACTTAGAAACAACACACAGCCTTATATTGTGATAATAAATTTGATATGGTTATAAAGTTCATTTCGTTAAGTTGCTTTTCCATATATGTATGTAATCGTATTTGGCTGTACAGCTTTCGTAGAAGTTTCTTCGTAAATTAGTGAAGAGTTGACTGTAGTAGATAATGCATGATACAATACGATACATAAGAGAAAATAGTGCCACACATTAAACAGAGAAATACATAATAATTTTTAAGTTATATTGTTAAATGCATAAATTTTGTGAATACATACGAAATTTTTTTTGATTAGATAGATATGGAATTTTTTAAAACAAGACTACTTGATACTTTGCTCAAAATCATATATTCGTTTTTGATATTACTCGCACCCAATACTGCGTTGCAGACAATATTAATTGTTTCTAATGCGGTTGACGTTAAGTTAAAGAAATTTCCAATGGTTTCGAAAGAGGATGGTGATGAAGAATGGAACCGTCCGTCCACTTATTTTCCTAGAAATATTTCTTTAAGTACATAACTCTGTGCTTTGCATTTTTTCCTTCTACAATGTTGCCTAAAATCAAGTAGATTCTACTTCGTTTCCTATCACTTTCATGAAAAACCACGTGTCAAACGTTATATCCACTTACATAAGAACTTTGCAGCTGGTTGTGTGTGAATCCGTAAGAGCGGTTCGTGTGTATTCTCGGGCTTTTGTCTGCTCTACAGAGCAGATCAGTTTCGAAATATATAAAAATAGCTGCGTGACCATTGAAGTATTACGTACAAATTTACACTATCTAATCATGGGTCTGTTTGCGTCACAAGCATTCTCTTTCGAAATTATCCATATGCAAAGAGCATATAGAACCTCGCTAATTAACCTCTTCCCGTTTGCAACAATCGTACCGTGTATTTGCATTCTATGATATAATACTATTAATGACGAGAATATACTATTAAGCAGAAGCACAAATTGTTTAGGGGCAGCGAAAATCATGATCATAGTAACGTAACTTTTAAAAGGGTTTGTGAAAATCTTGTTTGAATCAGGGACACAAAACATACTCTGCATGGTTGATAGTGGGTTCCAATAGCAGTGGGAAGCTATGAAATTAACCAAAAGACATACCAAGACAAAAATCACAATCGGTTTTAAGTCTGTATTTACCCTCATGGAATAATAAACAATCTTGCCTAAGAATAAAATAAATATATGTATTTAGAAATATTTTTGATTCCCAGTTGTGAAGAAGGAATTAAGAAATGAATCCACACTTTAGGAAAGTAGTGCCGGACATAGAACTTAGGACGATATTTATTATTACTGATTTTAAGTACTTTGTGTTCTGGATTGAAGTTGTCAGAAAACGAGCTTCAATAAAAGTATCTTTGAAAGCAATTTTCTCGCACAATAGTGTTTACAAATCATCTTCAAAGACAGTCGTCGTCATAGTTGAAGGTGGAAAGCGTAAGGTGAGCCAGATCGTTTACCTCAAATGACTTTTCTATAACATTTACGAAGTAGAGCAATGGCGAATGAAGTTGGTTGACAATTTGCTTCAATGCAAAAACTGGAGCTATTTAAAAAAACAATTCACTAATTAAATCATAAGTTCATTAGAATGTATGTGAGAACAATTATAAGTAATTTTGAGAATTTTAAATGGAAACATACATACATGGTGCAATAATGTGATTTCAGGCATTGAAATTTTGTACTTCTTTAGTTTTAACGAATCGTAGTATTTGTAACATTAAGAATTTAGTAATATCGAAATATCTTCCTATCCAGAAAGTAATAAATGAAAAAAGATTTGTTTAACCTAACCGTTATGGAGAATGGCTTTGTAATTGTTGAAGAATTGTAATTGTAAATCGGATTAGGCAATGGACATTGTAAATGAAAATAAAACATGTTGATACGTGAAATTATTATCAATATACAAAGATGATTTGAACAAATAAACTGTCGCCGTAAAAACGAAAAAAATCATAAAACAAATATAATAGTTATGTGTTAAATGTGCAACCAAAACTTTAATCTGTGCCTACGACGAGTAATAATAAAAATAATCAAAACATCGTTTGAATCATTTCAATTGCTATAATTTGCATTTATTTGCGCATGTATTTGATTGTGGTCAATTGGTTTGGTCGTTCGATTCCTTGCAGTACCAGATCAGCTGCTGAATAACGAATGATATTAGTTGTGCATTAGCCAAACTATTATGGTTGTGCATTAGCCAAACTTCGCCGCTTTTGGTCGATGACTGTTGAAGACATGTATTCAGATTGCGCCCTTCATTCTAGGCCAGGAACTAGATTGAAAAATGATAGATACCTATAGAGGAAATAAAACACCATCTCTAGATCCACGGCTTGACTCTCAGTTCAATGTGAGTTTGGACGCACTCGCAGATGAATTCCTCGCTAAAAATGCTGAATAGTTTACTAATGCGGCGAAGGGTGTTTCTTACCAAATTCGAAGCCCCAATGATGTGTTAGAGAATTCTGTAAAGCCCCATTTACTCTGCAGCTGAATCGCCACACATAATAAACAAATTTAATATCATATTCTCGAATATACTCATTTTCCGGCGGAGTCGAGTAATTTTTTCCTCTTTTGATATCAATATGAATAAAATTTAATAGCTTTAGCTGAACTTTACTTTTTATTTATCACAGACAAAGTCAAATTAGCTTGCTGTACACATTGAAACTCTAGTTATTCTTTTGCTATGATGATGTCATCCCAGAATATTTCAAAAGCAGATATTTGTGGCAAATTCAATAAAGCTAAAAGATTTATACAAGTTTGAGCAAGGTTCACGTCTCTTCTGACGTACTACTATCCTGATCTGGCTGCAACATTTGTTGTCGATGCCTGCTTTGCAAATGTCTGTGAAGATCTCTTCTACGTATCATTATTTTGTGGCAAAGTTGGCATTTGAAAATAGATTTGCCTGCCTGCATATGTAACCTTACATGCTTATTTAAATTACTTGGGTCACCGAATGGCCTGAGGCAGAACTTACATTTTAACGGTTTGAATCCCGTGTGTGTTCGAATATGAATTTTCAGACCATATTTTCGTGAGTAAATTTTTCCGCAATAAATACACAAATGTCCTTGCTTTGATGAGCCCATATTACTAACTATCGTTTCGATTTGTGCAGCTGATGTGACAGGTAGGTTTGGGGCTGGAAACATTTTTGAAATGGCTATGCGGTCCAAAGATGTCCTCGTTGCGATGGGTAAAAACGATGAAGGCGAAAGACTGTAATTAAAAGCAGTACTTGAGATGGGCCCGAAAACACTGTGATGGTTTGCTGGTGGCTGGTCTTTGATTATGGAATGGTGCAAGCGAATCCAGAGTGTATCCATTGGCTGCTGACTGCATTCACTGGCAATATGAGTCTTCAAAGGATTCGGCGATTCAAAGGAGGTTTTGCAGAGATGGCACATATAGCACTTATTGTCTGTAAAAGAAAAGACAGCTTAGGAGATGGCAAAGAGTGATGGTAAAGATTTTGACAAGCAATAGATGTGATCATTTGCTAAAAGTGCAATTATAAGCTAAATAAAAATTTCTGAACTAACGAGTAATTTAAATATTAAATAGAATACAATTAATAGAGTAAAATTCTTAATAATATTCTTTCTCGACTTTGAACATGAAGATGATTATTCGTTCACGTATTCGTTAATTTATGTTTATAGATGCCATGGACGCCATTTATGTACCACGCTGTATAATAAAACGGGAAGGGCATGCATGGATAATTGTATTACTTATGATTTTGAAACAAAAGCAGATCATAAAACTACTGTTACACAACTAGTAGCGATACCGTCGTATATGAAACCTAGTATGGGGTAACATACTCGTGGTATAGATGATACCATAATATTAATGCAATCGGTGTATCAGTTGTTATTCGGATAAGGCATTCGGTTTAAGTATTCGCTTGGAGGGGTGTCTACTTTCAAGTATGTCCGCGACTTTCAAGCACAAGAAGCAATGGAAAATACAGCTCTTGGTACGGAATTCAACCTATACTCGTATTCTCGAAAATGGGCCTTACACAAAAGAAAAAGAAAAGAACTGTAAACTTAAATTGTAGGAAGAGACAAGATACTTGCCAAGATGGTGTTTAATAATTTGCTGTTCACGAGGCACATGGTGAAAAAATAAAAGCAAAACACTGATTTTTAAAGTGATCTAATAAGAAAATTGCATGAAGTCCATGCAGAGCAAAACGTGCGCAGCCGGTAGGATTCGAACCTACGCTCCCTGAGGGAATCTGATTTCGAGTCAGACGCCTTAACCACTCGGCCACGACTGCTCCAACATGGTGCGAGGTTATAGTTATTTAGAAATTAAACAGTGTCAACATTTATTTCTGGCAATATATTTTGTGTAATATGATTACTTATTATTTATACCAACAATTAATTAATTAATTTTGCAACAAAATCGTTGATTTTCAGAAACAAAATTATATAATTGCCTTTAAGACAACTAAAAGGAAATTCACTCAAGCAGTATTGTAATGGACCAAAGTAGAGGGTAATGTAATCTACTGGTTATGCAGAATCCAGCGATTTACTTGGCCATTTAGATTGGTTTTCCTCTGAAGTAATAAACATTGGAAAAACCGATTGTGCGAAATTCAACAATAGTGTACCGATGAAATATTAAAATACGGTAAAGCTTCACAATCTTCATAAACATTGACAGTCTTGACATCTTATGCTTTTGCAGATAAATATACTTAATTTTTTATGATAACCTATGCAGAAAAACGCACGCACATTAATCCGGGATTAAAATCTATAATAAACTGGCATAGTTTTTAAAATATAAGTATAACTAACACTACAGTGGGCAAAACTAGGCACCTATTTATTCGAAGATCATACGAATTGAATCAAACACATAATAAAATGCGGTCATGCGGCCCTTCTAAGGCTAATCGTGACATCAAAATCATTTTTTTACCTATTGAAAGTAATTCTTTGTTTTTTTTTTATCTATTTATTAAGCAAGGTACAAAGTACTATAAAAACTAATCAAATTAATAAGAAACAAGGTATAAAACAAATAAATAACAAATACATAGTACATTTACAAAAAGCTTAACATTACGGGGTACGAATGGCTTGGGCAAAGGAGGATTCGAAGGATGATTTGGAAATCGTTGCGCAATAAAGATTTCTAATGCTGTTGAATATGTGGAATGTGGATACAAGTGATTGGGCCTGGTGTTCCTTACAGGAATATTGATCATCATCAATGCACTTGCACGATTTCTGGAAAGCAATCAAAGATGTTTCAATACAATCCAAAGCGTATAATGAACATTGTGTGAAATGAATTGATATGGTCACAGTAGCTGTTAAAGAAATTGATAGCTTTATGGTGTGGACGATTTGGGTGGTTTTGGGGTAGTTCCTGCGTTTTTGAGGGGATATATGACGCTTTCGCTGTGAAGTGGTCGAGTGATAGATTTCTCAATATTTTGTTTTGAAGCGTGGAATATATATATAACAAATATATAACAAAGATTATATTAACATTTTAGATGCTATTACGTTAGTCTCAGTCAGCTAGGTTAATTATTCAGTAAAATATATTTTCGACTCATTCAACTGGAAACACTGCACACAAAAAGGAACAAAGTTAGCGCCGCTTACGTTTTCATTGAATGTTTCATCAAATCACTCACTGTGGTCGATTTTAATTTTTTTTCTAGTAAGAAAGTTATTTAGATCTACAATGTCTGCAAGACAGAATATCACTGAAAACTCTTGGCAAAGTTTTGAAGATCACAATATTGGGATAGGATGTAGATATTAATTCTCTAATGCCGAGAATACACGTGTGCCGAACGTTTCGTTAATGCATTTATGATGACATTTGGCATAATATTCGAAGAGTATTCGAAGTGTTCACTCAAAAACGGTTTATTTAAGTCATAGACCCTTCTTTTATCTCATTACGCCATAAAACTCGTCCTATCCGCATTGAGAAGATTTTAAAGGTGTAAAGTTTAAAGACTAAGTACATGCCTAGAACACCTAGAGTTGGTCAAACCTTCAGGGTAGTTCAGCATGAATTTGAGGTAGTGTCATCATTCAACTACCTTGGGTCAACTGTAGCAGCCGATAACAACATGGAGGAAGAAATACGCGGGCGGCTGCTCAAATCTAACAAAGCCTACTACAGTCTATAAAGGCTCTTCAAATCCCGAAATCTCACCCGAACATCAAAGCTCCTGTTGTACAAGACCATGGTCCTGCCAGTACTCACGTATGGATCCGAGACTTGGGTGCTCAGCAAAAAGCACTCGGATCTCTTAGCTGCGTTCGAGAGGAAAGTGTTGAGGAGAATCGTTGGCCCCATATGTGAAGAAGAACGATTCCGGAGACGCTACAGCCATGAGTTGTCCGCTATCTACCTAAAAGCAGATATAATTACGAAAATAAAGCTCGGGAAACTCCGGTGGGCAGGACACCTAGCTCGAATGAGCGAAGAAGATCCAGCTCGGAATACCCTTTGCGGCAGATTTTACGGCAGACAACAGCGTGGAAGACCTTGCCTGCACTGGAGGGATGGCGTTGACCAGGCCGCTTGGAGTTTAGGGGTGCCAAATTGGATGATATTGGCTCGCGATCATGTCTGATGGAAAATGAAGGTTGTAGCGCCGATGATGAAGTTTAAGTGCGTAGATATGCATATGGTGGAGGTAGATCGCATTTTCTTTGTTCAGACATTTGTTTACAAATATACCAACTGTGTAACTTGTACACTATATTTGTACTAATGCACCTTGTACGGTATGAAACCTCTTGTCTATCATTTCGTATGCAAACCAGACTTTTTCCAAATCCTTTGACTCGCTACCTAAAGCAGACCAAATTTGTATCGAACCTGAGGTGAGACTAACGCCCATAAAACTGGCCAGCTACAGCAAGCAAACTATCCACACTCTCGGCTCGGTATGTCTCGACAAGAGTGTATTTTCGGTTAAGATCCGAATCTCAAATATTCTTGTCATAGCACCATAAAATTCATCCTTTTTGTGAAAGGGGCCAAAAGCTAAGTCTGACTCAAAAAGTAACTAACTTGAGCCAACCAACCAACATAGAACCAACATGATTTTGAATTGGTGTTAAAACAAAAATTGTAAGCAGCATCGCCCAGCAAAAAATTGTAAAAATCAGCATTCAAATATCCAGCTTATTGAAAAATATATAATTTAATATTGATCGTTTGTAAGCTTCAATTACCTCATAATCTCTTTCCAAGAGAGTAAATTTTGAATTATTTAAACATTTAACATTTATTCTCAACCAAAAACTTAAAAGAGTGAAAGCACAAGAAGCAAGTGAGTGACCTTATCCAAACATAATTGCATCGAAAAATCAGTGCATGGCTTACTAAGTAAACAGAACACCAAATTCAGCACAATTAAGTCAGTTCACTATAAGTTAAATTGACTTCCATAGATGACGACTCACCAATAATATTTGCAGGTGTAAGAAAAGGAATATTCATGAGAATCGAAATTTCTCCTGAAAACCAGGCGACCACCTCTTCTCCCGGCCCAAGATTTTTTAAAATCCTTAGGCGGATCTGCTTATCTTGCGTCAATTCAATCACTGCATTGTGAGCGTAAATGTCCGGAGAAATGCTTACACTTCGTAGCCAAGACCTGATTTTCTGCATCGGTCTTAGAAATCCGTCAGGTGACTTTTGCAGCTCTATCCTGCCTGACGGAGAACCTGCCATCAAATCAGCTGTGTCGTTTCCATTTGAAATAGTATCCTTTTCGAGAAACTCGTAGGCGACCACACTTTCACTGAAATTCGGGACTCTTAAACTAGGATCTCGATTATGCAGGCGAACCGATCTTGTAACTGAGGTGTCAGCGTCACTTATCACGGGCGGTTTTAGGTATTTCGGTTTGAAACCGTTAGAGGAATTTGAACTTAGAGATGAGCACTCTGTTGTGGGAAACATTCTAACAAAACTTGTTCGATTGGCAATCCAATAAGAAATTAAGTCGAATACAAAATGTCCTTGGCTTTTATACCCAACGTGATTCTGGTTACAGGTTTCATGAGTTGGGATTTTCCCCGGATTACCGCTATACCAGGATAGCAAGTGCAAAATCTCTCACGTGTTTTTCCAATGCGTCGAAGACGCATGGTTCAAACGAAGCGGATTCATGCAGTTGAAGATAAAGTGCGCTGAGTTTGCGGAGGGGAGTTAATCGGTACCTTTTAAGCAAAATAAAGAGGGCTGTGGTAATTCATATCGCTTTCGGAAAACCGAGCGTATTGGGCCTATAATGGATGTTTAATTATGCTGACTGGATTCTAGGGGTTGGTATTTGGTAGATTTTTGACCCGCTGCAAAACAAGGCACCCTTGTCTTGGGATTAAGATATTGGTTGTGAATTTCAATTAAAATCGTACAGTTGTGATTATTGATGTAAAATAGCATGTGCTCCGCGAAAATAGGTGGTTTTTGGTGTATGTGTGAATTTGATTTAGCTGCAAGTTTAGTTTGACTTAATATAAAGATTGCGCAATTGTAGTTCTGATGAACTTTGAATTTGAAATAGCTCCATATTAATAAAAATAATATCCACCTGCTTCCGCAGATCTTCACCAATTTCATATATCTATTAGACCAAATTCACGCTCTGTCGCAAAAAACTTGAATCCATCCGAGACGAAATAAGGACAAAGTTACAGGTGTTGTTTCTCATAGTGTATCGTAAAAGGAACCATGAAAGCCTGCTGGCTTGTTGGTTGTTGCAGAGAAATTTGGTGGTTGTGAAATGTACCAAATGACATCATGACCGAACTTGTGTTACCACCACGCAGGGGTCCTTTCGCGTTATGATAAGAGGATGGATGGACCACTTGGTGAATTTTGTGAGGGTGATACTATCGACTAAAAGCAAATATTGCAGTAAGCATGTTAAATCAATGTGACTGAGCAATTGTGATCGCATCAGATTGTGAAATGCGACAAGTGTTTTGCATTTGAATTTTCTTTTGGTACACTGAATGGTAAAAATGTGGTTTTACTATGGTTTGTGATTTTTTTTTTTTTTTGGTTTATTCAATCTATAAAGAGAGATAAGATGCATGGCATAGGAGCTCACAAATGAAGTTTGAAACCTAGTATTCATAGAAACTCGTGGTAAGAGAGTAGGACAAACGACAAAATAGGAATCTCTGAATATAAAAGATCGACCATATTTAAGTATGAAGCGAAACCAACACAATTCCTCTTTTTGTAACTGTCTTTCTATCGGTTCCTATACACAAGAGTTTTCTACCAAATATTTTGTTTTCACAAAAATATAGGAGCACTTATAAATTTACTAAAACGGATTAGAGATAATTAAACAAAACTTACAATTCATATCCAAAAATATCTTCTAAAATGTTAAGTTCGATCAAATTACGCAATACGGAGAAAATCTTATTGAGATTTCATGTTGGTATATATATATATATATATATATATATATATATATATATATATATATATATATATATATATATATATATATATATACAGAAATATGAAATTTTAGACAGAGGAATTTTAATTCTAACTTCCTTCAAAAATCTGTAAAAAATATTACCATGACCAATTAAGTATAGTTTACTTTCCACTGCGGAGTATTTTTGCCTTGAGGCTGACTGAACCATGGGACGATTGAACTCACTTCCTTTACTTACTCTACATCAGTTTTCTTCTTTCACTTACTTTACATCAATTTTTGCTACTGATTCGAAAATAGTGAAAGCTGTACACATTAAATGCGATTCATAGGAAAACATTAAATATTTATTTTTAACAAAACGAAAATCACATAATGCTTGTCGGTCAACCCAGAATAATCCATTATTTCACTTCCCACTTAAGCAATTTATATCCACACCAAAATACACTAACTGGGTCAATAGTAATAGCCTGGTGCTGGAGGCGACCCGGGCTCTTCGTCTTTTTCGTCGCAGCCCCCCTTCGCTAGAGCTTCTTGTATTTCGGGTGGAATTGGTGGAGGAGTTGGTAAATGATCACCTTGGGGCTGAAAACCATTTTCATCCGCTATATATTGCACTTGAATTTCTTTCCCTTCTGGACTAGTATACGAAAAGAAGCCCTCGGCTACTTTAATCTCATTATCTTTCATGCCTTGATTCTTTACATAGCCCATTTCTTGTGCTTGAATTCCATCTCCCGTTTCGTATTCGTACTAAACGATAATTCATTATTCTTTTATATGTGTGCGAATTTAGGTGTAAAATTATTATTGTCAAGTCATAACTAGTAGTCATAACTTATAAGTTATTAATTAATGGTAGATTAATAAGCTCATATTTGATCCGAAGAACATCTTTAAATCTCGAATTTTACATAGCTCTGATCAAATTTACCAGTTGAAATAAGTTACACCCGTCAAAAAACAGGTATGGCATTGTTTGACTCAACAAAACAATTTTTTAAAAAAGTGTAGATTTTGGTAGTTGAATTAGTGAATGGAACTCCACAAATAAAAAAAATTAGAGTTAAAAGCAAATAACCTATCACATCCATGAAGAAATATTACTTTACTACATACTTGGTAGGATCCATCCGTTTTCACTTCTGATTCCAATTTGATTATTGGCACTGGTGGCCCACTACTACTGCCACCGTCCAGGTCACCTCCTAAACCTCCTCCGTTTCCAGGGTTTCTTCCAGGGTATCCAGCACTTTGCACAGTAGTCAAAGCCATCAAAATGATCGCGAATGTTCTCTAAAAGTACTCCAGTCGTTCAGCAATATTTTAGCACTGTTATTTCAAACCTCTTACCATCCAAATTCTGTGCCCATCTAGACAAATGAATTTTCTACCCCGTGACTGTAGCATCTCTGAATCAAAACTAACTGACTTCCCCAAATGTAAATGTTTTAGTTTTATATACACACATGTTATGCGATTCTTCTCCAAAACAATATCACGTACCTGTTGCATTTTGCAATTAAATTCAATAATTTCACATTACCGACACAATTTCCGATATATGGTGCGGAGTATAAGAATATTGCACCACGTTAAGACCAATATTTTACTTGCGCTGTGGTGTAAGATTGCGAAAGTAGGATTAAACATAATGCAGCATGGCAGAGTTTAGCCAGAGAATGGGGAAATTAATGAGAAAATGTATGATAAAGAAATTACTTTGCCATTTCCTTGACGCCATATGCAATCATATTTGTTCATTTCTTTTATTTTGGCGTTACTTAAGATATTTAAGGAAGTCGCAAGAGACGGTTTCACACAGTCAGCCAGAAAACATTAATCCTCTTCCGTTATAGGCGGTTTTTAGTTTTACTTTAGTGAAAAACACTCTATCCGATTTGGTTTTTCGGATCCAATTTAATTTTTTCTCAAGGTTGGAAAATTACTGAAGATTTGTTTGGGGCTAGGTAACATGACAAGTGTGACTGATTATGTGAATGCCTTAGGTTATTTGAAATAACAACAACGTTCTATTGTAAGATGAATATCGTTTCCTGTGCATTCTGTTCTAAAATATTGTGTTGAGGTCGGATTCGAAAGAATATGCCTTGTGGAATGCTTACTCAGAACGGACTAGACACCCATTATTACTCTGCTAGTAACAATTATAAATAGCACCTGATCGGGTATTGACGAGAGTGTTGCTTCAGTGCGTGTACTCTAGCCAATGCGGAATCATTTTTATATTTGATTATTCATAACAAAAACAAAATTAGTTAAAAAAAAAAAAAAATTATACGTAAAATTGAAATATACCCGAAATCGCTATTTTCATTCTCCAGAGTTTTCTTCACATAGTTATGAAATTAAAACTTTTTGAATTATGAATCAATTTTTTCTTATACTGCCCTACTAAGCATAAGCATTCTATCTACATTTTAGTACTTTCGAGATATTCAATGATTTGTGTTTTGATTTGTACTGGAGATTAATTTTATAAAGGATTGTCGACTATTTGCAGATTTTACGTCTAAAGTGGTAAGTTGGTCGTCTTACAAGCGACTGGTTCTTTATTGATTTTTCCAGGTTCGGCGTTGTCTGGGTTGAAGTATGCATATAAAGATATGTGCAATATGCTTCCTCTTGACTCAAATAAATTTTGGTTATTAATTGTAAATTGAGGCTTGTGTTAATTTAAGGACACAATTTTTCAAGGGGTTTTTCGCTGGTTTTCAATGTGGTTAAGTTCAACGTATAAGTTTACATGTTTAAATTTTTCTATTTAAAGTTTCTAGTTTCACATAAGAAACTAAAAAATATTGCATTAAAAAATTATGTGAAAATTATTCTTTCATTTTATTGTGATTTAAGGAAAATATACTACTAACAGAATTGCAGAAGCAAAATTTTTTTTATAATGAAATAGTAGAAAATAAGATCAGCATCAGTGTATGATAATTTGGCATGATGTGAAATCATCAATTTATTGACACTTATTTCCTTTGTTTATCTATTCCAGAAATGTCTAAGCGAGAATTATATAAGGTAAGTAAAGATAAGTAAAGCACCACTTGATATTTAGTTTCATTACGTTTTTTGGCACGATGCAAGACCTTGAAATCCAAATTTCATTGAATTGAAATGGATTACAAAGAAGAAGAAAATTTTTGGAGAAATTTTAATGAAAGACAAACTACTTTAAAGAAGTACAGATAAGCAGCGCCCAGTGTGGGTAGAAATGGTAAATTTAGTTTTTTTTTGTATATAATTTTAATATGTTTGAAAATTCACTTGTCCCCTGAATTCTTATTTAATTACCATAAATCATGTGTACTTAAACTGTCTAAGCTGAAATTATGATTGAAGTTACTGTGATTGAGAGGGTCGGCTCAGGTTGAGTGCTCTTCAACTGCGGGTATTATTTAGAGTGCTTATATCTAGATGAAAAGATAGACGTATTATATATGGCTCTATATATTTATATTGGCACTATATCGCGTACACATCTAAAATATGCAAAAGATCGCCTGAACTGATACTAACAAATAAATATCTGAACTTCAGTTTAGCAACGAATAAGCTAACATAATTTGTATAGCCTCTCAATTGTAAAATATTATAATATTAAAATGTTTTAATATCAGTGTTACAATATTAATAAGAGACAAAATAAAATAAAATTTAGCTAGAGTTTAAAATAAATTTAGCTAGTAAAATTTAACTTAGTTTCGAGGAAAAACTTATAAGCAATAATAGATTGTAAAGGGTGGTGCTATGCAAACTCACCACCATTTTACCAGGATTTTAAATTACTGTTGCATTAAAATGGGAATAAAAAATTGAAATTTAGCTAAAGCAAAACCGTATTCATCAGTTTTTGTGCACAGTTTACAGGTTTAACAGTATTCTTTTTTGTATCGTAAAAATATTTTACATAAGTTTTACTTTTGTGAAAAAATCGCACTTGACAAGATATTTATCGACGGCCGTCACATTAATTTTAGCACATAAATGCACCGTTGTGGAGAGCTCTATTCAATTTCTCAGTGTCCATAATTCTACTGCTATCATTGGGAGAGTTCTATTCAATACCGAAATCTTTTCTTAATTTCCGTACTTGTCTTTAGAAATGAAAAAACAAGGTATTAGCATAATTAATTTTTGGGGCCTTTTTGTATTTCTTATAAAAGGGTATTTAGGAAGGGGTCATGCAGATTCCATGCTGGTCTAAGCTTCAATACGCATTTCCAATACATGATGGGAATGCAAGAATACGATGTCAAGCTTTCTAAAGAGTTCTTTTTTTATACCTATAAAGCTGAAAGGTCAAAGTTCCCCACTGAAAGAAAAAGTCGTGGTTGATTTAACTATTATTGATAGCAATGCAACAATTCATTCAAAATGGTTCTTTCTACTATGCTAAAATAGTTTATTTGACCATACATAAGTAGTTGACTTTGCTGATACAAAAAATATCGAATCCTTAGAGGATTCAACTGTGTTAATTGGTTTATAAGTACGATAAATAATTGATCTATAGAAAAATGAGCATCAATTCATGTAACACTACAAAATATTGAGTTATCAACAATAGTAAGTTCATAGTAAGCGAACCACTCTACAATTGTTTAATTCAACAAACATATTCTACACCACAGACTATAGTCATTTACTATTTCGTACTATGCGCATTGTTGGAATACCATAGTTTGTGGTTGCTTACTTTTTTACACTACGGACGTTGTTTATCAACCACGCGCTATGGTACATAAAAGTAATTAGCAATTTTTTTATGGTTGTTTCAACTATAGTCCGTAGTTGATGCAAAAACAACTATGAAAAATTGTTAAGGAAAATAAAAAAATTTGTTTTTTCAATTTTAACCATCCCGCAAAAAACAATCCCGATTTGATTCAGCTTCGGAGGCTTATTCCGCAAAACGATTGAGTTTCCGGTATCAATATTTTCTGCTTTGATAAGCTTTAGAGACGATATACGTTGTCTATGCTAATTTATAGACAAGAAGGGAACCATGATCACAATTAAATGACCTTTACTAGAAACTTCTGTTCACGAGAACTGACGACCGGCTTATCCAATCATAATGAAATTCACAGGACATATTGATATTATTTAGGACCAAGTCTGATAGAAGTAATTTTGAAATGCAGGCAATACTGTGGCAGTGGTACCATCTTGAAAAATCACTGAGAAAAAAAAACTGCTTTTTGGCCTATAACCTCCGATTCAGCTATCACATTTTAATAAAATTCACACAATATTTGGACCTTACTTTAGACAACATTTGATGAAAATTTGGTTGAAAAATTAGTATAAAGTTGCCAGCTATGCTGATTTTTGTATCATAAATCTTGCGAATTTGTTCAGCAAAATTAAGCTTTTTTCTCTATAACTTCCGGTACAGTCATTAAATCAAAACGAAGTACATGCAGTCAATGAACCTTAATATAAGCCAAATATCGTAGGAGTTTTGTAAAAAAATCATGGAAGGGCTGCCAGCTATGTCCATTTTTGTAGTTTTTTGGAATATCTTCACCAAGCGATTATGCCATTAGATTTTCAAATGGGAATGATCCTGCAATGAAAATTAACAACAAATATTAACGTTTTGAACATTTGAAAAATGTTGAGGGTGGTAGCCCTCAGACTCTTTTAACCCGTATAACTTCCAGCCAATGCCTCCTAGAAGTACGGGCCGTCAGGCTACGTAATCGTTTTAGCTATGACGTCAATTTGGGCAGGCATTTTGACATTTCCATCTGGCAGTGCCGATATACACCGAGATTTTACGTGCGGATTTTCAGCTATAATATGAATAAAACGTTAGTTTTATGTGCGTGGACGCGTTATAATAATAATATTTAGCCATAACTTGCATTTTGTATCAATTAATTGTATCGACAGTAAATCGACACGAAACGTCACATAACCTAACATCAGCTGATAACCATTTCGTACCGAATTTTCCCAATTATACCGCACGCACTGCATTAATTTTTATTTTAGCTGTTGACTAGCACTGTTCCGCACATCTCACTTTATTTTCATTTCATTCACTTTAACACAACCTGTACAATTATCATTTTCCCGTGGACGTCCCATAAGACTGCGTGTGTTTTTCGCGACACTTTGACAGTCTAGTCGGACGTCATTATTCTGCATTACGGCCCGTACTTCTAGGAGGCATTGTTCCAGCCAATGCCTCCTAGAAGTACGGGCCGTAATGCAGAATAATGACGTCACATGCTGCAATTGCAACGGGAACCACTCAGCCTCTGATAAGCATTGTATCAAGCGAGCGGAGCACATAGAAATAAAACGTTGAAGCCATTGATACTTCAGTCCCCAAAACAATGAGAAAGCATATACCTGAGGTTTTTCCTCTAAGTTTGAGAAGGTTAATAAAGTGCAGGAATGATGCAAGACAACAGTGGCAAAGATGTAGGATCGAAGCAAATCACAATATATATACTGCATTGTGTGCAGAAGTTAAATTCAAAATCAACCAATACAGAAACATCACGCGGAATATGAAAATTCGATGATAAATCGTCAAAGCCATTTTGGAATCTAAGCAAGGCGCTACTAAAACGGTTTTAGGTAATTCCTCCTCTTAAAGGAAATGACAATATGCTAATCCATCTGAAAGAAAAAGCAGAATTAATGGCTAAAACGTTTGCGAAGTAACTTCCAAATAGGCAACAGAACAATATTGAAGAAGCCGTAGAATCTAGTCTGACTAACATACGTAGCTCTTCTGTGAGTTCTTAAGTATTTTTTCGCCCCAAAGATATTTCAAATATGATTAAAAAACTAAAAACAAACAAATCAGCTGGTATAGATTAGATAAAGCCCATAGTAGTTAAAAAATTCCCACGAAAATGTATAATCTTTTTGACCCACATATTTAATGCATGCATGGGTCTGTCTTATTTTCCAAACTCCTGGAAAGTTGCCAAAGTCGTACCGATACTCAAATCCAACAAAGACTCTAGTATAGTAGAAAGTTGTAGGCCAATCAGTTTGCTTAATTCCTTGTCCAAAATATTTGAGAAACTGATACATAGCGAGCTGATGCAATACACATTGGCAAATAATATTATTCCTTGTTTCCAGTTTGGCTTTCGACCTGGCCATAACACAACTCAACAGCCACCTGCATAAGATCTCCGGGTTAGATTATATACACGACAGGTGCAACAAGCTACTTATTAATTTCAAACATTCGTGCTCTTTACTAAACAA
This sequence comes from Nemotelus pantherinus, assembly GCA_963978885.1. NCBI lineage: Eukaryota > Metazoa > Arthropoda > Insecta > Diptera > Stratiomyidae > Nemotelus > Nemotelus pantherinus. Next base: position 605,554 of record OZ022263.1, read on the forward strand.
TCCAATTATAAATAATTTATTCAGCTAACGATCTAACAGAAGTTAAACTTCGAATCGAATGAGGTTCGTTTTAAGTTAGTATATTAATTTAGTATTTAGGTATAGTTTTAAGTTTTACCTTAATTAATTTACGAGGTTTTCTGTATGTTTAAATTTTTCCTCCACGCCGAGAATTTCGTATCAATCACAAAGTCTCACTGCCAAGTACATAAAAATAAACAGAGTTGCAAAGTTTAGCTAATTAAGTCTGATCTCTCAATAGCAATAATTATGTATCTAATCTTAATATTGTATTGTCCTGTTATGAGAAATAAATTAATTGAATTAATTGAATTGAACTTCATCTCCCCAAACCATCGATTTGCAACAAATGGTGGCGACTGATTACCAGAATGGTAATTGGCTAGATCTTATTTTTACTGATATTTACAAAAATGTAGTGGTTGTTAATTCAATTGTTTATATATGTAGTTGAAATGCTTACGAATTCGCTTTTTCGCACCTACAAACGGATCATAAGGTTGGGTAGTTCGTGTATGAAAATTTAATGCTGGCTTATTAATGAAAATGTTGGAGTGGTCTGCAACTCTTCTTTACTAGTAACCAGAGCCCACGAATACTTAATGTCAACTTCATTTTGGGGGACACATTCCTGCTGCACCGGGACGTCTACTTCCGGCTTAAGGAGAACCGGCGTCTTAAATGGATCGCAAAGCCTACACATAGCAAATTGTGAGGTGATGGCGTCCACCGATAAGTAAGCTCCTCTAACCAAGTTATATAATAGAGAAAAAAAGAAAAGAAACAATAAATTATTAAGAGAACCGAACAGCAACTTATCAACATTAAATCGTAAAGAAAAATAGGAAAAAAAATCAAGTTAGAGCCAAATATTTAGATAGATAGGAAATAAGCAGTTCAGAAGCATTGCTACGATAAAGTAGTTTCAAAGGCACTTCTCTTTAAGGTTTAACTGCGGTTGGCAACCTTTTGTTCAAAATGATCATATAGTGAATAGCTACTAGGCAAATGAGATATATACCGGTCCTACCACGCATTATTCTATCAATTTGAAATCCTCAGCTGCTGGCAATCCAGAAGAGGAAGAAATTAATTTTTGATACATGCCTGTTGAAACTGAGATCTAGTTTTGGGATTTGAGCAGCTGGTTCAGGTTTTCAATTTGTCTGCTTACAGTTATTTATGTGGTTTCGTTTTATCAGCATTTTGGTTTTGGCTGCAAAGCATATTCTTTCAAAATATAAGTTACTATGGTAACTAATAATATTAAATAATAATTCAATCAAAAAATTTGCCATTGAGAGAATTTAAAAAAAAAAAAACGTTGCATATGCAGTGTACTGAAATCCGCATTAATGTACTTATTTCATATGAAATTTTATTCAGACGGTTCGGCTTTTAGATACGGGTAATAAATTGAATCCTGCAATACTCTAGGAATTATTAAAATAATGACTACGCCTGTAAGCAGTAGATAAAGATTTTTCTGGATGTAATTTAAAGAAACGTGAATTTATAGAGAGAAGCTGATCGCCTTTTTATTTGATCCAGCTATTAGGTGGTTTCAGAATGTTAATCGATGAAAATTAGTTTCGTTTGCAATATGCTATGAAACGTTTTCTCCGTGACAGTAAAATACGTATTAATTTAGTAGAGAAACAAATAAAACTAGAAAGGAAAAACAGGTACCATAAGTATTACAAAATTTTTTATTTACTTGGAAAAAATCAAGAAAACTAACTTAAGCTAAAAAAAACTTAATACTATAAAAAAGCTAATACTATTCTTATGTACGGTTTTCTGGATTTGGTCAAAATTAAACGGAGTATTTTCTATATAAACTAATTCCTCAACATAATCATAGAAACATATTTCGGCGAGTATTTCGCACGTTCTGAATAATGCTGAATGAGGGCTTAATTATACTAAATGAGGGAATTGTCGATAACCGAAATTTCCAACATTACAAGCTAGGAAATATTAATTTAGGAGAAACGAAAATACTTGGTTATGCAGCCCGATGAAAAGAAACTATCTAATTCTAAGCTAGCATTGTGTTTGTATTACGTTTTCAGTAATAATTTAATTTGGGCATGATTGGATTATCAAATTTCAGTTCATAAATAATAATGAACGTGTAACCCTTTAACCTGCGGCCTTTTTATTGGGGGAAAGTCTGTGAAAACCTTTTCATTTTCAGGGTTTGCGATGGCCTGGCTGGTCTCTAATTAATTAAATGTGAATATTATTTTCTCTTTTTTTAAGCTAGGGACTTCGGTCACTTTTGCTTTTGTTTGTTTTTCCGCTGACGTCAGTGGCCCCGCAACATCTGGGGTCATAGCCGTGATAGTAGCAGGGGCCTCTGAGGCATATTTCCCGCGTTTAGGTTTTATCAGCTCCCCTTTTATACAGACACTAGCAACGTGCTTTGACACGTCTCAGGTGGGTCTGGCTTGCAGCCCATGCTTGAGAGCTACTTCTGGTCTTTCACGGACAAAAGCCGCTTCCACCTTTTATTTTGAATTGCGGCTAGTATACGTTCATTCACGGATGAAATATACGTCGTGTCCCTTTTTTTCTCTCGAAGCGAATCCACTCCATTTTCTAATGACCCACCGTCGTGTAAAGCTAGCACACCAGTATCCGTCGGGGTAGGACTAAATGGTGACAACGGACAAGGGGCCCTCACGGCCATTTCTAGAGGACCCTGCTCTCGGCCACATTTTTTTTGATTTGCCTCTTGATGGTTCGCTCATTCCCCTTTACTTTCAAAATCTCTATAGCTTGCAAGCTATAATACGTAGCGCCAGCTCCCAAGAAGTTTTCTCATGAATAATGGTGTCAGGCCTCATATTTAATCACAATCTCGAAATAAACTACCATAAGTATATAAATTATGGTCTCTGGTGCCATCCTATTTCTCAGTGTAATCATCTGATGTTTTTGTCAGAAGTTAACACAAATTGAAATTTTGAATAAAAATCTTCTTAAATTTGGCCACTCAGTGCTCATCTAGGGTTATGAATGCCCAAACCACTATTATAGCAAAGGTGGAAACATTCCCAATTTTCATTTTCTCTACGCGCTGCTTCCAAGTCGATTGCCATAGAAATAAAGAGGTTTTATTTCTATGGCAAGACCCGCTGCAGCCAAAGAGTTAAAGATATTTTAAATTTGACTTAACGCGAACCTACTGTCAAATACATCGCTACCTACTGAAAATTTCAGAGCGCCGAAATGACGCAATCACTGAACCGCGGTGTTGAATATGTGTGAATATGTACCTATATATGCATTTTTGCGTAATGGGATTCTAATACTAATTTTCTTCGAAAATCAGTAAAAGTAAATTAAATTCACCAATACTAGGCAGATTAGAAAAATCTGTTTGTGGTAAAAAAGAAAATGCAGCCTGTTTATTGCAGAAGTATATGTACATTCACAAAAGATCAAATGAATAACATAATTTTGCATAGCTGTGTGAAACTTTACTCGAGAACCCGATTTTTTCAACCTTTATTCCAAAATTCAGGTTCCTCGAAACTTAATTTAAATCAATCAGCTTTTATCAGGTAGATATGTATTATGTAAAATATATAGAATTTTTTGTGACTTATTCTTTGCAAGTTTATTGTTTGATTATGATTTAGTGTTAAATGATTTATTTTGATTTCGCGACCAGCAATTTCTACGTAGAAGAAATTGTAGTAAGTTTCAAATACAATTGATCAAAAATATTGAAGGTAGTATGCGCAAGGCAGGTGACTGTGAAGAGTAGGAGAGTACTTGTTTATTTACTTTTTGATGTCAGTTGATTCTTACTCTGGATAATCTTGTATAACGAATAAGAACGATTCAACCATAAGTTTGGAGATGTCTTGCTGGGACATTTATAGAGCCATGTTGACATTGCCTAAAATTTCTTGCATTTTCTGATGAGAACCAACACATCGACTCAATTTCAAACTTTCGCCTTGCTGCAGCTTCATTCCGTCGATGCTATGGGACAACATTTATTGCTTGCTAGCACTTGTTAGTAACTGTACGTAGTTTCAAGTCATACAAATCGGAATTTGAATTTTTAACGTACCAGCGTCTACTACGTCCGTGGTAATATGATCATCAAATATTAAATGTGTGAATGGAATGTGTTTTGAATAGCAACTATTTCGATAGCTTTTGACTTTGATTATTTCGTTAATTGCATTTCCTGTTTGTACTCAAATACTTTGAATCGCAATAGATGAATTATTGAAAAGATTGTTCGTTGATTACTTAATACTGAAGGAGCCAAAAATTAAGTATATGATGTCATCTTTACAATAACAAACCAAATTTCGTTTAAACAATTGTCTATTTTCATATGAAGATATTTTTATTGATAGTAGTAATTCGATATCAAGGTAATAATCTTTCGTCTTCGAGCACTTTGTGTTATCCAACGTATATAAGAGATCTTCATGTATCAGTGCGAACAGGTTTCGTACGATAATGAAACAGGTCCACAGTGATGATTATTTCTTTTTGTAATTTTTCGTGTTTGTTCTTTTGTCCCACGATGCTCCTGATGTCCTCATCTTGACTCATCGGCTACCATGGTTTTACGTAAAAATAGAAATATTTGTCATGATTCAACAAATAGAAAATCTGTGATTTCTGGCCAAACTATATAAGACGTTGTGATGTAATTTTTTTGATAACACAACGAAATAAGACTCCTTGCAGAGAACATTCAGTTTTAGTTAAATATTTAGGTGTGGTTATAGCCGATAAGATGAAATCGCTTGTAAGTATGTGGAGTGACAAAGCGAATTGTGCAGAAGGTGAAATGATCGTTACAAGTGTTCTTCGTGTTTCAGGCACTGTTAGTGTTAATGGTGTGCTTGATTGTTTCAAGTGCTGAAGATGCAACTACCGAATCAGTTATCGTGAGTAAAACAGAAACTGCATCAGTAACTGAGAAGCTGACAACACCTTCTTTAACAATTACAATATCCACAACGACGGTTTCCCCAACAACTGCTGCTCCAACGTCTGCTACTCCAACAGCGGCTGTCCTAACAACAGCTGCTCCAACAACTGCTGCTGCAACAACGGCTATCGCTTCAACTCCTGCTCTTATAACTGGTGTTCCAACAACAGTTACCCAAACAACAACGGTCGACCCAAATATTACCAGGCCGACAAGAGTAAAGCAAACAACGGTTTTCAGACGCCTCACGACTTCTGTGCCAATTATTACCACAAGACCACCAGTAAATCCTAGGTCTAGAAGTCGAGTAGCTAAAGCCGAAAGAAATGTGGAATCGCCCTCCAAACCAATTCTTCTTCCAATCAAAGTGCTTAAAACAGAGAGATCTGATATCGGAACTATTTCGAATACTGCGTTTAAAGCAGAGCCTAGACAAATACGCGTTAAAGTTATTCCATCGGAATCTGTACAGGCATTGAGACGTAATGAGGTCAGTGTTGGGACCGACGATGAAAAGTCCACAGAATCTAAGTCAAGCCGACGTGGGAAACTCCGCTATTTGACCGGAAAGGAACTTGGACGAGATGCACCTCCAGTGAAGTTCGAAAGCAAATACGAGTCTGATCAGTTCAAGTTTTCGTAAGTACCTAAAATATAACAGATGCATAATTTATTTCTGCTCTTTATTGCTGAATGGAAACGGTTTTAAAGGATTTAGGATGAATACATTTCTCAATCAGTGTTTGCTGTTCACGGTTGTGACTGCCTTATTGAGCATTTAAAGCACGATTGTACGGTCAAAAGAACAAACGAAAAATTGGCATGATTTTGACATTTGCATCAAAAGTTTTAATATTTTCGTAATGGATGCAGAAGCTTGCAGGTTGTATGTCTAAAGCGCATCGGCTACCGTCAGATCAGTGCTGTTAAGATTCGTTTCATGTCAAAGTATTGCAGTGAAAGTTTTGATGTTTGTCTTTCACCTGCATATAGTAAAAAAAACGAGTGGTAAAATGCCTGAGCAAATTTATATCCTATTAAATGATGATCATTGCCGGTTTCGTCAAAAGACACTTTCTGGAACCCGAAAATATTTACCGTTTCTATCACTTTGCTATGTCCTTTTAATTAAAAGCTCTTATTGTGAAAGTATCACTTTCAAAATGATTTCTACCTCTAGGCTTGAAAATAAATACTATAACAGGAATCGGCAGCCACTTTCGATATTCGATTCTTATAAATTAGTAAATGTATTTGCCGTTTCAAAAAACTTGGCTGTCTCTGCTGAGAAACGATATTTATTTTTTTTTTTCTAGCCTTCAGAACCAAATATTGTGATTTGAAGACCAGTTTTTCCGTTGTAAGCTACATATATTATTACAACATTTCGAGGATAATCTGTCCTCTTCTTCAGTTTACATGTCTTTTGGTATGGAATGATCACTGAAGAAGGAAACAGATTTCCTGGAACATAACGATGTCTTCAAACAGATATACTATTATTTTAAATCATTTTTCATACGACCAACAAATATTTGTGTTAATGCAAACTGTTTATGATTTAGATATGAAACGAAGGATGGCCAGACACGTGCTGAAAATGGCTACTTTGAAAATATGGGAACTGAAGATCAAGTTTACACTGTCAAAGGATCGTATAGTTATTTCGATGAAGAAGGAATTGAATACCTCGTAGAATACACTGCTGACACTAAAGGATACCGCCCTGTAATCACAGTGAAAAATCCGCACAGAGCGTAGTATCTTGTCAAACATAGTTTCGCTGTCGAAATCGTACAACTAATTTAATTTATTATAATTAACATATATTCGTAATAAAAAATAAAGAGATTAATACACTTGTTGGAAGTGGAGGAGCAGTTTAGTGTAAGTTTTGGTACAAATTTATTTTTGTAGATGTTTGGGAGCTATTACACCAGTCGCCAATTGGTTGGTGGTGACTTCATATTTTCATTGATTGATAGTGAGCCTTGAAAAATATACGCGCATGATCTCCTAAAATAGTATCAAACGCATGAGTAAATGATGAACAAAATCTCCGATTAGATTCATAAGGTTATTTTATAAATGTACAAATTATAAAAAATGAATCACTAATATAATTAATGCTTGTTGGGATTAGGTGAAAACTAGGCTCAAAAACTTTTACATACTTATGGACAGTGAAAAATCAGTGGACACGTTAAATATATGGTCGAAGCGCTTTCGAGACTATTAGAAAAAAGAAGCTACTTTCGATTCGACAATATGCTTATTTATGAGAGATGAATAGTTCTCCTAAAAGTAAATTCTGTCAATATGTTGGAAAATGCATTCCATTTGAAAATGACTCAAGCGCGTAGAAACTGCTAGAAAGCCCACTAAATCAATTTCTTATACTAAACACCGGACTTTCAGATGAGATTCAGAGTATGAGAAAATATATTAATGGCATCTGTCAGCGCATAAGTGGTCCAATTTTTGATGGGAATGACTGCATCGGAACCTAAAGGGAAAGAATGGTTTTGAGAGTCAGCGCCCGCAAAGATTTTAATATTTTAGAAATTCAATCAGTTGCTGCTTGTATTCAATACAAAGAGTTTGTCATATGAAAATTTAATGAATGCATGATAGTATCTCTTGGTACAATAACGACAGATTGACCGTTGCAGACGGTCATCGGTAACACCGGCAGCAAAAGTATACGAAATCTATTGCTCTGTAAGTGAACGTACATATACGTGAACGTGCTAGCAAAGCGCGGCCAATCCTGCCCCAACTGTTTTCAATGCTACTATCCTAATCAGCTCTCTCATGGTTTTCTCTCACTACTTGACTATAAGGACAAGTGAGTGCTAATTTTTCTCCTGCAAACGCACTAAATGCACTTGAACGGTATTTATCTACATGTTGCTGTAGCGAAGCAAACTATATATAATCTTTACGAAAGCTGAAGATTAAAACTCTATATAATTAATATTTTAAATTGTACGTAAACTACTTAACTTAGCATTAATTTAACATAAAATATCTTAAACTGAGCGACCATTCTATTTTGCTTTGCTGGTTCTTCATGTTTTGTAAATTATTTAATATTATGGCGTTTATGTTATTTTTGCTTGCACATGTCAAGTATTACCCAAGGGTTAACTTAGCAACACCTCTATTTGAAATTTCGGTAGTGCCAGAAAGTATGAATTTTAGCAGCACAGCATACACGATGCACTTTCTAAATAGATGTAAAACTTGAACAGCTAGAAACTCCGTTTATAATTTATTGTCGCCATAGAACGAATTGGTGGTATAAGGTACAATTAAAACGATTTATAGTCGAAATTCTGCTTCAAAGTAAGCCTAGATTTTCATCTTCGAACTCTCGATGAAACCGAGAAACGTGACAGTATGTGTGTTTAAGATATTACTAAATTTTTGTGCGATTCCCAAAAAAGAAACAATCAATAACATTATTTCACGGGATTATCATTCGTACGTATTCATTCGTACCTTCCTTTCATTCCACATTTATATTAAAGAATACCGAAAATATGTTACTTGCATCTAGTTTTGAGTAAGATCTTGAAAAGCTGTTCCTATTGTTTAATTGGTTCATCGAGCTTTGCAAAGTAAACATCTGGGCTAATTTTGTAGCAGATTGCTGAGACTAAATCGTTCTAATCAACTCTTCTGCCTTCGTTCCGCTTTGTCCTCTAGCATAAAAAAAACATAAACGGCTCTCCCGGCTAATCAAGCTTACCCCAATCTACAAACTTTCTGTGAATTCTAGAGTCTTGTTTTAAGGTTAATATAAGAATGTAAAAAATGAATAGTAAATTAATGTAAGAAAAGGACCGTTAGTTAGGTATTAGGTAAATTGGGCTAGAAAATAAATTATAAAATTCTAAGCCAATGGAACATCAATTTCGTATATAAAATATACCTATTCATTATTATATGCTAATATTTAAAATAAGTAAGTGGCTATCTTTCACTTTACCGTTTTCTTTATCTCTACCTTTTTTGACTAATTTATAATAATTCTCTATAATATTTATTAGTATTATTTTATTTTAATTTTTTTGTAAAATTGTGTTTAATAATACTGCCCTGCTAAGCATAACCGTTCTATCTGCATTTATCTCATTTTTGAGTGAATACCGGATTTGAACTCTACATACTCTGTTAGAATGAAGTAACAGACTCTGTTACATAATTCCACAAAATTTGAAAATTCTATCTTTTGTGGAAGTGTGTTAAAATCATTATTGAAAAATGCACTCTCCGTATATTTCCAGTACAAATTACAACACAAATCATTGAATATCTCGAAACCATTAAAATATACATAGATTATTTATGCTTAGTAGGGCAGGAAAATGACTCCTTAACACTAGCACAAGTTGATTTACCTTAGCAGGCGGAGGATCGCAATGGATCTGTATGAATGCAATCTATGGTAGTAAACGCACTGCAATGAAACAAGTAAAAGTTTAATAAATCTATGACACAAAAGTGAAGCGATGCTCATATTGGTGCCATTTAATTAACGATAAATAACTCCATGATAAAAATTAATGAAAATATAATCGCCTACAAGTCCTCGGAGCAAGGAAAAATTCTCGTGAGCCTGCAACTGATAACAAAATCGGTAACGGGGTTATCCGGTGCGGTTTATTTCATTGGTGTTGGCTTTGATTGATCAAGTTTGTCTTTCATCATTTTAAAGAAAACACAGCTCCAACTATTTCATAACAGTTCTTTGACTTGCTGCGCTTGCATTACATCTATGTACCCATTCGCCAATTTCTTCAAGTGGTTTTCCAATACATTGCATCAATTGTTTGAGACCTATTTTCGATCCACTGATAATTTCAACTTCAATCAAGTGCTCACTTTGGTCGCGCAATTTAGATCTAAGTTTTCAATAATTATTTTTGGCCGTTTTATATAAACTGTCTTAAATCAAATGTGAAGCAAATAAAACAATCGAAATCAAAAACAGGCGATTGCGAAAAACGGAATAAATAGCAGGTGATGGCAGTACTCCATAGGCCACTGTACGAAAACACCTATATACAAACATACTTTTGTATTTCGACAGTGCTTAAAACCATTCTCTTGGCCGTAAATCATCTTTGTCGATGAAAAAATGTGATTTTCTGTAACTTTGAGTTATGGATGCATCGCGTGGTGGACGAAGGCACTGTGTAGCGATTAATGTTTTCCGAGGCCGGAGTAATTCTCAATTCACCGAAACTCGTTTCTGTGCCCGTCTTGTGATGTTTCGTGAGTTGGGACACTATTCCGGTACCGCACATTAATTTCACTGAGCTGAAATGAAATAATTGTAATTTCGGCAGCTCATTGAGTTGTTAAGAAAGTGATTTTGCAGATCTTTGTTCTAACTGCGCGAGATCCAAACGGGAGTCAGAACCAGTACTTTTAGTTCTCGTACGCTTTTCGAAGCGTTATTTGATTGCCATGGCGATCCGAGATAGAGTCGTGCATAAATTCTGCAGTTTGGTACATAATCTTGTGAAGAAGTAATAGAATCGTGACAAAGTATCTTCTAATGCCTTGTCTAGATATTCATCTCAGATATTTCCGGTCAAGGCAGCAAGTACCACTTTTTCACAGTTGGTGGTCATAGCGAACGGAAGATGTGAGTGGTCTCAGGCAGGCCGTGGAGTGGGAAGTGCAGTAGCAGTACTGCAATCGAAACATACACTGCCGCCCCTAATCAAATCAATTAAACTCAGGTTGACCACACACCGTTCTCGTATATTTTGCAAGATTAAATATTACTTTGCATTATGCAAACGAGAGAATAAATTTGGTCTGTATTTTCGCTCGCGCTCGATGTTGTCAATTGCATTTCCATGTGTTACGAAAGTAATTTTGTGAATTTAATTTGATCAAATAATGTCCTCGATATTTTCCCCTGGTTTTTGTTCGATCCGCTACCGGAGTAATGCTTGATGGGATGTCGAAGACATTTGTCTGTTAATTCATGGGCCGGAATATCTGGTTCATACAGGTGGTAATACGGAAAGTGACCGCTGGAGATGGTAGACTTGGGCGATTTCGCTCGTTATTATTGATATGTTCAGGGCTAAAATAGCAACGGATTCGCTGTTTTCGTACAGCCGATGAGCATCTGACTGATTTCGGTAGTGTTAGAAGAAGCGTGATATTATTTAGTGTTTTCCGAGTCGGAAATTCTTCACTTCAAATGCAGTTTTCAAGCGAATAACATCGCTTTAAAAGTTGAACAGATTCAAGTTACCGTTTTGTGTGAGGATCAATTGAAGAAAGATGAATATGAAACTGGTGAGTGTTGCAGTGATGTTTTCGTGTGATTTATGTAAAAATGGAAAATAACAATAAATATTTCTGTAACATAGAGTGTAGCTGTGCTGTGCCTACTGGTAGTATTACCGAAATGCTTGAGCCAGGAGATTAGTCCTGAGCGGGAGCTTTTAAATGCGTTGATGCCAAAGATCCTGTTGGAGGAGTTCAAAAATGAAGCGACTGCCGAAGGATATAATTTTTCGTAAGTACTCGTAATTTCTGGCGAATGATTGGTGGTCGCATGTGAAATATAGTGACCCTTAAACGGTCGTGGTAAAATATAGTGATCGAAGTTCCTGCGTCCACTATCACTGGCATGTACTCAGTTTTTATTTGTATCGGAAAGTTATAGCATGTACAACATGCAAAACATTGACGAGTCGAGTTGAGTACTAAGATCTTTGGCTGTATAAGTACTTTTCTATGTATTTTACAAAACACTAGTGAAATTTAAATGCACCAACTGGTAGCTATGACAGGTTTATGTTAAAAGCTAGCTGAAGCCAAATATTAGAAGTGAGCGGCATATACATAGATGTTATTAAAATAATTGTAATGCTTCCCTTGAAATGTACGACAATTTCGAGAAAGATAATCGAACTAGTGTTTCTATTCATTCTTAGATGTGATACTCAAAATGACAGTGGAGCATAAGCTTATGCTTCAATATATATGAAAGATGATAAAATCATTTACGGTGCCGAGTCAATTAGAAAGTTTTCATTTGACTTGTCAACATTGTTTGTCACCAACTCTTACTGAACAGAAAATATTCCCATTTATAAAAAGCTTCGTGAAGCGAATTGCTTCAAATTACGTAAACATGAAGTAAAGTACTCTTATCTGTCCTTCCATAGATACAAAACAACTGATGGATCCGTACGCGAAGAAGTCGGGATTATTATGAATCCGGGAACGCAGCAAGAAGAGCTCGTTGTTATGGGTGTTTATGGCTACGAAGATAAAGATATAAGAACAATGACAATGTACACTGCCGACAAGCGAGGCTATCGTCCACGCGTTCAAATCAAAAACCGGAAATTGAATCCGAAACTTTTAGGATCGCTTGTTGGTTAGATTAGATTTAAATAAAGCAGTATTTATGTTACATAATTTCGTTTGATCTTGAGAATGAATATTGGGAAGGAGTAATAGCGTTCTTTTGTATTTCAGCTTCGCCGGCAATGGTGGCAGCAGCATTTTTACCAGTAAACACTATCTCCTGCAAAGTTTTTATTTGAAAACTAGTTCTCGCCTGTTTTAGTTGGGTTTTTTTAAAATGCTTTCACAGACATCGGTCTATCAAGTTAATATTGGCCTTCTCTTTCATATTTGTTTGTTTCATCCGACACATTTAATCGCGGCTGTTAATTAAATTGGACAGCTTGTCAACTTTTTTGCGATACTGGTGTTATTTCTCAAACTCGAACAATTTTGATATTGCTACAGCTGCAATCATATCAAAATATTTTCTTGTTAGCACGACACATTCCACGTTCTATTATGACTTTAACGAACAATCAACTCCATACGGTCATACTAATTATGTGAAAGAAGCAGGTAATAATTATGTTCCGTATTTTTGAATCTGTCGGTCTAGTTCATTATTCTTTGCTGAAGCAGTTTCCCATGAACGAGTATTGCTAACGGAACTTGATTCTCATATCCAGGTGTTTTGTGCATCTTAGAACTTAAATACATTTGATTCTATTTACATACTTATGTACGTTTGCATGTACACGTCAGTATGTAAAGCCAAGGCCTTTTTTACAATATTTATTGACAATTTTATGCGTTTCGAAGTAAGTTTATACCGAATCTGACCTTGGCGGAGTTAAATGAATTATTGCACTGAGTGAAGGTTTGTTTATATGATCTATGGAATGATTACCGTGTTTTATTGCTACTTCGGAGTGACGTTTCAATCTGAAGGGAAATGATTGCCGTCAACTCATTGATTTATTATGAGTTTCAAGCAGAGCTCGCTACTCACTATCCGATTGGAGTCAGTTAATTGACTTTGGCATGAAACGAATCCATTGATTCATGAGCCACTGACCAATGGAATAATTAGCAAGGCAATTTTCAATGCCGAAAGTTTGTTTGTTCTCAAATTATATATACACCTCACACTTTACCAATATCGCTCAAGTGGTAGATACGAGCTCTCTATGGCCGAGGCAAGAAGATATAAGATATGAGAAAATGAAGAGGTATATATGAATGAGATAATGATGACGAACTGACGGATGCTGTGCATTATGAATCATTAAATATTCATTGATATGCGCGAGTATGCGCAATTTACTCCAAATATGTAAAAAAGTAAATTTTGGAATTTAGATTTCATCTGTTAATGGTGTAAAATATAAGCTTTCGATTACATCTTGTGAAATTCTCATGTGGGCTGATAAAGTTATATTTCAGATAACATTGTCACAATGTTTGACCTTAAGAAGGCAAGCTTTCAAAAATCTGCATTTAATGCACTCAAAAAAAAAAACGGTAAAGCGAAGCGGTTAGTATAAGTTCGCTTGAAAGATGGTAGCCTCATCAAGTTTACCTTGACTTTGTCAAATTAATATTTAAATTTAGTTTCGTCCGAAAAAAACATGGAAAATAGCTTCCGGCTGAATATTAAGCTGCTTGGTATCATTAAAGAGAAGTAAATTAGATTTTTTTGTCCTAATGCCAATTAAGTAAGCATGTTCCATACCTTTGATTCGTAATTAACAGTAAACAAACAACTTCCAAGTAGTAAACTTTGGGCTAAGTTTAGCTTGTATCAGATACGTAAAAACTTAAAAAGTCATAGTTATATGTATTGTTATCACAGCTCAAGCAGGATATATTGGGAATATCTTTCATATACTTTTACCATTGATTTGCCCAGCTATATGTTTTGAGTTAGCTTAAAAAGATGTATATACATACGTTTCATTATCATTCTATAAATTTAAAATCTAAAATGTTGTAGAAAAAATTCAAATGCATAATAGGATGAGGTCTTGCTTTACTTGTAATACGTGAATGAATATTTTGTAGCTTTATTTTTTTTAGCTATTTAAAGCTATGTATATAACATTGGATGTTCGTTGCAATACGACACTGTTGTATTTTGAGCAGTGAAAGAAAAGAAATATTTGATTCGTTCAAAAACTGAGCCATGTTTTTTCTAAATCGATGGTAGCTCGCTTTTAGCGCTGATAATTGAAATAAGATAGACTTTATTTTTGCACAGGATAATGTGATGAATGTGACGGCATTTATTCTCCCGTATTTCGGTGATATGATAGATTCAAAATGCTTGTTTTGATCTACTGCTTCATTGATTTTACGGTATTGATGATGACGGGAGTTATTTTTTAGGGTTCTTTCAAAGCTACAGTTCCGGGAAGAATGCTGCGAAACGAAATTCTCACAATTTTTCCAGTCTTTCGAAATATTTGCTTTGTCTTGCAATAGCAAAAGAAGGATTCTCGGTCAGATATTCATGCGTAGAATTCATTTTATTTCTACTCACCGGCAAGCTTGGCTAAAGCCATTGAGTTAATGTGAGGAAGGTATGAATGATGAATCTCGAATTAATGCTTCAATTTCAACTGATTACTTATTGGTGCATTAGGCGTTGGAAAAAATGTATATTCCATAAATATGGGAAGGAGGAAAAATAGGAACAGTCGCAGCAAAACTATTGCTGAAATGCTTAATATTGCCGTTGTGTACGATTTCAAGCGTCAGCCGTATTGCGCGCAGATACATGTGTGGGAACACATAACACAACTTACAATCCCATATCCACACAACACTATACAATACACCAAAATTCATTTATATAGTAGGTTAAGAAAAATGTAAATAAAAATATTGAAAAATAAAAATCGATGATATATTTTGTAAAAAGCTGTCAAGACGTGTTTTTCTTGATAACATTAAAATTAAATTTTCATTGGAAGTATTTACTTCCAAATTAGAATTTACTTCTAAACATGATAACAGCCTTCTATACTTTCTATCAGACTGGGATTGTAGGAAGAACTAATACGACTCGCCGCAAAGCTTCCTGGACAACAGGCAGCTCTGTGTTAGCGTCTATTAAGCTAGACTTGCGCTAAGCATAAACAAGTCAATATCAGGTATATGTGAAAAGGGAAATATTTTTCGTGTGTAAGGTAATAAAATATATATGGTGATATTAAATATTAAGCAAAGGAGAATAGGCAGAAACCCAATAGACGCTGAATTTAATGCTATGTGAAATATATTTTAGTTCAAAGCTCATTATGTGCAATTGAAAATAGTAAATAAACAAAGACCTAATTATTTATTTTATTTTATTTTATTTTATTTTATTTTATTTTATTAATTCACCAAACAAGGTACAAAATCTTATATAAAATAACAAAATAAAAATAAAATGGAAAAGTAAAGTGAAGTAAAAAGTAAAAGCAAACAAGTTAAATAAGTAACAAACAAATGAAAAAAGTAACAAAAAGATTAATAAATAACAATCAATAAATAAAAACATTGACATATAAGCTATGGATTAAGGTTTAGGGGTATGGATGGCATGCAAAAGAGAGGATTTGAAGGATGATTTGGAAATCGTAGGGGAATATAAGTGACTTATGCTGTTGAATATTCTGCAGCATCTATTTATAGGCTCATTTGCTGCATATGTCGTCGAATGTGAATATTCTTTTAGGAAACGATTGGACCTGGTGTTCCTCACAGGGATATTTATCGAAATTTTACTATTCAGGAATTCTACATTAATAGCGCCTCTAATGACGTCGAATGTGAAGCAGGCCGATATCATTATTCTTCTGGAGGCTAGTGTCGATAGGTTTAAATGACCCAGTGAGAATAGGACGTACAAGTGAAGTGTATAAGGATCTTGTGACCCACAGACTACGGAATTCTTTGGCACGTCTTTTGATGAAACCTAGCTGTTTGTTCGCACGAGAAAGCATTTTATCAAAGTGTAAGGTGAAGCGGAGTTTTTCATCTAAGATAACACCGAGGTCAGCAATGTTACGAAATCAAATATTTAATAGTTAAAAACGCGAAAAATCTATAAAATTAAAATTTTCAATGTTTACTTTTCACAGTGCAGGCGGTAAAATATCGAAGCTGTAAAAAATCCGTTGAGTATCATTATTTTATGAACTATTATTAAACATTATTTAAATTAGATAACTATCTATGGTCTCTTCTACGACTTACAGTGAGACTACAGTGAAATCTGCTTATAACAACGAGTAAGTTCGCATCTTTTTTCATATAGTTTATATATTTTTTGAATACAAAAACATGCTTTGAAACTAAGACTGAACGAAGCTACTTTCCAAATTTCACAAAGTTTTCAGTATGTATTTTTAATCAAATTAATGCGTTACATTCAATACTATCATTATATGTATCATAAAACTTGAATTTGGGAAAATTTATAAAATTGCAGAAATTTAGCAAGCTTCCAAGAAGCTTACAATATATTTTTGAGTAACTTTCGAATATATTGGGTAATAATTTCCCACAGCTCAGCTACTGATATTTTTAGCCCTTGATGTTTAAGCGAACCAAAACGCCGCAATGTCTCTGTAGTTCTTAACACCTCAAACATTGATTATGTTTGGCATTTTATTATATTATATCCCTATTACTTTCTTATCCATTCATATTTTTTACCTGATAAAATATGAAGTAAGTTGTCGTTGACCTATTATGCCTTGATTCAAAAGCTAAAGAACTAATGCCGCATTTGGTGGCAAGAAAACAAATTTAATAGAAATAAAATTTTCTTCAGTTAGATGCGCTGGAACATTTCAAACTGTACTCATTTACGTTGAATGCTAAATAATAAAGCATATTTGCCAAATGATGACAGGAATATTACAGAGTAGAAAGCAAGGTAAGAAAAATTGAAATAGGAGCCCTAAATATTAGGGGTACAGTCGTATGTCTGCAAGAAGAGGTAAAATATGTAGGAATACACCTAGATAGGAAACTCACCTGGGGCAATCATCTAAACAAAACGACAATGAAGGCCACTAAGGCACTCTGGGCGACAAAACAAATGATTGGGCGCAATTGGGGACTATCTCCAAGTCAGACCCTATGGGCATACAAACAAATGGTGAGACCTATCCTCATATATGTAGCTGCAGTGTGGTGGAAGAAAACCATACAAAAAACTGCTATTAATAGGCTCAACAAGCTTCACAAGATGGCCTGCCTGCTGATTACAGGAGCAATGAGCTCCACTCCAAAAGCAGCAATGGAGGCCCTTCTAAACCTTGAACAGCTGCACCTCGAAATTCAAGAGGAATGAGCGAGACAAGCCGTTAGCCTACAACAAGCCTACAGGTATAAATCAGGGGACCTTAAAGGCCACCTAAAAATCCTGGAGAACGACAGGCCCATAATGGAAATGTTAAACCTCAGCGACCAAATAAAAACTGAGGCAGCATTCGAGAAGAGGTTCAAGGTCACAGTTCCATCAAGGGACAAATGGAAGAATGGACCACCTCCCACGAACAAAGGAGCGCAAATGTGGTATACGGATGGTTCAAAGATGGATTGTGGAGTAGGAGCAGGGATCGTAGGTCCCAACTGCAAAATGCATTTCCCTCTCCCAAAGGAGGCCACGATCTATCAAGCAGAACTATCTGCCATACTAAGAGCCTCACAAACAATAAAAATAAGGAATACTAAAAGGGTCAGAATTAAGATCCTATCGGATAGTCAAGCGGCTCTCATGGCTATAAATCGCGATCAAATAAATTCGGCTATTCTCCTGGAGTTGAGAGAGGCCCTAAATGAAATAGGGGCACAGAACAGCCTCGAGTTGATATGGATTCCCGGCCATGAGGGGCACCGAGGAAACGAGGAAGCTGATACCAGAGCCAAAAAAGGAACAAAAATGCCCTTCATAGGTCCTTCTCCGTACTGGGGCTATACAAAGGCAGATACGGAAAAGGAAATTAAAATATGGGGCAAGAAGAAGATCGAAGACTACTGGCTTAATATTGAGGGTTTAAAACACTCAAAAAAATACCTTGGCTTCGATAATAAAAGAGCGAAAGAAGCAGTGGCTCTCTGCAAAAGTGGCATAAGAGCCCTATGCGGAGCATTGACAGGACACCTTCCATGCAAAAAGTACCTCCACAGGATATGTGAGGAGCAGGACGACCGCTGCAGATAATGTGGGGAAACGATAGAGTGTGTAGAACATCTGCTCATAGTCTGTCCAGCACTAGCGAGAAGAAGATTCGAGCTACTTGGCTCTGCTCTTCCTTCCATCAGGGACATCACAAATGTCCCGTCAAGGAACATATCCAGGTTCATTAGAAGCCTGGACATCCTATAGGACATAACACAAAGGAGGCACAATAGACCCAAGAGGTCGCAGTGCTAGGGTCCCTCTGGACCCACTCCAGACCATCATCATCATCAAGGTACAGGGTATGGTATTTTGGTATTTCCCAACAACAAGAAGTCTCCCCTTCTGTGTAGTTGTCACATTACCGGTGACCAAAGTGGTAATACTTTCTTTAGAAAACCCATCATCAACGTATTCTCTCCCTTGAACTTTGTTTTATCTAGGTTCAACTGAAAATTGCATGTATGAAAAAGTTCTGGGGGAAGAAACCCGCTGTCTGATTTTGAAGTCCGATTTTCGAAGTGCTTTGAAGAAAGTTTGATTTTTGGTAATGAGCAATTTTGGAATTTTTGACTTCTAAAACTTGAAAAAGGGAAAAGAGAGAAAGTGTTGCTCGTCAAACAAAATTGTGGGAGAAATGGGTCAAATGAAATAAAACTCTTTCGCAAAATTTTCACCAAATATATTTAAGAAATAATTTAAACTTTCTAGGCAAAATTGACATTTTCTTGTGTACCCTTGCATTACAGTTAAAACCTGGGATGAAATCAACTAGAATCGCTTTTCAAGCCATCAAATCAGCAATTTTCGACAAAATATATAAATCACGGCACTAAATAAATTTAAAGACTAAATATTATTTTAATTTTCTTCCTTCAGAAGCTAGGTAAATTTCAATTCGTTGAGAGATATTGATATTTCGAGGATAATCCGACCTCTTCTTAGCCTAGCAGCATTTGCGAACAACTTTAAAATATTATTACTTTGCATCAAATTAGTCATTAGTTTCTGCTTAAGCCAAAAGCTTAACGATAAGATTTCTGTTTCAAAGGTATCTCACAAGAAAAAAAATGTTTAAGCAAATATTTTCTTGTGATACTAATGAAATATACTGTGAAAAATATTTCTCGCTCTGTAATAATATTTAGTTATATGGTGAATCTGTAAAATAATACGCGGATCCAGGAAAATTAAAACAAACCATTCTAAAATCATAAAATTTGTTCCGCTTAAAGACCAATTATTAAAATATTTTTCTGAACCTCGGAAAATAAATGTTTGTAGTTTATATTACGAGAATATTTGGTAGAATTTAGATCAATGTTCCCCGGCAGCGAAAATTCACCCCCGAAGGGCAAATCGCCAGTAGTAGGATTCATATTTGTAGGATCCATGCATTCATTCAACACATTTTATATTGAGTTATAATGAAATGGATTGAACAAATATATGTTTTTTTTTCAATGTTATGAATCAAAGATATATGTATATATAAAATATGAAGCTGCTGTTTTTTTCCTTATAAGTGTTGGCATCAGTGCGATTTTGGTAAATAAATACAAAACTCTGGCAAATAGCTCACACATTGTCCGAGGGAAAAATCGTGGGAATCCTCATCATGCACTGTGGGAAAAACGAGCATATTCGAGGGAATTTTGGCCGCGGAAACCGCACAACATTGGTGATGAGTGCATCGGAAGCTCAAGGGGCAGAGGACCTTTGAGAGTCACTGTCCGCAAAAATTTCAATCCTTTAGAAATTCAAACAGTTGCTGCTTGTTTCCACTAGAAGGTGTTTATCATGCGTAGATTTAGCGGTATTTAACGGTATTGCTAATAGCGAAATCAAACGACAAATCTGCTTGACGTTCAGTCCAACTTATTCTGTGAGGCTCGTTTTGATCCGATGAGTGAATCAAAAGTGATGGGCATGAAATAATTTCAAGAGTTGCCATCCGCAGAAGTTTCAAAATTTAGGAAAATTGAACCTGTGTTGCTTATATCTACTACAGGATGCTTATCATATGAAAATAAATTGGTGGAATCTGTTGGTAGGAAAATAATAAAAATATCTCGTGCTGGCAACCGTTTGTCAGTATTTACTTCGAGGACAGCGAAAACTGACATGTTGATGGCAAAATTTAAATCGTTTGTCCTCAAAAAAAAAAAAAATTTATTCCGCCTATTTCGTAACATTAATTTTTTAACAAAAAAATCTATATGCGTACTAATTTTTAAGCGCTGTGCATAGCTTGAATATCGTTAATGGATATAATACTAACTAGGTATTCAGACGAGTAGGTGTTCAAATGGGGCTCTAAAATCTTCTTACCTTAATTATGAATTGTGCAAGCCAATTGTTGATACTCTTCCAAAAATTTAACTCGAATTGTTTTGTTAAAAAAAGTCAATAACCGTGCTCAGAACATTGATAAAGAGGGGAGAAAGCTTCCTTACCTTTCAGTGAAGAGCTGTGAAAGCACTGGAAAGCTGTAGTACGGCGTATATCAAAATTTACTTTCGTCTGCGTATGTAACTGATATACTATACAAGGAAATTAATGTAACCACTTTTCAGCTAAATGAAAATAAGTAATAATTTAGGTTCAATGATATAAGCAAGTACACCTAGGTCCATATGCTGGCGAAAAATTACTTAGGGCAGGAGCAGTACTATATCGTAAGGTTACATAAATTTTTCAAAAGACTTCTCATTTCATTAAAGGGCTTACAGTATCGATGTTATTTTTAATGCGATTTCGTGCTGTAGCATTTTCCGTGTTCTGCAAGAGCAAAAAACACGAAGATGGCTTGGAACGTGGAGACTTGAAGAACGACTATGCAGGAATTTCATTGCTTTATTTTTGTGGTAAACTAGTTGTTAAATGGTGCAACGTGACTATTCACTTTTTTAAGTGTTAAAGTGCTAAAAAACCTTGATTCAAAAACACTGCAGAGGTTTGGTGATATATCATGCTTAATATCATCGACTAAAGCAACTATTTTGCTGCTGTCAAATCAAATCAATATAAGAAAAAGGTATCAGCCTCAACAGCAACCATGCCTCATGCGAATGATGACAAGAGAACAATATTTTGTGGGTTCAGACAAAATCGACAAGCTATCCATTGTAACAATACTCATTTCTTGATGAATACTTCGTGTGGGGTTAAAAAGTCCTATAGCTTCGTTAGTAAGGTTTTGTAGAGCACCGTTTTTAATTCGCTTTCCATTTTTCAATTCATCTTTATGTTTTTTAAGGGTTGAGTTTGGTCCAAGAAAATGAATAAAAGTACGCTAGCATGAGAAACACCATATGTGGTCCTTATTGACGATTCTTGAATTTTTCGGAGGAACAAACAATTAGTACAGCTAATAGCTCATGGTCATTCCTATAAGGCTCTTAGTACTTGACTTTGGCTTAAGGCTCTAGGCTCTTACGACTATTCACTTGCGAAATATGTGACTGAAGCAATTTTTTATTTAACCTGGTGACACTGGCCTGGATGCAACTGGCAAAGTAGATGAACTATTAATGGCCGCATCTTCACTGAGTTGCAAAGCTATCAACTTAGTTGCTCTACGTCTTTTGAAGTGCAAATCCTCACAAATTCGACAATTTAAGAAATTATTTTTGTATTTATATCTGAAAGTCTTTCCATTTCCATCATCTTTGATTCGCATAATGAATGTACTTGGCAGATTAATTATGCATATTCTTTTCCAAACATGTAGTCGACCTTTATACAAGGCAATTGGTGATTCGAACCTGCCACTAGAAGCAATTAACGCATCATATCTCACTAATGAAAATCTGATGGCTTAGTATCCACGCATTGTGTATTTCATCACACTGCCGCGCATCATCAATGTTTTTCATTAGCGACTGGGATTTTCTTGAGGCATACATTCGTATGTAGGTGAATCTTCTTTTTCATCAGATGATGGAAAGCACACTTTTGAACATGCCGACATACCTGCGGACAACATGTTTGCATTTAGTACTTCTTACTTTAGAGACTGACAGAAAAACCTGCTTTTCTTAGAGCGGAGCTCATTTGACCTATGAAGTAACCTCGAAATTTATAAACTTGATCTGCAACTATTTATGCAAAAATTAACATTTCGTCGATTGGCTTCAATAATGCAGCACTATATTTGTCTTCGAAAAGATACAAAAGCTTTCGCTCTGTGATCGAAAGCTTTGATTTATATGTGAGCTGCAAAAATTTCAAAAAGTCCAAGTGTAGCGACATTTAAAAAGCAATGTGTGTTCTTGGGGTCTTAATGAAATTCGTCATAGATAAAGATTTGATAGTGGACGGTGATAGTAGTCTCGTACTAATTTACGTCTTATTAATTCTTTTTATTTATCCAGATTCCGCAATGTTTTCTTAGGCTAAGAACCATGGTGTATGCATAATACTTAGAGCGACTGTTAAATTATCCGCTGAAGACTGAGTGGTCTAAGCTAGCTTATAGAATCACAACAGACATAGCCGTTATTTTTTCAATTTCTGAGACCAATGCTACACAGGTAAGCTACAGGATGCAACTTTAAACAATTTTCCTTAATTTTCATGACTACTCGTCGGGCTACAATCTAGTTCTAGGATATGTCACAGCTCACCAGTATTACAGAGGTATAATGTTGATGAGTATTTACTATAAATTAAACTCATCTATCCTACAACAGCAAATCGCGTCATACGCAAAATCAGTGTAGTTTCTATTATAAAGTCAATCAAAAACTCAAACTCAAAGATAGCTTCGTGGCTTTTATGAGCCGAATAATCGTCCATTAGCGCGTACTATTTGCTATGTGATTGTAATTCGCAGGCGCGCGCAAGAATTTGGGATTTGTCCGTCCACTTTGTGGAAAATTTTGCTCAAAGATCTTAGTCTAAAAGCTTACAAGATGCAATTGGTTCAAGAATTAAAGCCATATCGGATGCGCTGCACTTTCGCAGAATGGGCCGAAAACCAACTGGAAGTTGAGCGTCTCTTTTACGGGAAAATTGTTCAAAGATGAACACGGCAATCGCGTTACTGTCAATGGCGACCGGTACAGAGCGATGGTAAAGCAGTTTTTGTTCCCGAATTTACGTTGTATGGACGTAGAAAAGCTGTGGTTAAAACAAAAAGAACTACGCACCAAACACTGATCGCAATCGTCGACTTATTGAAGACGAAATTCGCAAATCGCATTATCTCGAGAAATGAATCCGTTAATTAGCCACCGAGATCATGCGATTTGCCTCCGATGGATTAATTCTTTTGGAAATACGTAAAATCGTTGGTCTACTCTGACAAACCAGTGACGATCGACGATTTAGAAGCCAATATATTGACGATATATAGCCCCAGTTGCTTCAAAAAATGGTCGAAACTTGGACCTCTAAAATAGGCTTTTTAAAAGGTAGTCGCGACGGTCATTTGCACAAGATAATCTTCAAAAAGTTAATGCAAAAAGCCAAATTTTGGAATAAAAAAAGGCGATTCGACTGATGCTTTTTGTTTAATTTATTTATAAACCAATCGTTTTTCTAAAACGAACTGTTTTTCCAAAACGAACCGTTTTTCTAAAACGTTTTCATAAAACGAATCGTTTTGCGTTTTTCTAAAACGAACCGTTTTTCATTTGTTAAAACGAATTGTTTGGCAAAGGAAAACAATTTGCGAATGAAAAATTGTTCCTGAGCGGCAAACTGTTTGGTAGAGAAACACTGGCAGCGGCGAACTGTTTCGTATCGACATACTAGTTTTTAACGACAAACTGTTTGGCTATGGAAAACTGTTTAGCTGCGGAAAACAGATTTGCAGAGGTAAATTATATATAATATGAGGCTGTCAGACCTATTAAGTGCGTGTTTTTGCCTCTCGATCAAGATCTGGTTAGTGAAGGTAGCGTGGAAAACAATAACAAAAACAACAAAATGTTGCTGTTGTTTTCAATGCTGCTTACCCTAACCAGCTCTTGATGGCATACAACCATGTATGTTGATTCTTTACTATCATGTGTACTGATTGATGTATGATTATACAGTTGATCAAGTAGATAATATAATGGAAAACTGGCACCATACAAGTATCAATATTTACGATACGATGGTGGCAGGAAGACATAATACATAAAATATATATTAGAAACACATAATACATAAAAATTCATTGTACTGAATTAATTGAAGATTATTCAAACTATGAACGATGTTTCTTAATTGAACTACATTCATTTCAAATACATATTTATATTGTCGCACAGTATAAAATTTTTCCTTGTTTTTAATTCAAGCTGTTTTTTAACCAGTTTTAAAAAGCAGTCGTTTTATTTTCAAAAAAAAAAAACAGTTCGTTTTCATTTTTTTTTTGAAAACAACAGAAACTTCCATCACTAGTACCAAGATTTCTACTATTTGCAGACTTTGAGATGATTTATGACAACATAGCCAGGGTTACACTTTATAAAGCCATGAGAGATATAATGCGATTGCGTATGTTGTTCCTCACTGACATAGTCAGATTGAACCGACAAATATTCGACTCCAATAAGGAGGTGGCCTGGCCTGCTATCTTTTTAATCTAACGTTTGAGAAAAAAATTCGAGACACTGGCATATCAACAACCAGATACCAGCTTTCCAAGACGAAGTTGACATTACCGGAAGATCCGAAATAACTGTACTAGAGTACTTTCTCTATATCAAGTAAGTTGCATAGAATTAAAAACTGAAGTTGCCCATAAAACAAGGAAAGATGAACTGCATCCCATCTGCAAATTCAACAAATTCTAGAATATATCAAAGATGTTTAAATCCCGAAATTTTACTATATTGAAGCTTTTACTGAACAAGATGTTGGTCTTGTCAGCTCTCATGCATAGATCGAAGACTTGGCATTTGTACTTTTTTGGCCGCGTTCGGGAGAAAGTCTTGCGGAGAATTGTGTGAAGAAGGGCGTTGAGTTCGGTCTACTAAAACAAAGTTCAGTAGACCCGATAAGCTTGGCATCTGCTTGCATGAGCGAAAGCCTTTTGTGACAGATTTTATGGCATGGCAGACGGCAGCACGGTAGAGGTTGCTTGCACTGGAAGGATGTCATGGACAAAGCTTGGCGAAGCCTTATGATAAGATATACCAGCACTGGACTCCGATTATACCAGCACTGGACTCCGATTGCAGATTTGGTGAAGAGGATGGTGATGATGGCGTGAAGAGAGTGGATATATACGAGAAAACACTGCACGAAAATGGAAATCACACCAAACTCTTACTAAAAGTGAAAGTCTATGTTTGTTTAAAGTTGATCAAGAGGCTTTTAATAAAAAATGACCGATTATTATTTTTGATTTGAACCGAACTCAACATACGCTTCCTGAAAAAAAACACGAAAGAAATTTATAATAAAGCAAATCACCATAGAAGAATTATAAAATCAATTTAATTTTTACTCAATAGTATGTTCTTCTATGATTCCCGTGTTGATATTTCAATTTAATAACGAGCCTTACCTTGAACTTTGCAATAGACAAATATAAACATTATTTCCGAATTATTTCAAATAATTTTCAAATACGATGTAACAAATTTTTCATTCTCAACAAAAATTTTAAGTGTAGCGGTTATCAAATTCTATTCGAAATAAATGCTATTTTTTTTTAAATGCTAAAATACAATACATTTTTGCCCATACCGTTAATACGATAAATATCAGCCTCACAGAAACTTGTCATGTTCTAATCGATTGGTAAAGTTGAGCCTTTGACATAAAGTAAAGTATTTTAATGACTTTGCAATACCTGTAACAAGATATCGTTTTCGATATATCACGTTTTATGAGCAAGTGGACAAGCGTTTGGACATCAGAGAGTAACATTATCATAAGTATGGCTATCGTTTCATTTAACGGCTCTATTGCCGTACTTAGAGTATGTGATTGGCTAGTGGGGTTAAATGTCGCTAGGATGCAATGTGCTGCAAGCAATGCAGGTGCAAGAACGAATATAAAAGAAGATGCACAATTGTTTGATTCATAGCAAGTGCGAGCTGCCAAGTGAATATAGCGATTCTAGTGCCATCATGAAATTGGTAAGTCTTAGGCGGAAAGGTATTTTCGATTTTGCTTGCGATACTATTTACGAAACGCTTCAAGGGTTGTGATTTCAGTTGACAGGTTGTATAGCCGTGTTAGGCATATTGGCTGTAGTTCAGACTAAGCCAATAGACGATTCAAGGACTGCTCAAATCATTAGCTATGAAAGTGATAATATTGGCATTGATGGCTACCGATTTTCGTAAGTAGTTTTCGTCCTAATGCACTTGAACCCTTTTACTGATCCGTTACTTTTATTGAAACTTTAGGTACGAGACCAGCGATGGTATCAAGCGGACAGAAGAAGCCACTTTGAAGAATCCAGGCACCGAGAACGAGGCGATTTCCATTCGAGGCACGATTAGCTGGGTCGGGGCTGATGGTCAAACCTATACAATAAACTTTATTGCGGACGAAAATGGATTCCAACCTGAGGGTGCACATTTGCCAAAGAAATAATTGTTACAATAGATAAGAATATAGCTCCTATTTGTTTATCATTTTTATAGCACCCGTATGTAAGTCTGTCTTGATTTGTTTGCTGCCGATGCAATATAAGTTTTGAAAGAAACTGACTGACCGAATTTTGTTTTGGTGATTGAAGCTCTTCGAATGCCTTCAATTTTCTGAAAGATTATATAAGTCTATAAATAAACTTTTTGTGCACTGTAATATCCAAAAATAGGCTCGAAACTACCTGTATGTACTTGCAAATGCGAAATGGGAGCCCGCACATATGAACTTCTGATAATGAAAATTTGGCAAGTGCTTTCATTTGAAATTCCGGTCGTTTGAGACATGTTGCCTTCTTGATACAGACACACAAATTTAAGCAGTTGTCCATTTGTATTTGATTACCGTTTTCACGCCAGGTCCACTCAAGTAAATTTTGCAATGCAAAGAAAACTACGCACAAAGTTAAACTGCTTTGTGCTAGCCTCCAAAGACTCTGACTATATGTACACACATGTAATTCGTAAAATCTAGCAAAATACTGGAAAAGTATCTGAATCATTTATTTAGTATAGTATATACACAGGGGTATTCCATGTACCTAGGAGTTGAGCAATAATTAATGGAAACCACAAACTGTTTACAATGCTGGTTTTCATCATCCTGACCAAATTGATATGAAGATATTTACCTTGTTGTGATGGATGAATTTCCATTCATATGTCTATGATTCACACAGGTTTTAGTAAATGATACCTGCCAGTCTCGATCAAAAATGAAGATACTTTGAGTGCTACTCTTGCTTAATGTACGTACGATAACCAGAACACACGGAACTTTCCATTGGTTCAGTGATTAAAGGTAGAAAAGCTGATCGATTTTGATAATTTGCTACTATGTATGTGTTTCTCACTTTTCAGTAGATCAACAATCAACAGAAAGGGTAGTTTATAGTTATTATGTTGGTTGAGTTTCAATTCGAATCTTAAATTGCAGAATCAAACATTTTTGGGAGTTTGTGTTAGGCAAAAGAATAGCCAGCCGCTTATTAATAATATAATATTTTTACCTCATTCTGAACTCAAATCCTCATAAGTGACTTTATTCATCCAGAAATCAACTAAACTTCGCAACTTTAAGAATTCAATTCTTTCAATAATTTCCTAAGATGATTAGGACCAGACTGTCGACCCGCTTTGATATTGGTCCTTCTATAGTGCTGGTAACACCAGGCAACAACTATACAACAACGATATTCAAGGCTTGAAGTTTAGTGACGTCAAAATGTTGAAGATACACGCCTGTGTACGAGCGCCCGAATCTAAAAGCTGTACTTTTGGGGAAAAACCGCGAAAATCTTTTGCCCGCTCTATGAAATTTGGAAGTTCATTTTCAATAATGATTAGAGGACTTGAGTTGGAGAGAGAAAAGTAGATTGTAACTTTTCAGTACCCTTCGAAGTTATGTTCGGAGAGCACGTTGCAACGAATGGTGGCTAAAATATTTTTTTCGATTCAATATTATAACCAAATTATATAAAATATATCAACTAGAATCGGAACTATATTTAATGGAGGAAAAAATAATATTGATTCAATTAAAATGTATAGCTTCAGAGGCTCTTTGAAAATCAGAATATATCAGAATATTCTGTCTATATCAGAATATTCTGTCAATTGTCGAGATTTGGTTGGAAGAGGTACTGTAATGTACACAAAGAATAACATTAGTCATAAAATCTTAATGATTGAAAAATAATTCAATATAATTATCATTAAACTAGTGCGTTGCAGGTATTCTATCAGAATTGAAATTCATCTCAGAGATCCTCCTGCAGACAGTGATAAATTTGAAAACTTCGAAATTATTAGTGATACTATTATTGATACTCTCAAATTTAATGACAACACGGCTAGAACCTACAAAATGAACCGTATTTGATTGATTAATGAACACTACCCATTCTCTGTAGGCACCGAAAATGTGACCTTGACATTAGATTAGATAACTTCCTTGGTTTGCCTTGAAAATATTTCAAATGGCAACATTTTATAAAGTACGATTTTCAAAATTAATGGAAGATAAAAAAATGTATCAACAAAAATTAAATTAGGTCAACTGGTTGAAATGATAAGCCACGCTAAAAATCAGTAAATGAAATAAAAGTTTAGCAACTAGAAACCCCTAGAAAAACGGAGTTTCAAACAAAAGTAAAAAAAATCTACACATATATCCTCATATATGAGTAGATGTTTGAATAAATGTGTCTTTGGCAGACTTAGACTTGTAAATTGGTTTCTTCGCATGTTGTTTTTACGGATTTTCGAAGATAAGTAGGTGGTATTAGAATCATTTTATTTAATTTTTTTTACTTTATTCACTGATTTTCGATGTAGAGCATAATTTCAATCAGTTTATCTAATTTAATTTTTTGTGATCATTATTTCACATCGTGACGACACTAAAAGATTACTTAAGATCTATCAACTTCAAACCTAGACTTTGCGAATTGAGTTTGAATCTCGTTGTTGTGTGGAGCTGGCTTAACACGTATACATCAGCGAAAAGCGTCTGTAAGATTTACTCAGTAGTTCGTTGTCCAATCAAGCTCAAATTTTCAGTGAATGTAGATGTATATCAGAAGTAGTTTCATGTCGAAAATTAAGGTATCTTTAATGCATTGGCAATGGCGGGCATTTTAGTGCATATCCAGGTACCCCTTTATTTCTACAGAGAAAAGAATTATGGAATAGTACGCATGAAAAATAAAAGCTAATAATGTTTCATACTTGCTTATGATAACGATTTGGAAATTTTTAACCCTATATGGGCGCTGATTTTTTAAAAGTAGACAGGGAATTTTTTCCAATTCTCATTTGTTTTAGCTTGTGACAAAAACATGGGATTATTATGAAATACACCAGACGAGTTAGTGGTGAATAAAAATAGTTATGTGTGGTTTTTGATGCATATGCGTGTAACACTCCAGCTACAGCAGGCACGGGAAAAAAATCATTCGAATCATCGTCTTCAGAATTTTATTCACTTTTTGAGAAAAACGTGATTGATATATTAAGTTAATGCTTCGTCTACTCTGTCAATCAGGCCCGTGCGCAGAAATCAATCAAGGGGGGGGTTTTGAAATAAAAGTTTTTTTTTCAATAATATGTAAAAACACACAAACTGTTATTTTATTTTTTAAAGACGTTTGCATGTAAAAACTTCATATTTATTTCTCATTACTTAACAGATTAATTCTTCGAGGTAACGAAAAAAATTCTTCCAGAATTTTTTGCACATTTATCTCAATTTCACGGTGCTAAGCCGTTGAGCCGATCTTCAGACATTGTCAATCTAATGTACGTTTTCAGACGACGCAATGTTGAAAAGGAGCGTTCATTTTTCGCTGTCGTCACGGGTAAAATGGCCATAATGCGAAGCATTTGGTGTACGTTCGGGAACGCGTCTGCATTGCAAATTTCAAGGGCTTCGAGAGAATTTTTGATGTCCTTTTCAATAATGCGTCGTCTCCAGAGTATGACTTCATTCACCCATGCGTAACGCGAATCATCGTGCAAAATTGAAGAGTAGGGTTCGAATAATTTTTCACATGACTCTTCATCAAATTTTTTCATTTTGTTCGGAAAAAGGCAAGCGAAATTCGATAAAATATTGCGATGATTCAGAAACCGGTCCTGTAAATGTGTCACAAACGAATCAAGGTATGGTATATAAATCGTAATTCGAAAATAATCTTCAACTGAATCAGTTTGCACGTTAGAACGTTGCGTTTGTCTTGAAGCTGTCCTTGGTTTTCGCAATTGAATGTCGTATTCTTCGCTGATTTGGCTTACAGTTTCGAAAATTTTTCTGAAGTTTTCTGTGGCGTTTTCTCCTCTTTTTGTCAGTTCTTCTTTTGCAGCATCGGCTAACTCAACAGCCTCACCAAGATCCTGATTTTCTGTTTGAAGTACTCGACTCAAGCTTGAAGTCAAAGAATGTACCGAGCTCAAAATGTGCATGGATATCTGAAAGTTAATATAAATACACTTAACATTTTGAGATGTTACTCACAAAATTTTTTAACATATCAAGTAGATATGGAGAAAATGTGTCGTTACCGTAATGAAATTTCTATTTTCAAAATATCAAGTAGCAATTTCGCATGGAGGCCAGGAATGTTTCCATCAAACATGGAGTTTTCATAGTAGGAACAGAAACATTTTTCATTCTTGTCGTTCCAATGATTAAATTTCTTGCCTTAATTAAATTTCTTGCCTTAATTAAATTTCTTGCCTTAAAACTCAAAATCAAAAAAGATATTCGAGTTTGAAATCTGAGAAATCTGATTGGTGAAAACTTCTAACTCGAATATCTTTTTTGATTTTGAGTTTTGCGAAAAGTGGCAAAGGATTTTTCGACTCAGAAAAATATGAAGAAAATTCAGGAAAATTTTGGTTCGTGGTTTTTATCCCCACTTGTCGAGGGAGCGTATTTATTGTTTAAATTTCAACCTTGAATAACTTTTTTAATTTTGAGTTATGTAAAAAGTGGTACAGGACTTTTCGACTCGAAATTCGAAAAGGAATATCGGATTTCTTTTCGGCACGGGGATTTTGGTACACCCTGTATAGCAAATAGAGAAAAAAAAACTCTCTGCAACTGGTCACGAACTCAGGCGCCCGAGGTGAAAGTCTAAAACGCTACCGTTGAGTCAAATCGTTGTCTGATAAACTAGAAAGAATTTTTCTCAGTTCAAAGTTAAAGAAGACACTATTGAAGTCGATAGCAGTCAATAGTCAGCAATATGATTGAAAAGAACTTCACAGTTCCCTTTGAGAGTTTTGAAAATTCAGGTATGCTTTATAAAGGTTTTCTTTACTTTATAAAGTTTTTGTGAAAAATTTTCACATTTCATGAAATTCATTATTAAAATTAGCTACGTTTCATAGAGATCTATAAGTTTCAAAAACTTGATTTATAAAAAACCGAAATTTTGTTATCATCTGGAAATTTTATAAGGGATTTTATAGAAACTTCATAAAACTCGAGTTACCAGGTTTGTCATTTCAACTTGTGAAAAATTCAGTACTTACATTTTCGACTTCTATCCGTGGTTTTTTGCACAAAAAGCGACGGATATCCATGTAAAAATTCACGTTCAAACAAATAAACGTTAGAAATGACTGTCAACAACCGTTAATTAATGAACAAAGTCGAGCAAACAACAAGGAAAAAAATGCACTTTCCTCATGTCATTGTCATATGAAGATTGACGATGATACAGCGACAATTGACGATCACCCACAATCGATAGAGGTCGATAGCGCGGAAATTGAAATGAAAAGTGTGTTATACTTTTCCAATCCAGTAAATTTATCCTCGTACAAGTGTTAAGTGAATAATTTATATAAATCATTTATTTATAACAATATCTTTAGCATTGTTTTTGAATAAAAAGTACAAAGAATTATTTTGTAGAACTGTACAGCTAATTTAAGAATCCAAAATATAACTTTTGAAAACACATGAAATTTTCGTGGAAAAAAACTTTAATGATGATAGTCATAAAGTACAAGAGAGTCCTAATGGGGGGGGGGGGGGGGGGGGTGGGGGTTCGAACCCCCAAAACCCCCCCCTTGCGCACGGGCCTGCTGTCAATTGATATTTGGAAACTCTGCGTCTCACGAAAACGGTAAAATGTCACCAAACAAACTATTTTCGAGCACTTGCGACCGGATCATCAGATCAATATGAAATTCACAGGATGTATTGGTTTTGAGTAGAAGCAGGTCAAATATAAGTTATTTGAAAATGTTGACAACTTTTTGGCAATGGTGTCGGCTTAAAAATTATATAAAAAAAATAAAAAATAAAAAATAACGTCCGATGTAGTCTTCCGGTTTTAATTTAAAAAAAAAACCCCTAGCGCATCAGAGCCGCTAGAAACACTAATGTTCGAAGAACAGTAGAGGGTTTGAGCAGATTTTGAGTGTGTATTCTACCACTAGCTACTTTCCCTACTTACACCCTAACGAATACACCCTAAGTAATAATAGAATCTAAGCTTATTTTAATTTCGGTGGCTTCATCGAAAGTTACAGTGATAGAAAGGTGTTTGGGACTGTCATCCAAAAAATGTGCAGATCTTAGAAAATTTAAACATTGTTTACTTATTTTCATTGCAAATGCTAGCGATGAAAATACTTAATGCAAGCATTTATTGACACGAAAATAACAAATACGCAAAAAATATGTCGCATCTGCCTCACGTTGAAGTCAACCTGCTCTGCGAATTTCGTATTGATCCGACCACTGCATTGGAAGTTATAGGTATGCCAAGAAATTTACAATAGGTTTAATTTGCCATTTGAATTTCGTTATGATTCAATTATTGTACTGGAAGCTATAGGGCAAAGAGCTTTATTTTCCTCAGCGAATATTCAAAATTTAAGACACCAAAACTACCGAAGCTGGCAACTCCAACCGAATTTTTCAACCAAATGTCTATCAAACATGGTTTAGAGTAGGACTAACTGGATGAATTTTGACAAAATCAAATGACTGAATCAAAATTTATAGGGCTAAAAGCAGTAATTTTTCTTAGACAAGATGGCACCACTGGCACAGAATTGCCTGCATTTCAAAATCACTTCTATTAGACCTGGGTCTACTTAAGACCAATATATTCTGTAAATTTCAACTGTATCTGATTATCGGGTCGTGAGTTCCCGTGAACAGAAGTTTTTGATGCTAAAAATATAGGTAAATTGGGGAAGGATTACCGTTCTTGCCCGTTGTAGACTAGGTATAGGATTTATATATGAGTGACTTTTTTCCAAAAAGCGATAAATTTTCAGCAGTTTCCATGGTTTGAAGGTTTTCAATTTCAGCTCCTGCCCTAGCTAGAGGCATGCCAACATGCTCATCAAAAGCAACACAAATTTACAACTGAATAATACCAATATGTTCTGAAAGATTCATAATGATTTGATAGTTCCGTCAAAAGTTATCGCAATTTAAAAATGTTCAAATTTTTTCGACCTCTTTTTAGGCACCTAGCGCACACATTTGTTTACTAATAGATGCTGCCACTAAAATTTCAAATATTAATGATCTTGTAGTGATAGACAAAAAAAGTGGCGATTTGAGAAATTTTGAAATTTTTGCGGGCGGTAAGTTGAAACTCTTTACGGCTGAAACTTTCAACGATTGACCTCAACGTGAAGCAGATTTGGGATTCATATTTATACCTGTAAACTCATCACCAGACACTTTTATTATTTTCGTACCAACAGATGCTACAGTTAAATTTTCCTATGATCAATCTCTACAATGAGAATAAGTAGCAGATGCTTAAATTTTTAAGCTTTGTAAATATCGCTGACGGCAGCCCCAAATGTGTTTCCATGTGTTCAAAATCTACACAATTTCACTGCACACTTTTGATTAATTGACGCTGTGTTTTGAGCACAACAGAAGCAATAGAGTGTAGTGGTGTTGTTAATATGAGTGAGGTATATTTTTAAAGCGAATTTCATACAATTTTATATAAGTATAACTCTTCAGCAAGAGGATTTACTTTTGGCCTCACGCTGGGCGCCATTTTGTGAGCCGAAAAAAATTTCATTCAACTTTAAGGCTGGAAAGAAGAATTTCGGAACAAAAACCCAATGAATTGGTTAGGATAACGCTTTGGAATCTTTTAATCATATTTAGAGGCAGAGTGCTTTAAAGTTGACAAAGATTTGTTTTTAAATTTTGGTTTTGGAGTTGTGATTGCTTCTGACAGAAGCATGAAATCACTACGAGATCCACGTTACGTATTAATGCTTACCAGAAATAGTTGTATGTGTTTTTTTTTAAATATGCGGACATAGCTGCAGCTACAGTATGCACCTGAAAAAAAAACCTTTCAAATAATCGAGTATCCCGAAAGTTTTCTATTTTCAGGAAATAATGTTCTAGCCTAATAATAGTAAGTTTTCGCTTTCCACAAGTACGGCGGCCTTTTACCAAATACTCACTCAAAATTTCTGTTCCCGAGAACTCCAGACCAGATTGTTGGATCAGGATGAAATATTTGACTGTGAGTAAGAGCAGGTATGATAGAAGTGGAAAATGTGGTCAGCTCTGAAATTATTATGTTCAAACATACAATACATATTGAAATATCGCCAATCAAAAAATAATTCTCCTTTGATTCCGGATTCAGAAATCAAACTCAGACGAAATTCACACTGTAGATTGATCTTAATGTAAACCAAGTTTGGTGGATTGTTGGCTGTGAAACTAGGATTGCGTTTTAGGATTTACAGTGATTTTGGTTATTTTTACGCTAAGAGATACTTCCAATATGTTCACATTTTCAAAATTTTGAATTTTTTGCGTACCTGAAAGTCTTTCCGCTGTTACAATTTTCGATGTAGTTATCGGATTGGAACAAAATCCATAGAGTAAGTTGTTCTGAACAGGAAGCGGATTTAATAACTAGCAAATAGCTGCCAAAATCAGTCATTTTGGCATTATTGTACCTAGAGATGGGAGCATTTAATTTTCATATTATATACACTATACGATGGAAATAAGCAGCAATTGCATGAACTTGTAAAGCTATGAAGTTTTTACGGGTGGTCATTCTGAATGTCAGGCACTGAAGAAGAAGGCAGATTAACCTCAAAATATAGATATCTGTCAAGAAATTAAAATACATCTAGCTGTTAAAGTAAAAATTGGTTTTTGAATGAAATTATTTTTGAAAGCTAGAAAACGTTGGTTCATATTAAAACAATGCAACTATGCTCAATATGGAGCTGAAACTACACATTTATTCAGCTTTTCTTCAAAAATCAGTTTTTCTAGTGCTTCATATACGTTTCATAGCTTCAAAGTGATTTCAAGTAACATTTTTGTGAATCAAATCATATGAAAAAGCTAATCTTGCCATGTAAACTGTTGCATCCCAAAAAGTTTACGTTCAAATTAAAAGCTATAGAACTATAAATTCCATTAAAAACAGATCTCATTATGCTGAACAATGCTAACAATGGGTGCAGTCAGATACTGAGATATTTGATGGGGATGAAGTACAAATAAAATATGACATACTTTTGGTCGACCAAAACTAATCCTCGAGGAGCATTGCAACTAAAAATGTGAGTGTCTGTTTTGATATTAGTATGGATTTTTCTCGGATATTGTGCACACATGGTATTCAAATCGAAAAAATACTGTTCCACATCGGAGCCAGTGGCTTCTATTTTGATTACTTTTTGTTGGCTAGAATCATTGTGCAGAACGAGTCTCGAAAATTTCTGATGATTGAAAAAACCCACCACGACAAGATGTATGAATGTTTCACAGCACGTAAGGGTAAAGTTTACGAGTAAAGTTTAGTCAAACAACTAGCGTCAAAATGATAAGAATGCCAATAAGTAGAATTTAAAACGTTTTTGAACTTTCGAAAATACAATGCCACTTCTTAGGCAACTTAATTCACTTCTAAGTTGATCTGTCGATGAAGAACAGACACAACTCAACAGTTTGCACACTGACTTTATAAAAACATTCTCTTCACACTAAAACATTTTTTATTAGGATAAACAGTCTAGGATTGGGAAAGGGAGAGGTTAAAGGGAATTAGGCACGTGGGAGATGAGCACCTTCGGGTTGGAAACCATTTTCATCGGCAACAAAGCTAAGTGAGTATTGTTGGCCGTCTTGGGCAACCCAAGAGATAGTTCCACGGACAGCAATTGATTCGTGATCAGTTCCAAGGTTTCTCACTTCAGCGGCTTCTTGGCGGGAGGTTCCGTCACTAGTTTCGAAACTAAAATAAAAAATCAACCGTTAAACATAATGCTTCCGCTTGCAAGGAGTCTATATGAAATAACGGTACTTACGCGAATTTGTATCCATCGGTTCCGATGTTGTCGCTTTCATAACGAGTGATTTGAGCGGTTTGTGGAGCATCAATTGGGATGGCGGCAGCGATGGCCAAAATAGCGGCGAATGCAACTAAGAATTTCATTTTAGCGATTTAGGGGTTATAGCCGGGTTGTGCTGAAGTATATATTCCTTAGAAACGTCTCCTCAAAAGAAACTGTTCAACTGATAATTTGATTCGACGTTGAATATGCTTTTATAGCAAAGCCAAACTTTGATATGTCCGTCGAACAGGTCGCACCTCATCGAAGAAAAATAAATTAGATATTCAAATTAATTTTGCGTTGTCCATAGTTTTCGCTCTCCTTGTTTGCATTTTTGAAACACAGTAACCGGTAAATGTGCATCTTCAATAAAACCGTGTGGATCACCCGGATAATTTTTCGCAAATTTCATGAATTTCTTTCGATTTTTCAAGTAATTATCACCGAACCTCTCTGGTTTCATTGACTCCAAAGAAGATTTCGACGAAACTGATAGTTACGGAATTCGGATTTGTGTTGTTGGGAGCTTGATTGCGAAATAGAGAATACATTATAACGATGCAGGTCGAGGAATGCTTAAATTTAAATATTCAAATGTTCATTGATAAATTCATCTGCCCAGCTGCTGTCGCTGTAGATGGCTTGGTGGTCAGGTGCAAATGTGCTATTTCCTTCATGGCACAATGGACGCCAGCTTATCAAACTTGAATGAAATTTCCAAAGTTGGAACGCATTGTGCATTGCAGTGAGCCTGCGGATTTACAGTATTTTTCATCAGAAATCGATTACGTGGTGTTGAATTTCTTGAAGCCGTTGTAAAGATGCGTCTGAAATCTAGTTTGAAGTTAGCATTGCAAATGTGAATTTTAACGGCAATGTTTCGATGTACGAGAGAATTCGATTCGGCCTTGTAAATCATTGTTCAAAATGGTTCGACACATACATATAGCGACCATAACATTTGCTGTGGATTTATGCGTGAATAACATTAAGAAAAGCTGTCTTCCTATGACGGCCGTTTAATCACATATGTATGTACATCCTCGTCATCAAACTAGAATGAGTAACATTGAATATGAGTATTTTTGATAAATCGATGATATGTACTATTGGAGTTAAGTGTATGTAGATTGATAAATTGATGCAGGTCTGTGTATAACAGGAAAGTCGAAAGTGTTTGGCTGCACATTGTGTTGCGAATAGAAATTAGTAAGCTTCACACGTGCAATAGGTGTTCCAAAAGAATAATTACCTTGAAAATAGTTGTGAAAAATTTTACGAAATATTTTTATATATTTTTGGTGAATGCGCCTAAGATTATTCAAAAGCGGCCAATTGAAATATTCAAAAGCTCCAATTTATATTTTGAAGAAATGAAATGAAAGAAATGATAGTTTAATGATTGATAATGAACTGGTGTGGGCTATTCATATTCATATGGAAATTTCAACTATTGCCTAGTACTATAAGCTAGAACTACACTGGTCTCACGTCACGTGAGCTCACGTGTCGTCACATCAGCTGACCACACGTGCCATAGATCTGCAGTACCATTTTGTATGGTTAGAAATACACTGGCGACACGTCACACGGCTCATGTGCTATCACGTGAGCTCACGTTTTTGATGTCGTCAAGCTAGAACTACACTGGTCTCACGTAACGTGAGCTCACGTGTCGTCACATCAGCTGACCACACGTGTGATAGATCTGCAGTACCATTTTGTATGGTTAGAACTACACTGGCGACACGTCACACGGCTCATGTGAGCTCACGTGAGCTCACGTTTTTGAAGCTAGAAATACACTGGCGTCACGTCACGTGAGGTCACGTGCCGTCACATCAGCTGACCACACGTGTGATAGATCTGCAGTACCATTTTGTATGGTTAGAAATACACTGGCGACACGCCACACGGCTCACGTGACGTCACGTGACCTCACGTTTTTGATAATCTGGAAATTCAGATTTTTGAGCTCACGTGACAGCACGTTTAACATGTAACGTATATTTTTGAACGTCGTATATGGCGAAATAAGTACTGATTAATCAAAATATCGGTTATAAGTACATAAATATGCAAATTGAGTGACGTAAATATGTATTTTATAATTGAAATCGTCGTTTTAGCCAATATTTTTAGCACATGGTATTTGATTTGGTTGAAATGTATAAGGTAAATGATTTGTTGGAAATGTATAAGTATGAATAGTTGTGAAATGGCAAAATATATTGATGCTGCTAAATTGTGTGAAAAAGATGTAGCAGGATTTTTATGTGGAATTTGCATTGGTATGTTTTATAATTATTTACATGCATTTTTTCGTTCAAAATACCAAGCAAATATGGACTTTGTAGGTATGCCGCCTGAGGCATACATTACAGAGCCACTGAAAGTTTATGATAATGCTATAGGCATAATCAATGCAACTGAACTGTGTTGCGCAGTGAAATTTGGTCAAACCTGAAATTTTTTAAATATCCAATTGCATATGATCGTGTGCGTCCGGGAAATAGGAGATATCATATGCAAATTTAAAACATATTTTGTTTTTGTTTGTCTCATTTTTCCTTTGCAATATACTCAGCCGCTATTAATGGATAAAATACTCACTGATATAACTTTTCTAGACTCAAATTGGAATTGTTTTTGCGGGATGATTAAAATTGAAAAAATTTTATTTATCTTGAAAATTTTTATTTGACAAAGTGGTTTCGAAAGCATGCACTGTTTTCTCATCAGACACCAGCACACAATGCATACTTGACTGGTGTGACCACTTGCAGTTGGAAATCATTAATTGTTATTTACGCTGGTTGTGACAAATTTTAACATCTCCGACTTATATCCATGGAAATAATTTACTCATAAAGGTTATTGATTTGTGATCACGGTTCCCTTCTTGTCTATAATCGCATAGACAACGTATATCGTCTCTAAAGCTTATCAAAGCAGAGAATAATTGATACGGGAAGCTCGATCGTTTTGCGGAATAAGCCTCCGAAAGCAGAATCAAATTGGAATTGTTCTAGACTGTTAAGGATGCATATAATGAAACACCAGTGACAGATAATGTGAAATATTACAGATATACAGATAACGTTAAGTATTGTGTTGCATTGATTTCCTTCCACCCAGAAAGCATGGCAACAATGTTGTATTGCATTGATTGTAACGGCAGCATGAATTTTTGTTAAGTCAGCATGGAAGGGACAAATTTCATTTAAAAAACAACAACAGTCTTACTGCTTTAACTTTGTTTGATAAATACGCTTGCAGGTAACAAATGGTATTCTCCAGACGTTTCCCTTGCACGATTAACCGGATGAACCCAAAATCGACGCTCCCTTTGAAGAACTGCACAAACAACAACATTTTCTAAGTCTTCTTCAAAATCTGAAGAGCTTGTGGATGAGTCTGTACTCTCGCACATTATAATATAATTAATTGTTAATACAGTTACAAAACACTTTTCGAAAACGCGATATAAACTATTGTCACACAACTGGAGATAGTTAACCGTCAACCGTCGATCAGCAACTGCAACACACGTGACGTGACACAAGTGTATTTCCAAGCGTGAGCTCATGCCTCCACACGCAAAACGTGACGGCACGTGAGCTCACGTGACGTGACGCCAGTGTAGTTCTAGCTTGATAATCTGCAAATTCAGATTTTTGCGCTCACGTGAGAGCACGTTTAGCCAATATTTTTACCGCATGGTATTTGATTTGTTTGAAATGTATAAGGTAAGTGATTTGTTCAAAATGTATAAGCATGAATTCTTGTGAAATGGCGAAATACATTGATGCTGGTAAATTGTGGGAAAAAATTGTAACAGAATTTTTATGTGCGCAGCGAAATTTAGTTAAACCTCAAACCGTCGATATGCAATTGCAACACACGTGAGCTGCTAGCATGAGACAAGTGTATTTCCAAGCGTGAGCTCATGCCTCCACACGCATAACGTGACGACACGTGAGCTCACGTTACGTGAGACCAGTGTAGTTCTAGCTGTGTAGTTCTAGCTTAACGTGACGACACGTGAGCTCACGTTACGTGAGACCAGTGTAGTTCTAGCTATACTCTTCGCGAAACGAATTCAACGGTCAAATCCCATACAAAAAGAGCTTTACTGACGAATTGAAAAGCTCTTTTTGTATGGGATTCGACCGTTGAATTCGTTTCGCGAAGAGTATAGTACTAGGCATAAGCCAGCTTTTTAAGAGGGAAAAATATTTCTCCTCAATAATTTTAACTGAATTTTCTAATGAATTTTAAACGAATTATAGTGTGAAGATAATAATTGGTGCAGACTCCTTTAAAAAGTTTATTTTTATATATGAGTGTAGAGTGTTGATATAGAAATGAAAAATGGTTTTCTGTTAAAATTTTGCTCATCTATGTTAATGGTCTTTGAACACAATATAAAAAGATGGGTTCAATTATATTCTTTAATCTCCTTTTTATAAATCATTGTCATCTGCCGGATGCGAGTTTCTTCATCTTTGAAAAGGTACTATCACAATTACTTTTTACAAGTATAATAATAATAACAATATTTTTGTGATGACCTAGTTGTGTCGCTATGATGATGGTGTCCTGCTTACTATGTGACAGTCGTGGCTGGTGTGGAAAAATTGTGGTAAGATAAATCAATATGTGAGTCTCCGCTCCTTTCAAGAGATATGATATGCTGATGTGGTCGATCTAATCAAAGCGGAACTTAACATGTATTTCATTGCATTCTTTTAATTTAATAATACAATTTAAACAGCCTCAATCTTTCAGGGAAACCATTTCTTAAGCTGTTTGCGCTTAAAAAAACAAAAGAATTTGCATGCCTAAATAACTTTATAAAAAGAAAGGGCAATAGTAAAATTTTAATACAAGTTCAATAAAAAAAAAACGTTAGAAATTTGCAAAAAAAAACAAACATTTTAGAATTGCGTCACTTAAAAGCTGCAAAGGAGAATAAGATTAATTTGGTTCATTCACAGAAATATTATATGTATAAACGTGCCAACTTTTTTTCTATGCAAACAAATCAAGCACCTTCTTATTGAAATTTCAAATGGAAGGTACAAATTTACGGAGGCTAAAAGGATTGCAAGAGAACTGAGACGAATTCGCCCATTGTGATTGAATTGCAAGTTGCAATGTTTTTCAGCGTACGACTCTGAAGAACTTATTTTGACTGCTACTTTAAAAATTCGTTTGTAATTTTACATCTTATCTTGTAGACATGGACCTATTAGAAAAATTCTACAGTAGTAGTCGAAATAACGAGTCGAAATAATGGGAGAGATTTTTTCTGACACCAAATTCTAAATGCGAGTACATAATATTTGCAATAGAAATACAGTTTTAGGCAAAAGTAAACAACCTAAAG
This sequence comes from Nemotelus pantherinus, assembly GCA_963978885.1. Taxonomy (NCBI): domain Eukaryota; kingdom Metazoa; phylum Arthropoda; class Insecta; order Diptera; family Stratiomyidae; genus Nemotelus; species Nemotelus pantherinus. Next base: position 647,919 of record OZ022263.1, read on the forward strand.
AAACAATTGTTTGACTTGAACTTCATATATGTACTTCATATATGTATATCTTCAAGTCCACAGTAGCAGTCTTGAAATTCAGCCCGGATATAAATTATTATACTTTCCTTCACTACACAATTACTGTCCCGAATTGGCTCGGATACTTCTTTGAAGACTAAGTTGATCATGCTTGAAATACATTTGTATTTCAGTACATAATTTGAATTGCAGTCCTGTTCAGAGAAGAAAACAGAAACGGATTTCCTCAAATAAACTGTATTTCAACATATTCACAACAAGACTTAATTCTACACTTTAAACATGTGGCAAATGAGCACCTTCTGGTTGGAAACCATTTTCATCAGCTACGAAGCTAAGAGTGAACTTTTGCCCATCCTTATCGACCCAGGAGATGGTGCCTTTAACGGCAATGGCTTCGTTTTCGCTTCCGAGATTTCTGACTTCAGCAGTTTCTTGACGAGTTGTCCCATCACTGGTTTCGAAACTATATGAAGAAGGAATTGCAATCATTTATATTTTCACTACTTGGTAGCTATCTACTATATTGGGAGAAACTACGGCGACTTACGCAAATTTGTATCCATCGGTACCAATGTTATCACTTTCGTAACGGACGATTTGAGCGACGCGTGGATCCTCAACTGGAACAGCGGCGGCAACAGCCAAGAGAGCTGCAAGAGCGACAATGAATTTCATTTTGGGATCTTTGTGTTTCAACTGTGATCGAAGGAATCGAACTGATAACAAATATTGAGAGATTGCCAACTTTTATAGTTGCTCCTTTGCCAACCACATCAAACTAGTCAGTCTGTATGTTGTGAGTTTGGCCATTGGGCGCTAAGCCTTATCCTCTCAAATCCCTCATCCTTCGGATTATCTACTGTTTTTCATAATTCTGACGCTGCACAAACTAGTTTTAATTTTCGCCTGTCTGGGGCGCCTGCTCAGTGAAATGATGATGTGAGGTGTCATCAACAATACATCATTGCATTAACATACGATTTACATTTCACTCGCAGCATTTAGGAAATCTCGAAACGATTGCCGATGCTTAGCGGCCAAATATCCAATGCTGACATTGGAATATCCAGCTGCAAAACGGAAATATGCACACCGGTCGCATTATATGGTCAAAAGCTACATTTCCAAAGGTGATTCGGATGCCAGTTTAGCTTGTTTAAGAATAGAACGGGTTGAAACCAATACGAAAAACATTTTCAATAATAATAGCTTTCTATATGATTTCAAAAAAGTAGTTTGTATTCGAGAAAAAGATAAATAGTATAATATAATATATATTATTAATAATAAGTTCAATGTATTGATTCTGATTGTAATAATGACAATATATCAGGCAGTCAGTGAAATATTCGGGATTGTCAATTTTTTGATATTTTTATTGCCTGTAACTTAAAACTACAAAATCCATACACAAATGGAATAACCGTCTAAGACTCATATTTTAAGTAATCAAATCCATAATGGATATTGCAGACATAAAATCAATAAGAGCTTATGTATGTATGTATGAATAAAACTTTTGTCAATAGATGTTCTGGGCTCCTCATAGGCGGAATTGGCGCGCTAAATAAGAACGGATAACATGAACAAGTGTCAAAGCCAGGTAGCCTTGAAAAGTATTTGAATGGGGTGGAAAAAACTGTGATAATGATTAAAAACTGTGAGCTTTATACGGTATGTTATCTAATGTAAAGGGAGGATGATCTCGCAGGCAGAGTTGGAAAAACTATTCACATAGGCTTGATGAATTCAGAGTATTTATTGTAATCTCATGTACAAGGAGACCGAACTATGCAAGTGAACTTGAGAACTAGCTTACTAGTTCAACATTTGGTCTCTAATAGAACAGATTATTTGTCAAATCATGCTTGCTATCCGATTAAAAATGTCGAAATGGATTCGATATATATAGTTCTGTATAAAGATAAAACTGTATAGTTCATTTTTGATAGAACTATATAGTTCATATAGTTCATTTCTTTTATTTTTGACGATCACAGAAGTCAGAAAATTGCTTAGAAGTAACCTAGATTCGAATACTTTACTATAATATGGCAAATATTTACTCTTTTAAGAAGATTCAAAGATTGATAGATTAGATTGAACAATTTCAACAGATGTAGAGAAGTCACGTTGCTTTCCTGAGGAACACCTGGTAGGACGCCGATGAATACTAATTGTGCGCAAAAAGCACGACGGATACGACTTTGCAAATTAACAGCTGGCAGGAAAGTTAGTTAGAAAATTAAAAGTTGAGTACTTATTCATTCCGCCTTAAAGGTCAAAATAAAAATAATTCAATAAAAATTACAAAAAAGTTTAATTTTTAATAGCGTATGGAACCTGCATTCAGATTGATTGTAAATTTGTGAACGAAGCACTCTACCAGCTTCAACCCATAGACCCAACAAGGGTTGTTGTGGTATTGCTTTAGTTTTTACATTGAAGTCTACCAAATCAAAATTTATTCAAGTTTCACCATGCAAAACAAACTCAAATTTATGGTTTGCGAAGAAAACACATTGACAGTGTCTTCACAGTGATTAATTGATTAAAAGAATACTGTTTAAATTGAATTTTAACAGTTTCTAGAATAAAAGCATAGCCGTTTAACATTGCAAAATAGAACGACGTTTAGACAAGAGTCCAAGCATTTTTATTTATACAAGACCAGTTTTTAGAACGCGGGAGTGAAGTGGAAGAAAAATTGAACGTACTCAGCCTTTTCCATTTCACTCCCGACTGCCAACTTTTATACCTGCTCCTTTTGTCCAAGACTGATCCTCTCAAATCCTTCATCCTCTGGAATCTCAACTGCTTTTTTTTAAATAATTAGGACGCTGTATTAAATACTATTTTATTGTTGCCTGTCTGAGACACCAGCACAACAAAATTATGACTTGAAGTCTCAGAAACAATACATTATCTAATTTACATATGTTTTGCGTTTCGCTCATTTTATTTAGGAAAAATTGAAATGAAAGCTAATGCTTAATGCAGCAAAATATAAGATGATAATATTTTATGTGTAATTATACTGAGTAAATTTTAGCCTGCTGGGCTCGTAACATCGAACTACAAACCTGAATTATGCACACCGGTCGCATTGTCTGATCAAAGGCAACTTTTTTAAATCTGTCAATTTAGCTTGCTTAAGAATAGAATCGGTAGCAATGTTACAAACAGTTGGGGAAATACCAGGACGTTCTTATATTTTATTTACTTGTGTCGTCTCCGTCTTTGGCTTGTCGTCCTTACCATTCTCCCCTTCTTCTGGTGTTCCTCAAGGTTCCATCTTAGGACTTCTTTTGTTCAATCTATTTTTCAATGACCTTCCCACTGTTTTAAAGTCTTCATGTCTTCTATATGCAGATGATTTCAAAATCTTCGGAGTCATCAAAAATACCGCTGACTCTCTGCTGTTTCAGGATGATTTGTATGCTCTCTCTGGTTCGTGTAAGTTGAACTGTTCGTCCCTTAATGTTTCCAAGTGTTTTACTATGTCTTTTTCTCTTAAGTTTCACACTCATGTCTTTCCTTATGCTATTGATGGCACTATCCTCTCTTGTGTCGATCATTTCTCAGATCTTGGGGTCACATTTGATCACAAACTGAAATTCGACGTTCATGTCCTTACTATCACTAGAAAAGCTTCTCGGATTGCTGGCTTCGTGATTCGTTTAGTGTTTCTACTTGTGTCCACCTGTTTATTACCCTAGTCCGTTCTGTACTTGAATACTGCAGTCAACTGTGGTGTCCTGGTTTCAAATACCTCTCTGACGCTGTTGCATCAGTTCAGCGCAAGTTTACAAGTATTTTACTTTTTAAATACAGTCTGCCGTATTTACCCTATAGTGAACGTCTATCTCTTCTTAACATTCCTCTCCTTGAGCTGCGCAGAGTTTACTTGGATGAGAGTTTCCTTTTCAAAATCTGTAGCTGCTACCTATCTTCCTCATTAGTATTTTTGTTCATTGAGCGGGAGTCCGTAAGGCCAATCAGGTCCTGCATTCTATTTGAAGTGCCGTATGCTCGTACTGACACTTTCTTCTACATACTCTCCCGTTTTACGACTCTTACGCACTCACGATAGTCTTCAACTTGGTCGTCGTCCACAATCTATTGCCATTTTCAAAAATATGTTTCGAAGCAAATTTTTTGATTCTAATTAATTAATTTTATTTTCTATTCTTGTTTATAACGGATTTGTTCTTTTCTTTTTTACTCAACTTAATTTTACTTTATTATTTAATACTTTAAGAATTTCTTGTATTTTTTATATTTATATGTTCTTATTTAGTTCTTGTCATTTTTTTTTTCATTGTATCCAATCTGTAAATGGGCAGTTTGCTCGTTGTATTGAATACGCACCAAATAAATAAATAAATAAATACTTAAGCGGCTAAAGTCCCTTGCTGGTTCTTGTACAGTCTCCATGATTATTGCTGAATGCTGTGCATTTCTTCGAGAGATGTCGAGCCATTCGGCTGCACAATCGATTTGGGTACCTGGACATAAGGGTTTTCAGGACAACTGTGAGGAAGATGAGAAGATGAATTATCCTGTCTGACAACAAGGCAGTCCTGGGCTTCTATGGATGCGCATCATACCAGGCAGCTGTTAGATTTAACTCCAAGCGTTCTAGGTTGCGCTGTGGGCGTCCCTACTGGCCATTGCTTCATAGGACCGCATTCGCAACGATTGGGCGCAGGGCTCAACGAGCTCATTGACTCCACGAGGAAGAGTCCATCTTTCATCTCATGTGCCAGTGGCCGGCTTTGACAAGGAGAACGGTGGCGACATTTGGTGCGCCCTTTCTCCCAAATCTAACCGAACTATCCCTGGTCAATTTAAAGGAGATAGTGTGGATCATCAAAGGAAGCAGGTGGTTTCCTGACTTTAGGGAGTAGGGGAGAGACAAAAACTATTGTGGCATCACAACGAGCCTCTTTTGTAGCTATGTTCTCTGTCGGTAGTCGTCTGTCGATCGACAGCCACTTCAACCTAACCTAACCCTGCACCTAAATTCATTGAATTATTCCACATGCAATTAAACTATGAAAACAAGTGGAAAGAAATATTCAAGTTAAAGTCGATCTCTGCAAGTAAACTTTATTCTTCAACGGTACAAAACACTAAATTAAGCTGGAATATGAGATCCTTGCGGCTGGAAGCCATTTTCGTCCGCAATGTAGTTCAAGGTATAAGTTTGACCATCTGGTCCAATCCACGTGACAGTCCCACGTACCGACAACGCTACATTTTCTGTTCCGACGTTCTTCAGCTGAGCCTCTTCGGATCGCGAAACGCCGTCACTCGTTTCATAGCTAAAATTAATGGAAATTATTTTCAAACAAAATACAACAATTCGAAAATTGCAGATTACGCGAATTTGTATCCATCTACGCCGATATTATCGTTTTCGTATCGGAGGATTTGTGCATTGCGTGAGTCATCGACTGGTGCGCTGAGAATCGAATCGAAAGCAATGAGCAGCAAAACAAAGAAGAAACGCATGATGATCAAAAAAATAACTGTGCGATTTCGTTTATTTCAATTTGGAACGTAAGCTCGTAACAGACGACTGGGCAATGTTAAAGAAAAGTAAAGATGAGTCTTTTATATGTATTTTTCGGTGATAATAATCCTTCTCATCGGTAACCTTTTCAAGAAAGTCCATCCAATAATTTTCGGTTGGTGGAAATGATGTACATGTCAGCGTTGAAGATGATATGGATCCGAATTAGGGCTGCCATGGTTTCGATAAAGATTTTGATAAGCTTTATTTGAGGGTATTAATCTGCTGATGAAGGTTAGTTTTTATAAAAAAGTGTTGAGTGACAAACGTAGAATTCAAGAATTCCTTGGTAAAATTCAAGTTTTGGTAAAAGTAGTATGACCAATTTTTTCCGGCGATGATTTAATTTTAGTCGGAACCATGTTTGTTCGTGAGATTTAATATGCGATACTTCATACTAATTAAGACACTAAATTCGCATCCATGCCTTAATTAACTACACATTTCATCTTTTTCATATCCTATCTGAGTGGCAGCACTGTCCTATCTTTCATGGTGAAAATAATGTAATGTCGCAAGCAGGAGGTTATCAAACCAGTTTTAGGTATCTGAAGTCATTTGGGTGGATAATAATTCGCGTCGTATGATATTCATTTGCACAATTGACCTATGAGCACCACAAACAATAGTGTACAATTGTGCTTTTAACCTTTTGCGATCCTGCAGGTAGATTGGCCTACCACAATATGAACCATAGTTCTGTGATGGGTCACTGGTGTGGTAATTTAATTGTCATTGACAACACACTTCATGATTCACAGGTCTTGATTGAGAAACCACATGCAAATGATTCGAAATAATTGGCCACATCGCTTGAGCTCACCTGTTTCACTTTGCAGCTGATTGATGCACATTACTACCTAAGATCGGTCGATAAACAGCTTCAAGTATTGTTATGAGTGCTGCTAACACGGTGCATTATATTTGGCAATAAATTGCCTGAGGATTAAAAACATTTGAGGTGAGCAGTAATTTAGTGTGGCTCTTGAAATCAATCAACATTTCCAGACGAGGAGGAGGACGGTTGTCTTTTAACCTTGACTAGATGGTGTGAACAAGCCAAATATCAGATAAATCAAAAAATTTTCTGAGCAATAATTAGATTTAAATGCTTAAGCATTTGCAAAGGTCTGGCAAGAATCAATTACAAGTCGAAACTTCGACAAAGATCTCCCGTTTTCCATTTGTTATGAAAAAATGTTACTTTCCCGTAAGATATGTCACCGCAACACCTGCGGCAATACCGCACTGGGATAACATGGCTGCCATGAAGAATTTCTTGGGTTGTAAAGTCCAGGACTGGCAGTCATTTGTCTTAATGCTGTTATCTGTCACGGCCAAAACAAAGAGCCCCAAACAATAATTTGTATGGAACCTGTACAATTTCTGATCGAATTAATAGACAGTGTAGAAGATGGGCCTATGAATTGTGACAAATGGTGAGTATTTAAGTTGGAATTCCAAAGAAATGTTTCAAAGAAATGTTTACGAAGCCCATGAAAGAAGCCAATCAAAGTGAAAAATGCATGAATGGAGCTATCACCCCAGATCTAGAGCTTCCCATGGACTTTACATATACGAGCCACTTTGACCTGGATCGGTGAAATGTACAGAACTTAGTCTGTAGCAAGCTACAGTGGCTCACAGCTTATTTGATACAGTGCTTCTTTAAAAAATTAAGTTGCAATAACTCAAAACATAATAACAATATCAAAAAAATTTGAACACCATTTTGATGGCAATTGCTTGTTGTTTATTAAACAAGTTTATATTTGTTACAAAGTTGCTGTTTTACTTCTTAAAAAACAAAAAAATAACTAAAAGTAATAACAAATTTCATGTCACAGCTTATTTGATACAGTTTGATTAAACATTAAAATTGTTGTGAATTATGAGGTTTCCAGTTGATTTCAATACTTTGTATGATAGCCCTTAGCCTTAAGCAGAGCCTGGAGCCTATTCGGCATTGAATCAACGAATTTTTTTGTGATGTCAGGAGTAATTTTTTGCCATTCCTCTAGCAGTGCTTTCTTCAGGTCTTGTTTATTAGAAATCTTGTGTTTTCTAATGTTGTTATCCAACAAAGTCCACAGATTCTCAATGACGTTCATATCTGGTGACTGTGCCGGCGGAGACATCAAATGAGGGCAATCCCAAATTGGCCAGGACTGCACAATTCCCGACTTTTGGTTTGGATCATTGTCTTGGTACAACCGAAATTGGTCGCGAACACCCAGTTTTTTAGCACTTTGCAGCAAATTGTTTTTGAGTACATCAAGGTACTTTATTCGGTTCATTGTTTCCTCAATAAACTTTAAATTTCTGACTCCGACTGCGGACATGCAGGCCCAAACTATCACATTACCACCACCATGCTTCACAGTAGCTTTGAGGTTCTCCTTGTTTAGCTCAGTATTTGCCTTGCGCCAGACATATGACATTCCGTCGGAGCCAAAAATGTTAAACTTGGACTCGCCCGCAAAAATAACCGTATTCCAGAACGCGGATGGCTTTCCCACATGCTCTTTGGCAAAGACAAATCGGCTTATTGTTTTTTTTTTTGGAAATAAATGGCTTCCTACGAGCTACTCGCCCGTTGAAATCATGGTCGCGAAGCACTCGTCGGACGGTTTCAGCACTACATGACTTCCTTAATTCACGATGAACCTCAGTAACCAATTTTGGAGCGGAAATTTTCGTGTTTGCTTTCACTTTCCTTGGATACGGTGAAAATATTGTTTGGCCCATTTCTCCTCTTATTTTCTACCCGATTTTCGTGTACGAAGCGCTCAATTATGTGCTGCACTGTAGAGACACTCAAATTCACACTTTCCGCAATTTTTCGAACTCTTTATCCTTTTTCAAAGTGGTTTAATTCCAATTCGCGCTGTTCAATTGTGGTGCGATGACCCATTTTACAATTTTGGCTCATTTTGGCACTTCAGCTTACAAGATCTTGCTAAAAATTACTTAAGCCAATGTCTAAACACAATCAAAAATTCAAGAAACAAAAACAAGACAGATTAACGGCGCGACAAATAGAAGTTTATTCGCATTGAAGTGCCTGTATCAAATAAGCTGTGAGCTGCAATTTTTCTGCGCCAGTGGTATTTCTCTTTTACCGGACGCCGAGGAATATTGCTGGAACATTTTTTGTTTGCATTGTATTCGTTGACCATGCATCTAGTCAAATACGTTTAAATTTTTTGGATAGGGTTCTTAATTTCAAAGTTACAGTGATTTGCATTTTTAAATAGTCACTGTATCAAATAAGCTGTGAGCCACTGTATGTACATACAAGCTATGTCAACTATTTCCAAATTCAAATAAATCTGGAGCTGATTATAAACGAATCTAGCGAAGCGCAGCACAAGCAGTTCTATTCACTGATGCTATGCTAGTTTGAAAAATTTGCCTGGTTATAGAAAACTCAGTAGAAAAGCATGCTTTTGGTTGAACTTAATTCTACTGGAGATGAAAATAGACTGCAGTTTCAGTTGAAATTGTCTCTGTAGTAACTGTTTCGATTTCTCTGAAATATTTTGGAAATATTTATGTTTGATCGAAGTAAGGATGTGTCAAGTTAAAATTATGCTATTGGTGGTTGGCATTTCAGTGAATTTTCAAGTACTTCTATCTCGTGCGTAAAGAATGAAAAAATTAGATCAAAAATAAAAAACACAAAATAAAAACGAATAATGCTCAAAGGCAACATTTTGGAAATTCTCAAGTGCAAATAACGTAAAAGAAGACAACACTTTTTGCAAAACTTCCGATTATGAAAACTTCTGACTTGATGTTTATTAAATATAAATTGGAATAATTGTGATGTATATGTTGGCTCTGGAGGGAAGGAAACTTATTCCAAAACATAGTTCCACTTTAGAAAAATAATGTTTGTTGAATTTAAAATACTCTCCTGTGCAAGAACACAGTACTCTTTATTCGAATCCAACTTGTTTTTCAACATTACTTGCAGACAAGGTCATCCAAATCGGAAAGTTGTTGCTGATTATGGGTCTGAGGTGCTTTATCCTTTTGAAAACTTGAAATAACTATTGGATAGAGTTGGTGATCTGCATAGTGAGCTCGCTTTATTTTGTTGTTTTTTGTTCATTTTGGTGAATACAATTTTTGTGTGCTAGACCAGTCAAAAGAAACAACTATAGTCCTGAAACTATTTATTGCAGACTTAAATTTAATCTACTTTTAACCGCTTCAATAATTGACTGTCCGTATGTTTTTGCCGCGTTATAAAAAGCAACGGTTTCAAATAAATATAAAAGTTGACTCGGTAGTTTTAATAATATTAATAAATTAACAATGCATAAAGCTTCACATATTTACAGCGCATCTTGTATGAAGCGTCATTGAGAAAACCAAATCACATATGTTACGTCTGGAAGCGAATCTATTTAAAAATGAAACACCAAATTCTTTTGTTTCCGAAACGTACGCAATGTATGTTCTTGACGCTTCCGATGTGCATACCAATTGATTGAGTCGGAAGATCATGATGGTATTAAATTAAAGTGGTAACTGCTTTATAGGTCGCGTTTTCTTGAAACTCCTACAGCTTGCATCTGATTGATATTCACTTCTTTTGCTCCATGCTCCACCAGCGCAAAAACCTTCACAGCCAAGCTGAATATCTACTTATGTGCAACTTGTGTACAGTACATAGCGAACAAATGCGTCCACAAATGCTCTGAAAATCTTCATCACCCTTTAGCTCATCCACATGGAAAACTTAGATAATAAGTTGGCACAAATGCTGATGAGCTTTGGCAAGTGTTTATTGACAGCAAATAAATTACGTTCTTCGTTTCGAAGCCACACCAGTTTGATAGACACACAGCCGGTTGGTAATAACAAATATTTGGGGACCAAATATCTCGCATATGATTATGGTACACGATATACATTGCGGCTTACGACGCATATGAAAGAGCCTATCATTGCGGTCGGCCAATTTACAAGCGATTACCTGAAAATTTATCGATGCTCATATGCAAGAGGCACGAGTATTCAATGAGTTTATGTACAATTTCTTTCAGGGTCGTATCGATGAGTATGGCATGTTCGATATTTCATGTCATTCGGGATATAAAAGTGCCGAGCTAGTGTGAATATGCAACTAGTCAAAATAATCTGCTTGAAGCACAAGGAGTAGTACCAGAGCCCCATGAAAATGAAACAGTTTGCCGTTGTTTGTTTGTTTGTTATTCTGTCGGTCACAGTTGCAGTGCCCATCGATGATAGCAAGAATGCACAAATCCTCCGATATGACAGTGATAACATTGGAACAGACGGCTATAGTTTTGCGTAAGCATCAAATTAATACTTCTCCTATTGGAATTTTATTTCACAGTAATTTCATGCGAGGTTTACTCCATTTTAGTTTCGAGACAAGTGACGGGACTTCACGTCAGGAACAAGCTCAGCTGAAGAACGTTGGAGGTGAGAATCCTGCTCTTGCAGTGCGCGGCACAGTTTCATGGGTCGGAGCTGACGGACAGCAATATACTCTGAACTATGTTGCTGATGAAAATGGATTCCAGCCGGAAGGTGCTCATTTGCCAAGAGCATAAATAGTAGGATTTTATTTCTTTTTCATACTGTTGACAATAAAGATAGGTTTTTTTTATACACCCAATTGTTTATTTGAGTCAGGCTGAAGCTTATTGAAAAACGAAAGACTTAAGACAGTAACATGTTGCAATGCAAATAAAAAGTTGCAATGGGCCGGCCACGTCGGAAGGATGGAGGCCAATAGACTACCGAAAAGATATTAGGTGCCAGCATTCAAATACAGTGTGTGAAAACAGCTGAAGGCAGAAAACATGACAAAAAATCTAAATCTTAACTTTAACTTAAAAATCTAAATTTTTACTTGTACTTGTAAAACTTACGTATAGCTGTATTTGTGTATTGATTTTGCTGATTTTCGAAGAAAATTGGTATACGTATTAGAAAAACTGGCCCAAAATTCATACTTCTGGATATACATAAATATATGCATAGTATATATCTTTATATATGTATATATATATGTATAGATATATATATTTATATCATATCATATATAAATATATATATATATATATATATATATATATATATATATATATATATATATATATATATATATATATGATATATACATGTATATACACACATATACATATATATATATATATATATATATATATATATATATATATATATATATATATATATATATATCTATATGTATATATATATATATATATATATATATATATATATATATATATCTATATGTGTATATATATATATATATATATATATATATATATATATATATATATATATATATATATATATATATATATATATATATATATATATATATATATATATATATATATATATATATATATATATATATATATATGTAAAGAGCTGGTTAATATCAAGTTAAAATTAAGACGTCTCAAATGCTTTCGCGGCGTTAGACATTTTAGTGAATTTTCAGGTTCCCCTATGGAAAGAAGAGTTTGAGGAAAAAGCATGTATGTAGAGTCAAAATTGATAATATTTAAGCTTGGCTGTAGCCATGTTTTGGAAATTTATAACATATGTGGGCTTAATATTAGACAAATTTATTTGAAATATTTTTTGACAGAAACACCAAGTCATTATTAAATTCACAGGACATATATGACTAGAAATAGAAAACTATAATTTTCGATGAGTGTACGGCAAATCTTGAAGCTGCAGCATGCTTGTGACAAATACCGTTCAAAGCATCGAATCCCGATTTTCAGGAAAAAAGAAAACCATTTATAAATCTAATGGTTTCCCCGACCCTGACATTTTATAATTTTCATAATTTCGCGTCGCACAAGAATGCTAATTTTTCGCCTAATTGCTTAATTTTCTGAGCACTCAAAACTTTGTTTTTTGATCCTAAAATCAACTAGAAACTCACACGATGTGTTAGTTTTGAATAGGAGCAATTCTGACAGAAGTGATTCGAAAATAGGAGCATTTCTGTTTTGGTGGTAAAAAGTAAAGCAAAGTAATCACACGACAACGCTCGTACGGGTCTAGTGGTTGAAGCTGGTAGAGAGCTTGACCAGCAATTTACAATCAATGTGAATACGAGTGTGAACTGATTAGTTACACTTCCCACTTTACTCCTGATTAAACAGCTATCTATTCAGAGCTAGGTGAGCTCAAAGCAGGCTCGTCTGAGCCTGGATTTGAAGCAGGGACGCCACACATAAGAAGCCAATGTTCTACCCACTAGGTGTCTTAAGCTTGAAAAATCACAGAAAAAAATACATGGTTTATGCCCTATAGCTTCTGATGCAATCATCAAATTTTAACAAAATTCACACAGTAATAGTGTACCATATTGTAGGCCCAGTTTGGTATGATTTCAGCAGAAAACTCTAAATAGCATTGCCAGGCTATAGTAATTTTCATTATTTTTGCAGTAAGAGATGCAACCATCAACTATGAAGCATCAACTCGAGTGCTTTCATATGATTAGCATCCTATGCCGAAAATATGCAACAAGTGCTTACTTTCCTGAATTTTAAAACTGTTGTGAGTGGTGACCCTGGAATATTTTCTACCTGATGTAGTCATTGTATCTAAGTCGTGCATAAGGTTCGAAGTGGCCATAATATGGAACACATTTGCAATCAGCTAACAATATATCAAGAAAAATGTTTTGCAAAAGTATGGTACACTTAAGAGCCAAGAAAGGATATCATAGATGGAATAATTCACAAGACGGCGTTGTAAAAATAGAGAAAAAGTCATATATTTTAATGTTCTGCAATTAGATTTGACGTTGCGCTAGGTTTTTCGCTCCTTCAGCCTCATTCGAACCAATTTCACGTATTCATTAGCTTGTGCTGTGGTTCTTGCTATTAATTTGATTTATTTAATCTAGATCTGGCCTCCAGCCATTCTTTAGTTTATTAGTTTAATAAGTTTAATAGAAACTTCTTTCCTACTCGTTGCCTGTCTATCTGATAGCAAAAATTCTATAAAATAGGAGTGGAAATCAATGGCATTGACGTAAGACAACGTGAGAATAATTTTTCGAAATGAAATGCTTGGGAAGTTAAAGTTTAGCCTCACGCCCAATGAGGGCACAAAATAACCCACTACTGGAAATTTATCATACTTCTTACAAATATTTAAATGTCCTAATGCTATAGCGTTTATGAAGTATTTGAATCACTTAATCCCAGTTTCAATTAAGGCTAGTGTTTAATTGAAATCGCTTGATTGATTTAGTAACAACCAAACAAACAACATCATCTATAAACTACAATATCAAAAAGCTCCGATAATGATAGGCTTCTCAAACGGTACGAAATAAAACAATTTACGATTCCTTATAAAAATACTTTAATTGCAAATCCCTCATGACTAGTGACGATAGATTTCAGAGCTTATGCACGTGGCAAATGAGCACCTTCTGGTTGGAAACCGTTCTCATCAGCAACGTAGTTCAAGGTGTATTGTTGTCCATCGGCGGCGACCCAGGAGATGGTGCCACGGACAGCGATAGCTTCATTTTCGGTTCCAATGTTCTTAAGGGTTCCTTGTTCTTGACGGGCAGTTCCGTCGCTGGTCTCGAAACTGTAATCAAAAACAATGTCTGAATTAGATAAATAATGCCAACTTGCATCTGCCAAGTAATGAGCTACTTACGCAAAGTTGTATCCATCGACACCAATGTTGTCACTTTCGTAGCGAAGAATTTGAGCGTTTTTGGGATCGTCAAGTGGAGCAGCGAGGGCGACAGCCAAAAGAGCAGCGAAGGCAATAGCGAATTTCATCTTGACTTAGTTTGTTTTTTTGCTGATATCTTGTGGAGAAGAAGAAGCTTAACTGACTTCTTTTGCGTACTGTCGAGCGCTTTTATACTGTGACAACAATTTCACGATCAAATGTCCACACACATACGACGCGCCGCAGACTAATAAGCGGTCAAAAGATTCTCTGACCTTTGCTGGATCAAATGAGTGGATTAGCATTTTAGACTTGTACCCTCGAATATTTTCTTCCGTGAAAATTTGTTAATTGATTTAATATTTATCATTAACAAACGCCTGAATCAGTTTTTTTTTTGTCAAGTTAATTGTATGCGTGGTCCCTTCCCAGTTGCTAATAGATTCACAGGAGAATTTTTTCGGAGCGATTATGAATTGCTGTGGTTTTTAATTGACATGTCACTGCTTGCGGATTTGCAATGAGTACAAATATTGCTCTGAAATGAGTTAACTGATTTATTGAGATGAGTGCTAATGTCACGATTTTTTTTTGTTTTTGCAAATTGGGATAAATGGTACGTATAATATCAAAGTCACCGATTGTTGTTTTTAGAAAAAAGAAAGAAAATTACTGATCTAAACATACTTCTTCTCATTAGATTTATAGTATCTAAATGCCCTATGATCTATAAATCAAATTTGCAAAAAATGAGTCATAGATTCAATAGAATCTGTTTTCGTTTCCATCACTTGAAAGTAAATCTGAAAAAAAATCTGGAATAGAACGGTGGGCGAAGAAACTCATACTGGAGAAGTTCTTTCCAAAGCCATCTCCATCAAGAAATTCGGAGCCAACAATACAAATCTACAGTCTACAGAACTACTTTAATAGTTCAAAAATCTTGAATAATATGAATGTAATGTAAAGCGTCCAGGTGTTTAAGGTGCGAATAGTAGCACCACGGGTATTAGTAAATATCTCATCTTTGCCATTTCAGAGGGCCGAATATTTGCCATATTCCGACAATAAGTTTGTCAATTTTCACTAGATACATCCTCATATGTGCATGTTCATTGCGTCTGACCAGCATATTCGATGTCAAATAGATAGGCTAGAAAGAATTCATGTTTTCACGAAACAGAATATCCATAGTTTCGCTTACCGCTTCGTAAATATCATGGAGATTAAGCCATCTGACATAGAAACGATTCCAGTTTCGTGGCTCAAAAACATGAAAACTCGAAAGCTCATCATTACGTAACATAGCGCGACTTCGATCATAAAACCAGATGTTTTATTAACACAAGATACAACCACTTATTCGAGCACGATGAGTTGAAAGTGAAACTTGTTCTCGTCACTAAAATACCACCTTTCTTCAAGATCTTCTTCATTTCAGCTAACGACCTTGAAATTTTATTTCCTGCCAAACTTGTTTCGTAGCATCACAGTCGATTCTCGGGAGTATCTGCCAGTGTGTATCTGACCGTATGTGATGTGAGCGCCTGGGTACTGACGGAACGGGAACGGGGTAGAGCGATTAACTTGGATTCTCTGCAGCAGCAGTTAACAGCCCAGTCAGCTTTACAGCAATCAGAGTGCCGTTCGAAAATCTGTCGTAGTTTCGATTGCAAAAAATGATCACAGTTATGTTAATTGCACGCGACTTGTATCTTCAAAAGTAATCTTCAAGCTGGTTTTTGTAGTTTTAGAAAATATATTTGGGTTTTTGCGCGTGCTAGATGGTCGCAAAAATGTGCAATGAAATACACACATCGTAGGAATTGGTATGCCAGAGACATTTGAAAAGACAACATGCACCATTTGGCGGCGTTTGTGAATTCAGTGAATAGTTTCAATGATTCAAGTTTCAAGTTCAACTTCTATTACATTTTCACAACAGCCATAATGAAAAATGACTAGGCTAAGCAAACAAACAAGTGCAGGAAGACAGAAATTTCGTTCAATATTATTGTTTATTGCAAAAAAATCTTTAAATCTCCTACAAGCAAAACAATCGCAGTAAGGCCGTAGTCAATCTCCAATGTCCTCAAATCACCTCGAAATCAGTCACTTCTGTGCAAAGCTGCTTATTTCGGAAGATGAGCTCCTTGTGGTTGGAAACCGTTCTCATCGGCGACGTATGAAACTTGATAAGTTACTCCATCAGTTCCAACATAGGAATAACTTCCATGGACACTGATGGCTTCGTTTTCAGATCCAATATTTTTCAATAGTCCTTCTTCGTCATGGACCTTTCCGTCACTGGTTTCGAATCTGGTGACACAAAAAGTAGTGATACTATTTTACCGTTCGCCTGAATACTCACCCCCATTTGTAGCTGTCAGTTCCAATGTTATTGGAGTCCAGTCTCAAAACCTTAGCAACCTTGAAATCGTCTACAGGAGCAGCGGTAGCAACAACCAGGAGAGCGAAAATTGCAATAATGAATTTCATGTTTGGTAGTTTTGTTAAGTTCGCTAGTATCTTCCTTGAGAACTAAGTTTCGTATGATATCTCTTGGGTTGCGTTTTCGTATTTATAGAGAATCATTTTCATAGCAAGAAGAAATCGATTTGACTGCACAATGTGCCAAAGAAACATAGAAACTGGAATTGTGCAAAAATTGATATTTTTTCGAAAATTCACATATGCTAATTAATCCAAATAAACTACCCCGGTCTTCGAAAGCCTTTGAACTTTAAAATTTGTCTAACAATATGCATCATACGACTTATGATAGAAACACGCTTTTCAGCTGCATATTAAGCAATTCGAAACAACAAAGCCAAATAACGATTCTTGAATAGCGAAACTACAGAAAATATCACACCATACCTGAGCTACCGGTCGGAGAGTTAATTTCCGTAGCGCTAACAATTATGCCTAATAAAGTTGTTTCTGAATCTTTTGTCATGTAAAAATTAACAGTCTTGTACCTCGAAATGTCCTTAGTGTCTATGCTCAGTTGGATGAAAAACGATGGTGATTTACTTTTGAGGTTACAGGTTAATCAAAGTCAGGCTCTCTATCCACAAATCGTGAATCATCGAAGGTGTTCGGAGTAGTGTTGAGTAGGACTTGTAAGAGCCAGTACCTTTGTCCCGTGCAAGACCGAAAATTGTCATGACGCGTCAAATTCTTAAAATGTACCGCTTCAAAATTTTTGTCATGCTACTCTTCACTTTGCGATTTGTAAGATGAGAGACAAAGAGCCGATAGTGACGACCAACATGACATGACAGAGAGAGGCATTACAATGTACGATGCGGGTGCAAGCCTTGATCCATGGATCCAAGCTAGTAACAATGTCCCGTACGAAAGTACGATGTGTGTACGTTCAATCCGTTTGTACTACGGAGTAGAGACGAGTTGAGAGTGTTGAGACTCTTTCTAACTCAAATCTTCATGCAGTCGTGAGGGCAGAACGGGAAACGTACTCTCGCCTCTTTTCAAGTGGGACATTGTACTGGCTCAGTACAAAAAAGAAGCTACTCTTACAAACTCGTTTTGAAACCTTGTCCTACCCAACACTAGTTCGTAGACGTTGTTCTCAAAAAACCACATCAACCATGCCAAAAGTGGGACTAGCTCACTGAAAACACCATTGAATACACCGATCCTTTTTCTTTTAACAACAGAATTATAGGTGATTTAGTGAAAGGCTATCGCTCTTGTGAGATTGATTAAAACTTGCAACATGCAAGAAAATTAATTTCATATATCATTGACGTTGTTTTAAGAAAGCGAACAATTCAAAGTAGGTTCGACGGCTTGGAGGATTTTTTTCCGTAACTACAGGATTACCTGAGCTTTTATCAAATATCATGCAAGCCTGTTTCCTATGAACATTAATGTGCCTTGGAATTTTGAAATTAGTTTTGAAGAGAATACATTGGCTCGCAATTAAAATGCTATTTCTAATTTTACTATATTGTGCTAAGCAGTAATCAACCAGTGATGTTTCCATCAAAAAATAAGATTTACTGATTTGATCTTCGTGAGTAAAGAATTTAACTACGTTTTAAATTTTTGTAATAAATACATTAATTGAGAGTTTGCAAGACGCTGCCACCGCCATGCTTGTCGTCAGGTAGTCATTTTGAAGTTTGACATTATGTCAAGCCGCAGACGTGGTACGCAAACATTTGATGGAAGGACATGAGCCAGATGCCCCAAAATTCAGCAATAACGTAAGTTATTTAAGTGGTAAATAATCTGACGAAGAACAACCTTTCTGCAAACGAACGGCAATCATCACAAATCCAAAGATTCAGTGAAAGAAACGGACAGTCATTTTCTGCGTGGTCTGTTTCCAACTATGAATTTTACGGAACCAACCGTAATATCGCAACACAAGTAATTTCTGTATGAGTTGTCAATTCGAGGTCTTCGACAATTCTCAAAATAAATTTAATGGTTCAATTTATTTCTTGCTAGCAGGGTACTCTAGAAATGGCCGTGAAGGCCCCTCGTCCGCATTTGCGGAGCATGCTTTAGTCAAACCCTGACGGAAGGGGAAGGGGGCTTTCATCCTTAGTGGACCAGAAGCAGCTATCAGGAATGGGTTGCAAGCCAGATCCACAGCCGAGACGTGTCAAAGCACTTTGCTAGCATCTGTATAAGAGGGAAGCCGAAAAATAACAGGAAAAACCGAAGGTGGGGAAATATGCCTCTATTTCGCAGGCCCAAGGCTCTTGCTGTTATTGAGGCCATGTCTCTAAATGTTGCGGCGTCACTCCGCCCACTGACTTCGGCCGAAAAACAAACAATTCTAAAAGAAAAGAAAACTAAGTGGCCGAAGTCCCTACTTTGAAAAAAAAATGTGATTTTCAAAAAAAAAAAACTATTCAATCCTAGGTCAGCCAGGCCATTGCTAACCCTGAAAAAAAAGTGCTTACGGGCTTTCGCCCAATAAGAAGGCCGCAGGTTGTAACGACTCTTCACATTTGGTACAATTGTACCATGGACTAACCTGCTGCCAACTTAACCTGGAAACGAGTGAATCATAGACGGAAGTGGCTGATCGAAGTAACGTCAGTGGAGTGGGACGAGATTGAGTTTGCGGTGTGGCGGAGATGTGAGGGAGATCCGAAATCAGAAATTATATCCTGCATGGCCGTGATTTCATCTAATTTCCCCTTTTAACAGGGAAGATGATGGTTTCCCATTGGACTTCGGTTCAGTTGAGGCGCCTGCAAGCAATCTCCTTCTTCCAAATCGCTACATACTGATCATTATTTAAGCACTTCATCGATTAACACATGCTAACTCTGCTTTTGTAGTCTCATTCTCCTTCTTTTCGTCTATATAAGCGAATGGAATAATGAATTTAGTAGAATACACTGAAAAATGATAGCCTCTTACCACTCAATAAATCAATTTGTGGTCATTTCTTCAAAACCAACAATGTAACAATTAGTCAGCAATTATTTCTAGCCTAGCCAGAGATTGTGCTTGTAAATGTGGAGATTTCGTTCTCCAGTATTTTCAGTATATTCCACAATGGTATTGACTGTCACCCCCATCTAGGAGAGTCTAAACGCTCATTGTTGTTTGAATCAGAATTCAAATTCAACTTCCTGCTTACTACTGTCGCTTACAGAAAATGAAAGAGAAAAAAAAACATTTACGCTTCAACATGAACGAAAATCTCACGAACCGAATTGGAATGGTGAAAACCGAGAGAAGTTAAAACTCTTTACTACTGTCCAAAAAGGAAGAAAAATAAACAAGTGATATGAATTATAACTAAACAAAAACAAAATAGCGAAAGAACAAGATAAAGAAGTGATGGCACCAAACAAACAACAATATTCATTTCAAATCAATAAATATACAGCAGACAAATTATTATTACGAGTTTTTCATACGAAAATTGATTATAAAATGTGATGTGAAATGAATAAATGAAAAGGAAACTGAAACAAAATACTTGAAACAACTTACATCTAGTACTGTCTTTTCGTAACATTACGATAAAAAATAACGGAAAACATTATTCAATAAACGGGGCTTTATATATTTTTACAGAATTAAAATGAAAATGAAAAAAAACAGTAGCTTATTCATGCGCTTAGCTTTCTCAAAAGTTTATTTTAGTGGTCAAACAAGTCGTAAATTGCCTATGGTGCTCTGTCAGAAAAGTAAATATAAATTTAGAAATTCAATTAAGCAGATTTTGCTATTATATGTTATTCAAGCTTAGTTTTCTGGCCAGGAAAATCAGTTCTATTTTAATCTTTTTTAAAAGTTAGACTAAATACTGTATAGTGTATTAATCTGCATCAGCTTTCAAATTATGTGACCACCTAATGGCCTGATCACCATCATGTTTGGAAACTACTCAAACCAACTAGTCTGGACGAGATTTCGACTTTATCTAAGGTTTTCTACCACCATTTCTGCGAACAGCTTCGACACTAAGCAAGATTTTAGTCATTTTCAAGTAAGCTCAGCTTTGTGCTCATATAGTGCCATCTGGTTCGTGTTTCTTGCAACTTATAACATTCCACGCAAAATCAAGGCCGAAGAGATGAGATAACTGTTTTCGAATGATTATTATCATATGGACAAGTTGTGAGTGAAATTTCTGAAGGTCGTTATATCAAGCAGCATCTTACCTGTTATCGCAGGCAGATAGATATCTGTAGACTCAGATACACTCCTATTCGATTATGGTTAACAAACAGTTTTGCGCCCGGTTGAATCGTTTTTAGCATCTGCAGAAAGCCCGCTTTGTTGTGAAGCGGTTGGCTTCGTGATGACACTTAGGGCTTCTTCAGTTCGAACGGACATCGCTGCGAAGTATTTAGTTGTGCGGGCAATGAACGTTTGATGGTAATTTTATAACCTTTTCATGCAACAAAATATGATGAATGATAGGCTTTTGATCTGTTTTGCATATAATGTTGATGAGTAAAATGGAAACGAAGAATAACGTTGCTATAATCGGATAAAGATTATTTCAAAATCACAATACCATTCGAAATTTCGAGTTTTAAATCTAAGATGTCTTAGCATTGATTGACATGGATTTTCACGAAATAAGCGTTGAAACTTAGAACAATTTCTAAATGGACTTGACTAGACAAGCCCAGTTATAGAAATAAAGAACGATTCACAGCAGTTGGGAATTCGTGATTAAACATAATCGTACAGCTGATCATATTTCAAAGATATTTGCTTCTAATCAAATATTTAAAGAACTAACAGCCAAAAAGACCCACGCTTAACTTGATGTCGATCGTAGGTACCTGCGGTAAAATAGGTACCATGATTTGTGTGCATTTTAGTAAACAGTTGTTACGTCAATTTTGCCTTCATTTCTCTGAAAAAGCTCTTTTATTTTTTGCGAAAACTATATCTTGTTCCTTTCTTCTGTTCTTTTTTGTTTCGCATTTCAGTTAGTTTTATTCTTCTTATTTTGTTGTTTGCATTTTATATGAATTACCATATTACATGATTAGTTGTATTATTATTTAATATCTATTACATTATCTTTAGCCGAATTATTTTAGTTAACCCCTATTTCAAATTTCAAATTTTTTTTTTTATACATTATGCCACTCCTCATCTCTAATCTAATTTGTTTCGCTTTGAAAGTGTAGTACTGCATCAAATAAGAGTTTCAACGAAAAAGCCAGGATACGACAATAAATTTGTTGGGATGCATCATTGGAATTTATTAACCGTTTCACCCATTAAGCAAAAGAAACCTTACGTGTAAGCTTATGAATTTGCCTTTAAGCTGATCGGCGCTAAAGACAAAAAAGTGACACTTACTACAAGGACAAGAATCTTACTAAAATCTTAAAATCTTACTTGATCCGATGATTATAACGGATTCCATAGGGAAGGTAGATTCCCAGGTAACCACTCGTAAAAGTTTCAAAAATATATGAAAGTAAAGCATTTGTAACTTATTTTTATTGTAAGGTGATTTTGATGTGAAAATATGATAGTAGCGTCTCCTAGTACATAAATGACGGAAATGCTCAACACTTTACTAGTACTGCAACCAAAATTTTACCACAGCTGTTTCACATGAAGATCAACACACCCTGTAAGTTCTATTTGTATTCGATGATGATAATCGGAAATTATCGGGGTGGACAATTTTTAGGGCTGCCATCTGTAATATTACCATGAATTGAAAACTTTAAACATTTGTTACTTATTTTCGTTGTGGATGTTTTTTTTTTTATTTAATTTGTGTATCTATTGATGAAAAAATAATGAAAATGCCTGGTGCCGGCAATCTTATGTTAGCGCCAGAATCAAAATTATTCCAGATTTGCTATCTATTGAGAGCATCCCACTCTTTGGATTGATTTAATTCAAGGGTTGGTGCCCCCTAAAAATTCAAAATTTTCGAAATTGAAATATTGAATATTTATGTTTACTCGAATGTCACTATCATTTGAAAAGTTAATAGTAGCACATCGTGGTAAATGTCATGTATATATGTATACATAAATATATATATATATATATATATATATATATATATATATATATATGTATATATATATATATATATATATATATATATATATATATATATATATATATATATATATATATATATATATATATATAAACATAAACTTTTTATTAGTAGTCATTTTCTACGAAAAGTAGTGAAAATTAAGGAAAGTAACAGCATTGCAATTATTGATTAGTTTTTACCGAAGCTTTGTAGGCTGCATTTATGTCAACAACATGAATGAAGCTCTCCTAGTTTACTGGTGAACTACTTGTATTTCGCAAACACATCTATCTATTTGCATATGAAACTCATTAACACGAAAATACAAAAAATCTCATTTTACAAGCTGCAGTATTCAAATCGCTTATTTATTCAAAACATGTCTGAAAAATATTCGCGTTGATTGTGGCCAAGGTTAGTGAAAACACATCATAAAAATGCATCTCGAATCATATGTAGCTGATATATTATGTATGCTTATTTTAATTGATTTGATTATACATGTGTAGATGAATTATAGCCTAAAAACAATCCTTCGTATTCGCAATAATATCACTAAAAGTATCATTCGACGCAAAACAATTCGAATGAATATTTCGAATGACCGAAACGCACCAGCATCGGGTTGAATTGAATCGATTTCTATACTACTTGCTCATTCTCGATGGAGAAAAAGCTATCACATTCATGAACTTGAACGGAAAGTGGATCTCGGGAGAGAAAAACTGATTTTCAATTTCTGTCGATCGATCCGATATCGGTTGATCTGTGTTGCGATGAGGCGAAGTCGTGTTTGTGGAGTCAGGAACCTATGTAGAGCCAGGAAGAACACGATATCCATTCTCATCTGCTTTGTAGCGGACACGGTGTTCCTTGCCCAAGTCGTCTGTGTACACGAAGGATCCTTCCACAGAGAGCGCTGCTTCCACGTTCTGTGAGGCCGGCTTCAACTCACCCTTTTCCACTCTTGCTATGCCATCGCTAGTTTCGAATCTGGCAAGTAAAGCAACTTAGGTTACCAAGTAAATTGTCTAATCTACAGGAGTAAATACTGGAAATTGTAACTGGTGTCATCGCCGTCCAGTTCGTATAAAACAATTTCAGGCTTGTCGGTCTGCGGTCGCGATTGGCATGCGAGCACTAAACTCAGAAGAAACAGCACTAAAAACTTCATTTTGCAGCGATGTGATTAAGGCAACGACAAAATACCACCAACTTCATTCAAAACTCAAACTTTACTTAGCCAACCGATTGGCGAGAACTGACTTCTGGCGTTCCAGTAACAGGCTTTTATTTGTTATTTCACTTACAAACCAGTGAATTCCATTAAAATCTATTTTTCGAAATGACTAGGCAAATAATCCGGCTGTTTGGTCATTATGCTTGTTAGTGTGCCCGAGAAGTTCCTGTAATGGGCAAATTGTTTGGATGCGCCGAGAACCACGCGAAAATATAATACAATCGCATTGTAATGCTGGGGTAATTAATGGCTGCACAAATTATATTCACTGCTTTGCAAGAAAAAGGAAAATGTTAACCCTGTGCGATGTGGATTGGATGACCTCACGCAATTTCGCCTGGGGACTCACATGTGATGTATTATTTCCAATACGATCTTCAATTTTTCAGGTGGTGATGCAATATGGCAAACAAATTAAATCTAAACAGGTTTTGTTCGAAAACAAGCTTTTCCATAATATTGGTTCTAACGAGCATAAGGGATTACAGGGTTAAGTCATATGAAAATGAATATTTCGGTTTCTTGCGTCGAACATAATACATTGATTCAGAAGTTGGCCTCGGCTATAACATAGAAATATCAAAATTGAAAACGAACCTGTTACACGAGTCCGGATCAGCGACAATAAATAAACTATTTTACTGATTATGTGATGGGATCTTGACGTTTGAGGCAAAAATTATGTGTGCAAAAAACGGAACCCAAAAAGATTTACGCGCTGTAGGGACTAAAGAATTAGCGCTATTCATTTCGGCAAAGTAGAGTACAACATTTACCTCTTATCTTAGAGAGATCATTATATATTCATGTTTTGTTCTTGTGGATGCCTTGTATAGAGGACAGCAAGAGCACTGGTTAATTTTTTGCGCAAATGGAATTTATTATTTGCTTGCAAAATAACTGCACTTGTGCCAGCGGACTATAAAACGCAACTAAGACTCGACAGCATATACAAAATGTTGCAATATTTCAGCGCACGGAACCATTCTTCGAAGAGATCGTCAGTGCGCCGATGAAAGATGTTTGGGCATCTTTGTACATTAAACTGTCGAGTTTGCTCCAATGCCATAAACGCTCGACATAATCGCAAAGACTGGCATCTAATCTGCAATTATTTTTGTCGTAAAATTAGAATTTGACATTTCCAATGCTCAAGGCGGAGACGTTTATTGTGACGACAAACGAGTATTGATATGTATATGACTACTGATATTATTTTGGAGGAAATCGAGTTTTTCGACGATGGAACCAATCGAACCGCCCGCCACGCCCGTGACAATTTTTCGATATCTTTTTACTTATTTTTGAAAAAAATTTTTTGTTTCCGTCCGCAGATATGTAAAATATGATAATTTTCGGACCAAATTTCTTTGATGCTTCGCGTTGAGATCTGTTGATATTTCATTGGGATACAGAAATGATCGATCCAGTTTTTCAATTTGGATCAATATTGAAAATGTGAATTCAGTATGCAAATTTCGTTTGTCGAATGGGTATAAAATGCAGACGCAGCGACGAAATAATCAGTTTACTACCAATTCCGTTGAGAGCATTAGTCAGCTTCACAATCAAATCAAAATGAAATTCGCCGTAGTCCTTGCTGCCCTCATTGCCGTCGCTCTGGCTAGCCCAATCGATGACCCACGTGTCGCCCAAATCGTCCGCCTCGAAAGCGACAACATTGGAACCGATGGATACAAATTCGCGTGAGTGAAATAATTTTTCGTTGGAATCCAGTGTGCAAAGTGAATATTGATAAAGATCGGTCGCCAGCAGCATTTTGTTTAATTCGTTTTTAGAAAACGGATACAAATTTGTAAATCACGAGTCTTCGGAACGAGTCTTCAGTTTCATGTAAACCAAAAGCGCATACTACACTGGTGTGGCTATTGTGGCTGCCGGCGACAACTTTTCCGTATCGTCGCTTTGCTACTTCGATTGCACTGAAATCATAACTGAATACGCCTGCAACTATGCAATAGTCACCAAAAAGCTAATTCACTTGAATTATTGTTCTTTTTAGCTATGAAACCAGCAACGGAATTGCTCGCTCTGAAGCCGCTCAAGTAAAGAACCTTGGATCAGAAAACGAAGCTATCACCGTTCAAGGACAATACACCTACGTTGGAGCTGATGGTCAACAACACAGCCTTAAATTCATCGCTGATGAGAATGGTTTCCAACCAGAAAGTGCTGATATCCCACGTGCCTAAATTTTTAATTTTGTGATTTTGATGTGTAGCGAACAATTTCGGAATAAATAGAATCAATTTGAGATATCATTTGTCTTAGTTCAATCGCGTCTCTAGAGATTCGAGTCAATTTAGCTGGTTGTCAAGCGACAGGGTTTCCTAACGGATCTCAAAGGATATCTTGCATTCCTATTCCTGAAAACAAATACAGATGGATCACCTTACTCGATCATCTGCAACTTTGCGTAGCTGAAAGTTCAAGAAGGAGTGTATTCGAACTAGAGATGATGCGTATATACTAAAACAGGTACTTTTTCGGAACAGCCTATACCTAGTTATCATCACCACCATCGGCGCTACAACCGGGATCCGGTTCTGGAACCGTCCAAAAAAATTTCCATCGCTCCAGATCGCGAGCCGATGGTTTCCAATTGGGCAATCCTAAACTCCGAGCGTCTGGTCAACGCCATCCCTCCAGCGCAGACAAGATCTCCCATGCTGTCGTCTGCCGTAAAATCTGCCGCAAAGGATGTTCCGAGCAGGATCTTCTTTGCTCATTCGAGCTAGGTGTTTTGCCCACGGGAGTCTACTTAGCTTTATATTGGTAGTTATACTTATATGGTTCTAGGTTGATAGCATATAATTCATGGTAGTAGCTTTTCCGAAATCACCCTTCTTCACATATTAGGCCAACTATTCTCCGCAGGACTTCCCCTCGAACGCGGCTAAGAGGTCAAAGTGCCTTTTGCTAAGCACCCAAGTCTCGTCGGACCCATACGTGAGTACTGAAAGGACCATGGTCTTGTACAGTAGGAGCTTTGATGTTCGGCTGAGATTTCGGGATTTGAAGAGCATTGACAGACTGTAGACTCCATGTTGTTATTGGCTGTTACCGTTGACCCAAGGTAGTTGAATTATGGCACTACTACAAATTCATGCTCAACTACTCTGAAGGTTTGACCAACTATAGGTCTTCCTCCAGCAGATACTACCACTATGTACTTTGGCTTTCCGTTATTTATCTGCAGCCCCAGTTTTAGTGCTGCTCGTTCGATCTGGAGGAAGGATTTTCGTACAGCTTCTTCCGATATTTCAATTATATAATCTGCATAAGCCAGTATCGGGCAGGACTTGCTGACGATAGTGCCTTTCGTTTACATGTCTGAGTCTCGGATTGCTTTCTCCAACGCCAGATTGAAGAGGAGGCTGGCCAGATCATCCCCTTTAAAGATGTTGACTGGTCTGGAGCCCATTAAAGATGTTGAGTGGTCTGGATAGCAATTCGGCTATTTTAACTTGGTTTGTTACAATGGTCATGGTCAACCTACACAATTATGTCAGTTTGTTTGGGATGCCGAATTCTCCCATGGCTTTATACCCAGACTATGCTACCATAGGCGACCTTAAAGTCTATAAATAGGTGGTACAGTGGAATATTCAATTCCAAGCATTTTTTAATCGCTTGCCTGAGAATGAAGATCTGATCAATTGTTGATTTGCCTGGGATGAAACCACGTTGATATTGTCCGATGATTGCTTTAGCGTATAGGGCTATCCGTTCTAGCAGGTTAGCACCATAGCACTGTTCATTTAGTTGCTGCACATAGTTACATCTCCTTTCTTATGTATTATACCTTTGCACTAGTCTTCTGGCATCTCTGCATCCTCTCGTACGTGCAATATAATTACATGAATTGCTTGGTGCAATGTGGGCGTACCATATTTAATCATATCAGCTGGTATGCCGTCCGCTCCAGGGGCTTTGTTAAATTTCAGTCAATATTATACCTCTTCTATGCTTGGTGGTGGAATGATAAGGTCTTCTTCTTGCGTTGGTGGAGCCTCCAATTGTTCGTTGAGCTAACTGGTTAACTGGTTAACTGGTTAACTTCAATTTCAATTTCTATTACCGTTAAAAAAACTTGTCCATTGTACAAATTGATCTGCCCTACGCACTGGCGTAACAAGTGCGCTTACCATCGCTGCAGAATGCCTTCTGGATCGGTAATCAGATTACCCTCTATGTCTTTACAGTACATGTAGCTTGGTGTGCACTGCATCATGTTTCGGATTATTTGGTAGAACTTCCGTGTCTAGTACGGATCTCGTTCTCTAGCTCTTTCTATTTCACAGATTAGGTATTTTCCCCAGGCTGCTTTCGTCTGCCTGTGGTCTCTTCTCTGTTCTTGCGTAATGTCTGAAAACTGGCTCACATCATACTTTGGCGTTAAAATCTCCAAAGATGATTTTCACATCATGCCTTGGGCAAGCATTGAAGATCCGCTCGACCTGTTCATAATGTGATTCCTTATCGTCGTCAGCAGATTCTCCATTAACGCATGAACTTTAATGAGGTTGATGTCTGTAAATTTGCCTCACACGCGAAAGATGCATAGCCTTTCATTGGCAGCCTTAAAGTCGATAACGGTGGACTTCATTTTATGGCTGACGAGGAAGTCTACCCCGAGCATTTGGTGTTTTAGATGACAGCTGTAATATATGTTATTTATTTTCTTTTGTAAAAAAAAACCATTTCCTGTCCCTCTGGTCTCTTGTATTGCTGTTATATCAGCATTATATTGAGGCAGAGCATAGGCTAGCTACTGCGCACCTCAAGATCTGTAGAGAGATCTAACGTTCCATGAGAAAATTTTCAAATCGTTAGCCGTTTTCGTTCGCGTTTTCGTCGTTGTTGTATCAATCTGGTTCCAAGGCTTGTTGATGGTTTCAGAATAATCGCTTCGGAAAGCATTTTACGGGAAAGATAATCGGTCTCTCACCTACCTTACTTGGAAGCAACTAACCTGAAAATATTCGCCGGAATTTCTAAAAGAAAGGTTGTCCGCAGCCACCACGAAGAGATTAAGTTCAGGCTTTTATCAGCCGAAATAACTACGGCACGTGCGTATATATTAGATGTTATTCCCCCTATCCGGCTGATGGCTCGGCTGCGCCTAACCTAGTAAGAAATTCAAAAATACTAGGTAAGAGAATTGTTTGAACTATAAATGTGATCAAAAATTTGGCCAATAAGTTTCCTCCAGTTGATTCATTTCAATCAGACAGCGTCGTACTAGCATGCTAATATTAGTACGTACTCGTATTTCGTACTAGCAGTAGTACTTTCATACTGGAGCATATTTCACACCTGGTCATATAATATTTTAATTGTCTCAGCTTCTTTGTTAACTGCTTTTTACACTACATGTAGGCGTAGTAATCTTAAATATTACTAACCTAGCACTTAGACAATAATTTTTGTACTTTCTTCGTCTGCTTTGGAAATTTTGGAAAAAATTGGAAAATTTTGCAATTTTTGATTTTCGGCTTTGTTGCTATTATCGGCGGTTGTAGATTTATCGAGAAAAGAGTGGAATCTGAGATTGAGCGACAAATAAAAACTCTAGCGCATAAGGGCTACTAGAAATCCTGATTTTTTAAGAAAAGTAGAGAAAATGTGTAGAAGGGAGAAAGCCTGTTCTACCAAACTTGCGCCTTATTATGATCAAACTAGAGGCTATGCTCGACTTTGATATAACGACTGCATCGGAAGCAATCAGGTAGAATAATTTCCACGACAACAATTCGCAAGATTTTCAAAATTCAGTAAAGCAATCACTTGTTACATATTCCAGTATAGGCTGTTTATTATATGAAAACTTAACCGCAGCATCTGCTTGTATCAAAATGATGAAAATCCCCAGCACTGGCACTGTAACCAAAATTGTACCACGACAACTGCTTCTCGTCAAGATCAACGTACAACGCAAATTTCATTTTTATCCATTAATTGCATCGGAAGTTACAGGGATGGAAAGTTTTTTGGGGTTTGTCATCTATAAAATTTCCAAACCATGGAAAATTTAAACAATTTTCAGTGTAACTTTTTCATCGTATGAAAACTTAATGAGAGTATCTGTTGGTATGAAAACAACAAAAATACCTGGTGCTGCAAACTCTTCGCAAGCAACTCAGTCAAAAGTATAGTAGCCCAGCATTTCGTTTCGGTCCGATGACTGTGTTGGAAGTTATAGGAGTAAAAAGAATGTTAGTGCTAACACCCGCAAAGCTTTCAAAATTTCTTAAATCGAAACATTTTTGCAGCTGGCTTGTTTTTGTGGCCAAATTTGGCTTGCAGCAAGAGTACAAAAACGACTTGCTGCGAATCTATTTTAATATATTTTAATAGATTCAGGTAGGCGAACGGACCTACTTTAATATGTGATAAATGCGTCAGCCTCGTGAATGAAACTGCCATCGAACACGGTCGTCTCGCTGGCCAAGTCCTTATGGATTCATCCTGATACCTGACAGGGTTGGAATTGTTCAAGGACGGATCCCCATAAAATAAAATTGGAGCCCGTCGAGCTCGCTTTAAAAGTCGCCAATACAGCTAAATTCTATTTTAATAATATTTGGAAAGATAGCTTGTTTTCTGGAATGAAATGACACAAGAAATGTAACATTTGAAAAAAAGAAACACTTTTCTATTCTGAAATCAATGACCAGGATGCGTTTCTTTCCTTCTTTACTCGCACGATTTATTTTCAGGAACACTTTCACCGTCGACTTCGAAACACCCTGTGTATAAAGATTTTACCGCATCTACATAATTTATTCAAACTGATGGCATATGAATAGTTGCTACTCAGAATCTTCTTACATGCGACATATGTCCGTAGTTTGTAGTTTTTAGAAGCCGTAAAGGAGTCAGTATATTCGTGATGAGCACTTCGAAAGAGATATTTGCAATTGAATACGACTTCCAGTATGCCATTGATTGCAATCGGTTTTTTGTCGCAGAGTAGATACCCTTTTTATCAGCACAATCATACATAGCAATGGACCCGGATCACGGCAGGTGACTATTAAATGAACAAAGTTTGAATGGCATTTAATATGTGGTGGTCGGGCAGTATAGGAAACATAGAGTTAATGTTTATGTGTAATCAAACCCGGCAAGCTATGTGGCATCGTCCATTTGCATTCGGGGTTGTGGCAATAGAAACTTGATCAGTAACTTGCAACGCAGCAATTTAGCACAAGATGCTTCACATGCAATTTCGTCAGTAAACCGGATATGTGATGTAAAACCATTATTTCTCATCCGCGCGAATTTGAAAAATGAAGACAAGGCTATTATCCGAACAAGTAGGCGTAGGACCCGTGAAATGAATATGCAAAATATTCGCTGTCTTTACTAACTGACGAATGGCCAATTATACATGACTACTAACGGCTAAGTTTTTCAGTCATTTCAAAGAGTGTGTACTTATATGTACATCATGTTATCATTCGCACAGCCTGAAGCTGTTTACTAATGACACCTCAGCGAAAGCCCGATGTGTTTACGCATGAACAAAAACTGTCGGGAAGTGTTCAGCAGCAAGACATTATTTTCAACACTTTAGCGCGTAGAAGTGTGTCGATGGCATAAACCAAAAATCATAAGGGGTTTGCAATGAATAGCATCAAACCTGTTCAAAGCACCCATTCATTTCTTTCATCAAACCTTTGATGATGGTCCCCTGTGCTTTTCGCTGTGAAACAAGACTTTTCGCTTTCGTTTATGCTTATTACTAATGTTCGAAGAACATTAGTATTAAAATCGATTTGCCCAAAAATTCATTTTTCCATACATATACATATATATATATCATCAAAAAAATTCAGTGACTATTTCTCGGGAACGCGAAATCCGATTGAGCTGAAACTTTCAGGATACATTGGTGTATATGCAGAATAGGTCTAGATCTCACCAAATGTCAAAAACCTTTAACCCTTTGGCGCCGGTGGCCATTCTACTGATATTTTCAATATACATATTATTCTGTCCGCAACTCTATAGCTATGGCAGATGCTGAAAGTGAAAACCTTCAAATCATCGACTCTCCTGAAAAATTGTCGCTTTTCGGAAAAAAGCCACTTATATATATATATAAATCTTATGCTTTATCTACATAGCCAAAGTAAAACAATTGAAATTTTACAACGAGTAAGAACGGTAGCCCTTCCCCAATTTACCTATATTTTTAGCAACCAAAACTTCTGTTCACAAGAACTCACGACCCAATACTCAGATACAGTTGGAATTTAAAGAATGTATTGACCTTAAGTAGGACCAGGTCTGATTGAAGCGATTTTGAATTTTAGATAATTCTGTGCCAGTGGTGTCATCTTGAAAAATCACTTAGAAAAATAACTGCTTTTGGCCCAATAAATTCTGATTCAGACACCCGATTTTGACGAAATTCACACAGAGGCTGGATACTATTTTGAGCCACATTTGAAAATCGGTTGGAGCTGCCAGCTATGGTAATTTTAGTGTCTTCATGTCCATGACTTCCAGTGCAGTCATGGAATTATACCGAAATTCATATGGCAATTGTAGCAGAAATCTTGTTGGAAAAAATGACAAGGTTGCCAGCTGTGGTTGCTTTTACGGCAATATATATTTAAATCTTCGTTATCATTAAAAGAACATTTTAACTATTTCAAAATTATTGACGGGTGTTATCAAAAAATAATACTATGTCGTAAAGAAATGATAAAAACGGTGGATATAATTATGTTTCGCTTGTATAATTTACATTATGACTTTATTTTTTATAAAAACTTTACAAACTGAATCCATTGGCGCTGTTTTACTGAATAAGTTTTATCGTTTTACTAAAAATGATATTTTTTAACCAATTTTTATGAAAATCAAATGAATACTTTAAATACAATGACTACAATTTGTAGTCTACTTCATTTCTTACCCGATCTACTCCAATTTTTAGACAATTTCTACTTTGAATTTTGATCACAAAGTGTGAACCCTGCTCATGATTCCTGGTCATTGATGTTGCTACAAATCATATCAAGCAAAGAAAACAATCAGCCGAGTAGCCTTGAAACATGTCGAATTTATTTTATGGGTGCCGAGCTATTTATGCATAAGTATTGTTTGCAGCTGTTATCGGTATCGGATGACAGAAACCGGAAAATATCGACCCGAACAATATATCAAGAAAGGCAGTTTTGATTCAAGTCGAAGTGGATAGTATTTTAAGGAGCATCAAAGAAATTATTAAAGTATTGCGCAGTAAGAGGTGGATCTTGTGATAAAATTAAGATTGTGATTGATTTTGGGTAGGCAACGTTCGCATTTACATAAACTACATCGGTACAACGTTCTACAAGGTAAATTCTTTGACTTCTTAATGCTGCAACGATTCAGGGTAATTTATGCCAATTGTACATAGCCCAAATTAATTATTGTTCCTGATTTTGTAGACAGTTTTGCATGGTGCAAGTCAATGCACTACGAAGAATCAATTTCGACTAGTTAACGAAGTCTGCGAAGTCTTTTTGAGCATTCAAAATATACATTTGCGACGATACACGACCAAATGCTCAGATCACACTGAAGTTCACAGGTTGTATTGGCTTGCAGTAAGAACAAGTCTGGCAGAAGTATGTGGGACATGGTGGCAACTGTATGGCTGTTGTAGTATTTTGAAAAACACAGCCAAATAAAAGCTTTCTGCTCTAAAGCCTCCGATGTCGACATTGTATCAGCTTCCAATTCAAGGAGTATGTTAATATAAATACAGCTCTGTAGTGTCCTTCTCGGTAAAACGAAGACATCAAGATATCATTTAGCTATTATTTTCAGCCATCTTGGCCCACTTCTTTTTAACAAATTCATCTCCGATCTATCTGACGTCCGGTCATACCTTACCTACTTTAAGCAGACGATTTCAAACTGTGTGTTGTCTTGGATAAGAAAGTTCGTTTCTCCTTGCACTGCGACAAAATTCTTTCCCGTGGGAATAAACAGCTCGGCTTTATTAAACGACGAGTCAATAAATTTAAAAAAATGCATATATACAATGTACGCGTATGCCCTGTTGCATTATCTGGAACCCAGCCTTTGGAATCCACCATAACAGACTCGAGACCATACAAAACCAATTTTTACTTTTCGCCATGAAAATTTACTCCCTTATGATCTTAAACTGGGTCATTTAAACTTAATTCTACTTGCATTCAGAAGAATGGTGATATCGGCTTCTGACGACATTAGAGGCGTTATTAGAGTAAGCTATCTGAATAGTAAAATGATCCAATCCACACCACGTCCAATCATTTGCTAAAGGAATATCCACATTCAACCATTTATGCAGCTAATGACCCGGTAATTAGATGCTTTAGGATTTTCATTGGCACCAGCAACCTCCAAATCCTCCCTTATCAAAACCATTCGTACCCCGTAATTTTTAAACTTTTTCTAAATATTGTTTTAACTGTTATTCATTTATTCGATTGCTATTTATTTATTATCTATTTCTAACTCATTTGTTTGCTTACTTATTTATTTATGCATTATTTATTTGTGCCTTCCTATTTTTTGGTATTGTATACATTTGTACTTTTTTTTAATTTCTTTGTTTAAATTTGTTTCGTATTTATACATATGTACTAAATTTATGCCTTGCTTGGTAAATAAATTAAATAAAAAATTTAAAAAAAAATGTTTTAACTTCGTCAATTTATGATTAATGACCTAATATTAACGCTTATGGCGATTTGTCATCATTATGCACTGTTATTGATAAATACACGGCAGCAGTTTTATGATGATGACAAGAAGAAATAAAATCCATTAATTATCATGTGCAAGCTAATGATTCTATTCCATTTTACCGAAATCACTAAAATTAATTGATAACCATCGCAAATCATAAAGAGCATATCAAACCAAACAATATTTTGAAATCTTAAAGGTTCTTCCATGCAAAGTGTAAAAAGATAACTCTTGAATTTCGTAGATATAGCTACAGGTGCATTGGCTTCAAAATAATGTTTTTATAATATGTTCGGCTATTTGGGACTCTGAGCAAAAATCTTTATAAACTCTTGGTGGAAAATAGTCATTGTCAAGAAACAACTTTTCTCATAAATCTTGAAACCATCGTTTTTCACCAAGATGTTTTCTTCCAAATCGAGATGTAGCCTGTTTATGTTTTATGCTATTTATTTTAAAGAGTGAGTACATACATTGATTTTACAACTAACAATCCGCGCTTTGAAAAACATTTTTCCAACACCAATGGCAACCTAACGTTACAATTTGACTATTAGTTGCATATTGAAACAATGTCCCTACTCTTGTCGACTGTTTGTTTGACCTACTCACAAAAATTGTTGTGTACTCTATTAATTTCCCACTAATGATAGGAAATGTGTAAAAATGTGTGTCTCTGAGTTTTTAACTACAAGTACTCGTACTCAACACGGGCATTCACTGGACGCGTTGACTAGCGTCATGGTCCGTTGCAGCCTGTAGACGCTCCCCACATTATCGAAATCCGAGGACTATGTGTAATACACATCAGTATACTAATATCTACTGCGATTCTGCGGCTTGCAAAACATCTATCATGTCAGCTAAATGCAAATGGTCAAACCAATATATTCACATCATTGATTCATGTGGAAGACACCATTGACACCCTGGCTGCGGTCTAATGCATTTTTCTCTATATATACATGTGCCTAATGTCGCTAGAAGTTTTAACACAGGTCGGTCGGAAGATCTAGCAGTGATCGGACGTGTTTTTTCAATTGTGACAAATAAAAAACCCGTTAGTGAGACAAGTGGAAAGGCCCGTTAAGGGACATCCGGTGGAAGTGATTGTTGGAAGTGTGTGAATACTAAGGAAACAATTTGTGAACAGAAATTTTAAAACAGTTATAGAAGAACAGTTAGATGCTGGATAGTGAAGTTAGAAAACAGTTAGTGAGTTTAGTGAATTAGTGAGTTTAGTGAAAAACAGTGAAAAACAGTGAAAAAACCAATTAGTGAGACAGTGAAAAACAGTTGTAGATACTGGGGCTACGTGTTAAGACGTACGGAGATAACATTCCAAAAGGTGAGTGACTATTCTTCTTTACAAAATATCCAAACTGGACTTTTGCTGTATTCACAAATCCGAGCTGTCGGTGTTTGTGGTATATTATTATTATATATAAACGCATAAGTGACTTATAATACCAGCGCGAGGTTCTGACTACGCTGCTAAGATGGCAGATGAGGAAGCGATCCCAGAGTCAGACTCTGAGGAAACTTCAGACGTGAGTGGAGAGGAAGAAGAAGAAACCGAAATTATAAACGAAACAAACAAAGACCAACAAATAGCGGAACTCGTGCGACAGGTTCAAGCTATGAATGAGACGATGACGAAAATTATGAAGACATTGACAGACACACAGGCAGAGCTCGCCGAACAGCGAAAACAAAACACAGAACTTATGGCCAAAAATAACGAACTGATGAGCTTAATTATAAAAAAGCAGCACAGGCCAGACACAAAACTAAAACGAAAACTTACGACATCACCGACTCCATCACTGACTGCAGACAAAAAGAAGACGAAAAACCGTTCTGTTTCTTCTGTGTCATCAGGCTCGGAAGAGGTTGACACAACAGAAGAAGACCAAATGGACATAGATGCCTCGGATCCTCTTCCGCTGGTCAGCGCAATGCAGGCTCAAGAAGAATATCCAGCACTGCCAGTTCCAAAGCCACAAGCTCCTATGAGACCTTTGGTGACACAAAAGGCACAGAAAAGTACGAAAACTCCAGAACAGACCACAACAAAGGCTAAGCCTGACAGAGACGGACAAAAAACTGACAATACGGAACAAAAGAGGACTACGGTCCCTGTCATAATCAGGGAACCACATAAGTGGACCCATATAACCAGGTCCCTTAAGGACCTTAAAATTAACTACGAATCGGCCAAGCGTGTTTATCTTGGCATTCAGGTGATTCCCGCTACACCTCTTGACCATCGTAGACTTACGAAATATCTCACGGATGAGAAAGTACAATTTCACACGTACTTTCTCCCAGAAGAGAAAAATTTGAATATTGTTATTCGAGGTCTCTATGGTCTTACAACCGAAGAGATAAAGGAGGATCTGCAGGTTCAGGGATTTCACCCGCTGGAAGTCTTCTTCCTAAAATTGAGGAACGGGACCTCTAAGCTGGTTAAAGTTCTTCTCCCGAGGAGTGAGACTGACATTTACAACATTCGCGCAGTATGCCAGCTAATCTGCAAGGTTGAGGCTCAGCGACCACGTGGTGGGCAGTCGCAATGCCACAATTGCCAGCAGTTTGGTCATGCCGCCAGTAATTGTCATGCCCAGGCAAAATGCGTGAAGTGTGAGGGTGACCATCACTACTCAAACTGCACTAAACTGCGCGAAGAAAGCGCAAAATGTGTGAACTGTGGCGGTGATCATCCGGCTAGCTACGGGGGGTGTCCGAGAAACCCTAAGAATGTAAAGAAGACGTTTGCACAGATGACGAGAGCAAACATCCAGCCCCCAACCCAGATCCCTATGACATCCCAGCCCATAACCCAACCTAAAAATAACACACAACCCAGAGCGGCGCAAACCCTGCCCAACATCCCACAACCGGCTATCATGGCTCAGATGTTCTGTAGCATGCAGGAACAATTCCAGAGCATGATGAAGGATATGATGGAGAAGATGGTGCAGGGGATGCTCGCGACATTCCCTAACCCAAAATCTAATAAACATCATTAATGTCCCTTCCCAACCATATGACCGTTCTCACTTGGAATGCAAATTCCATCATCAGCAAGACTGGAGAGCTGATGCAATTCCTATATGATTATAGGGTTGACATCATGCTCGTCCAGGAAACATTTTTAAAACCAGCTGATCGCCTCCACATCTCTAACTACAATCTATACCGTAGTGATAGATTGTCAGGTGGAGGTGGAGGCACTGCAATCCTGGTGAGAAGGGGCATAAACCACCACCACATTCAAACTCCTACCCTACAACAGATGGAAGCGACCGTCATTAAGGTGCACACTGATTCTTTTGAATTCATAGTGGTTTCTGCGTACATTCCCCCTAGGAACACCAATTTTAGCACGGATCTTAGTAGGCTATTTGAAGACGAAGGCCCTGTTCTTCTAGCAGGAGACCTAAATGCACATCACCGCCAATGGGGAGACGTGAGAAGCAATCAAGCCGGAATCGAGCTACAAAGATTCATCACGGAAAAATGTATAAGCCTGCATCTCCCAGATGAACCCACACATTTTGGCCCAGTTCATAGTCATGTCCTAGATATTGGTCTCTCACATAATTTCTACCAGAATCTACGACTGACTGTCCTCGATGAACTGTCATCTGACCACAAGCCGGTACTCTTTGTCATAGAAGACATATATATAGATGAGCCTCTTCGAACAAAGAAGAAAACTAACTGGCAAGCCTTCCGTGACGCAATGGCGAATGAACAATATGAAGAAACACTAGAAACCGCCAGCGACATAAACAGAGCAATAGAGACTCTGACAGCCAAAATCAAGCAGGCAAAAGAGGACAACACGATTCAAACTCCGACAAAGGGGAATAACCCTTACGAACTCCCAAGAGATATAAAAGATCTCATAAGGAGGAGGAATAGAATGCGGAGGAGAGCTAGGAATACGGGTGATCCTAACATTAAAACGGAAGTAAACCGGCTGACAAATGATATCAGTGGTCGGATCGCGCAGTTTCGCAATGAGAGATGGGGTGAATTCTTGCACAGCATGGAGCCTGGAGATAATAGTTATTGGCGCATGACAAAGTACTTCAGACTCAGAAACAAAATTATTATACCACCAATTCATGGTCCAAACGGGCTGAAATACGATAATTCAGGCAAAGCCGAAGCCTTTGCAGATGTGCTGGAATTACAATTTCAACAAAACCGCTCTTGGGAGGACGATGACAGCGAAGACGATGAGATCACTGAATCTGTAGAACAACTCCTGAACTCAACACCAACAGGAGATTCTCGAATAAGACCAACCAATATCGAAGAGGTCAAATATTTAATAAAACATCTAAGTAAGCGGAAATCACCTGGAGCAGACACGATTTGTAACATGTGGCTAAACCACCTGCCGGACAATATACTAATGACTCTTACAGATATCATCAACGCAATATTCGACACGAAGAGCTTCCCAGAGGTCTGGAAATCAGCGATTGTAACAGTATTACCTAAACCAGGTAAAGACCTCCATTTCCCCCAAAATTGGAGACCAATTAGTCTCCTTTCCTCCGTGGGCAAAATCGCTGAGCGTCTTCTTCTCGATCGGCTTACTGAAGTAGTTGTAGAAAAATCAATAATTCCGGAGGAACAGTTCGGCTTTAAGCCACTACACTCCACCGAACTCCAGCTCGCAAGAGTGGTACAACACATTCGTACAGGTTTCAACCAACGAAAATCAACGGGTTTGGTCATGTTTGACGTGGCCAAGGCGTTTGACAAAGTCTGGCATGTAGGACTGATATTCAAACTACATGCGTTCCAAATACCACTTCCACTCGTGCAAGTTATTGCATCCTTTCTTCAGGGCAGATCTTTCTGTGTTAGAATTAACAATCACCTCTCCAGAATGCGGCCAATAGAAGCTGGGGTCCCGCAAGGCTCACCACTCTCCCCAATGTTGTATAGTTTATACACAGCAGACATCCCGAATATGCCCAATACAAAAGTAGCCCTGTACGCAGATGACACTTGTATACTATACACCTCCAAGCATGCAGATGCTATATCTTCAAACCTGCAATCTTATATTGATGTATTAATGGAATATTTTCTGAAATGGAAAATCCAAATAAATGCCGAGAAGACGCAAGCCATCTTCATAACAAGACGCCACGCACAGCAACCACCACAACTAACTGTGAACGACGAGGAAGTTGACTGGCAAAGGACAGCCAAATACTTAGGACTGACATTTGATAGCAGGCTATCCTGGACAGAGCACATAAGGAACAAAAGACAAAAAATAAACGGAGTACTACAAAAACTCAAACCAATGTTAAGACCAAACAAACTGAACATGACAAACAAGACATTACTTTACAAACAAATTATACGACCAATGCTCACTTACGGAAGCACTGCCTTTTACCAGACATACAAAACAAACAAAAAACAGCTACAAATATGTCAGAATCTCGCACTGAGAAAAATATTCTGGATTCCATGGTACATTAGAAATACGGACATACACAAACAATTACGGATAGAGACAATAGAAGTATACATACGTGACAAAACACTTAAATTATTTGACAAACTAGACGAACACCCTAATAGTACTATGGAACACCTAAAAGTAGTAACGCGTCCAAATGAAATATACCAGAGTCTTCGACAGCTAACGGTATAGTGCGGAACATCTGCACCAAGTGATACAGTAGGAGAAAGGTGAGGGTTGAGTAGGGTGGAAGAAACCACCCACCCAGAGGAGTGGAGTCAAAGTGCTGAAAGTACTAGCTCCAGGGGAAATATAGTTCCATGTATGTGCTAGAAGTTTTATTCTTGAATTATCACTATCGACACTACGGACCCGAGAGACAAATTGACAGTTTGACATTTTAAAGAACCGAATTGTGAAAATACATACAGGCGTATGCGAACAAAAGAGTTATTTCAATCAGTTGGTGCTTCGGCGAGGTTAATTAAATTATTTAGCATAGTGCGGACGGGTAAAATATGAAAGTGTAAAATTATTCGTAATTGTTATTTTTGTGTGTGCAAAAATCAAAATTCGAGATCATTGCAAATAAAGTAATTTGAGCAATTATCACCACACACACCTGGATTACTTTCGACAATGGATTATTGCTGTATTTTGGTCAGTGAATATTTTCAAGAGCAACTTATTAAAGATAACGATTAAAATGTGTCAGCATGGCTGAAATATTAAAAAACCATGCTAATAATCAGGATACTGTTAGCGGGAATGGATTATCCTGTACGATCGGGCAGAATAATCATTGACGATTTTAGACGAATTTAATCAATAGTTTGTTAAAAATGATTGACAGTGTTTTAGGATATCGAGAATATCCATATTTTTCAGGAACTAGATATTATATCATAAAATTGAAATTGTAATTATGCTTTTATATCGGCAGTTTATTTCGTAGCCAATCTTTAAAGTGAAAATAAGATACCGGTACCTATTTTCGGCATACACCGCTACAAGTCATAATTTGGAATGCAGCATATTTTTAATGGATACCAAAATTACGTTCTACCCAAAATCATTTGATGAGGTGTCGTCACCGACGCGAAGCAGCAAATAACATTCCCTTAGAATAAGTTAATTAAAAGAATCAAAGATTTTCCGGATTAAAACCGCACAACGGCCAATCACTATCCATACGATTTAAAACGATTTTCAATAGAACGTTATCAGAATCGACACATGACGG
Organism: Nemotelus pantherinus; assembly: GCA_963978885.1. NCBI lineage: Eukaryota > Metazoa > Arthropoda > Insecta > Diptera > Stratiomyidae > Nemotelus > Nemotelus pantherinus. The sequence goes on from OZ022263.1 coordinate 689,543, forward strand.
TTTGCAAAAAAAAAAAATACAGTCATATTGGTGCTGCATGCAGATTTACAAAAAGTCAAAGTGAATCTTTGTATGCATATCTCAGCCCGCGAAAATGACGAAGAGTTTGTGCAAACAAAGTTTTTTGGGTTTATTGAAACCAAGGTAGCGGTCGCTCGAGGCTGAAGCAATGCAAAATGATTAATTCGATTTTTATTAGATGTGTACGTACAGGTGCCCACTCGCACTCCTGCTCGAGGACATAGTTTGATATCAAATGCAAAATAAATATTGCATATTCGCGAAATTCGATTCAAGTGGAAACGGACGCCGGCATCGGAGCTATATTTATTTTATTTATCAAATAGCGATACGCAAAAGTGAATTGGAATAACACGATCTATTGCAAGTTGCAACTATAGGATACTTTTTTGCATTGAGCAATTGCAAAAATGAAGAGTTGTTCATCAAATTAGTTTGACCTTTTTCGCGTTCACACATGATTGAAGCAAATTTAATAATCTCAGTAACGTTCGAAGCACACCAATGCATATTAATGACCTAGTCTGAATCAATCTACCGAATCCGGGTGCAAAAATTTATTTGAATAACACACAGCGGACAGTGTTCGAAATGTATTAGCAGCTCTTAAAGTAAATTCTAATGTTTGCAAAGACTGTCAATTTAATTCGCACGAACAAACCTCGAAAAGCCATCCGCGGACAAAGGCATAAGAGCTTAAAGATTCTAAATTATTTTCGGAATGGATTGAATGCTCTAGAAATTGAACTCGATTATAAGGCTGAAATGGAAGTTAAGATCAGGTAATGGCACTTTCAATGAAATGAAAAAAGAATGAAAAATTTTAGACGATGGAAAGTGCCTGAAGATGATTTAGAAATTAGAAAACGACAAAAAAGACAATTAACTTCCAGGAAAAAGTGAATATTGCTTTCAAATTTGAAACATAAACAAATAAAAGAAGAAAGCTTCAATTTGTTCATTATAAAAATTTTATGCATATTTAACTGAGAAATGCGGTTGTGTGAGAGACTCTTATCTGCTCACTTAGATTAATCAGATTTGGACCAAAAATCTATCAAACCAACGTTTCAAAATGTTGGTGTTTAAAAAAGTAAACCAAACCAATGTAATAGGAAACAATTGACAAAACACCTAAACAAACAGTCAAAAGTTTTAATTTTGAAGCAACAAAATTCATATCTTTTCCGTTAGGCCAGAATTGTGTATAGTAAAGCAAATCATTGGAGTATCAGCGAGAAATAGCATCTACAGAAACTATAAAGAATCCAAATGATGAGCACAAGAGACAAGGCTTTATTTTTATGCAATAAACTTGAACTCCAATTTTTTAAGGCTTATAAGTGATTTTATTATAAATTGACATCTTAAGCAGTACCTGTTTTTTAAACACCTCCTTGAATGTTTCAAATTTTCCAGGACTACGTCAGTTTTCAAGAAAGGTCATTCAACAGATCAATCATTTTATAGCCTCTAAGCAGTAGCAAGTCTGCTTAGGAATCTTCTAGAAACGAACTTGTTCTTAATCCATTGAACACCGACGGAAAAAATAATTTGTTATTTTTATGCTTCTGGTCCACCGATGGTCTTAATTAACCCTAGGCTTCTTCATTAATCGGTGGAGTGTCACGAAAAACTCAGCTTGGATCAGCAACGAAAGGTTCATTGGAACTATCTGTAAGTCTGGTTTTTATTTTATAACGCATCCTGGCATTCGTCGTCAAACCAATCGGTTCTTTTGCTTCCTATCCAACCACTTCTTCCACAATTATTTTCATTGCTGTCCTCACCACCTTCCAGGTCTCGTCAACCGGTCTCACTTGTTATTTTGTAGGATGAGAGATAGCCCCGTCTCAAGGGCTTTTCTGATATTTTTTGCTGCTGATGCCCTTTGGAGTTTTTCGATGTCGAACTAACGAAGAGGACTAATTTTTGTCACACACGCCTTTGGCAAACGACACCGATATTTGCATTTGAAGAAGTGGCTAGAGTCGCAGTTCGCTCCTTGAAATGTGTGGACGTCACTTATGCTGAAAGACTACCTCAGTTGAAAAGTATTGCCATCTGGTGACGTCCATATTGTTTTAGGGATACGTTGATATTTTTGCCTATGCCTCGACTACCCACAAAGTCTGTTACCATTATTTTGAATGTGGAAACTGTACCCTCCAGCCGATCCTCGATGTATTTTTTCATTTCTGACCTTAGCATTAAAATCATTGAGTATTATTTTGATTTCATTTGAGGGCAAGGAGTCGCGGCGTGAACGTTTATCAGTTATCGCTCGTTCACTACTCTGAAGTCCATTATGTATGTTTTGAGCTTCCTGTCCACAACGAATGGCACTCGATGGCACGGCTTCCGGCAGACTTCCCACTTTTGTGCGATCTGATAACATGTACGTCTCTGCCAATCCTTTTCGTTTTCTAGATTGCTAGCATGTTTAGTTTAGACTTGTTTACCTATTGTTATAATGCTGTAACAGCACCAGACTTATTGAGTTATTGAGATATTCCAGGATCCAAATGCGTAGTCCACATTTGGTTTGCAGAGTCGTTTCTATTGGTTCAATCTTATCGGAGATTTGTTACCACCAAGCCTGGAGGACGGAACTCTTTGCCATTCGGTTTCTTTCTCTTCCCTCGGGGTTTGATATATGGAAGATATCGTTATTTGGTCTCCAACCAAGATTAGCAGTGCCACCGCAGAAAGGCAAGTAGGGAGGGAGCGAAGAGGAATCATTTCAGAAGAACGTACCGACCTTTTACTTGGACGCCACCCATAACACTTTCTGGATCAGATTTTCTGTTTACCTATAATCTCTATACATGCAGTTCAAATCTTACATTATTTTATATTTTTGGATTTCAATTAATTCAATTTCAGATCATTATAACGACGGTCAGTCAACTGGTATACGGAGCATCGAAATATTATGATGGCGTCAATCGTCCGTACGAATTCGGGTTCAATATCGAAGGAAACCAACATCGCCACGAATCTAAAGGTATCGAAATATTTGGTTTCATTATGTTGATAGAGTTGATACTCAAGTAAACTTTTCTCAGACGCAAACGGAGTCATAATGGGTGAGTTTGGTTTTATAACGGCTGATGGCGTTTATCATGTGACAGCATATGCAACAGACGAAAACGGAAACTTCAAAATTTTGTTCATGAAAAACATTAAAATTGGATTGCGTAAGTTCACGCAGCATAATTTTCTGTAAAACTTACATAAAATTTTGCATAAAATTGCAGCCGGCAATCAAACGAAGAATGCTCTGGGCTTACCAACGAAACCACAAAGACCAGCTACGATGCAACCTGATTTTGCAGTCAGGACACCGTCCTCCAAAGGTACCGGGCTTGTGAAAGTTGGGCCGGTGGATACTCGAGCATGTTCAGGCTGTGCGATTCCAAAGGAAAAACTCGACGCGAAAATTCCGCCGATCGGGCGGATTGCAACGAAAACGCCGGCTTATCTCATGGATATAATTACCGCAAATCGAACACCTATAGCGAATCGTTTCGGCACAAATGACCAGGACAGATCTTCACCAGCACTAAATAACGATTCAGCTAATCGCGGTCAAGACATCAACCGTGAATCTGTGGAACGTGGACGAACCTTAGTAAACTCAGCTCAGCAAAAGCCACAATCGATTATAAATGCTAACGAACAATCGCTTGCTAAAGCTCAGTTTGATCAAACAGGTAGTTCGCGATCAGGTAATGCAAACTTTAGCGGTCGCCAAGATATAATTCCAGGCGGTGACCGAGCTCATGCTGCATTCAATCCTCGAACTAGTGAAAAAAGCTACGCTAGCCATAAAGCTGCAAAAGCAATTGATAAATCATTCGATAATGCAGTTAATCTCCAACGAAATCGTGGGAGCTTCGATGATCACAAGCTTTCGGATCAGAGTGGTGTGGTTAAACCCCAGATAAACGCTGGAAACGCCAATAGTCGGAAAGCTGCAGATCAAGTTGGTCGGCAGCGTACTAACAACCAACCTGGAAAAAGCCCAAATTATCCGATTAATCGTGAGGCATTGGAGGAAATGCGAAAAGCACTTGTCGGACTTCTGTACAAATTCAACTATACGGCAGGTTACCATGGACATCATGAACAGGGTGATCGGGCAGGTGCCAAAGATGGCGGCTATTTCTTTACTGGTCGTGACAGTCTGCAGCGCAATGTGGAGTATGTTGCCAATGATTTCGGTTATCAGCCTTACATAACGCAGGTGCAGGTGGGCGAGAATGAGACCCCAAGCGAAGGCACGGAGAAGGAAGCGGGTCTGAAGGGATATGAGTTCAAATGGTTTAGTGAAAGAGAATAAAAATTTCAGAATGAAATAATTTTTCATTGACAAGACTCACTAATGTGTCACTGCAATTTAATTATCTTTGCATAATATTTTTGTTTTTTTGTAGCGATTGAGGTATCTTATTTTGTTACAGCATTCGAGATGGCTACCCACTCAAAGCCACACAGCTCTTAAGACACGCACGGTCGTTTCTCGTTGGGAAGGTCAAGACGAGGCGTCTATAGATACCCATATGGACAACATCTCAGTCTCGTTTCGCTGGAGTCGAATGCTTTTAATGAAACTACCTAATGCGTATGTCAAGTTTCATCAAAGTTAAATTCATGACGATATCTTTTCGCGAAAGATTTCTGCTGCTGTTTACTCGGGATCATTCTATATTTTCAGAGCTGTTAATGAGTATTAACGAGTCTCATCGATTTACGCACTTTGGTGGTGCATTTAGATATGGTGACGAAATACCTACGTATGCGCTTGATTGATTGAATTTCGATTACCTATTATTCATTAGCATCATTCAGGACTATGCACACGAAGTGTTTGCGAGTACTTGTTTCTTTCTTCTGCACCTGTATATAGTGCAGGAAACGCCAAAGAGCTTCCCAATTGAGTCATATTGTATGGATACGTTTAACGAATATTCCATGAAAATTCTACTCACTACTGCAAACAGCATGATATATTTAGTATCTCTTGCCGGATCTTGGTATTTCTGTTTATTGCAAGTTTGTATCGACGATAATTGAATGAGTTTAAGAATTGTGTTAATTTATTCAGATCGTTCACGCCACGCTTGTATTACCAATTTACACAATTAATTTGATAGACTTAGAACGTGGGGTGATATGATCTAATTTGGAGTCAATAATTGAAAATTTGACGGAACCGAAGCACACATTTTTGAGATTAAAGGATCTAACAGATATGAATCATCAATCAAACTATCCCAGAAAAGGTGCATCAGCAAACTTATTGCATATTTTATAAACATTCTCAGCAAGTAGACTAAAATTTGTTTGGTGCATTCGACGATGTGTCTTTGGTTCAATCTGCTACTGTGTTCTTGTTACCGAAAATATGCGATGTGGAAAGACTTAAGAGATTGCCCTTTTATTGCGATCTTGGTTAACTCACAGGCGCCGTTTTCTTCTTGTTTTTGTCTGTCAGTAATAAGATCTGACACGAATCTGCACTTGGTTCATGAAGTACATATGTAGAGCTAAATTCCATTTCGATTGGCTTATTTCGAGCATTTATTCACCTTGTTTTATTTGAGACAAAACTACTTTTTCTGGCAATACTTTGTTAAAGCGACCTTGTTTACGAGCTTAGCAGCATACATAACATGTAAACAAATTATTTCTATTTCTTTAATAAATTATATTATTTAAGGCATATATTTCTCGTTAAGCATTCTTCAAGAGAAAATCAAATTCCAGATCAACACCTCAGTAGCGATCGTTGAAGAATAACAATTGACATCTGTGCCTGGAAATAAACAGTGAAGTCATACTGATTTTGCTGACTAGGACCCGATCTTGATTAAGAATGAATTGACGTCTTGCGTTGGCGGTATCAACAACAACAGTAGTGAAATGGCGAGTCAGTTTTCCGTAAACCAAACAAAAAGTTTAATAACCTTCTGCGGTTGTGATTCGACGGTTTTTCGTCTAACAAGAAATTTGCATTAGCTTTTAGCAGTTGGTGGAAACACGGTTACAAGTCCGGTGTGTGATCAGATACAAAATTATGCAGGTGGGGAGGTTAGGTTAGAAGATGACGCAGCATTCGTTCGATAGACTCTTTAACTATGTGTCAAATCGGGCCGTAAATGAGTAGCTGAGTCTTATCGAGGTAGTTGTGCGGCGGGTATGTACGGGTTATTTATTTTGATTCAGATTGCGTGCTAAGGCACAATGGTTCTAAGGCATTAAGGTTCAAATGATAGCTCAAATTCTGGATAATTTTTGTTAGAGGCGGCAGAGATGTCGGTCTACTAGAGTTTTTGTTCTAATATAGCTTACCCTTTTCCTTTTCTACACCTAATCGTACGATCTTGCTGTCCCTTGTCTAGTTCATTTGATTTTACAGAAACAGATTTTTCATCTTGCCAATAGTTTTGATTTTATTTTTGTCTGTATCTTCCTTGAAGCCAAAGAAAGAAGCAAAGAAAAGACCTGTAGCAGGTATTCAAAAAGTAGTGGCTTTTGCAGATAAATATTACTACTGACAATAAACACGGCACTCGCGGCAGCAAGCAATAAATTTTGCATGTGTAATTTCGCTGAAAAGTCGTTATAATGCGTTTCTCTGTCCAGCTAACTATTGAGACCAGCGAGTTTCAGCTTTTTGCGGAAATGCACTATATCGCTTTGAACTGTCATTATAGTTCTGTAAGATGCTTTAGCCAGGCAAAATAGGATCTATATGGTAGCTGATAGGCTGATGTTGAATTTCCGTTTAGAGTTTGTGGTAATATGTGGGAGAGATGAATTTTTCAAATAAGTATGACAGTAGATTTGAGCCACTTGGAAGTATCAAAGGCCTGGCGAGAGAAAAAGGTTGGCATACCGTCTTGGACGTAAGTGGCGATGGATTATATGAGCAGAGAAGACAAATATCTATTCTGAGTAATTAAAGCAAAGTGAAGTGATCACACGACAGCCTTTGTCGGGTCAAGTGGTTGAAGCTGGTGGAGAGCTTCATTCAGAAATTGATAATCAATGTATGGGGCATTTCACGTGGAGCGGACAACGAAAAAAAGTCGACGTTCTGGATTTCGTTCAAATTGTGCACAATAGTATTTCTAGAGGATATGAACGTAGATACACATTTTTATTCTATGAGGTTTAGTTGCCGAGCTATAGGTTTAAAATTGATGTAAGATCTTTTCGGAAGTCGATTTTGAGGTTCAACATTTTTTTGAAAACACATTAAACTTATTGATTGGTATAAAAAATTAACTGTTCCTTTTAATTTTAAAATTAGATTTGAAAATAAAAATTTCCTGTACAAAACCTGAAGAAATCATTTCAACTCTACAATTTGAATGATTTTTTTTTGAATTTTTTATTTTTATACCAAAACAAAGCTAAAGCTATACTTATTTTATCATAAAAGTTTTAGAATGGTATGGCCAGTAGATTAGGAGGTAGGTGAAATTCAATACATACAAGTCGCACGGGGCGTGGTACTGAGAGCTTGCTTAGGACAGCTAGTTGGTCTCTAATGTGCCTATGTGTGCCTTTCGGCAAGATTCTCCGATTGGCATCCACTTGACCTAACCTGAGTTCAGAGTTTGGTTCCACACTAATTATACATACCGTAGTAATTCTTTTGGAGTTTTTTGGATTTTACGGCATTCAAATACAGAATGTACCTTGGAGATCCTTTCCAATAATCCAACCACTAAACACTTATGGTGGCAGATTTTCCTCACTCACACACAAGATGCAGATATATTTTTAATTTCAAACGATGCAGCTTGTCTTCTTCCATTGAACAAACACTTATCTCGAAAGTTCCAGACTCATCCTGAAACCAAATTTGAACAGAGTCAACCATGCGTTTCCGTTATTCAGTATATTATCGGTTTGAGATCATGGAGATTAAATTCGAAACCAATGTAGTACTTCCTAGTTTAAATTCAACTATTAATTACAGTGCAATTTAAAGCATTAACAATTCGATTGTGGTTTTCGTATGCAGATAGAAAAACAATACCGAGCTATGCGACCTTGAGGTTCTTATATTTCATGCGTCTGCATATTATTTCAAATAATACATCTGTCGAAGCCTGTTGTTTGTAGAATCTTATTGTGCAGCTTCGCTACAACACCTAAACGATGTTGATTTGTATTTAATGAACTATTTTTCGATGACACATCAATTACGCTTGTACATATGTATGACTTCGACAGCGCAGCCTAAGTTTAGAAGAATAGATCGTCAAATCACTTTGCACTCATTAAGATTCAAGGTGATGAAATTAGTTGAACTCGAAGCTATTTCAAGATTGTCATTTTATGATGCGTAACCGCATCTTACAGATCACGAAAAGACCTATTATCTCTTCGAGAATAAAAAATACTTGCTTCTTAAATATCTCGACGGCCGGCATAGTGTGTTGATTCATAGTTGCAAAAGTAAAAGATAAAGTCGTCCCGTATGTTGGCCTTATATGGCGAACGCCTCGCAGCTTTTCATTCCATGCATTATCATAGATATTCGTATTTTTACAATCTGTGTTCGATATAGACGCCCACTTTGGAAACGCTTGTAGTTTTGAAGAACATATCACTGGAAAAAACGACCAGGCTGAGGTAGAGGCTATTACGAAGAACTGGTCATCAAAGTTCTAACTATTACTAGACATACTATGGATAATGCGAAATATAGCTCCCAATGTTTGCAAATCACCTAGCCTACTCAAAAGCCTACACGGTATATGCAAACCGACTGCGAGAATAAAACAACTAGGAGCAGCATATTTGCAGATATAGCTACATCCATGTATGAATGTTCTTCAAATAGATAGCAATAATAATATGGATTGATTTACTTCGACTCACCAACCAAAAGTAGCTCTACATTTTCTCATGAGATTATTTGGTATCTTTGTGGTTGACGCTACCCGCTTCATTGTCTCGTGATTTCTTTCATACGGATTACGAAAGATATCTTTAGTCCCTGTCTAAATAATGGACCAGAAAGTATAATGGACTCACAACTCATAACGAGTTCAGTGATCACTAGTAGCCAATTTCAGTTCTTGTAGAACATTTCAGTACCATTCGAAATTAAGGGGGTGTGCAAGCTGAAGACACCCTTATAAGGGTAATTTTGTCGTTGTTGGTCCGAAGATTTAGAGTGTGAGAAAAACAACCGTCGTCGGCGGATGCGAACCACTATAATGTTTGACTGGTGGTTGACGGGCGACAGCAAGTTAACGTGGGCAGGTACGGGAATCACTTAATTCACGACAGTCGTCAACTTATCTTAATGCTATCTGCAAGCAATATTTAATAAAACCTGCACGTTTATGGAACATGCCAGAGGCAACTTCAACAAATACAATTTCAGTGCGATCGGCAATCATTACTAACTCAACAAAGTTGGCAGAAAATCAAGACCTTGACAACTGAACAATTACAAGTCTTCCAAATCATTCGGTTGATAGACTCATGCATTTATAATTCCACCCTGCGATGCTTCCGTGTTTTGATTATTCGCCGAATCGGTATGCGACCTGAAGAATTAAGTTTGTCGAGGGGCGATAAGTGCTCAATTCAAGAATATTAATCAGGAAAGTAACGACAGATATGGGTTGAATTCGAGCGGTCTGAAGGTTTCCAACACTACATAACGATTGTTAATTCATGATACCCACTACAAATTAATTGCTTAAGAAAATGAAGTCAGCTTTTGTAATAGTAATCGATTCGAATTAATTTACGCGGATGATTTGAACAAGAGCATTGCTGCAGAATTCATCATACCGTTGAACATTTATATCTGTGATATGATGTCATTACTACATTTTGAAATCAAAATGTGTACAAAGCAGAGCAACAGGTTTATTTTAATGTTATCAGCAACATAAAAAAGCTTATGAAAAGCATAAGAATTCATATCGTCGATCATGGTATGTGACCGTTACGTGAAACTCCAGCAAAGAATAACATCTTTGGCTATGCTATTGGATACTCAAGGATACGTTTTCACAGCAAAGTTTCGGTCTGAGGATTTCATTTAAGGGGATTCGACATTTTCAGATTATAAATTAAAACTTGAATACTCTAATTGAAATTTTGAAACGGGACAAGCTGCAAAATTTGCAGAAAGAGTTGTAGATTTTTTTAAGCACATAAACTGTTAATATTAAAAAAAATTATAAAAAATGAAGTAAACTCTTTTTTGGCATTCATAACAACTTGCCGACTACTTTCGCTGGAGCTCATGGACAGGAATAAGCTCGCATTTTCAAAACTTTATCTCGAGTTGTCACAATGTGCTCTATACTCACGCACCATCATGATCTCGAAGAAAATTGCATTAATGGTTCCCTGGACTACGAAAGCTCATTATTGAAGAAAACAATAAAAATCACAAAAAAAACTAGCGCCTAGAAACCACAAGAAAGACTGTTTTTATTTTCTTAGAACTTATTTTCGAAGTATGTAAATGATGAAAATGATCAGTACTGGCAGCACTTTATAGCAACTGTTCCACATCAAGATCAACACACCCTGTGGATTTAGTTTCGAAAGTTATACGAATAGAAATATTTTTGAAGCTGCCATCCGGAAAATATCAAAACCCGGAAAATTTTAGCATTTGTTATTTATTTTCATTGTAGATGTTTATCATACGAAAATTTCATGCTGGCAAATGAAGGTATAAAAATAAAAATACATGTCGGTTGTTAGCTATTGTAACACAAGAGCCAAAAATACCTGATCAGCTCCACGTCGAGGCCAACCTACCCCGTAAATTTCGTTTTTATTCGATGACTGCTTTGGATTTCGTAGAAAAAAGATTTTCAGGGCTGCCACCTACGAAATCAACAAACCTTTTGAAAATTAACCTTTTGTTGCTAACTTTCAAAAAGAAATGCCATAGTTGGCAAACCTTTTCTTAACTTCTCAACCAAAATTCTACCAAAGTTTGGCCACATTAAAATCCACCTACTGTATTCCTATTTAAAATTTGATGACTGTAATGGAAGTTATAGTAAAAAAAAACTGTTATTCTTCTAAGCGGTTTTTCAAGGTAGCACCATTGCATCAGACTTATCAGGTTTGCCTTAATTTGTAAATAACTTCTACCAGGCCAGGTCCTACTAAAGACTAATACATGCTGCGAATTTCAGTCGGATCTGATCATCAGGTCGTGAGTTCTCGCGAATACAATTTCGGATGCTAGAAATAGGATTAAAAGTTACCGTGAAGAGCTGTCGTTTTTTTTTGTCGGCCAAAAGCAGTTACTTTTCTTAGTGATTTTTCAAGATGGCACCACTGGCACTGAATTATCTAAAATTCAAAATCGCTTCTATCAGACCTGTTTCTACTTAAGATCAATACATTTTGTAAATTCCAACTGTATCTGATTATTGGGTCGTAAGTTCTTGTGAACAGAAGTTTTAGTTGCTAAAAATGTAGGTAAATTGGGGAAGGGTTACCGTTTTTACTCGTTGTAAAATTTCAATTGTTTTACTTTGGCTATGTAGATAAAGCATACGATTTATATATAAGTGGCTTTTTCCGAAAAGCGACAATTTTTCAGGAGAGTCGATGATTTGAAGGTTTTCACTTTCAGCATCTGCCATAGCTATAGAGTTGTGGACAGAATAATATGTACATTGAAAATATCAATAGAATGGCCGCCGGCGCCAAAGGGTTAAAGGTAATTGACATTTGGTGCAATCATATATCCAACATCATTTTCGAAGTCCATAATTATTGTTGATGAAGTAAAAATTAATCTGTTTGGATCTGATGGGTGGCGATATGTTTGGCGAAAGCATAATACAGAGTTTGGGAGGAATCATACTACTCCCATTGTAAAACACAACAGAGGAACATTATGCTTTGAAACTGTATTGGGGCATCTGGTCCTGGAAATATAGAATCTGTGAACGGGACGATGGATCAAACGTGTTACCTGGGTATTCATAAAAGAAATACTACGCAAAGTGTTTCAGGACAACGATCCGAAGCACGATTCGGAGCAATATCGGCTTTGGGCTATTTGTAATTGTCCAAATGTTATTAAAAACCCACCTTAGTCCCCGAACTTAAACCCGATCGTGCATTTGTGGCATCATCTCAAAAACAGAGTAGCATTGCGAAAGGTAAAGAATAACAAAGGGCTCTAAGATGTCATTATTGATGAATGGAACAAAATTTCACCCACTTTTGGAAATAATTCGTCAAAACGATGCCAACACGACTGCGAGATGGGATAAAAATGCGTGGAAGAGCTATAAAGTATTGGTGCTATCTAAGCTGATTTTTTTTTAAATAGATCACTTTAAAAAAATTTAACTAATATCAGATAAAACTGTACTGAGCCTTAACTTTTTTTGGCGCTATTTTGGATCATCAATGAAAAAATTTTACGTTAGTTTTGTGAAATTTATTTCGTGACCAGTTTTTTTTATATTGTTCTTAAAGTAAACATGTAAAACTTTTAATTAAATGCAAAAAAAAACCAACGTTTATTATTAAAGTTGCATTAAAAATAAGTATTTGCCCGTACTAAGAGTCTGTGCCTTAATTTTTTTACCCACTGTAGACTGGTTCGTATGTAACTATAGGTACGCTTGTGCAAAATACATTTCAAAAAACGTACCAACATACATATTTTTACAATACTTCAAAATTGAGGAAATAAAATTTCCCGTTGCTCTGATCATTATTTGTATTTCTTTCAATTGTTTTGCAACTGTATATTCGAAATTCTGAAGTGGAGGTCTCCTTTGTGCAATTCACACCTACATAACATAAACGTCGTAGTCTCCAAATTTGTTGATACCATAAAAAATCAAAAAGTATTTTCTAATTACTTTGTGCCGCATATTGTATACCTTGTTTACACGCAAATACCTTTTCAAGAGAAGAATTAAACCATAAAATTTTGCAAGACACACTGTTTCTCCACAAAAGAATAAAATCGACTGTAACGGCAGCGCCTAGATCAGTTTTCACCTACTACACTACCAAGTGAAATGTTTTTCTAAGAATATTTCAAAATTTACCATTTCACCATCATCACGATTAGTTTTGTAATTCCAGTGAGTGATCGTTGAAAAGTTATATCAAAATAATTTGACAAATAAGGTAAGTACGGGTTTGATTCGGATGATGGCCAGCAGTGACATTGACTCTGAAATCCAAACTTAGACGGCCAACTGATTCGAAACGCAAATTTATGCGTTACTCACCATGTATACCGAATAAGGGCGGTGCGGTTTTATAGATGCGTAGTGAAAACAAAACTGAAGCATTGTGCCCTCAAATGTTTTCAGTCAATCAGACGAGATGACCTAGGGTTTAATGAAAACTCCAAAACAGAGCGAAATTCATAATTGTCGAGCAAACATATAATCAAGAAGCAGATAACGGTTTTCAGTTTTGTTAAATATCTTTTTTTTAATTTCGAGGATTTTCGGTTATGCAACAAAGAAATAGTTTGCTCTAAGTGAATAGCATTCGGATCCATTCAGCATAGTTTCTGTGAGTGTGTTTTAAGCAGGTGTTTCCGACATCTTACTGTAATCAACTAGTAACCTCAATTGTTTCGTATCGAGCTTAACACTAGTTGCGCACATTACTTACACGTTCTGTTGATTTAAAAAATTCCATATCGATTACAACTGACATGCTCCGTAAATCACGAAAAAGTCCTGAATGAATGAAACTATCAAACATATCCAATTTTCACTTTTAATCGTAGTTTGAAGAAAAAATTAGCTCATTCTTTGGCACAAAGTGTGAAATTTACAATAACAATGTATCTTCGAATTACGCAAGTGCCACCTCGGTAAGACCAGGTTCTCGGTTATCCCTACTTGTGTGACTCGTAGCCAGATTTCAAACCAACAATGTGACTCATGCTAATTTCAGTGTTGACTAAATGCCCAATACTACCAGCTCAGTAGCTACGCAAATCGCATGCCTTGCATTTTAACAAACTCGGCTCCCGCTAAGTAATACAATATATTTTTGAACAGTATTTATATATGCTACACTGGCTGCAGAGCCAAATGTCCGGAAAGTAAACCCCATAAATGTTTATTTTGCTAGATGTATTTTCCCGAGCTTCGTGATCGAAAGTTTTGTTAATTGTAATTGTTCAAACAAACTCCAAAACTCCAAACGGAACCAATTGAATTTCAATTGAGTCAGTGGACAATGCAAGTAAGTCGAGAATAATGGCTCTGATTCGATTGAGCCACATACGTCTGCACATACTTTAAGCTATCTGTACTTAATTGCCCAGCATGCAACCACAGATTTCCGTAAAGGCTTGTTATTGTAAAGAAGTAAAAGTTTTCCCACATGCACTCGCAGCCGGAATGTAAATAATCGCTTGGTAGTAGCGTTTGCACCAGTTTTGATTGATCATTGGAATTCATGGTTCACGCTAGCTACATGTGCAGTTTTGTGCCTTGAAATGAAGTCGATGGACAAACGATTGTGCTTAAATCAGTTTATTTCTTGAATACTGTTAGAGGAGTGGATAGGTTTTTACTGATGTTCGTTTTGGAGAAAATGCATATTTCGTTATATATATAAATATATATATATATATATATATATATATATATATATATATATATATATATATATATATATATACATATATATATATATATATATATATATATATATATACATATATATATATATATATATATATATATATATATATATATATCTGTATATATTTATTTTTGTACATTTAGGCCAAAATATTAGGGGAGATAATTTATATACATGTGTATATATACTTATATAAATATATATATATATATATATATATATATATATATATATATATATATATATATATATATATATATGATTTACAGTCAGAATAGAATATACAGCAAATGATAATTTTTGCTTAGTTAAATTATTAATAAAACAATCCCTTTAAAAATAGTTTCTCAAAATAATTCGATTAGAGGTGACGCTTCATTTGAATTCAACAAAAACTACAACTAAAGTGGAATTGTGAGTGGAAAAATTAAGTGTTATTACCTGAAGTGAAATTTCATTACACAAGAAAATAATAAAATTTGGCAAAGCAAATCGAGTTTGAGATCAATTTGGACGTGGTCGGATCTTAACAGTATGAAGGGCATTGTTTTAAATAATTTTAACTACTTTCAACAAACAGCAGTAGATGTATATCCATGTCCGGCAAAAGCAACCAACTGGAGCCATACAAAGACGAATATACCATCAAAAACATTCCATTCAGTTGTTACCGAACTAAAAAAATATGCGTTCAGAGAAGCCAGGAACTAAACAATTCTTTATACTCAAATGGATCAGCAGCGCTAACTGAAAATGTTGGCTATATCTCTTAAAAACTTACTGGGCAAGCGGGAACAAGTCCCGAAACTAAGGATATTCTAAACTCCACCAGTAGCTCAAGTTCTTCTGATTCCTGTTCATCATCATCCGCCAGCAGTGGCTCCGACTCCAGCAGCGACTCCAATTCCACCCCAGAAAGTGATTCTGATTCCAGTGACTATAGCTCCAGTGAGTGTGATTCGAATTCAAAAGAAATAAGCTGTGACCCTAAAGTGAAAAAAATATCAACACCAACAAGAGCAAATGTAATTAACGATATAAATTCGCCGAAATTAAGGAAACCTATAGTATTTTTACCACTTGCCGCCTACAAATCGTTGACCTCTTCGATTCGATCTGTTCAAACACCCAAGTATCGCATTTTTCCGGAAGAAAATGGATTACAAACAAAATTGAAGTAAAAATACAAAGAATCCACAAAACTCCAGGAAACATTTTTACATGCTTCAGCAAAAACTAATTCAAATTTGAAAAGCAGGAGCGGTTTTCACCCACACGAAAATACACATTACTCGCGTCACAGTCTTGGACCAAGATGGAAAGAAATTCAAAATCAGAAAAATGGAACTAAAGCGAGAACTCAGCATCGTTTTTCGACTCCAGAGCTTATTCGAATTGACGGTAACCAAGCAGACTGGAACACATATGCTCCAGATTCAATGAGAAACGAACATACAGACAGCCAGTCAAGCTCAGCGGGCCAAGAAAATAGATATAGTCAAAAGTTTGGGCGCGAATTTTTCCAGCTGAAGTTAAAACTTATACGAATAAACCAGAAAGAGTGGCGTGTGTGTCCTGCGAGAGGTAGTAACATCGTTGGCAGGGATTTTCCTACACCCCCCTAACACCCCCCTAATACTCCCCCTGGAAAGTGCATACACCCCCCATAACACGGACAATTTTTCTACACAACGGGACCTTTGTGTCTTTTGTTCCAAAGGGACACCCCTCCTAAAATTCTGAACACCCCCTCCATGAAAAATTCCTGAGAAACCCCCTGATCGTTGGCACAACAAGGCACAGCGACACTGGTGATAGGGACTCCCAAATAATCAGTGAAAATAACAGGTCGCTTTTCGGTACTTTTAATAAATTTGCCTCGAACTTGAGACATTCTTTGGACAGTCGAGATACTTCTGAGCAAATTTACAAAAAACGAAGAATCTAAATACACTTTGCATGTGTTTGCATACACTTATTGTCACTAATACAATAATGTTGATTGTTGCTTCCGTGTAACTTCAATAATTTCTTTTTTTTAATAAATTTTAGTATCTCCATTCCCATTATGTAATTTTTTTTAGTCTTTTACCTGTATTTTTTTAGTCTTGTCTTGGATTGTAGTTTAATAGCTCACTTTATTTATTAAAGAGCAAAAATAATAAACTAGCAAGTATGCTGCCGCTTATAATATTATACATTCCGTTAATATTATACATTCAATATTTTAAGCGATGTTGCCCCTTTGCCATAAAAATCTTACTTTGAAAGTTTCACATATAAAGGAAACAATATGTAATTGTAATACCAAAGATGGCTTTTTTTTAAATGTTATAAACCAGGAATCAATATGTAATATATATATATATATATATATATATATATATATATATATATATATATATATATATATATATATATATATATATATATATGTATATATATCACCAAAAGATCGAATAGCTGGAGTGTTTTCCGATTGAGCTGGAATTTTTGAAAGGCATGGATGTATATAAGGAGCAGATCCACGACTAATTAAAATTAAGATATCTTTAAGTCTTTGACGGCGGCGTCAGTTTAGTGAATTTTGATGTACCCCTGCATTTACAGTAAGTAGTGGAAATAAAAACTGATTATGTTTTATGCTGGTTTGTGACAAAGAAATGGAAATTTTGTGCTCTCAGTAGCACTTTGTGCCTAAAAGTAAGATAGGTTTGTTTTTCAAATTTCGATTTCGATGATCTGACAGAAACATTGGATCATCGTGAAACTCGCAGTGCATATTGTTGTTGACTAAAACTACCCATGACTGAAACCAAATATGAGTTTGTGTGTGGAAACGATTGCTAAATTTTATCCTTGGTACACCCTGTTAAAATTTTCGAGATCCCGCTTTGCACAAGAACGGCAACCTATCACCAAATTGCATCTCATTTGAGCACTCGAAACTTCTGCGCACGAGACATTACGATCAATCACGGATCACGATCAATATGAAAACCATAGGATGTGTTGGACTTAAACATGATCAGGTATTATAGTAGTGATTTTGAAATGTGGGTAACCCAGTGACAATGGCTGAAAAATCACTAAGAAGAAAAACGACTTTTCGTCCTATAAATTCCGATTCAGTCACCAGCAGATGGACCATGCAATAGCTGAACTTCACTCTAAGCTAAGTTTGATAGAAATTTGATTTTATTAATTTTTGTCTCTTGAATCTTGAAGGCTCCCTCATCAATATTACGCTTTTGCCTTATAGCTTGCAGTGTAGTCATGGAGTCCAAACGAAATTTATACAGTAAATACAGCATATTGTAGGCCAAATTTGGTAGATATTTGGTTGTAAAATTTGGTAGATATTTGGTATAAAGGTAAGTTTTATAACATAAATTTTGAAAATTTTGCAAGTGGTTGCCATGAAAACCTCTCTACTCTATGAGTTTCAATGTAGTTTTCGAATCAAAGTGGTTTATTACCATGTGGTAGAATATGCGCTCGAATTCTGCACAATTCTTCTACATTACTTCGAAAATCAGTGTTTTTAGTGTTTCCTATGCACTAGAGTTTGGATATCCCTGTAATACTCTGATGACTCTGTGCGAAGTTGTCGCAATTTGAATTTTTACACATTTGCTTTGCCTACGTTCAAGCACTCAGTTCCAGAATAGAATCGAAAATCGCCTATCATAGTCAAGGGTAAAATGCAATAGATATTCTTAAAGGATGATAGATATTTTCCCGCAATATTATATTTATATTTTCAGCTTGATCGGGCTGCGCAGTCTTGAAAAAAACCCACTGAAATCGTTTACATATATATATATATATATATATATATATATATATATATATATATATATATATATATATATATATATATTCGGGCAAAGTATATACCTTGCTTCGAAAATCAGTAATAATCAAAATCACCGTAGCTGGCAGCTCAACCCTGATTTCGCAACCGAAAATCTTTTAAATCTGGCTTGGGATGAGCTCAATCTCCTATATGAATTTCGTTCAAATTTCATTCCTGCATGGGAAGTAATATCAGAAGAAAGAATTGTCTTCATTTTCGAATCACTTCTATCTTAAGACCAATACATTCCGTGAACCTGCAGACCTGCAGAATCGGTCGTGAGTTCTCACTAGCACAAATTTTGGGCGCTCGAAAAATGATAATTTAGTGAAATGATACTTGTGTAACGCAGAAAACCAAGAGTGTCAAACTAAAATGATAGGCGTAGCATTAAATTTATGAATCGTCATTCTTCCAATCATATAATTTCTCTGCCAAAATGCCAAAAAAAAAATCTACAGAAATTACCTACAAATAAGTAGTACTTGGTGCATATATTTTTTATAAACAATACGCGTTATAATAACATGCGTACAATAAGCACAAATTCGCACGATATTTAAATCGCCACCAGCGGCAACAATACCGTGATTATTCTCAATTAATGCTCTACTTTTCCGCTTCCGATATCCGTAAACGATTATTCAATTTTTGCATCAGTGCGACACGAACTTCACAGGTTTACGACAGGCCTGAAGACTCCCACGAACTCATTAGCCACTTCATTTTCCTTTTGATATTTGCTCTTCGCCTCAATAAACTTCAACCGGTAGTTGGCGCCAACTCAACTCACACTGCACGCGGGCGGTTGTTTCGTTATACACATTAAAGCATACGAATGAGTGCGTGGAAAAGGGTTGCGAATGCAGCTCTCCATCCAACTGAACATGGTGCGAAATCAGGGGAAGCAAGGGACACTGCTGAAGCTATTGTAGATTTTCAAGCAGAAATTGGTATTTGTGACAATTTTTTGAGTGTGTTTTCATTCAGTATCCATATGTCCAACCATAGCGAAAACATAGCCCATGAAGTGCCTAGGCAATATACGGGCAAAGCAGCCTCAATCCAGGTGGGAAGCTCAATAGAAGCGTCGAGCTGAGTTGAGCGCTCAACTGATTCGCATTAGTTACTATTATTTCTTTAGTGGCTTAAACGCCAGCTTGCAGCTAAGACGTTGCAAATCGCTCGAGAAAGACACCAAATAATTTCGAATCACTGGTGTGTCCACTTTGAAACCAATCAAGGCTGGCATCGAAATACGTATTATATTATTTCTGACGACACCTGATGTAATATCCGTTCGTTGATCGAAAAAAGCAGCTCGAATAAAATTTTAACGGACAAGATCGGAAAGTGATTTGTGAGTTGTGGGTATTTAAAAGTTAAATGAATGTGTGAAACGAATTACAGTGCGAATTGATGGAATGTGTTGTAATTGGACCAATTCGAATAAGAATCTTGATTGAAACGATCGATCTTAGGTGACACTGTTTGTATTTCAGGATAAATTTACCGACGACGAATCAGTGAAAGTTTTGGCGAACGAAAATGAATGCCGGCCTTACAAGACATATCCTCCCCGTGGCAGGAATTTTACTGGTAAGTGAAAATATTTTTGCATATGAAAATAAAATACCATAGCAGAGTGAATCAAAACGCAACACAATACTAAACTTCAAATGATCCAAACTCATAAGCGAACCAAAGCTAATAATTATTTTCATTTCATTAAGAGCCCAATGAGGAAGTATCGATTTCGCATGTCGATTCCTATGAATTTTACATCATGCAATAAAATTAATTTTCAATAGACTTAGCCAAAAAATGCCAAAGGAAATTCACCGAGGCACTAATATCAAATAAAACAAAACATTTACAGCTTATGCTATGCAACTAGGTCTGCATGTTGGATAGTCATATTAATAAATTATTTCTTCGCCACCCATACGATAACGACATGCAAGCTATGGCTGATGCAAAGAGCAGAATTACTCAGAGAGCTATTAGCTGAATTAAATTCGACCTCAATCGGAAAACAATAGAAAATTAAACGTTTTCGCAGAGGTTACGACACGAGAGACATTCCCGCGGTTTAGAATGAAAAATGAGAAGCTTATCGACAAATTAACAAGCTTGAAGTCAACAGTTTTAGTTATCTTTAGTTACTTTGTAAAATTATATGTATACAAATTATTGCGCTAGTCACTTGATCGCGGACTCTTGTAAATTTATGCAAAAGATTTCATAATTTGAGGTCAAATAAAGTAGGAGAATTTCGTTATCACTGCGCCATAATTCTAAAGTGCATATTTTTATCAAAATTTTTATCAAAGTGCATATGGTTTCATACAACCAATTCATCGCTACACGTCTCAGCCAATTCAATTGAGATACCTATTATCGTCATTATTTTTTCTCATTATTCGTTTTGGTTTCAGTGCAAAACACCGGAAATAAAAGACAAGCATTAAGATCTACCTCAAATTTGCCAAAGTGACTATTTTACTGCCACAGATTCTTGTATTTCGACTGTTCGTTTAATCAAATAAGAGGTACTGTTTCGCCTATGGATTTCAATTTGATGGCTTTGAGCTAAATCAGGGTCAATATGAATTTGAATTATTTTCAATTGTCTTAAACTGGCTATCAGTGGTAAAAGCTAACGATGCTTATTGCAAAGCTTATTTGAACTATTGCGAAGCTTATTTGAACTAATTTAAAATTTGATATCAATTTAAAATCAATCATCACAGATAAGACACATTAGAACAACACTATTTGCTTTTCTATGGAAAATGAATGCTATTTCTGGAGCTGAATGACGATAAAACTGTCTTACCCTTCAATGCTGTCATTTCTCTAAAATGAAGTTGTGCCAAAATATCGATAATAATTGCGGAAAGGAAACCTAATCTTCACCCAATCTTCTGATTAAATATTTAACTGCATTTCATCAAAGCTTCAACAGTTTCTTTAATGGCCAAAAAATTTGGATTACAATTTTTAGAAAGTGGCGACTTGTAAGCAGGACTCCTAGCGTTTTCCGATAGTCATCTTCTCTATGGCTTCAGTATTATCGAATAGGTTCCACAAAGGCTATGATCTGTATTCCACACTGGTATCAGTAGGTAATAAACAAAACTCTAGCGCATCGAAACCGCTACAAAGACTGATTTTTGAACCATAATACAGGAAATATGTCGATTTAGGATGCATGCTATGGCAAACGTGCTTTTTAATACAACCAACCTGTATCGAAGGTCATGTGCGACTTTGATCTGATGAATGTAGAGAAAGTTATAGGACATAAAGGTTTCAAGGCTACCACTCGCATTCATTTAAAAATTTAGGAAAGTAAAACCAATGTAACTTATTTTCATTGTAGGATGCCTATCAAATGAAAATTTGATATCAGCATCACGTTGCATTTCGATCTGATGACTGCGTGGGAAGTTATAAGGGGGGAAAGAATTTAGATAAAAATTGACCTTGCAAACAGCTCTATTCTAATTTTTCAACCAAAATCAGAAATTTTCAAATATGATTTGGCGCCATATACGTTTCTTTTTAATTCAAATAATCTGACCTCATTTCAATAACGCTGTATCAAAATGTGTCTTGTTTGTTTTAATGTTTTATTTTTCATTCAATGATGAAAATTTTGATATGAAAATAACATTTTTATAATATGGTGGAATCATTTTCTGTTGAATGTGGGGGTTTATTTAATTCAAATAAGATTCGTTTTTTATTTAAAAGTGTTTCAACTTTTGATTTAAATTTGATTCTATTAAATTTTCAGTGGTGAAATTTTTCTGAGTGTAGTAGAGACCAAAACATCCTGTGAATTTCATTATGATTTACCTGAAACTCGTTCGATTCCTATAATTTCCAACGGAGTCATTAGATCAAAACGAAATTTCACAGGTTAGGTTGGCTCAACAGCATGCCAGCATGCAGGTTTGATACACTTTTAATTGAGGTGCTAGCAAAGTGTCACCAGATAAAGTATAATAAAAGTGTTACCAGCAGTGACCGCTTTCATCGTTTATGTTATCTTTCAAACTTTCATCTGACAAGCATCCTCATGCGAGTGGTGACCCCTGAAATATTTCTATCCTCTGACTTTCGATGTAGTCAATGGGTCAAAGACGTCCATCACACAAATGCATATTATCATAGATAATACAATATGATAGATAATAGATGCAGTTAAAAATATGCATATTATATTTTAAAAAAACAGCATCAAAGAAAAATCATACACTCAGCGATGCAACAATATTTCGCAGATGTGAAAATGTCAATGGAGTATGAAGGACGAAGAAGAATGAGTAGAAGTCATCACACAATGTATTCAAAAATAATGTGTTACTAATATTTTGCGTAGAGCAGTAAGATTTCTTCGCATAATTTTATACGAGTATATTATTGAAAACACATTTCGCAAACTTTGAATGCCTCATGTTATAACGTATTCAAGATAACTGTATTTTTAATATTTTCAAAAGCTTAAAGCTTGGACAGTGGTCTAACGAAATTAATGAACCAATCGAAGGTAGCGAAAGAAATTAATTTGATTAGCTGTAGCCTATGAATTCTTGAGACAAGTTATTTGCATAAATATTATGCAATTGCTTCGCAGAGCTCGTGTTGTGTATTGTGATATTAGCTTTTAGATAAATAGTTGGAGCGAAGTTTTAAAAAAACTTAGTAGATTTCGACATCTACCAGATGAATAGGTACTAGATATTGATGCTAGTAGTTCCAGTAGTGGCCACATAGATCTTTTTCACAAACTTTCGACAGACTTGAATAAATCGAAACGAAAATTTTACGTTAAATGAATGCTAAGTTTATGCTAACGAAATTGGTTTTTCGTGTGACCCATTTTTTTTCGAATGAGGGATGCAAGCAAACTATTGAAAAGCAGCTCAACTACTTTTCAAGATCCCAATTGAAAAGTATTCATAAGCATTTGTAACATACTAAACCTAAATTTCGCAAACTTTATCTCTCGTTCTACAATTGGGCATATTTTATGCGTGTTCCAGCGTCAACTAATAAAGATAAAAAGTAGTTCACATTAGCCTATCTAAGTACTCCACATAAAATTTATGCAAGAGTTAATTTTGCTTCCAATCGGTGCCTGTTGTATGCATAATGCTTGCATACTGTTCCTTACCTACACTTAAGTCACTTGTGTCAATTTAACTGTCTCTTATTATATAACCACAGCAGCTACGGTACAAACAACATTTTCGTAAGCTGATAATTAGACTAAATTAAATGAAATATGTATGCGAGCAGGCTGATTGCGATGCAGTCTATATTAGGTAGTTTTGATGAATGAAAGGTACTTGCGGCGAATCATGAGTGGGCAAAATGGTGTAAATTATATTATGACTAACCTTATTTTCGGTCGTTTTTCGCTCGTATTCAACTGTAATGTTTTGTGGGCTTGGAGAAACAGACCGACAGGGAAGGTATAGTTGCAGTTTAGAAATAATTTGATCAATCGAATTTCATAATAAATTAATAAAACAGACAAATTAATGAAATGGGCTTGACATTTTACCATGATATCATAGGGTACGGATAAATGTTTTTCAGTTATCTGATGACTGATTGTGTTATGTTTCATAACATTGGATTGTGTGAATCTCAAGTATTGTATGCATTAGTACACAGCTTAAAAACAGAACTCTTGGTTGTCGGCGATATAAATGCGCTGGTACAAAGATTCCAATTGGCCTTAGAGGCTTTATGATATAATATATCCTTAAACGAGTATTCACAAAACCTTTTAGCGATAAATCTGTTTCTCAATAAACATTGAGAAAGAGAGTTGTTGTTGTGTTATTTTTATCTGATTGTCGTTTGAATATATATGTACATATATATATATATATATATATATATATATATATATATATATATATATATATATATATATATATATATATATATATATATATATATATATATATATATATATATATATATATATATATATATGGTACTTTTCTGTTTCCCTCCCCATTTTTTTCACATTTGGTTGTTGCAATGTTTCTAAATTTGATTAGAAAGTAGTAATTAACCAAAATTATGATGGAGAAACACGTTTAAAAGAAAAAAAAATTTTTTTTAAAATTTTTTTTTAATTAATTTTTTAATTTAAAAATTAATTAAATTAATTTAAATTTTAAATTAATGCCACATAACAGTGAGCATAAATTTTGCTCTATTTTTGACGTCTTACCTTTCCGAAGCTTCAACGCAATTTACAATTAAGCAATTATTTTACAATTTATTTTACAATTATTTTACAGCAGGCCTCCCCAACAACACATTAACTTTTGAAAAACTCATTCTGCCACATAAAAATGGGGGAAAAAATTAAAATCGAAAAAAAAAAATTTTTTTTTAATGCATTTTCCCATCTCAATTTTTGTGGAGTAACACTTTTTAACCCATTTCGAGCAGTTTTCATTAAAAAATTAAAAAAAATGGAGGGAAAAAAACAGAAAAGTACCAAAATTTATTCTCACTGTTATGTGACATTAATTCCAAATTTAAATTAATTTAATTAATTTTTAAATTAAAAAATTAATTAAAAAATAATTAAATTTTTTTTTTTTTTAAACGTGTTTCTCCATCATAATTTTGGTTAATTACTACTTTCTAATCAATTTTAGAAGCATTGCAACAACAAAAAGTGAAAAAAATGGGGGGGGGGGGGAAAACAGAAAAGTACCATATATATATATATATATATATATATATATATATATATATATATATATATATATATATATACATATATATATATATATATATAAATATATATATATATATATATATTTATATATATATATATATATTTACATGTATATATATGTATATATGTACTTATATATAGATATATATATACATACATATATATATATATACATATATATATATATATATATAGCATATCATTGCTGAAATAAATCCTTCGAATCTTCGAGTCTCGTGAATAATTTGATAATTATTATTCTTCAGAAGAAATGGCGAACGATTTATAAATTTAATGCTTTGTTCATCGTTTAGTTCAAGCTTTTCAAAATTTCGCCCGAAACCGAGTCGAACCTGGGTCGTTTGAGCAACTCAAAAAAATTTAGAAGCATTACTCATTTTGGTATCTATTTGACTCTGCAATATTTATTACTAAGTTACTAGCCAGAATCCAGAAGATCAAGTGCTTCTATTTGACGTCACCACACGCATCATAGCCTATGAGAGACTCATAGTAATTTCATTTATTCTGCACAATCAATAAGTCAAGGCGATCGTTAAATCAATCACATTGCCGTAAAATT
Source organism: Nemotelus pantherinus (assembly GCA_963978885.1). Taxonomy (NCBI): domain Eukaryota; kingdom Metazoa; phylum Arthropoda; class Insecta; order Diptera; family Stratiomyidae; genus Nemotelus; species Nemotelus pantherinus. Next base: position 715,445 of record OZ022263.1, read on the forward strand.
AATCATATTCAAGTATTTTAATTGATTTCCATAAATACACACATGGCGTCGAATTCGAACGTGACACGCATAATCTGATCCGAAGTAAAGCAGAATTTGACGACCGTGGCCACACGACTTCAAGTGAAAGTTAAAATCTGTTCCAGTGTCTACATGCAAGAACTGATCTCGTAACACGTGAGAACCTGAAAATCGAAAAGATATTAACGCTATGCATTCTTTCTTGTCTATATGATGAATCTGGCCGATTGGAGATATTATTTCTTACAGCCATAGAACAGATTCATTCACCCACAGTTGACTAATAAATCAAAAGACTCGAGGCAGTAACTTGTTTTGCAGCCACGATCACGTAAGTAAATCCTGAAAGCTATTAGACATATACTTCCTTTTCCAGGCATGCAACTTTCCTGTTGCCTGCTGAGTTTATAGTTTTCAAGCATGCAGTAAATGGCCAATCTTTTGTAATGATGCATACCAAGCGACAGAGTTATATATGTGAGGTAACTTGGTCAGCGACATGTATCTGGCTGGCAAATCGAGCATTATCACTGTTGACAGAGACCGGTATCTAAGAGATATCCATTCATTGAATTGCATAACTGTTATATTTCCGCAGAAATTCAATTTTGGTTGTGTGAATAGCGTTTGTCGCTCCAATCGCTTTGCAATCGGTTGGTAGCAGTAGCAGCAAAAATGAAGGATGCTTGGTGAGAAGATCGTGGCAACTACAAGTTGGGAGTGGTTTTTAGTGTCAGGAGTAATGAAGTGAAACTACTGCAACTTAAGTCGTTGCTGATTGATTTTTATGTTTTTAGCGCACATAGCTAAGTGGTTGCGAAACAATTTCTATACGCTGAATAATTTATGGTTCAGAAATAGCACTGGCGCGAGCTCCACTGGAAATATACATATGTGGTCAAATTTAAAAACCGATTATATCACATTTTGACTCTTTGATATTTGAGAATGAATATGTCGTGCCGGTGAATGACCGACACGCTGTTGCAATCGTTATGTCGGTCTTAATATCCTAAACAAGCTTGTGCCTTGGATATATATGGATATACTAGATTTATTGTTTGATACTCTGTTTTCAGTAAATAAAGTTGAGCTTCTACAATTGCTTAGCGTTTGCTCCAATACGAAAAACAGTGTATAGTATAACGTTCATCTAAACTGCAAACTTATTTATTGACTAGATCATGCGTCGTAGCTGTTCATAATTCAAAACAATAGCTAAAACTAACCTACGTCCATTTTTAATTCCATTCGGCAAACAAATCGGTGTTTTTGTTGCTCAAGCACATGTCGTTTTCGATGTGGAAACATAACGTCGGCCATGAAGTGTGTACGAAAAGGCGTAGACACAGCGTTCGCCTCGCCACGAATTTCCGCTGCAAAAACAATCAAATTACCGACCTGGGAAAAGCTTATAATGTCAAGGGTTATCAAATGAAGTTCGTAGATGACGAAATTTAATCAGAAACACTGTCTCGATTCTCAGGTGCTTTGTATGTAAACGAACAATCACACACTCCCTTCGACCGCGGCAAATGATCAATGCTATACATCTGAAATAAGCAAAATTTAACGAAGCCCAACGCTTTATTCGGAAGTAACAATAAAACCGACGACCTTGTACTTAACGAAGCGAGTGAAATTTAGTTCTTTTTACCGGCTAAATGGCGCTAGAAATTGCATTATCACATCATACACAATAGTTCACCATTATCATACTCATTTCCAGACAACGAGTATATCCAAGTATTTGAGCGTGAAATTACCGTGACATGAGTACATTGTAGATTTGTAGACACCCGTACGGTGAATTTTTTGAGCCTCAGTGGAGTCGACGTGCCTACATACATATGTATATCGTCGTATTCATTCATTCACTCGCATTTCAAGGAAAGTAGTTCTAAATTAGGCAGCCAATGAATGTGTTTCCAAAGCATTTTTACTTAGCACACCGTGCGACCGATATTTTATTTGCTAGAATCACGTTTATAATCAAAAACGTGTGTGGATACTAACGTTAGATGACCTTAACCGATTTTAGACGCAATTTGCTTTTGGGCGTAAAAAAAACATGAAAATTCGTAGATAGAATGTTGTAGATGGGAAATAATCACTTTTGTAAGATAACCATATATAAGGTTTGTGCATCAAAAGATCGAAAATTGTACTCATGTGTTCGGTAGAAATACAAGACAAATCGTTAGAATTGGAATTGCCTGAAATCTATGCATGTATTTGAGTTGGAAGATGCTTAGCCAAAATTCGTTTGAAAATGGGAAAATAAGGCAAAATATTTTTGAAGACACGTTCGGATTTCAAACAAATCAATGTCTTAAATTGCCTAGTTTACACAAATCATTTTGGAGCATATAAAACCGCGGGCTTTTGGACATGCCTTTTCAGTCGTCAATATAGCACAAATTAAAAACATATGGAATATGATAAAAAAATTAGAGTTATAATAATCAAATACCAAATGGTAAAGCCAATTTACCAGATGTTTTCCCGATACTGGCTCATAGCTTCAAATATATTTGAACTTGAGAATTGTGTATAAGACTAAAATTATTTTACCGATATGTTACAAAGCATTTCAAACAACTTCTACATTTTAGTATGAATTATACACAACAGCAAACTAAATGACATTAAATTAACCACCTTTAGCTTTGGCAGACGGAACACATGTCCGCACTGAGTATAATCATCGCTGCGTTTTTAGGTACTTTTAAGGTACACAACAGTTCTGTCAAGTGTCAACTTTTCAATACCATTTTTTTCTTCCAAGCTACCCGATTCTACATGTAGCACGAATGTCCCTTTGGAAGCTTCGTCGAAAACCTCATCAAACTATTTAGGGAGTATGTGAGTAGGGCGTAAGATTATTATCAAATACTGAAATAGGTTATAGTTAGTTTTTTTATACAAATTGAAATCACACAAATCTACAACAAAAAATGTATTTCTACTATGATATTTCAGCTGTTCTATTTTAATTTGAAAAACTGAAACGGGGATACTGCACTTAAGCCCAGAATTCGCCAATTCTGTATTGCATGCGTTTTTGCTGCTAAATGTACTATTTTCGTATTTCCTTTTTAGTGTTTAAGTGGAAAGCTGAAATGATTTTCCAGAAACCTGTACACTGTCATACTAAGTGAAATGAAATAGATTTACAAAAATTTAACCGTTATGTTGCTTAAAATTGAAATGCAATTTGGCACAGCAAGGCCGAGGTAAAGAACCAGTCTATTCAGCGACTTATGTTCGGCACCAAGCTAAATTCAAAGTCTAAGAGTCTAGTCAGTTAACATAACACTCATCTATGATCTTGTCTGCTGCACAATCATTTTTAACCACATTAATTGTCTTCTGTTGGTGTGAATAGGTCAACTACCTATAATTTCACTTTCACATCAATAGTCAAATTGTAACGACCACAATTATACACTGAAATTATGCGAACTATGATAATTAGGACGAGGAAGTCAGAAATGTAGATGTTAGTGCAAAACATATCATCGAGTTTCATTATTGTGGCACCTTACATTCTACGTTACCAAGATTAATCTACTTGACATTAAATCGAGGTTGACTTCAATGTAAAAAGCAATAGCTGTGAATGCAATATCAATTTGCTCTGATCGACTTAATGCTGTTTTTACGTTTTAATGCCGCGTTTGCTAAGCTTTATGTAATTTCCACTGAGCAAAACAATACAAATATATACAATCTGATGTGATAACAAGTACATTCTCATTGTGCTGCGATATCGCCACTGTATAATCTTACGCGTGTACTTCACTCTTGAGAAAATAACCAAAGTCAAGGCATACGCAGACGCTCATTCACCAGTTCTTATGTTATTCATTCGCGGACAACAACTTTCCCCGGAGTACGGTTCCGTGTGGACATGTTAATGCATTTACTGGTGAGCAAAATAGCAATGCCGGTGTCCACAAACTTGACCAGATGCACGAATACGTGCTTGCGCAGGTACAATTCTTTGAGTCAATGAAACCGGAAGTAAACAACAAAACAAAGCTTGAAATATTTAAATAAACTATTTTCGTACACAGAGATTGACATATTATGTTTGCTTACACTTTTCGTTTCGGATCTTTCTGGAAAGTTAAATTGACTTCAAATTCATCCACAGCAAAAATATTCGTCGGACAATACGAGAACGGAAGTGGCCACACAAAACTGTCATAGCTGAAGAACTGAGGAACAGCTTCGTACATCCCGGCCAGCTGACTAACGGATAGCAAATACTTTGTGGTTAATAAAGCATCGATCAAAGCTATTTCGGGCATCAATTTGTTGTAGGAAGCATCCAATCGGTCTTCGTCGGAAAACGTACATTTCGCTTGAAATACAAAACTATAAAGCACAAAGAAAATGTTGGAGAATGTTTGGCCTCTTACAATTATCCAGCCCCGACTCATTCAGCCGTTTGCAAAGATTGTAGATTTTTCTCAAAACCGTACAACATTGCAGCTCAATATCTTCTAACCTCTCCATAGGCACACTCTCAAGTAACACTGGTGGATCCGCCGAATACCAGACAACTTTCTTGAAAAACCGCTGAGGGAAAGAAGAGAGCATAAAGATTTACCGAATACACCGAATACTACATACCCGATTTATGTTATTAAATGTCAATACAACCCTTGTGTCCTGGAATATTTGCTTCTGCCTGTTGCTTACCATACGAAGAAATGGGCCCAGAGCCTCTTCAGACCCTTCCAGCATAAACGCAGAATATCCATCGTAGAACAAAATGAGTCCAGAAATGTTTTCGCCATGCGCATAATGATCGGCCTTCGTCAGCTTCTCCCGTAAGAACTTGAAGAGCCCTTTATTGAACTCGGATGAGTTTTCCAAGTGTTTCGCGACGAATATAATTCTTTGATAGTAGGTCCGACGGTCTGCTAAGACCATATTATCCTTGACGCAGTCGGCAAGAGATTTCCGTGTTTGGAATGCTGCTCGGATGTTTTGTGTGTCTCGATGGTTTGTTGTTTGTGCGAGCATGGGGTTCGATCGTGGTCCCATCTTGACATAATTTCGCAAGAAAACTGGGACAAGAGCTTGACGTATGGATATTTCGTTTTAGTTTAATAAATCCATGACGTAGATTCGTTGCCATGGCTATCTAAGTAGTCAGTAAAAATAAAATCAACAACATTGATGGTTTTCTAAAAGGACGAAATGATTTCTACTTGGTTTTTTCATTTCATACTTATGTTACATATTTCTCAGAGTATATTGAATGGGTCTTGATCATCAGGGTCTTCAAGATTTTGACACACTCTGTGCGCGTTGGTTTCTGCTCGATGTGAAAACGTTTCTTCTCGGAGATTGGGAAATCGGGAGTTTGGACTTTTCTATAGTTGGATTAGCATGTACTATGTGCTGCTTTTTCAAGAACTTGCTGTGTACAACATATTGTTTAAAATTTACATCATTTTTCAATCAGCCAAAATATATCAATACCATTGCATAATATTCAAAACCTACTTTTTTTAATTATAGTTCACAATCGTTGCACAGTCAAGTGCATCATGGGGAACACCGGACTCATCTCAATATCACATTCAAACCGATGAAGGCCCGGAAAGATACTTTCGATACCTCACTGACAATGGCCAATACAGAAAAGAGAAGCGATTACAAGATGGAACAGTAATTGGTAGATAGCTTTTGCAACCAAATTTCCTAAACTATTATGTAATTTTCATCTGCTATTTTTTGCATATTAGGCACTGATGCTTGGATCGATGCCTCTGGCTTTTTACGACAAAAGGACTATATTGCAGATGGTGAAGGATACAGGATACTAAAATCGAACACGATTTATGTCGGAAAAGGACAATCAATACAGGTACTGTCGCGGCATTACATTATTATCTATCTGATTTCATCATCAAATTCACACTTTCAGGACGCCATGACCAACCTCAAAAAGCTATCTTCTTCATTGGCAACAAAGAAATTAAAAGCTTTTCAGACAACATCAACCACCACTCCATCTATACCATATGTTTTTAATTATCGAACTTCAACAGCAGCTCCTCTTTATTTCAACCATCCTTCCTCAACTCCCACTGTGTATGTTCGGCCCAACTCTCAGCCAGTGGATAAAGTGCAAGGAATTTCACAAACGAAGCTTCGAATTCCGTCATTGACATACGAACCACCTTACATTGGTTATCCATCAACAACAACGTACTCGCCACTGCATCGGGAAGAGCTGAGACCTATAGCAGAATACCCATCATCAACACCAAGCCCAATTTCATCGACACAACTGCCACCCATTTCAACCAGCTACATTGATCCATACCCAACACAAGTGTCATCCCTAAATACTGATATATTGCCACCCTTTGTTACATCAATATCGCCGATTACAGGCGATATTGATAACCACATCCACAGAATTCCATCGACAACAGGCAGACCACTGCCAATAACCTCAACGGAGGCCAGTATTGTGCCTATAAGCGGTAATGATATAGAGCAGCCAATTTATTCAAGACCAGCAAACTCCCGGAACCCATTTCTTCGTGTTCCATATGATGATCAGATCGGCAACGGATATGACCCTCAATATCCACAATACGACGGAGTAGCTGTCAATGCCAATGGCTTCCGCTATTATTTGCCGAGGCAGTACCACGAGGAAGAGAACATTGATGGAAATCGTAAAGCTGGAAGTTTTGGCTACATCGATCCTTTCGGAATCCGACGTGTGATCTACTACAACGCGTCGCCAGAACAAGGATTTGTGCATCGAAAGAATAATCGCTACGTGGGACATAATGCTACACCCTATGATCCTAGACCTCTTTAAATATTGCTCATACTCATCTTCTTGATGTGTGATTCTCGGCACTCAGATGGTCGGCTGTATTGCGAATCGAAAGTTTGACAAATATTAGTGTTGGTGGTCGAGAACTTGTATGTCTTTGCAATTGAATGATGGAGAGAGTGGAAGGAAGGTGGAAAAAAAATATTTTCCATCCTTTCGAGCTGGATTGCTTCGAATCCAGAGTGCACGGCTTTAAATCCATATTTTTACTATACATTGTAAGCTCATCACATTTTATGCTTCTGGAAGGTTCTTCCAGCTCGTCACATATGCTGCCTGTTTGGAATTTCAGATGTGCTGCTAAAATTAGCAAGCAGTCACGTGTAGACAATCATGTTCATTTCATCTCAAACAATTGGTCACCCCAGTAATACTCTCCGATATAGAAGTAAGAATTAACTTATTAAATTTTAGTTTTTAGGTAAAGCGAAATATTCACATTAATCTTGCCATAACATTTTTAATTATAACCAATCACTTAATATTAAATGTAGACATACAGGTAGTTAGATTACAGCTTAAGAAACAAGTTATTTCTCGGCCAATAGAATTTCATTGAACTGTTTTTGTTAATTTTAAATTGATGCTTCTCAATCATAAATTGCAATGAATACCCGTTGTCGAGAAAAACTCTGAATACATATCAGCTGTAATTTTAATGAAAATAAAAATGACGTTGCGACAAACTATAATTCTGCCATATCTCATATCGTACTGCAAAAATAATATAGTATATATAAAAATATGCTAGCATCATTTGACAATTGAATCTTTGAAATCACCGAATTATTTCCGGCTTAGAACCCTTGACGCAGCAGTGATGGTGGAACTTGAAGTGACTCTCCATAATGGCTCATAGAATCCGATCGTGCAGGATAAGGCCCAGATGGAACTTCAGGTGGCGCAAATGTTGTCGATGTATATAAATCTGGAACACCATAAACACTGTGAGGAGAAGATACAATTGGAGTTGGCGTTGACGGTTCTTCAGAAACAATCGGTATTTCAGAAACAATCGGTATTTCAGGAACCCCGACAGCAGGTTGGGTCACCGGCGAATTGTTTTGTGGAACTTTGGCATCAACAGATAATGATCCTTTATGGCTTTCAGCCAAGCCGCCTTGAATTAGTAAGGATCCACTGGCACCAGCTACGTAAGTATAGGTTTCACGAATGGGAGCTTTTGGCGGCAATGGCGCGGCAAAGGTAACAGTAGAATCACCCAGTAAAAAGCAAGGTGGAATCACTGCTTGCGAATTTACCACATGACTTGCAATAAGATACGGCACAGGAGCTGGAAATACCGGAAGAGGCTGTTGGATGAAAACTGCCGTGGGAACCTGTCCTACTTCTGTTGTTGATGTAGGAACAACTGAAGCTTTGGTTCCTACTGTGCCAACAGTTTCAGTTAAAAGTACATTCGAAGCTGAACTCGTGCCTTCGGCCGGTTTAGATACTGGAAGTCTGAAGAGTCCAAACTGCACTGCTGGAACCGTTACCGCTTCTTCAAATGGCGCAGCCGCAACATATGCTACCACGAAACTCACCAGCAGAATGTTCTATCATAAAAATAAGATCTTTCTATAGAAAAAAAACAGTTACTTTGGGTACTAAAAAGCAATATTACCATGATGAGTTGATGATATTACTTCAATAGTAGTTCACTTATGACATGATAATTAGCGCAAGTGACCTATTTATAGCTACTTAACGCGTACACCAGTCATGCCACTGGCTATTTTTAATGTATACACTAGTTGTTCGTAGCAGACTACCGGATAAACTTGCACAAAATCAAAATATGTTTACTTTTCTTAGAATCATGGGGAAGAACAAAAACTAGTTTTCTTTGATTGCATGTTTGTTGACCAGCAATTTAGCGTTGTGTTATGCTATTTTGTGACATCGCTAGTAATTGACTTTTCTTGCAATTATATAATGCAACTCGCAACTTATTTCAAAGCATAGCAAATTCAAAAAGTCAAAATTATATTTGTGACAATTTACATCAAAATCTTTTACGAAGTAATACATTTACAGGGTTATCTGGATTATTAATTAGATAGGTTTTCACACCTAACTCATCGGTTCCTTTCCACTCAATTGAGTATTTGCGGATTATCTAGAAATGAAATAAATATTACGAATAAATTGTATTTATTGGAAAATTTCGAAATGATTTAATAAAAGTAACGAGAACGAAATAATTTACAACGAGCTTTTAACAATGTCACGTAAAAAATATAAAACAGGCTCTATTAACTTAGTATCTATAAGCAGAATGAAACAGTAAGTATGCTTTATGGAAAGGCAATAATCCATCGAACAAAGATAGACTTACATCAACAAAAATCGCACTGCAAAGTTTTGTGAAATGCGAGTTTAAAGTTGCTAAGTGATTCAGAGCACAATTTTTAAAAACCTATTATGATTACGGAACAAAATTAAATTACCCTTAGTAAAATCACCAGCATATTCTGTTCAGCTAGCCTTCTTGCTATACAAGCTCGCATTCCATGACCGAAAGGCAAAACCAAATGAGGATGAATATCGCCTTTTCGCTGAAGCCATCGCTCAGGTATATAATTCAATGGCTTTTCGAAATTCGATGGTAGTCTACATGCAATCATATTTTGTGTTACTATGATAGTTCCCTTCGGTACCATATAGCCACTGAAAACCGAATCATCATTAAGTATCCTTCCAACTCCTACTGATATCGGGTTCAGACGTAAAGACTCTTTTAATACCGCGCGCGTGTAAGGAATTTTTGAATTCAATATCTCTGGAACTATTGCATCATTATAGTCATTTAAAACACTGCACGCTTCATCAAAAAGTTTGGCCTGGCATTCAAGATTTTTCGCTAGATGATAAAGTGCAAAACAAGTGCTGAACGTCGTAGTTTCGACTCCTGCTAGCAACAGGTCAGCAGCCATTACTACAATATCCGCAACTTCCAAATTAGGATTTTTCAAATACTCATCGAGAATGGAGCTGCAATTTTGACTTTCACCGTTATTGCATTTCATCTTTTCGGAAACAAACCGAACAGCTAGACTTTCGATTACCTCTTGCGAATGCTTCAATTTTTTATAAGTTGGAGTCTCGAAGAAACGCCACCAGAAGCTTTGGTCAGTAGGAAGTATGCAGCTGAAAATAAAAAAATATCGATCATCCAAATGCTACGTTCGAAAGTTTTGCTTATCACCTGTTGGCGATCTTCGTTGCTTCCATAAGTTTGGACGTTCGAGAAGAAGGTTTCCTCTCTTCTTCAGAAAAGCTATTCATTCGCTGATCGAACGCCAGTAGACTTGTTACTAATTCATTCAAGTCATAAGTGTACAATCGAAACAGAGTGTCTTCACTATACTTACATTCTAAATTTAATCTTGATAATTCCGGTAGTATATCTATCTCTTGATTCGGTTCCAAGTTATCCACAAAATCTTTGGTTACAGTATCCACAAGAGGTAAGAAAGCGCGAACGCTCTTTGGGGTGCTTAAACTTTTCTGCACTTGTGATCTCAGCTTCCACCAGTCCAATCCATTACTAAAATATTTAAAATTGTTATTTCTTTCTCAAAAGGAAAACAATGGACTCACGTTGACAGCAATCCACCGGAACGATAAATATTTGGCCTGTCCATTCGATATTTTTGTAGTGCCAAATGACTTCTCCGCTGGGGATAGTATTGACATTTTGTATCATTTAATAATATGGCGATATCATCTGGGTTATACAAAAATAGTAAATCGATTCCAGGATACAGCCTTTCTCGTACGATTGGTCCATACTGGAGATATTTTTTCATTCCAGACGTGTGTAATGCATCCCAACTGTACTTACCTGGAATTCGTTAATACACATTTATTAATTTAGAACAATTTCGCAGATGAAATCCTTTTACGAAATTAACAAATGAACATAATAATGTTATTAATTTGATTCGAATGTAAGATATCTAAAAATATGTTTACCTATGTTAAGTCAAAAAATTCGAAATATGGTCACCCATGTTTAAATATGTTTGTTGGCTGCGTAGACCTATTGGTTCGTAGTAATAATAGATAAGAAGAAGTATAGTTCAAGTGACCATCAAAGACCACAGACCTTTTTGCGAATTGGAATATCTCCTGCCACGTGCTTCAGGACCACCAACCAGCGCTCACCGAAGCAGTGCTGTTTGGTTTTTCCCAGTGCCGGACACAAGAGTTGCTGAATGGTCTGTGAAACTTACGCCTGCTGACCTTTCCTACAGGTAGGTATCACTAAATTCTAAATGTTGTTGCATGTTCACCACTATAAGTGATATTTGACCCATAAATCATGTTTGGGAAACATCGAAAAATATCGTCTTAAACTACCCTAGAAACCAAACACGAACAGATAGATTCCAATCACATTCCAAAAAACATTAAGAATAGCCTAGAAGCATGCAATCACAATCGAGCATTCAAGAAATACTTGAACGAAGTATAAATATCCCCGGCGAGATGTAACATCTCTTTGGGAAGTCAGTCTTTTGGAGCAATTCTTTCGAAGCAAACCAATTGAAAAAAATCTAGCGCATCAGAACCGCTAGAAAACTAATTTTCGAAGAAATTGTCTTTGAGTGACAAAAAATGTAAAAAAACGTAATACACTTTTTTGTAGAATCATATCAACCATTCCTTATCCCAAGCAACAAAACTCAACTATAACACAAATGATGAAAATGTTCAGTGCTGGCAACACTTTCCCAACGAAGCAGCAATAAGTTACTTAAATCAACTTATCCTTTGAATTTCGTTCTCATCGCAGGATTTCATCGAAAGTTTCAGCAGCTAACCGTTGTTTGAGGCTGCCATCCGAAAAATGTTCAAAACTCGGAAAATTTAAAAATTGGTTTCATATTTTTATCGCAAATGCTTTGCATATGAGTACGTAATTTGAAGCATCTGTTGGTGCAATATTTTCGAAAATGGCTAATGCTGGTTAGCCTGTGTTAGCAGCAAAACTAAAAATATACCAAATCTGCTTCACGTTAAGTTAAACCCAACCAGTAAATTTCGTTTCGATTGAATCATTGCGCTGGAAGGTATACGGGTGAAAAGAATTTTAGGGTTACCACCCTCAAAACTTTTCAAATTTTTAAAGCGTTAATATTTTTTGTTAATTTTCATTGCAGGATCATTCCCATTGGCAAATCTAATGACATAATCGCTCAGTAAAGAAATTCCACAAAATCACAAAAATGGTTATAGCTGGCAGCCCTTTCATGATTTTTGTACGAAATTCCTACGACATTTGGTTTACATTAAGGTCCATTTGCTGCATTTCGTACATTAAGGTCCATTTGCTTCGTTTTGATTTCTATACTGTCCCGGATATTATAAGGAAAAAAGCTTTATTTTGCTGAGCAAATTTGCAAGATTTATGAGACAAAAATCACCATAGCTGGCAGCCCTATTCTAATTTTTCATTCAAATTTTCACCAAATGTTACATAGAGTAAGATCCAAGTACTGTGTGAATTTTGTTGGCCAAATCGAAAGTTATAGGCCAAAAACCGGTTTTTTTCTCAGTGATTTTTCAAGATGGTACCACTGCCGTAGGGTTGCCCGCATTTCAAAATCACTTTTATCAGACCTGGTCCTAACTAATACCAACATGTCCTGTAAATTTCATTATGATCGGATAATCCGGTCGTCAGTTCTCGTGAACAAAACTTTCGAGTGCTGAAAATAGAGGTAATTTGGTAATGGGTTGCCGTTCTTGTGCAAATCTGAATTTTAAAAATTTCAATTTGACATGATGGGCAAAGGTTAAAATTTATCAATGATTTGAAGTTTTTGTCAAATTCCAAAAATTTTTGAGGAGGGTCAATGATTTGAAGGATTTATTTTCAGTAGCTACAGAGTTGCCTGCACTATCTTGAAACAAACATGTTCAATTTTAGCCAACGTCAATACGCTCTGCGAATTTCACGATGATCCAATGCTTTTGTCAGAAGTAATGACAATTCAAAATTTGAAAAAAAATCATTGCCTACTTTTAGGCGTTTAGCACCCACACACGGCTGAAAATTTTCAATTCTTTATCATAAACAAGCTTAAAACATAATTAGTTTTCATTCCCAATACTTTTTTTTAACAAAAATTTACACTACTTGGAAATATAGGAGTACCTCAAAACTCACTAAAACGCTCGCCGACGCCAAAAGGTCTAGGATATCTGAATTTGAGAAAGTCATGGACCTACCTACTATATATATCTACGTTCTCCGAAAATTTCAGCTCAATCGGATCAGCCACTCCAGAGATTATCTCCCTTAATCATTTTGCTGATGTATATATATATATATATATATATATATATATATATATATATATATATATATATATATGTATATATTTATATATACATATATATATATACATATACATACACTTATATAAAGAAATATGAATTTTCGGCGAAACGAGTTTAATACTAATTTTCTTTGAAAATTAGTAAAAACAAATTGAGTGCGTTTCCTGGCAAGTTAATTTCAATGCGACTGATACTGTTATTAGCGCGATAATTAAAGTGTTAAGTAATTCGATTTTGTTATATTATTTTATTGTTTCGAATAAAAGTGTATTTAGTCGAAGTAAACAAACTGTGTTATTCTGTAAATACAGAGAATATTGAATCGACGAAGCGGGTTTTCAGTGGGGAAACACAACAATATGGTAAGTCGGAAAAAAGATTCAAACTGGAAATCATATCTACGAAACATACGTAAAGGACGCTTTGGAAAGCGAGATTCGGAAAAGCTTTGAAGTAAATGCAGGAAAAAGTATATTATTAAAAAGAAGAAGCAACAGAGGGTTAAGAATGGGGCCAACACGAGAAGAGGGATAATAGGAACAAGATTTTAGAACCGCTTTAAGGTGCAGTCTGTGCCGAAACAAGTCAGGCTATCAAGCGGCATGAAACTGTTGACCTGGTCTAAAGCTTTCAAAAAGTCAGTCTAAATTACATCAGCTTGGTGCCTATTGAAAAGATGCCATAAAATTAAGAAATTCGACTAAATCAGTCAAAATGGAACAGCCATTTATAAAACAGCCTTGCACATTAGACGTTAGATTGTACACAGCATGGTGGGTGTTATCGGGAACATTTTTTGCTAACAGCTTAGTAAAACAAGAAACATGTGATATAGAACAATAGCAGGGTACATTTTCAATGTCAAGTGTGAAAGGAAGAACCGACTGAAAAGCTGAGTTTTAATAAGGTGGACAAAGGGGCAGAAAATGGGGACGAAAGATTTTTTAAATTTCAGTTAAAGAAATTTCACAGATGAAATTTAAGCGGAAAGAGGTTGCCAGAAGGCGTTACAAATGGGTTGAGTGCATTAAAAGGAACAAAGGAGGCTACGAGCGAGGAAGAAAAAAGCTACCAAAAAAGTTAATATTTCTTGGGGGCTTCATTAAATATGACAAAATCGGACTATTGCTTGTTGGTTTCAAGAGGAGGAATGAAGATCCCAAAAGGTTCGGGATTGTTGAAAACACGCAGAATGAAAGAAATCATCATGTAATTTCGCTTTTGGGATCAGAGCATGCTAACATCAACCGAGAATCAAGAATCGGTGTTGCAGCGAGGACGAATTACGGGAATATGTGGGCTGTATAACAATCACGGGAAGAATAGAATTCAACATACTAGTGGATTTGATATTCTTTACCTCACCGAAGGAAAACTACCCTTGCGACTACCCTTGCTAAAGAAATAAAAATAGTAGTTTTTTTTTATTAAAAAAAAAATAGTAAATAAAAATAGCTTTCCGGGAAAAGATTACTATTGTATCAAGTAACTGAAACGCGAAATTTAACATATACAATTTACATAAATGCTTCTTCTTGTAGCTATTTAAGTTGGTTAAATAGTTATTTTTAAATAATTTGCAGAGTTTTTAGGGAATTTTCAATTATGTGAAAATGTCTTCAAGTGAGATTAAGTGAACCGCAACAAATATTGTATATATTACAGAAGCAAAGCAATTGATAAATTTGCAACTAAAAATTTCAGTGGCCAAAGCTTAACTCGATAGATTTTAGCTGTGATTGAATTTTACATTTCGATCATTCATCAAATTTTAATAATATCCATGTTTTTATTTTATAACTTGAAAAAAATTTATAAGTAGGGAGTATATCCTGTACGAGCCCAGTGATTAATAAACCATAAGCAGCATTAACTTGTTACTCAAAAAACATCAAATCTTCCAATAGCTTTCTGTCAGTAAACTTCGAACTCAAAAAATATAAAGTTCGTAGCACAGAAACCAATTTCACAACTACCGTTTGATATCGGAATCCCTTTTGATGTTTTTGATTCTGTCGCCTCCACACCTTCGGTTTTGAATCGAGTTCATCAAGGTTACGATTATACAATCCAATAAAAATCACAATACAATCCAATTTAATCCAATCAGAACTTAGCAAACTTAGATTTTCTCCTCGAAAGTTATCCGAAATAGTTTGTAAAAATAAGTACTTACCAAACATCGGGTAGTAATAATAAAACGTTCCTAATCCGAAGATTCCTTTTGGCCCGGGAATTTCACTGTAATCCTTATAACTTCGTTTTGACTCACACTGTGTGCCGATCGACCGACAAACTACCCTTCTGGCTTGAGATAGCCTGAACAATAACATCTTCTCAGGAAACCGGACTAACTTCATTTCAACATAATTAATATAGCTTTATTTCAAAACATCAAAGTAACACGATCGTCAAGCTTATCGACTTAGCTCAGCTAGAATATGATATAGCACAATCTCACACGGCGACCCCCTGTCCCATATATTCTTCAGCCCAAGTGATACTGACTAAGAATGAATGAACCAAGCACACTGATAAAATCACAGAAGTTCTTGCCATTCGGAGTAGTGTCCTCTCTCTAGAATCTATTTGGTTTTTGTTTGATTATCCCTCCTGAACAAAACGCGCATACATAAGCAGTTACAGACCGTACGTGTTGAATACAAGGTCGGGAATGAAAACCTGTTCCGCCAAACCCAATTTGGATTTACAGAACAAACTAAATAAACCCAGCCTAACATATGAAGCTAGCTCCATCAAACTTAATCCTCATTCAAATTAGTATGCTATCGAAACTAAATCACCTCAATTTTGATCACTATGTGATAAATAAATGAATACATACATATGTATATTGGGGGTCTTTACCGTGTGTGTGGAATATGTTGGAAGCCACTGACTCCGGCGATCGAGAGCAGAATTTCAAATAAGTCCTCGTTCATCTGCTTCATATGCACATATTAGATGTGTAAGAATGTTATCACCTGGGACGAGAGATATTTTCTTCTTGCGAAGCATTTATATTTGGCTATCGTTTGCCTTTTTCAGCTAGTCAAGCAGCGGTTCAACTTGCATATAATGATCCATACATATTTGAGAAAGGGTATACAGTGTATACTATACAACACGTATAGAATTAACCTTCGATCTTTTGCGCTAAAGCTATTTTATTTGAGAGATAAATTGTTTCTTTATTATGTCTTGAATAATTCTGAATAGAGTCCGCCGGATAGCAGCCAGTTGCTTGATAGCTTTTTTAACGCAAAAAATGCAAACCAGTGCTAAAAGTACATGTAATGATTTTACTCCATTGAAAGTAAATCAATATCAATGGCCGTTATAAATTAATTGAGGCTTACGATTAAAACATTAGAATGTAGGCCAGTTACGGCAGAAGTACTTAGTAGCAATAGTAGAACATTTTAAATCTTTTGGAATCCGGGTATTTTTTACGAAGCTACTGATGCCGTGAATCAGTAGAGGATAATATGGGTAGAATTATTTTTTTTCAATACGGCTGGTATGGATTTTAGTTTTCGTCTATGTACTTTCTTAGTATCTTTTTTGTTTTCTTAGTTACTTTTTGTCTTTAGTGACTTTTTTTTGTTTCTTTAGTAATTTTTTTGTTTTCTTTGTAAGTTTTCGGTTTTCTTCGAATATTTTTTGTTTTCTGAGTAACTTATTTGCTTTCTTAGTAGATTTTTTGTTTTCTTAGCAACTTTTCTGTTAAAATAGTTTTCTTTTTTCTTTCTTAGTTGCCTTTTTAGTTTCTTTTTGTTTTTTTTTAATGTCTGTTTTGTTTTCTTGGTAACCTTTTTGTTTTCTTAGTTTTTCTATTTTGTTTTTTAGTAATTTTTTGTTTTCTTAGTATTTTTTGTGAAAGTGAAATCCCCAAAGTGAAATCACGGAAGGATATTCAAGTTAAACCATGGAATCGGGCAGAAATGAGCCCCGTGGGGGCGGAAGTGTAGGCAGAGCCAATGCTGCCATTTTAGCATTTTGAATGCTAGGTCTAGCATTATTTTTTCCGAAATGGCATTCGAAATTTGGAGTTAGCATTTAGCATTATTTTTAACATTTAAATTGAGATTTTGTAATAATCTGGCACTCATCTATTTAAAATCTCGCTCATCAAATTTTAATTTCAAAGTCCAACATATAAAGATTATAAAGTCATCTATATTGCTTTAAAATGGTAACGTTCAATTTAATTGTGATGATGCTAAAAATCAGTTATGGGGTCCCATCCACTTCAGACTCCCCGGAGCCTCGGACATCTACAAGTTCAAGTTTACCAAAGTATGTGCATTCAAGTTAGATATTTTTTCCTGAATAATGTGAATTGTTTGTTTTGTTGGGGCTTCAAATGCAAGCAGTCGCACGGATAACGTTGGAGAAAAATCTTCGTTATCCGACACTAATACTTTTTCTTCACTTAAAAATAAGTAATTGCTGCTGTTTTAATTGAGAGATTCCAAACGATGTTTTGAAAAATATTGGTAGAAATGAGCTTTACATAAGAGAAGAAGATTGAGATATAACTGATATGTCTGCAATAGATATAGAATCATTTTGAGATATAAATTTTAAACTTGTAATTTGTTTTTGTTATGCATACGAGAGTTGATCAATAAGTAATGATAATGAGTATAAACCAAGGTGATTATACTTAAAAGATATGTTTATTTTTCAACATAGTCTTCCAATAAGTTAAAACATTTAGTCCATCTTTTTTCCAAACCCAGGATACCTTTAGAAAAAAATTCTTTATCTGGACTCTCCCAAAATACCTCAACAGCGGCCATCACTTCCCTAGCATTTTCAAAATTTTTACTCCGAAGGTGTTGTTCGAGCCGAGGAAAGAGGTAGAAGCCACTGAGAGCTAGATCTGGCGAATAAGGTGAGTGTTCAAGCAGTTCGAATGCTGTTTCTTTAATTGTATCCATCGCAACTGCAGCCTTGTGAGCCGGTGCGTTATAAACAAAGCTCCGGCTCGCAGTTTGCCGTTTGTTTTCCCCTTCATTGCCTCTCGCAGTCTTTTTATTTGGTCAGTTTAGTAAGAGCCTGATATAGTGGCTCCCGTTTCCAAATATTCCATCACAATAATTTCTTCAGCGTCCCACAAACTGATGCATAACCTGTCCTGCCGAACTTGACACTTTGAGTTTCTTCGGCATCGATGAAGAGGGTCGCTTTCATGTCATCGATTGCATTTTCGTTTCTGGATCAAAATGGTGGATCCAAGTCTCGTCCATGGTCTCGAAATGTGGCAAAAAGTTCTCTTGATCTGCCCGGAACTTTTTGAGATTCATTCTTGAATTGTCGACTCGTTTCTTCTTATGCTCGTCCGTTAACATTCTCGGGCAGATACCTTCTTCATATGTATTTTGTTGGCAAAGATTTTTCGAACACTACCATATGAGATCCCTGCGACCTAAGCTACATGCCTGATGGTCACTCTTTGATCTGTCAACACGACATCTTCGGCTTTTTTTACATTGTCTTCAGTGAGGGATGTGGATGGACGTCCTTCGCGGTGTTCATCTTCAGTGTATGTTCTTCCCAGCTTAAACTTCTTGGCCTAGCGTGCAATGGTGGAATATGGAGGATCAAAGTCCCCTAATGTTTCCACAATGTCACCGTGTACGCCTCTGGTAAACAATTTTATTAAACAGATTTTCAAACAAATTTCGTTTTTCCCCATTTTGATGTTTTCTCTTCGTTTGTTCGTATTCAAATGAATGTAGCTCCTCTTAGAACTGTGTTATACTGGAGCTAGTGCTTTCGGCACTTTGAATCCCTGAAATCATGGCCTGTTTATATGTTTTTTTTTCATGCTGACTTTGCGAGTATATGTAGTAGTAGAATTTTTTTTTTTTGAATTTTATGCGAACTGGAAATAACCAATTATCATTGCTTATTGATTAACCCTCATATATATACATATTGTTTTCATATTGAACCATGTTTATTTCAATCAAATAAGAAAGCATTATTTAGCATTATAATTTTACAAGATCTAGCATTATTTAAATAAAATGGAATCTAGCATTATTCCAAAAAAATAAACGGCAGCACTGGGCAGAGCCTCTTCTTAGTGCAATTAGTGAGTAGTCACATGTCAATGAGCCTGGTATTTTCTGCATTATCTTTGTATGCTCAAGTTGTTTCTCTTGCACATACAGGAACAAAGTCAAGCCTGGTGGCGGCACCCGTGACGACTTTGAAATTCGATCGGCAGGCTCTTTTTGAGATGAACTCCGAATTGGAACAGCAGCTGCGGATCCTGCACATTACGCGTGCCAGAGAAATTGAGTTTAACAGCAAGAAAGTATATGCGTTAGTAGGCCCCAAAGTGGCGGAGGTGTAAGCCCAGCATCATCACAGAGAATCTGCACTCTTGTAGTATGCCCTAATGCAAGTTGGTCCCTCTGTCGCTTTTGAAAACGGCGCAGTAATCCAATGGTAACTATCTTGAGGCAGTTTGCAATTTCGCCAACTGCTTTACCGCATTGCAGCTTAAGTATGTGCTTTGTTTAAGCTAGGCACGTATAGTGTGGCCTTAGCCTAACTGGGTCCCGTCACTCGATTTCGACGAGCGACTTCTCGACATGCAACCCCAATATCAAATTCAGATATTATGGTCGTAACATTGCCAATTTGTTTTACAATGACGACAATGAAAGTTGTATTGATCCGTAACTTCAGCGCTTCTACAAGAGAATGAATTCGATTTAGTGCAAAAGGTCGGATCGAAAACTTAAGGCGATTCGTTAATAGGCCGACGATTAAATTTTGATAAAATAGATAGATTTAGAGATTGTATCGATGATACGTCAAGCAGGTATAAATCTGAGTTTAAATAATTGTTTTAACAATAAACGAATAATTGCTCTAATTGGATCTGATAAATCGATGAGAATGAAATCTGCTTTTTTATTTTTTTCATGTGAGACCGGAAGACCCAAATAGCCCGCATTTCAATCCGATACTTCATTTCGCTCATTCTTCCCCAGTCGAGCTCTTTCAGCATGCGGCTCATCTTCGACACTGTTGTTGTAATTTTCATTGCCTTTCCGTTAGATTCCTGCCTTTATTAAACTGGTTAATCTTCCGAAAAAATGTCTTAACGGTTAAATTATCGAATAAGCCGTATAGACAGCAGTATTAGCCTGCTATCACCATATCGTTGGTGTGTCTTCAATCGCCGGACGCGCAAAATTCTCCAGCATTTTTGATATTTTTCACCATTGACGGTGAGCATGGTTTTGCATTTACTCACACCAATCCGTTAGTTTAACAGCATACTTTGTTAGCCAACGAACCCGTTTAGACGCAAGTGGGCCTCATTGCCCATAAAAAGATTGTGCATGAAATCAGCCTCTAACCATGACAATTCTTGGATCTGAATAGCAGACGCTAATTATTTCAGATAATCTGATGTCTTGAGTTCTTGCACTAGCTTTATACCTGTCTCTTATACGGATAAACATTCAGCATTCTTTCAACCCTCTGGGATAAGGTTTGAGACGGCTAGGATCGCCCTTGAGTTGGCGTTGAAAGATTTGACGTGCCCGCTGAATGTTGTCCTGTGACCTCCCTGAGCGTGACTTATTAGCAAGTGCTTACTTACTAGCAATCCTTGAATTTGAATTCGCCCGACTAAGCTGAATATATTTTGTTTCGAAGCTTAATTAGCGAGATCTAGATTTTCTAGATAACATTAGAATCTTTTGACATGTTGCTCAGTCCTGAATTTGTCCATATAGGATCTCCAAGGATACTAATTAAACATTATGAAAACATAGGCTAATATTTAAAATCAAGCTATTTCATCTTAAAAAAGCCTAGTGGTATAGTCCTCTCAATTTCGCATTGGATTCACATAGCAGTAGAAAACGATTTATATTTTAGACGACCCAAGATTTGTACTGTATTTCTCGTTATTCATGATTTCCTTTTTTCCAATCTGTACTTTCATCAACTTACTGCTTATAACTACTTTTTTTATAAAAGAAGTTAAATGTTACGTGCTAAATATATATGCATTTTCTGTAAATGGAATAAACTAGTATATTAAACTAGTTTCAGTCTCATATTTCCTCATGCATCCATAATTTTTTCCTAAATATTAGTCAGTTAATCGCTGTTATGTGTTTCGGGCTTTTGTCAAATACTGAATTTTGTGGAAAAATAAACACATGAAATATATAAAATTCTCGGCTGCATCTAATAGCCTACATTGCCGGGTAAACTCGACTTGATCAATGCCTTCTAGAAGTACGGACCGTCATGCTACGTAATCGTTTTAGCTATGACGTCAATGGTTCGGGGCATTGCTATCAATGCTACCTAGCGGGCGGCATATAAACTAGCTATCATCTGGTTTATGACAATAAGATTTCGCGCCATAATTCATGACATTTCAAAATTTGCAAGTGTGTTTATAAGGAAATTATGTGAGTTAATGGAAATTGTGTGAAAGTAACAAGGAGATTCTGAAAACGGGTAAGTTTAGATGTTGTACATCAATATAGTGTTGTAATTGAGAAATTTCTCTGATTATAAATGACTGGTTATGCAGTTTCATTGTTGGCAGGGACAAAATTGTGTTCGGCTCATTTTATAATGTGATTTTTTCAAATTTTAAATGTGGAATACCTATAGAACTTTTGCGAGAAAAGATCGCCATAAAATAAACATCGATATAATAAAAAAAATATGTTTCAGACAGAAAATACACTTGGAAAACATTTATGATAAAATGGAGCCTCCAGCGTTTGTATATACTGTAAAGCAGTTTAAAATGGGTAAGACAATTATGAAAATAAAAACACAGGTAGTAATTTTAAAGGCATTTATGTCATTGGCCTATGATCCAGTTGCAGTCATCAAAACATTCGAGCCTACCCGGCTGACATCAATCAGCTGCTTTCACATACCTAGCAGATGACAGAGATATATGTAGTTTAGCAATAATATTTCGTTTACACCGAATTCATAGTGTTGCACTCATTGGAGAATTATAGTGGAACGCAATTGGAAACCGTACGATGGTTTCGATCCTCTTGCGTGGACTGAGGATGAGAGCCCTATGTGTGGCGCCCCGAGTGGTCACCGTTAATATTCAACTATATTCGGAGTAAGTAATGTGCGCGACGTTAAGTGTGTTTAGGACTTTATTTCTATCCTTCATAGTGAAAAGCACGCAGAAACAAAGGTTAGCAAGTACAGCCGTGAGGCAGTAAAAAAGAATGTTCAAGGATATGTATTCACTCGATACATCGACCATGTCAAAAACTATGACAAACTGCTGGAGAAAAACTTCCCATCCGCAATGCGAGTGTATAGGGTTTTCTTGGATGGTGTTGCGGCCTTCTATAAAGACATGAAAAGATTTCTGAAAATCACAAGAATTCTCAATGGATCCGTGCAAGGGCTGCACGTTCTAACCAGAAGTGAATTGGAGCTCTACTACCAAATGCCCCGCGACATGTATAAAGTGGCTCCAGTAATATTATTTTCGTCTCTGCCACTTGTTGGATATGCAGCACTACCTCTTGCGTCTGTAATCCACAAATCTTTGAAAAAGTTGTCGGTGAATGTATTTACTTTCTTAATTGCACAGGATGCTCTATCCAAGGACACTCCTCTCATCACACTTCTGGACATTGCAGCAGAAGGCAGAGTTTCAGCAGGTTTATTTGATGGAAAGAATTTCGCATAACAGGAACGTTTTTCGATGCCTTCAGTCAAAACTTGTAGAAGTGAAAGAGTCTGCCATGCGCGATCGCTGGAACCATATAATTGTGTTGCTTGGCAGTGGTCAGCTTCCGACAAAAGAAGAAATTCTAGAAATTCGTGACCTGTTTTCCTCGCCACCATATCAGTTCAGTAGCCTAACACAAAAGCATATAGTAAGTTGGCGGTTATATAGCTGGCCATTATTAAACTTTATTAATTTCAGAAACATCTCTGCCTCATTCACGGACTCCAGTCAGGACTTTTTGCAATTTTCGGCCGTGAGAAGCTGCTTGAACGAGCGGACATAATGCGTTACATGGACTTGGCTATTCGACGCGAGGGTGGCGTTCATAATATGAACCCTGACGCTCTACGGAATGCATGTTACATGCGAGGGTTGAACCCATTGAATTTGAGCAACGAAAACATGGTGGAGTGGCTTAGGACTTGGGTGGAAGTGTCTCTATGTTTAGAAGAACAACACAATAGTCTATTTTTACATTTACCAATCCTACTTGGATACAATCATCCGAACAATTGGCGACTTATCTACAAATAACGGTCGAAGGGGAATAATTATTTAAAGTTGTAAACACAATCGATTACCGTGTTTACGCTTCTAGTCCCGAATGACAGTTTTTATTTTAGAATAAATGCCCTGAGATTGAGGATCGTGATATATTGTATAATATTGGAATTGCATGATTTGCCTGTTGGTTCTGGTATGTCGTCCTTTGTAGCATAAGTGAAAACGTGATATTGTTGTATAAAAGACAAAATTCTATGAAAAAATAAAGAATTGTTTTTATTGTCTTCTTTCACCATGTTCTTGTCAAAATACTGCGTTCTCCTTGGGATTCATTAGGTGCAACGCGACCCCTTTGTTGTTACAAGCCTTATATATTTCTTTACTTTTATATCGATAGTGCCATAAGTGATGCAGGTAGGTAATATTAGTGGTGTAGCTGGTAGGTAATATTAGTGGTGTAGGTGGTAGGCAATATTAGTGGTCGTGTTTTTCTATATCTTAATCATTACTAACGCCACTTGCTAAACCAAGATGACAGGCAGGCGACAGCTTGAGCAAAATCCTAATCGGCTATAATACATTTAGGGAAGGAAACTGATCGCCGTGAAACTACAATTATTTTCAATACAATTGCAACCAATATGAGAGAATCAAGCAAGGTTCCCAGGTGCGATATAAAACAATACATTTTAATGTTGAGATAAGCAGAATACGCTATTTTGTAACGGTTCACATCGCTTAGTTACTAAAATGTACAGATGTAGCCCCACACTGGTCGCGCGTGCGATGAAGAATGTGACAGTAAGAGGTTACTTAAAAGAATACACAATCTGGTCGCGGAAAATATTTCTTTATTTTAACCATATAAGTATGATTCCATCTTATTTTTTCTTGGCTTTACTTTTATCCGCTTTCTCCTTCCTGTATTGTTCTCGTCGATCTTTTTTCAGAACTCGAGTAGTACCATCGCTCCTCGTCCGCTTTTTAAGAGTGTTGAAGGCCACAGTGAGCAGCTTATTCCGCTGTCTTTTAGCAAAGCGCAATTTGAAACGATCAAAGTCATTAAGTTGTGTCCGCTGCAAATAGAAAAATAAAAACAATAGAAAAAAACAATAGGAAAAAACGACTATGAAGCTCTTCGCCATCAATTCCTTACCTTCCGGATGGCTTGGGCCCTCAACGACCACGCGGTCTGCTTCCACTTTGACCTTACATCAAAGTCTTTCCAAGCTTTACGCACAACCTTTGTGGGAGCGGTGTATGGGAATTTCAAACGGAACTTAGTCAAGTGAAGATTTGCTAGTCTGTATTCTTGACGGGGAACTCCGGTAAGAGGCCCGTCGACGAGAACCTACAATGTAATATCCAATTAGAATTCTTTTAAAAAGAGCTTTAAGATTCACTGCAACAATAATCAGAACGTTATTAGTAGCTTCATATGGGTGTCAGTCGGCAATTCCTATCAAGATAACGTACTCATCATGTGGTGGAGCCTCAAAGAATTTTCAATTTCAGATCAATACTCACCCTATTTTGATCTATAACATCGACGATTGTGATGAGGCGGCCCTTCAGGGGACCCGCCGCGCATTTGGCAATCCTGCCAGTCTCGACGAAACGTTCGAACGGCTAAAAACGTCAAATTCCACTTTATAATCATCTTCGAAACATGTGCGAATTCCTCTCTTTCAATTAATTCTTCGTCAGGTAATCATGTAAATCATCAACCAAATGCTCCAATCACCGTAAACAACTATCACGTAAGCACATGCGGTACCGCAGTCTACACTTCGTTTATCCAACCACGTTCAACAACTTACAGGATTATCGCGTTGTTTCCTACTTTAAATTAATGTAATGTCTCAGAAAATTTTAACTGTAACTACGGCGCCACGCGCATCTTGACGAAACGAATTAATTCAGAAAGTGAGGACCTCGTGAACCCTAGTCTTCCATCTTACCATGACAATCCGGAAAGAAAGAGCGAACACTCCATATGCGCCTACCTTCAGACCGATCAAAGACTCGTCGAAAAACTTCAGGCATCTACTGCTCTAGTCAAGTGAGGCGGATGTAAAACTTTAAAATCAATCTTCTGAAAACTAGCGTAAAATCGTGCTGGCGGCTGCAGCGGTGAGACATATTTGATGAAAAGATTATTACTCAAACTATAAATAGACGCGTAGATGAAGTGAAACATTAAAGCAAAGGAAAATAGCCATGAGTACTACGCGACCAATAAATAGAGTAAAGTAATGCCATAATAATCGCAACGTCGCTACTATTAGCCGCCAGATAACTCTTGTGCAGGATTTTTGTAGTGATTAAGTAATGTGGATGTTATCAATCAACATACTTTTATTATAAGAACTACGAATTACAATGATAATCAACTATTACGATGCTGGCAATGCTGAGGATGTCGACGAACTAGTGAATCCAATCCCGGAATCCGAATCCCGGGATCCCGAACAGTTTTTAGCCACTAAAATCCCGGATCTCAATTAGGATTGATGGTTTATAGTCCCGGGATTATAAGTCATCAATCCCAGGATTATAAAACATCAATCCCGGGATTTTAGGGACTAAAAACTGTTCGGGATCCCGGGATTGGATTCCCTACGACGAACTCCCTAGACTCAACTGGTCGAACCGTGTTCGTCGCGTTCGTTGCGTCCTGTCGCGATATTTATTTTGATAGTGCATATGGCACTACTTACACTGTTGTTTCCCACAATTTAGTCTATGACATTTACAGCTGTTTGACGATGTGAGAGAAATATTTTCTCCGTCTACCTGTAAATTTTCATAGTTTTTCGTGAAATACGGTTTAAGTTCTGGTTTTTGTCACGTCCTTCAAATATGAGCGACGAAAGTGTTTCCACATTTGGAAGAATTTTCCTGAATCCGAATTTCGGGAAAACACACATTAATCCAAAGTTCTTAAAACCCAATGTACCTGAACATATTCATATCAATCCCGATTTTCCCTGGGTTCAACAGGAATTAGATACCGTACCGTGTATGCCCGCTCATGTGGGTACTATCGTCGCCAAATCAAGAACAGAGATAGTACGAACACCCGTGAATACAGGGTTATCTGTTGCCCATAGTGTGAAACTACAACATCCGTCACCAAGGTCTTTACGTCTAATCAAAATTGGAAATCGGAAACTGGTCCACGCATCGTTAATTGAAAAGAAATCAACTCAAAAAGCGCTGATAAAAGAAACAAATAAACAACCATCGAAAAACAGTTACAGGATCGACAGAAGGCAGCAAAGTTTTTATGTACAAAGGCAGAATTTTGTGAGCAAGTATGCACTTAATAGAGAAACTGGGAAAGAATCATTAACTCCCAATAAGGCAACAAATGCTGGCAAGAGAGTTTGTAGACTGTAAGTGGCGTTTATGCTTGATTTCAACAGATATCGAATTATTTGTTGACCTTTTTTACAGAGAAAAAACATTGGCAGCAGGTAAATCTCTTCTAAACATAAACGGAGTACTCTATAAGTCATCCAAGACAAAGCTGGAAAAAACAGTTGGTAGTCCATCTGAAACATCAAAGCCCCGGAAAATCGCTGCTTGCAAGCAAACCATGTCCGGGCGTTTGGTTTTTGTGCGCGGAAACAAGTTCATATTGGATAAAGGTGGTCGGAATATGACTAGAGTAGAAGAGAAAAGCTCGAATCCGTTCTCCTTGAAGCGAATTGATATTGGAGGCTTGACATACCTTGCAAACTCACAAGGCACTTTCATTCGCACGGAGAATCACAAAACATGGAACTATTTAAGGTAATCGGCAATGAACTAAATCTTTTCTGTATTACAATACCACCACATTTATTCTTTTGCAGTTCTACGAAGCAAAAGAGCATAAACTGTTTGTCCAGACATCTAACCAAATCCAATATCCCATGTGCAATTTTCAGGAAAGTCGGCAAATGCGCTGCATATGAGCGTGGCAAGTGCCCGAAAGTTCACAACAGAAAGCAAATTGCAATATGTCCTAAGTAAGTTGCAATATTTGACATTTTCTTTCAGAATAACAAATTTAGAAGAAATTGAATAACAATCGTTTATTATTATTAGATTTTTGAAAGGCGAGTGCATAGTCGAAAAGTGCCTCTTATCGCACGAAGTGAGTCTTGCGAAAATGCCAACGTGCAAATATTTTTTGCAGGGATGTTGTTCCCGCTCACCTTGTCCTTACCTGCACAAAAAACTTAACGAAAATACGGACATTTGCATTGAATTCTCACGGGGATTTTGTAGTTTTGCTGGAAAGGTAAAAAAATTGTGCTTTCAAACACTGAGCGAGCTTATATGTTTGATTATATTATTATAGTGCAGTAAACGCCACGAATATGTGAGCTCGGAACTCGCCGTCAAGGGTAAAACAAATAATGCTTTAAAATATAACATTCAAAAGAAACACGCCACGAGAACGAGGACTAAACAAAATTTGTTATTAGGCGAGAATAAGACTGAGAGTAATGTTTCAAGGTATTTTAGTACTGTCGCAAAGAAAAACACCCGAGGATTTGAGGATTATTCAAATGGAACCAGCTCAGAGGCGAAAATCTGCGTCCGCAAATATGAGAAAAAACCCAAATTGGGAGAACTTCCTGCATTTATACCGTTATGACAAGTAGTTTTAGTATATTTTTGTCGATTATATAAGTGTATATAGATACTTTGTTGGGATTTGTATAGCATATGATATTTTTGTGTAAGAAGAGAAGTTTTCGACATTGAATAAAATTCTCAAAGCACCTGTTCGATTGGGGGATATCCCTAATGTTTGTATGCACTTCTTGTACGAAATTTGTTTCATTTACCTACTGTACACATGTGTTTATGCTAGGGGAATGTTGCTACTGCACACACAGTTTCGTATGCGAAGGCTGCTTTTTATTGACAATTGCATTGGGGCTGGCAGGTTTGTAGAATGGCGGTAGTAGACGGAGGAGTGGCCCTTCACATTAGAAAAGTTCAAAAAAAAATTCCTGCATTCTCGTCATTTTGCTATTTCAGATTTCCACGTCGAAAATACAGCCCTACACATTAATGTATATAAAAATTAATAATTAGCTAAAACAAACAAAAGAAAAAAACATTCCTCTTTCCGGCTGTGGTGCATAAAGTCGAGTTTACCCAAACTTTGGGTAATAAATTGCGCGCTAAGTTGAAAAAAAACTAATAAATTATGGGAAGAATATAAAATGGAAATTGTATCCTAATGACAAGAAACTGCAAATATTTAATATGTTTCTTTTGTTTAGAAATCATAGTAAGCCACTCAATATATTTAGGCAGAAACTAGTTGCTGTCAATAAAAATAGATAAGCTTATCTCTGATTGCTGCAACCTATAGATGCGGAATCTGCATCCATCGATTCCGCGAACGTTTTTTTTTTGTGTTTTTACTTTGGATGCTATCCTGTTATATAATTTTTATACCACCTACAACTGCCAACAACAGACCGTTATAAGTTTCAAGCTGAGTAAATATATTTATGGGTAAATTACCTACTTTTTTAAATCCTATTCCATCTTTGGTGTAATGCAGAAAGATACCTGCACGGGCGCTTCCTTATTCAGGTCTATATTTTACATTTTTTATTTAAGTTTAAACGTCCACTTGGGAATAAGCTGTTCTTGTACGAGCCTTATTGTCTAAGGTCTATCGTACAATTTCCACTCCCAAGTTTTTATTACTAATGTTCGAAGAACAATAGTATTAAACTCGTTTCGCCGAAAATTCATATTTCTTTATATATATATATATATATATATATATATATATATATATATATATATATATATATATATATATATATATATATATATATATATATATATATCAGCAAAATGATTAAGGGAGATAATCTCTGGAGTGGCCGATCCGATTGAGCTGAAATTTTCGGAGAACGTAGGTGTATATAGTAGGTAGGTCCACAACTTTCTCAAATTCAGATATCCTAAACCTTTTGGCGGCGGCGAGCGTTTTAGTGAATTTTGAGGAACTCCTATATTTCCAAGCAGTGTAAATTTTTGTTAAAGATAGGTATTGGGAATGAAAACTAATTATGTTCTTAGCTTGTTTATGATAAATAATCGGAAATTTTGAGCCGTGTGTGGGTGCAGAGTGCCTAAAAGTAGGCAAGGATTTTTTTTCAAATTTTGATTTGTCATTACTTGTAAGAAAAACAATGGATCATCGTGAAAATTACAGAGCGTATTGATGTTGACTAAAATTTAGCACGTAGAGATTTTCATAATAAAGCGGGTAACCCTGTAGCTGTGGCAGGGTGCTGAAAAAAAATCCTTCAAATCATTGACCTTCCTGAAAAATTTTTGATTTTTGACAAAAAATTCAAATCTTTGATAAATTTTATCCTTTGTCCTTCATCTCAAGATAAAATTTTCAAAATTCCGTTTTGCACAAGAACGGCAACCCATCACCAAATTACCTCTATTTTCAGCACTCAAAAGTTCTGTTCACGAGAACTGACGACCGGATAATCCGATCATAATCAAATTTACAGGATATGTTGGTATTATCTAGGACCAGGTCTGATAGAAGTGATTTTGAAATGCAGGCAACCCTGTGGCAGTGGTGCCATCTTGAAAAATAGGTGAGAAAAAAAACTGGTTTTAGGCCTATAACTTCCGATTCAGCCATCAGATTTGGACAAGATTCATACAGTACTTGGATCTTACCTTAAGTAACATTTGATAAAAATTTGGTTGAAAAATTAGAATAGAGTTGCCAGCTATGGTGATTTTTGTCTCCTAAATCTTGCAACTTTGCTCAGCAAAATAAAGCTTTTTTCCCTATAACTTCCGGTCCAGTGCAGAAATCAAAGCGAAGATCACGCAGTAAATGGACCTTAATGTGAACCAAATGTCGTAGAAATTTCGTACCAAAATCATGAAAGGGCTGCCAGCTATGATCATTTTTGTAATTTTGTGAAATTTCTTTACTGAGCGATTATGTCATTAGATTTGCAAAAGGAAATGATCCTGCAATGATAATTAACCACAAATATTAACGCTTTAAAAATTTGAAAAGTTTTGAGGGTGGTAACCCTAAAATTCTTATCACCCGTATAACTTCCAGCGCAGTGATTCAATCGAAACGAAATTTACTGGTTGGGTTTAACTTAACGTAAAGCAGATTTTGTATGTATTTTGCTTTGCTGCTGACACAGGCTAACCAGCATTAGCCATTTCCGTAAATATTGCACCAACAAATGCTTCAATTTACGTTCTCATATGCAAAGCATTTGCAATAAAAATAAGGAATCAATTTTTAAATTTTCCGAGTTTTGAACGTTTTTCAGATGGCAGCCTCAAACAACGTTTAACCGCTGAAACTTTCGATGAAATCCTGCGATGAGAACGAAATTCAAAGGATAAGTTGATTTGAGTATGAGCTTGTTATGGTAAACTTATTACTGCTTCGTTCGGAAAGTGTTGCCAGCACTGAACATTTACATCATTTGTGTTAGAGTTGAGTTTTGTTGCTTTGGATAAGGAATGGTTGATATGATTCTACAAAGCAGTGTATTACGTCTTTCCACACTTTTTTGTCACTCAAAGACAATTTCTTCGAAAATTAGTTTTCTAGCGGTTCAGGTGCGCTAGAGTTTTTTTTTAGTAATAAAGACGAAGCTTATCATTCAAACTTGGGTACCACCAGTAAGGTAGTAGAAATGGAGTGGGCATGCCCATAAGATTTACATTGAAGGGGATGGTAGTAATTTTTTAGCTACTCGTTGTCAAATCGGCTCAATTCCAACTAGTTCCCCTCCAATTTGGCAATGAGTGCTAGGCATTTTTAACATGCTTTGTGCGCGAGAGGATTGAAGGGGCTAATGGTGGAAAGTGTCCAGGGGCTGGGTACCACCTACGGAATTTTCATAATAGTAAAACGCAACAACAATTTTCCACCGTCAATAAGAACAAAGATATCACCAGAGTTTTAATGCGCACTTCAAACTTCAATCAAGTACATTTTCACCTTAACGGTATGTATATGCGGCATATTCATTCCACGCCATCAATTTGAACCAATCTCTTGCTAGGAGTCAGTTAAATCAAACTTGCTTGCGTTAATCCGCATTTTCTCTTTATTCACTCGATTACAACATGAGGTGTACAAACATATTTTCCGATCAACATTGCCGAAAATAATCTATTAAAATAAATAATTGTCGTTCATACACTATCTTCATATCTTTAATGTCTATTTTGGTTGCTTAATATCTTATTGAAACTACGTTACATTATTTCCTTACTGTGAAAGTGAAAATCGTCGTATGTAGTCTTTGTTCGCAAAACCTTACTAAAATGTATACATTGCAAGTTTCTCGGCTTCAAATTCACAAATTCACACAACTTAAAACCTGTTTCGCATCTATTCATACCTCAAAAAGAATGATTCTATTTCTCGTGCTGGCCTATCTTGCTCGTATTACCTTCTATCACCCTTAACGTTCGACCGTCCTTGATTACCGCGCCCCGGCTTATTGCCGCTTTTTGATTGCGGCATTTTCGTCGACTCGTTCGAGTTTTGTACACGTAGCTGGGGCTGCAGCTGCGGCGACCCGATTTTCTGTGACGACGTCACTGACGTGGTACCCGAGGATACAGTTGATGGCACGTTTACAGCACGGCTCTGGATACCGTTCCCGTTACTCGTGTTTCCATTGTTGGCCATTAGCTGCGCGGGACTCGGTATCTGCTGATTCATTTGCAACTGGTCCATTCGTTTCGGTTCGCTCATGTTCAGCTGTTCATTGAAAGTCAGGCAGAATTCGCCAATTTTGTGGATATCTCCATTCTTTCCCGAATATAATGTAAGGCAATGTCGCCAAACCGAAGCATATCCTTTTGTTAACCGCACTATATCGCCCGGTACTAGAAGCTTGCCCGGTTCATCCCACACGGACACATTGATGCATGCTGTCTGATCAGCCACTTTGAAGTTTCTTACTTCACGGTTCTCCTTTGTCACTGTTGCAGCACCCACCTCAAGGACTATAAACATTACATTAATGTTCTTAAGACCAGGCTTGATGTCCTTAATGGCAATGCAGTCAGTATACATTTTACTTTCACCTAGAATGTACAATATTAAATCTTAGGACTTGTTGGATGCTTTACAAAAGTAATGAGATCCACCTTAGTGCAAACAGTTTTTCTAGTAAATGGGCTATAAAGCAAGTAGTAGTAAAATTCAAACAAATGACCGCATAGACCTTAATTACATCCAACATCAACTTCCGCTCCAAGTAAACTGCCAGATGTGACACTTCACTCGATGTCAAATGGGTCAAATGATCAGATTCCGAGCTGCAGGTGCGCCAATATGCATGATTAGAAAGTGACCGATTATCTGAGGAGCTCAAAATGTGAACGATGGAGAAATTCGAAAAAATCGCAAAAAGTGACGAAAAATCTTAAAATGAGGTACGTTTTTCCCGCATTTCCGATTTGGCAAGTGCAGAATTAATGGTACAATGAAAATCCGAAACAACCGCTGATAGATTCTAAAGCGCTCAAAATGTTTGGTATGTGTACAAAATGTGTAGAATAAGGGCTGTATTTTCGACGTGGAAATCCGAAATTTTTTTTTTTGGAAAATTGCACAAAAACAAAAAAGAAAGAAATGTAGTTTCGTTGTTGAGATATGATTTCGTTGTTGGAATGTATAATGTATAATGTCAAGTATAATGAGTTGTATATATAAATAAAGTTTATAATTTTCTTTATTTTGCAAAAAAAACAAAATTTTCCTCGATTCCTCCATTGTTGCCATTTTCGGACATTATTGGCCAAATCTGTCCTCCGTTTTCGCGTCGTTTTTTTTTCTCAAAATTTGATCTTAATAAAGTGCACACGGTAACACTGATATGTATATATCGCGCGAGAACGGCGAGAACGGCGAGATACGTTGACGTTTATTAAAAAGACAGTAAGTAAATTGATAGCGATGAAACACGCCAGTGAGGATCGGGGGAGACGAAGAGTGTTCCGGCGCTGGTTTGGTTTAAAGTAAACTCCTCTGGCTGGTTAGCTCGCTACTAGCTTCAGTTACAGACGTTCCACTCGACTGCACTTGACTTCAGTGTTGTCCAGCGTTGCCATACATACGGAAATTACCGTAGTTTCAAGGTAATTTGCTAGGAAATCTAGCCTACGGTACAAATAAATTACCTTGTATGAGCCATACGGAAATTTCAACTTGGGTGTCAAGTGCACGTATGTATCTTTACTTTCAATCATTCGAAAACAAATTCTAACAAATTAGGTGCAAAATCAGATTTCTTTGAAAAATTTCCATGATTATATACAACTACCACATAACATGAGAAACAATGCCATCTAGATCAATTTCACAAATTCATCTGGGAAATTTAGGGAAATCCCCAGACACTACACATGCCAAATAGTTATCCGGGAAATCCCCACAAGATCTGGTCAAACTACGAAGCGAAATTAAAGAAGTCAAGAGAAGGTCATATTACGCCAAGCGAATACAAAATTCAAGCAAACCGATGAATTCGTAGAACTCGTCTGCTATTGGGAATCAATCATATAGAGTGAATTAGAGTGAACTTGCCTACTAAGCCGCGTGGTCCTGCTTTTTGTATATTTTACCTATTGATAATCAATCAGAAACAGTAAATTAGTGCGTGATATTGTTTGCCAGTATATTTTGCACCTGCGAATATCGAAAAAATACAGTGGAATCAAAATTTAACTAGTGGTAAGTGATTAAAGTTTTGAATTTTTATACAAATTTTATATTATATAGAAACACATTATAGGCAACTAATTAATGTCAGCCTAGCTACCGCTTTCGAGATTTTGCCTATATTCATGAATAGAAAGTTGTGGAAATATGCTTGTTTTTTGTAGCAATTATGAGACGCATATAACGCATATAAGTAATTAATTTAAAAAATATATAATTTGAGAAGAGTATAAAACATTGTTAAGAAATCTAGATACATATTACTGTATAAAGTTATCTAGACACATATTACTGTATAAAGTTAGTTTTTTGAAAAATATGAGTTTAATCTTGGTTCAATTTGTTTCTCTCATTTTACTTAATTGCTTAATGCTTAATTGAATAACACATTAAAATTTCACTGAGTAGATAAGAATTTTCTTCAGACCAGCTAATTATAAGTTCAACGCTTTTTATAATTTGATTGAAGGTTACATTCGGCTCCGAATCCAAATTTTCAGATTCTTTGGTACTTTCGAAATGAGTGATTTCGACAGTGTCAGTATTCTCGTTAGAATAGTTTGAATTGCTTTCAGAAAGCCATTCGTTGATCTCGTCTGCATCACAAACGGTATTTGTTGTTTGTATGAGTAAATTTTGGAGTCGAAGAGTTTCTGCAGCCAGGTCGGACGTTGAAGGTTAACCAGAGGAAATATTCCTCATCGCAAGCTTCATCATCCACTTTTATTAGTTTTCTGGAACATTTTTTTTGTAGTTGGTTCCCAA
Source organism: Nemotelus pantherinus (assembly GCA_963978885.1). NCBI lineage: Eukaryota > Metazoa > Arthropoda > Insecta > Diptera > Stratiomyidae > Nemotelus > Nemotelus pantherinus. Next base: position 750,506 of record OZ022263.1, read on the forward strand.
ATCACCCCACGCTTTGGATAAGAAATAGATTGCGTGCTTCAGCGTTACCTTCTTTAAATCATTTTCGGTTTTCAGTTTGATTGCTAATTAAATGAGACAGGATTTCTTAGTTAAACCAATGGCGTTCTGATCCATTGGCTGAAGTAAAGCAGTACAATTTTTGGTGGAAAACACATTAGTGACATGAGACCATCGTCGCTGCTAATTGTTTTTGGATGTGAAGGAGCATTGTCTATTAATAATGCCGCGTGTGTTGGAAGATTTTTCGATCGGAGATAATTTCGAGCTTCCGGAACAAACACTTCATGAAACTATTGCACGAATATAAAAGACGTCCTCCATGTTGACTTATTGCTTTCGTAATCAACCGGCATCTTAGATATATTTTTTAATGCTCTAGGTTTGGCTGACTTTCCAATCACTAAAAGTTTAATTTTATGATTTCCTGAACCATTTGCACAAGCTAGGAAAATTATTCTTTCTTTCGCCATTTTTCTTCCTGGTGCTGATTTTTATCTGATAGCATCTTCCAAAAAGACTGCTTTCATCAGCGTTATAAATTTAGTCATCTTTAAGTTGAGATTGGCGTATGAAGTTTTCAAATTTTTCTACAAATGGTTTCACACTTTTAATGGTCGTATTTCCGGACGTTTTTTAAAATTCGCAAACTATCCATTACTGGCGTTAAATCCTCCCTCTCTCTCAAGGCTCAAATTTTAGATCTGAACAGCTTTTGTCTGTAATATTTTACCGGTAACAAGTAGATTCTTCTTGCGCTATCTGATGAACCATTCAAATAGTTTTGCCTCCATTTGGGGATATTCAGGTTGACGTAACTTCCGTTTTTCCCAATTTTTGATTCAATAAAATCTCGAATCTTTTCTTCACTTTTTTTAATTTTAGATATTGTGAATTTGTGAATATTGTATTTCCGGCAATCGATTCGTATGATTCAAATCGACGAACGGAATCTATTATTTCTGTTTGGTTTTTTTATAGATAGCATGTTTCGCCTGTTAGGAGCCATAGTTACCTTAATTAAGAATAACACTATGATTTATTCTTAATCTAACGATTCATATATACATACCTTGCTAAATGGTTTCAAATAATAATTTTATTTGCACTTTAGCAGAATCAAAAACATGCACGAACCACAACGAAACTAACGATAACGGTCTGCTCTTGCAAACAGACGGGCTATCTTTTAAGATATCATGTTCATATTTTAGAAAAAATAGAAAAATGCGAAAATTTTTAATGCATATCTACTTATTAGGAATCACTTTTTGTAGTTTGCTTAGTGAATCCAATATTCAGTTGCTTATATCAAGTCAAAAATCTTAGCCCGTTGCCTATATAGAGCCATTAATGCTGAAAATTATGTCCTGCTAAGATCGAGTAGTTGCCATTAACGAGAGTTGCTTATAACGAGTTCCTACAGTATATATAAAATCATATTTATTTGTATGCATAATTGCAATAACTTTTGTTCAGGCTTTTTCAACACAGTATTTTGCGGCTACAACTTTATTAGAATATTATGGAAAGGACTCCGAAGAAAAAAATGAGATGGAATCAGCATTTTCGCCAGGCATGGATTAGTCAGCCGGAATTCAAAAATTGGTTATGTTCTGTACCTATCGACGAATGCAAGGCAAGGTGTAAAATTTGCAATGTTGAATTCATTGCTGAGCTTACAGCGATAAAACGACATGGTTTGTCCAAAAAACATGACGCGAAATGCGGTAGAAACTCCTCGAAAACGATTTTAAATTTTTATAATTCAGTGCAGAATGAAGAACAAAAGAAATTAAATTTTAGTATAAAGAGAGCTGAAGTAAAGCTTTGTTCATTTTTTGCTGAGCATAATGTACCTTTTTTAGTAGCGAATCATATGTCCGATTTAATTAAAAGTTGCTTCCCGGATTCGAAGATTGCTTCCAATTTGAAGTTAAAAAGAACTAAAGCAAGTGCTATAGTTAAAAATGTAATAGGTTCTAGCCAAAAAGAAATACTTGTTAATAGTTTAAGTAAGTGCAAATTTAGTATCTTGGTAGATGAGGCAACTGACATCACTTGTCAAAAAACAACTTGCATAGTGGTAAGGTACTGTGATGAAGCTTCTGGTGTAATCAAAAGTAGTTTCTATGAGCTGGTAGATATAGTTCAAAATGATCAGCTGACACCAAGCAAAAATCTTTTTAATTCAATAATGTCTGCATTTGAATCGAGGAACATACCGAAAGAAAATATAATCGGGTTTGGAAGTGACGGCTGCAACTTGATGATGGGGAAACATAGCTCTGTTTCAGCATGTTTAAAACAAGTTTGCCCGGGTATAAAAGTATTCAAATGCATTTGTCATTCACTACACTTATGTGCTTCAGCTGCATGCAAAGCTTTCCCCAAAGACTGTGAAATGTTAGCAAGGGATATTCACAGTTATTTTAGACAAAGTAGCAAAAGACAAGCGCTTTTAGTATCTTTCCAATCATATTTTGATTTGGAGCCTCATAAAATTCTGCGGCCAGCACAAACAAGATGGCTCTCCTTAGGATGTGTCGTTCGCAGATTGATTGAAAATTGGAGTGTCCTTCAAGTTTTTTTTAGTGATCAGTGGCTTGAGCAGCATATTTCATCAGCCGAAGAAATTCTCTATAATTTACAGAATCCATTCACAAAGGTATATTTTTTGTTTCTAGACTGGATTCTTCCGACATTCAATGCAGTTAATGCATATTTTCAGTCTTCAAAAGTGGTTTTAACAGAAGTTCATAATAAACTATCTGCAATGTTTACCGAAATGTTATCATACTATATGAAGAGCTCTTACGTTCAGATTACAGCTATTGAAGCTATCAATCCAAATTTGCAAGAGATGATTTTGCCGATCGATAATATATATCTTCCAATATCGGTCAGGTTAGAACTTGATGAAATAAAAAAAGTTCTAAAAGATCGATTCGAACCACAATGCTTAGAGTTCAAAAATCAATGTGCTCAATTTTATAGAGTCAGTTGCAAAGAAATAAAAAAAAGATTTGATTTTGATGATCCCATTTTAAAACATATTAATATTTTTAATCCCAATAATGCTACCAATTTTCAAGTTAGGGACACATATCCGTCACTTTTTCATATATATAAAAACTGTCCACGGATCTGTGCGAATATTCCAGCGCAAGATTTAGATAACGAATGGCGCAGACTAGCGACGTTCTCACTTCCACGAGACTTAACCGACCCCGATTTACCAATAGACCGTTTTTATTTTAAACTAGGTCAAATTCTTGACCATGAAGGTCGCAAAGAATTTGAGAACCTAAGCCGTTTTGCATTAAATTTAATGTCTCTCCCACATTCAAATGCAGACTGTGAAAGAATTTTTTCCAAGATTCATATGATTAAAAACAAATTCAGGAATAGAATGAAAACAGATACTGTAAATGGATCTGTTTTAGCATCAGAGTGTGTCAAAACTTGTGGGTGCGTTGAGTTTGAGCCAACTGATTTAATGTACGACAAAATGAAATCCGACATATATAGTAATGTAGAAAACTTTGCAGATTTTTCTTTCACAAGTGAATAGTTGCCATAAAAATGTTTTACTGAAATCTTTTTCTGAAATTCTATGATTTAATAAAGAAGTATTTTATATACCTTGTTTTGGAATAAAGTTAATTTATATATTGAACTGTAAAAGGTGTTTGTTATTTTCAAATTAAGAAAAATCAAATTCCACTAATACGCCTACGGATAAAGCATCTAAAACAAGGTAATTTTCTCACAAGGCTACGGTAATTTTTCAAACGGATTCTGGCAACGCTGGTGTTGTCCATTGTCCGCTGGTTGCTTGTATTACGTTAGCTGAGCTATCATCTATCGTTCTGGGTGTCGGATCGGAACTCGGAAGACCTTTTGGGAAAGTAAGTGTGTCGTGTATACTGTGTCGACTTTCGACTATGTAGATTACAGATATAGAGCGAGGAAAATACGAACGAAACAATTTGCGCTCATGCACCTGTCCTACCTGGTAGGATTTCCCTTCCTGAGTGAATTTTGTTCGCGCAGCCTGCGGAAGTTCGGTTTAGTTTGATGTCGAGATAGTGTGCGAATTCTCGCAAAGCCGGTCATAGTGTTGGAGCGATTGGATTTCGACCCAAGGGGTCAACAAGTTCCGGGCACTAGGACACGTTGTTTAGTGCTGAATGGTGCAGAGGACAAATCGTTTGTACGAATGATACCATTTTGAGTTTACTTCCTATGTACCCGCGTTCTGGATTGTCATAGTCGACTCCGAGTGTATTGTTTTGTGACGATACCCCGGTAATTTGTGAGCTTATGTAATCGCGAAGCTGGTAGTTTCATTCTCGAACATCATCTAAATATCGAAGATCCAACTGCGACGCCATTCCACAGCGCTACGCGTCACCGTTACCTACCACCATTACCGCGAAGTGAGACAGACGATGAGTGATCCGCGCAAAACGACGGCTGCATTGCATATCAAATTATGTGGTATTTTATGCATTTTTATTCGGTTCTGAATCGGAAAGATCCCCGTTGAATTCTAATAAACGCTTTTGTGGTTGTGCATAGCATTAGAGAATGTGAAGTGCACCAATATTGTCCTTGTCAGCAAGTGAGTGAAAACCGAAAACGAGTGGACTTTTCGCTTATAGAATTTATTGTTTGGCTCTGGTTCTGTGAATGCGAACGACTTCCTTTCGCCGGCTATTTTTGTCGTTTGGCAGTTATAGCAGCACGCACGTAACGTCTCGACGTGAAAGTGTTTTCTGCGAAAATATGGAGTGTTTGAATTCGTGCAGTGGTGTTCTGTTAGTTTTGATATAGAGTGTGTTGTAATTCATCGATGCTTGCAATTTTTCCCATGCCGTTGATCCAAAAATCAGGTAACAATTAACCACATGGTCATTGTTAATTAAAAACATTATCTGGCTTAGATAACAGTACATACATAACTGAAAAAACAACAATTTGTTTTGATGAATCATTGTTGAATTGTGTGTCACCATGATACTCAATCAGTGGTTAATCAAAGCCGGATTACTAAAATATTCCGTTTCACCTATTTCTTAAAAAAAAAAAAACCTCATGGAGAATTCCAGAGAAATGTTATTTGAAAACGATGTCTGAAATGTGAGCAGGTATTCATGCTAAATTTTACTCGATATCCTTGAATTCATTTGACTGAATGGTTTCTCCGGCATTACTAATGCTTCAGTTGATTTGTTTGTAATTAGCATGGAAGCCTAATAATCAAGAGTTTCGTAAAAAAGTTGAAAAAATTCTAATTGTTGGAGGAAGGATAAGTTCCAAAAGAGTCAAAAACATTTTATGTACATATCTAAATACATATGTTGATTATTTGTATGACAAAGGCTTCGAAGATTTTTGTGTATTGGACTGTACGAATATGGCATGCAAATAGCTGTATGGGGAGAGGACAAAAATTTGCAAAATAAATCAAGATGCATTTTCGATATAAATATTTTTGGACCTAAGAAAAATTATTAAACATAAAAAAACTTGGTGGTATGCGATTTGATTGCAGTAATTTTTCGTATATTGAGCAACGTGATTATGTCCACAGTTGAATATGCGGCTTATTGGGCTTTAACATGTCCCATGTCCCATTGGAAGAGAAACTTATACTACTGCTTCGATTTAGAATTTTCACCCAGTACCCTCACCCAGGAAGCTTGAGTAGCCTAGTGGGTAGAGCACTGGCTTCTTGTGTGTGGGGTTCCTGGCTCAAAATCCAGATTCGGTTCGGACAAGAGACCGCACACCAAGCTTTGAGTTCGCCTAGCTCTGAATAGCTACCTGAACTAATCAGGGGTAAAGGAAGTCGTGAAATTAATCACTTCACACTCATAGAGCGATTTTATAGCTGTTCCCAATTTGGGATTGGGAATATACCGAAATTCGTGAGCTTTCTCTGCGCGTTATTGTATTTGTGTGTACACGATAGTTCTGTGTACGTACACGTCGGTTTTCATCATGGCGCCATCTGACTACTGCTGTTCACTTCGTTCGAGCATGTGCATGGACGCAGCTTTCCGATATGGCGGCTTCTGACCAACGCTGCTTGCTTCGTGTCAGCACGTCCGTGTAGTCGGATTTCCAATATGGCAGATTCTGACTTACCCTATTCACATCGTGCGAGCATGCTCGTGCGGAAGATTTCCCCTAGCGGCTTCTGCTGATTGGTGCTGATTTCGTAAGGGCGTTTCCCTACAGGGAAATTCTTTACATGGCGACTTCTGAAAAATGCTGTTCATTTCGCAGGAGCGTGTACAAACGGGCACAATTCTAACATGTCGGCTTCTGACGAGTGCAGTTCACTTCATTAGAAGCGTATTCATGTAAGGGAATTCCAATGTGGCGGCTTCTGAAATTCACCGTTTACTTCGTTGAAGCGCGTGGAAACAGGGAAATTTGTTTTATTGATGCTTGTGGCGAGTGCTGTTCACTTAGTTGGTGCGTGTCTGGTGAACAGCGATGTCGCCACTTTATGCATGAGCGTTACACGAACCATTTGCGATGATGGTTATGTGGTGTAGACATTTGGCGGCAGCGCTGAACGTTCTGTCTATATTTTAGCGCTTTCGAGATATTCAATGATTTGTATTTTGATGTGTACTGGGAATATATGGAGAGTGCATATTTAAATATTGATTTTAGCATACTTCCACAAAAGATAGGTTTTTGAAATTTTGCAGATTTATGAAATAGAGTATGTAGTTTTTGAGTTCGGTGTTAATTCAAAAATGTAGATAGAAATGCAGATAGAAAATTTGTGCAAATCAGGGCAGAGCGGGTGTTTGACTCAATTTCTGATTGATTATTGTGAAAGCAAATATATTTGGAAGATGCAAGCAAGCACATTTTGATAATTTAAAAATATATGCTTCAAAGTGTTCGCAGAAGCTGAGCAGTTTAAAAATTGTGGTATGTTCGCAGGCATACAGCAGATCATTTTATGGTATGATATTTTGTTTCGAAGTCGAGTTCTAGCTTGGCAAGAAGCAATCAGACAAAATGATATCTCTCAAATTTATGATAGATTTTAACTACAAATTGAATTGTATGAGAAAAAACAGTGCGGTTATTCCATTTTTGATAACGTTTCATTCATTTGCACGTTTAATATTTTGTACTTTGGGGCTTGTTCTCGTCTGCGTAAACTCAATAAACCATAAATTTTGATTTGAAAGAGTCATCAGGTTAAACAAATAAACAATAGGCATGTTTTTTTGCTCCTCTATCCAGCAGAGAATAGAGTATACGCATTGGAAACACTAGTACAGAAATTATATTCCTCATTTGTAGTTCACGTGCTGAACTATAGAATGTGCTGATAGAAAAAAGAAAAGCTCATGAGAAGTTGTTTTTTTCGCTGTGAGGTGGCTTTGGGTTTTTCATGGTTATGTTGAATGTTTTGGATATTAAAAAAAGCCCTCATAATATTTAGAAAGTTAAAAGAAGTAATTTTCTGTTAGTTCTTTTTCTATTTGCAATCGATTGTGGTAGTGTATATTGGTTATTTTCTCCCCTTACTTTGAGCTGTTGTGCGTTACCACAGCTAATACAGAAACCTATGTCAGTCTTAGCGAATGCACTGCTGTTTTATACTTGATCGTTGTTTCGCGGCATAGTTATATTCTGTTTTGTATCGCACTGGCTCATGGTGTTAGGAGACTAGCACAATTTGGCTCAAGTTTATTTACTTGGAATATCAGCATACTTATTTATTTTATTGAACTCAAAATTTATACAAAAGAGTCGCAACTCATCGTAATGTATGAAAAAGCGTGTTTGTAAACTAAATATTAAGCTCTTAATTATACCGAATACCGAACTAAAAGAATACCGAACTAAAATTAAAAAATTCACTATTTTTCCGGGGACTAGTGCATTTACCCTATATAGAAACATGTACGGCTTCCATGCCTTCCTCCGGTTTTTATTGTCAAGCGACAACAAAAGTCTAATCATTTTCATAAATTTACACAACCATAATCGCAAATGGTCCATGTACTAACGGCCAGGGCTCACACTTTACTCAATTTGAAGTAGATTTAATTAATTTTTATTTTGAAAATGATAGCTACTTCCCAACTTCAGTTTCTTCGGATTCTACACCATTTTCGCTTCGAATTGAATCAAAGAGAGTTTTTCTTTTTCATATATTTTTTCCTGCATCGAGGTTCGACAGCAACACTTTTCTAGTCTAATGCTGTTTCAATGCAAAGAACAACTTACTGCAAATCACTAACGCTAAATGTAACTCAAAAATATTGCTGTTTCGCAAAGAAATGCTGAAGATTGCAAATATAATTATGTTTTGAGTATAAAACTGATATTATGCTTTAATTGATTTTTTTAATAACTTCTAATTTGAGTTTTTGACGTTGCTTTCCGTTATAGTAAAAATGATAATATCCACCTACTTTATATGAAAAAATAAATAATGCTTTACATTAAGTGACCCCAATCGTTCATCTACTTAATTTCTTTCTACTTCAAATCTACTTCAATTTATTTTCAGCTTCTACTTCAAATGTTGTTCACGAAGTGTGAGCCCTGCTAACGGCAGCATAAAGTACCCAGGGAGCAATTTAGAAAGCGTTTCCTACAAACGATAGTTTATCGACAATCAACAGACATATCCCTCATACGAAACCGAGCTTGTTCGCAAATATATCAGCAAACAATAATTTTCCTTACGATTAGAGACAAATAATAATAATGCATGCCATATGTATGTACCCTATGGCCCATGCAACTCATTAAAAGGCAACATTACCTAGATATTTTCCCTAGATTGTTTATAATGTTACGATGTTTTATGTTCAACTTTGGCTGCCTTTTTTGCTTTATTCTTCCAGTCTTTCAAATTCACTCTACTATGCGTAAATAATTTTAACTTATTTTCAAATCGCAAAAGCAAATTTATTTGAAATCGTTAAAACTATCGCTAATAATTCATAAAAGTGTCACTTTTAACGAGTATATAGGTCATATTTACTCGCTAAAACCGCATCTTCTTCAACTCATTAATGAATCGTTACAGGCCGCCTCCATTAGCAATTTCCCATGGCATAGCATTTTGAATTACTAATGGTATGCCTTATTTGATGGCATACCGTAAATGGTAGGCAACATGGTATGACATTTGTTTGGCCATCTGCCTGGCAATATTTTGACAGTTCTTGATTTTCATGCTCCGTTTCCTATAAGAAAATGTAGGGATTCTGAATTCATAGGGATTTTAAGATCTCGTTGAGCAATACAAATAGTCTACAGAATATGAAATTGTGGGAAATAACGAAAAAGTCGAATTTTGATGCGGAATAGTGAAATTATGTACTTATTTTATTTAAAAGAGAATGACTTCTATAGCATTCCCCTTTGTACCCTAGCAAATGACATAATAGTCACATTTTCTTTTTAAATTTCACCCGCTTATCCAAAAAGTGATTTATCCTGCATGTGAAGTATTTCTTCAATTTCTTCACTCTGCACCTAAAATAACTTCTTAAGAGCATTCAACGCTTAGATACAGCGCGCGTCCTTTCCGCTTAGATGCATTTTCGGAATGATATTGCATTCCGATGCATGCTGTTTGGTGGATGGCCACCAAACTGTTCAACGAAGTGAACAGCGGCCGCTAGAAGCCACGATTTTAGAAATTTCCCTTTTGGACACGCCCTATTGAAAACAAATCACAATCTATGTGTTTGTAAACCAGATCGCCGCTCAAATGTCTATGGTTACACGAGATCGGGATTTCAAACCGGTTTTAATCCGATCTTCGTGTAGCCATATAATTTGATCCGGCACACATACATATGAACGCTTCGTACAAAACCGGTATTCGCAAATCAAGCTCATGAGGAGCTTCCGTGCACGTACACAGTCTGCGCACACATACATGGAAATCGGGTGAAAGCTCACGAATTTCGGTATATTCCCAATCCCAAATTGGGAACAGCTATAAAATCGCTCATATTCGAATTGATTGTAAATTTGTGAATGAAGCTTTCTATTAGCTTCAACTCCTAGACCCGTGCGTGGGCTGCCGTGCGATTACTTTACTTTGACAAATAGGTATGCGTGACCTTTTGTCAGCCAGGAAAACCTAACCTTACGAGGGTGGGGTGAAAAGTTTCCGGCCTGACCAAGAGATGGCGCCACTAGGTCTACTTTTGCAGCGGCGTCCTACAGTACCATTCCTTTCAAGCTTGTATGCACAGTTTCAGCCAAATCGCTACGTTAGTTTGCGTTTGAGAGCACAGTGCGCGAGACGCTTCCGTTGATTTCGTGAAAATGGAAAAATTGGAAAAACGTGCTGTTATCAAAAACTTCTATTTGAATGGTTTTACACCAAAACAAATAAAAGAAGAGATGGATTCAACACAGAGGACTCCTCCCCATCATATTCAATTACTCAGCAGTGGGTTTCTGAATTTAAAATGGGTCGTGTGAGCACCTCTGACGAACCTCGCTCAGGACGGCCCGTTGAAGTCACAACTTCAGAAATGATTGAGAAAATCCATCAAATATTGTTGGAAGTTTGCAGGTTGAAAGTGCATGAGATAGCTGAGACCTGTGGGATGCCAGCTGAACGTGTGCAAAATATATTGCACGACCATTTGAGTATGGAAAAACTGTGTGCAAGGTGGCTGCCGCGTTTGCTAACGCGTGACCAAAAACTGATTCGAAAAAAAAATTCTACCGACAATTTGTCGTTGTATAGGCGTAATCCAAACGAATTTTTGCGTCGATTCATAGCTGCTGATGAGACTTAGGTCTCCCCATTATATTCAACTACTCAGCAGTGTGTTTCTGAATTTAAAATGGGTCGTGTGAGCACCTCTGACGAACCTCGCTCAGGACGGCCCGTTGAGGTCACAGCTTCAGAAATGATTGAGAAAATCCATCAAATATTGTTGGAAGTCTGCAGGTTGAAAGTGCATGAGATAGCTGAGACCTGTGGGATGCCAACTGAACGTGTGCAAAATATATTGCACAACCATTTGAGTATGGAAAAACTGTGTGCAAGGTGGCTGCCGCGTTTGCTAACGCGTGACCAAAAACTGATTCGAAAAAAAATTTCTACCGACAATTTGTCGCTGTATAGGCGTAATCCAAACAAATTTCTGCGTCGATTCGTAGCTGCTGATGAGACTTAGGCCCACTACTACACTCCTCAAAATAAAGAACAGTGAAAACAGTGGGTTGGAAAAGGGGAACCAACTCCAAAAGAAGGCAAAAACGGAAGCGTCTCGCGCACTGTGCTCTCAAACGCAAACTAACGTAGCGATTGGGCTGAAACTGTGCATACAAGCTTGAAAGGAATGGTACTGTAGGACGCCGCTGCAAAAGTAGACCTAGTGGCGCCATCTCTTGGTCAGGCCGGAAACTTTTCACCCCACCCTCGTACTACTACAAGTACGATTGGTTAAACTTTTTGTTCAAATTTCCAAACCTAGTGACATTAGCGTTCAGTTTTGCTGGGCAAGCAATAGTGAAGAGGGAGAACGTGTTGGAGATACTGATGTTCGATGAAAATTAGTATTTAAATTATTATGCTCAAAAGTTATAGCAAATAATGTAGTTTAATTTTTATGCGCTTTTACTTTCGTCGGTTTGTTTGCGCTTTCTGAAAAAAATCAGCGTTTCGTTACTGCAAACTGAAATCCATCCACCGGAGGTTACTTAAGGGCCGGAAAACGACTGATTACTATGCATGAAAATGAATGAATGAAAACATGAATTGAAAAATTTGCGAAACTAGGTACATTTCAACAAATTTTCGGACAGGACAGTTTTAAGTACAGATGGCTTGTTTGCATAGGAATTATTACCAGAAATAGGCTATCATATGCAAATATAAAGAAAATGTAATGTTGCTGCATAAAAAACGCATACTGCAAACTTAATCGTTTGACGTGAAAATAGGCGAAAATAAGATATGTATGAAAGTGCTTTATTAGTTTACGTTGGCGAGCGTATGCTGTATGTTGTTCTTAATTGCTTGTTGGAAAATTTTTAGCTAACTTTTGAAATTGATTTCATGAAAACCAAATGTCAATTTAGTACAGCATATCCGTTGCGAATTTCAACGTATCCAAGCTATAACGTGTTCTCTTTTTCTTCCAAATATTTTTTCCCCTTTTTTACAATGTAAATCGATCAACCAACGATTCTAGTCGATCAACTTATTCTCATGTGGCAGAAAAATACTTTCGCCGTAACGGGAAACGGGCAGCGAACATCGTGACCATGCCATAAGAATCGTGTGAATGGTCTGAACTGTTTCGTTTGCCTAGGGACTATTGAATTTGTTTCGCTCTCGATCCGAAAAGAATGATTTAATGTTTTTACGAAGATACAAATACAAATTGGCATAATGTCCGCACGATTTATGAATGAAATACATGCAATTGGGTATTTTCAGCGTTGTTTCTTGTTCTTCGATTGACTGGCTAAGACTGGATTGACTCGTGCAAAAACGAAGCGATTAGTTCAAAATAATTTCTTATCAAGATTCTTGTGGCAGGTACTAAAGTATTTGTTGTAGAATTTTAGTGAATTAGACTGTGTAAGATAGAGAAGAACGGTGCTCAGATTTGAAGTCAGCAACGAAAATAATCCATGCTCAGCTTATAGGTGAAAATATTTGTGAAACTCAAGGGAATAATCTGCATCTATATAAAATATTTATTACTATCCGTTTTATATCTGTCGTCACGTGCTGGAACCGTCGAGTGTAATTTTGGTGTGCAAAAGCTGCTCTTTTCGTTCGTTTGCATTTAACGTTGCGATAGCTACAACCATCTACACATATTTTGTTGAATCGAAACAAGTGGAAGTGGACCAACAGTAGCCCTAAAGCTGTTAAATAGGCCTTCTTCATAGATAGCACTATTTGAAATCGTCCAACTAAAAAGTCGTCTCGGTTGTTGGTGAATATTGATTTTCTAGCCCGAGAAAGACCTTAGATCACTCATATCACAGATCTCACATGTCTCGGTCGCAATGAATTTCAAATTTGAATTAAAACCAGCGATAACCATAGTCTCAGAAAATGTCGTTTCAACTCCTTAAGGTTTGCATAACGATTCCGATGTTTACTCTTTCACATTCTTCTCCTAAATTCCTTCGCTGCTACAAATTCTATTCGCTTTATCTACAAAGCACATAGTTTCGTATCTATTCACGCTAAACACTAATTACACAATTATCTAATGCCAGCAACATCTCTTGGTGCGTTGCTCGGATGCTTTTTGTTGTTTCTATCGCGACTACAGGCTGGTCTCCGGCCCAGCTAGAGGCTGTAGACAAAGCAAACGTAATGCTGCGTCCATTTACTAGAGATAAGCAGACCAAACAAACATCACCTCAATCAATGCTTAGAACACACGTAGTGACGTAATTGCAGCAGACTTAATGCACCACGCATAGTTGGAGTTTATTGACTCGTCTAATGGAGCCATGGGGCCTAGCCCATTCGTAGGCTCCAAAGCCTGCGTAGAATGAGAATGCCTATCGATGTCCCATGCCAGCCCACATAAGGTTAATTGAAATATCAATTATTATTGTTCTTATCGCAGGATTATTTTGCTGCTTCGTCTTTTAGTTTCGACGCAGTCATGTCGCCATTGTCGTCTGCAACGGGGGATCCACAAAGGCGAAGCCATTGTTGGACTGGACAGGACAAGCCGCTGAATGCGTTGAAATTCAATATCCAAGTGCTTATTTCCGCCTCAGACCCTTCTTGGCGATTCTACTCGCATTTGAGATTTACCGCGCGCTGGAAAAGGAAACGACGCAACATGAATCAAATCCTCAAGTCTCCATTCTTCAGATTTCAATGTCAGACGATATGGGAATAAGTGAGTATGTACACGAAATAACGACCGGATTAAGTTTTCAGTCGCGAGTGAACAATAAACAATTTACTGAAACTCAGGACTGAAAGAAATAAATATGGTATTACGCGAATTATTATGATGGATAGAGCAGTGCGTTGTGGTGTTTATGTAAAATTCACGGCATCCATCTCGTTTGGTAGATATTAGCATGGTTGTCACTTTTCATCGATACTTATTTCATGTAAAATTCTCAGCCTTGAAAACGATTCAGAGGAGGAGGTATGTTCTGCTAAGATGTTTTCGTACACTTTTCAAGATCTGAAATGACATGCTAGACTCCCAGCATAATGGGACATTTTCCTAATAGGAGATTGAAAAAACACAATAATTACGAATTTGCTAAGAATCAAATTCGTGGCTAGAAAACACTGTTCAATATTCGATTTACGAGTTTATAAACCGTTTTTAGACCTCCACGTTATTTGATACCGCAGGAAACTTTCCTTCGTCATTTTTGTTTGTTAAAATGATATTATGGAAATGTTTTCTGTATTTTATTTATATTTGTATAATATATGAAAATTATAAGGAAATGAGAAATATATTTTCAAATCAGGGTCGTGTAGTCTATTTTGGATGCTAGGTGCATTTCCGTATTCATGTCTTTGTCTGTGATGTCAGTAAAATAGGTAAGCTTATGGTAGCATATACAGCACATGCTTAGTCCGCGGACTATACACCAAATTCCACCTAAATTTTTTAGTCCACGTGCTGTAAACACTCAGTACCCGACCTAAATTTAGGTCGGTCCACGATTTCAAGCGACTTGACCTATAATAGGTCGTGGACTATATACCGCTGTAAACACACCCGATCTAAACATTGATTTTTGCGCGACTGTTAATAATATGTATGTTGAATATAAGCTCATAACATTCTCCTTTGACACAAAATCATTGAAATAAACATGTTTGAGAGACAAATGAAGCGATAAATACAGTGCATGAACGAAAATTAAACTTAAGGGGACGTAGCACCTTCAAATTGAAAAATAAATGTTTTTTTCAAAGGCTTGTTTTTAATTGAATAAAAAAACGTATCTTAATGAAACTTTTTACACATACTTAACACCTTTTATACTACATTAAAAAAATTGTTAAAAATGTTTTGTGGCCCCCTGTCGTCTGCTACAATTTTTTGGAAAATACACCAAAAAAACCTGGCGTGCATGATAACTGTCCTCAGGAAAGTCTGAAAAAACAAACAAAAACGTGGTTTTGATCAACATCAAAACGGCCTTGGAATGAACTAAAAAAAAAAAATTTGGTTGAAAAATAACAAAATGGCGGGGTTTTTTTCGAAAATCGAGGTTTTTTCCCCCCAGAAATCGGTTATAACTAAAAAAATTTAGTGCCGATTTTTTCATCCGTAGTTCATTCTGAGCATCAACATGTGCAGGTTAACGTGTTAAAATTTCAGAACGATTGGATAATATTGTTTTTCTTAATCATGCACGCCCACTTGCAAAACGTTGTTTCGAGAAAATCGCGCTTAAAGTTAAAATTCAATATTTGTTTGCAATAAATCTTACCGAAAATTAATCTGCGATGCCTGGACCATACAATGTACCTTCTTCTTGCTTATACTCCTCCTCTTCCAAAGATTTTTGCTCCCTTCGAGCAGTTCTGGCCTCTTTAGATGCCTCAGTCGAGTGTTTTTCCGCCTGGTTGATTCTTGCAGTATCTCTATGTTCTGCATGTTCCAGCGCACGTTCGCTAATCGTAACTCCCATTACTTGCATTATTTTCAAGATAGCTATAAATCCTTCATTAAATGTACATGCAGAAATATTTGCAGCCATATTTAGCACGTTTTCCCACAAAAAGTATGTTTGGGGGCCAAATTCCAAACACAAGAATTATAGCTTTCTTTATTATTCTGCGTAAAATTGCCCAAGCAGCGCTTTAATAAATCTTTTGATGATAAGTCATCATAAATAGGCTTTAAAATTTCTTATATCTCATCATCTAAAGGTAGAGGATGCTTGAAATTTTTTAATGCATTATTACCGGCTGCCTCCGCCTTGCGCCAGTTACACCAAGTCGTTTCTCCAACAGGACAATAACAGTGTTGAGGGCTCTCATCAGTTGAAATTTTGTGGTAATATGCTGCCCAAATTTATTTGCGCATATTTTCAACTGAATCAGGATTTCATCGTATAGCTAGGCCATAATATGTGGCAAAATTTTTCATAAATTTTAGTGTCAGTTGAACTTTTTTCGGACCTTTTTTTGGAGATTCTACACTTTTTTACAGCTATTTTTTTTGTTTTTTTTTTGCCAAGGCTAACTGTTTTTCGCGTCTTTTAAGGGAGATGACTCACTTATCTTTGTCTACACTTTGGGTTAAGTCGATGTAGCGATATAGCGAAGTCAACGAAAATCATAGAAAAAATGACCTTGGGGCGCTTCGCTGTATATACTCACAAATTTTTTTTTTTTTAGAATTTCAATTTTATATTATTAAAATCATGTTTTTAAAGCTCCATTCTAACATATTCAATCAAAAAACAAAAATCGATTTTTCAAAAATTTGGAGGTGCTACGTTGCCTTAATGACAGCTGTCATGTACGAACGAGGACTGAATTCGACCTGAGCAAATTTTAGGTCAGGTCGATATAAACACCTTAGGACTAAGTTCACTTAGTCCGCGCATATCTCTATGGTTTCTACATTGATCACACATCGCTACTTTCTGTCAACGCAGTTTTTTGTGCTGCGCAGCGCAAAAAGTAGCGATGTCTGACCGTAGCTTTACCCTGCCCAATAGTGCAAAAAACGCACCTATTATTGACTTTGGGTATATGTCCACGTTTGGTACTCAAACATTAGATTTCTGTATGGTACTTTTTCGTTGCAATAGTACCAGTAGTAAGGTATGATGCTATTTGCCATTGAACGCGCGTTTTGGTGCACTTAGAATCATTTGCTGATTTTTAAGAAAGTGAGACATCTGCGTAAAGATATGTTTTAGCTTGATGATTCATTAGACAGATTTGTAGCGAATATGTTGAAGAGTATAGAACCTGCTCATGCTAACCAACAACGCTTAAAAGGACACGTTCGTTGTTCGTGTCTAGAATCTTGACTTCCATTACTAAAAACGAGTGACGATTAACTCGCAAAACCAATTTCTTTTGTTTCTCATCACGTGAAATGAACGTGAGACATTTCTGGCGAGTCGCTTTCACGACTGTCTGCTTCCTGTGGCTCGAAATCTCTAGCTTTCTGACTTTTTCCCCGGATAGTATGCTTGAACTTACGCTGAGATTCTCGCAGATGATCGGAGGTTTCATTTTCCTAACCGCACTGAGAAAACACATGGCGTCAGACGCCATAATTTATAGACTTCTGGCGCCATGTACATAGTCGATTTAGGGATTGTGATAAAATATAGCGCCACACGCCATAATACATGGCGAAAAGTACATAGGCCTACACGCCATGTACTATAGTCCTCCACGCCATGTACATGGCGTGGCGGGCTATATTACATGGCGTGGCGGGCTATATTACATGGCGTGGAGGACTATAGCACATGGCGTGGAGGACTATACTGTATGGCGTGGAGGACTATAGTACATGGCGTGGAGGGCTATAAGCATAGCGTCTGCTCCTATGTACTATGGCGTGTGGCGCTATATTTAATCACAAATCGACCGAAATCGACTATGTACATGGCGCCAGAAGTCTATAAATTATGGCGTCTGGCGCTATGTGTTTTTTCAGTGCATTTGAAGATGATCCAGTTTGCATCCAAAAAAAGGCGACGAACCTTCTCAGTTCGGAGCGTTTGGAGGTAGAGCACTTGATGTTAGGTGATGGAATTCTATCAAAGAAATTCCCGAGAGATTAATAACATCAAAGATCATATCCTCTCATATATTCAAGAAGCTTGCTGATATTTATACATCTCCTCACACAGCATGGCTGCGATTTATAATTGTAGTGCCATGAGCCATATTACATGGCTCATGGCACTATGTAATATGGTGTGTGGGGCCATAATTTCTGCGCCATGTAATTATGGCGCTGGGAGCTATACTGCATGGCTCAGGGTACTATGTACATAGCGTGTGGCACCATAAATGCTGCGCCATGTAACATGGCACCACGCGCTATGTAGATTCTGACATTATGGCGCTGGGAGCCATATTGCATGGCTCAGCGTACTATGTACATGGCGTATGGGGCCATAAATAATGCGCTATGTTACATGGCTCTGGGCGCTATGTGGATTTTTTTCAGTGCGGTCCTGTCCTCTAAGCGATCGATGTGTTCACGTTGACTACTTCTTCCTTCGGTTTGCGAGGCTTTTCCGATCGTCACCGTGCTAGAGAACCGACATAACCTTGAAATATTTATTGAATGTACAATCATGATTTGACCCTTTTTGTTGTATTTTCTTAAAAATAATATTCAGAGTATGCTCCAACGGAAGCTACAACCTCCTCCAATATTGCAGGGAATTTACGGATTCCCTTTCTATGGAAGTATGGTTCTGTAAATGCAGCGGACTGCACTGCATCGTTTAGGCTAATTTCTAAAAACGCTGCAAACTGCATCAGCTGACATTCGTTTGAGAGTAGTTGACCGGGCAAAAACCATTTAAATTGAGACGGAAATTCCGTTCCAGGCATTAAATTGTAAATGGACGAAAAACAGATGCTAAAATCTAAATATCAAACCTCCACAAACTAATTTGACTTACATTGTCAGAACACTGCACTGCTTTCACTGTGCTTTGCAATGCGTGCACTGCTTGGGCACCGCGCTGGACTGCAGTTTACTGCACTGCACTGAATGGCAATGTAATTCAGGCTTTAACCTTCCAAATACTGCATGACAAAGCACGCAAAATTGTAGCTGGGGAAAATCTGCGACGATAAATTTATTGTATTTAGAAAATAGGTCTGTTCGCTTACTTTCAGTCACTGAATTTTACTGAATCCGTGTGGTGGGGGAAATTCATGAAAAGTACGAAAACGCTCTCATTGCATTTCTTGAAAATTGGCAAACAAAAGTGTGAGTTGTCGGTTTTTGGGAGAACAATAGTGATTATAAAGTCATCCTAAGCGATGATCAAGTATCGCCACAAAAATATTCGTCCTTCATAATAACATTACGCCAAAAACCGTTGGACAGTTTTCAGTATTTTTCAGTAGCTCAGACTCTACTGAAATTTACTGAAAGAGGGAAAATTTTCAGTTTTCAGTAAAACGGAGTACAAAAACGGCTTCATTGCAATTAATTGCAATTAATCGTAGTACGCGAACATACCTAATATGTGCTTCAAAGTGGATCATGCGGATTCGCTCGCCCCTTCAGTTATTGATGGCGAAACCGACTAATGCACTCAGAAAAATGTCACTTTTTTTAGAATCACTTTAAATCAAAAGTTGATATCACTTTGAAATAAAAAGCGAATCTTGTACGAATTCCACTGTATTATAAAAATTTTCTTTTCAAATCAAAATTTTTCATCATTGAATTAAAAAGAAAATGTATATGGCGCCAAATCATATTTGAAAAATTTTGAATCAAAAATGTTCAAATATGATTTGGCGCCATATACGTTTTCTTTTTAATTCAATGATGAAAAATTTTGATTTGAAAAGAAAATTTTTATAATAAAGTGGAATTCGTACAAGATTCGCTTTTTATTTCAAAGTGATATCAACTTTTGATTTAAAGTGATTCTAAAAAAAGTGACATTTTTCTGAGTGCGTTTTAAAAATTCAGGACAGCTCAATTCTACCGCCTGCACATTTAAGCCTTTGAGTGAATTAGTCGTCAATTGATTACTTACTGTAGTACCATACTGCCCTACTAAGCCTAAACGTTCTATCTGCATTTTTCTCATTTTTGCACTAACAGCAGATTCGAAAACTACATACCTGCCCTACTAAGCATAAAGGTTCTATCTACATTTTAGCATTTTCGAGATATTCAATGATTTATCATAACAAATAATTGTCCGGAATGTCCAATATAATCAGCTACAATCGTAGCTCATAAGATAGAGTGTTTTTCTACATGCTGAAGACACCTTCAAATGACACCTTCAATGAAAGTTGCAATATTGAATACAAATACGTTTACTTGAGACACATCTCAGGTAAAAGCTTTCCCGTTGAAAATAGTTGTGGAAGATAGGTTTTATGTAGATAGGACTTTTTTGTAGTATCATGAAACGAAAAACTGGTCCCATTACTAAGCATAAACGTTCTATCTACAAATTACTAAGCATAAACGTTCTATCTGCAGTAGATAAAACCTTGATGCTTAGTAGTGTGACGTTTTTTTGTAGATGGGGAGATATTTCGCTATTGATTTTAACATATTTCCACAAAAGATAGATTTTTCAAATGTTGTAGAATGATGTAATTGAGTATGTAGTTTTTGAATCCGGTGTTAACTCAAAAATGATAAAAATGTAGATAGAACCTTTATGGTTAGTAGGGCAGATACTCTATTATATTATTCTACAAAATTTGAAAAATCTGTCTTTTGTGGAAGTATGTTAAAATCAATATTGAAAAATGCACCCTGGATATATCTCGAGTACAAATCAAAACACAAATCATTGAATATCTCGAAAGTACTAAAATGAAGATAGAACGTTTGTGCTTAGTAGGGCAGCATAGCGAAATCTACTGGCTCAAGTACATGCACGGTTGTTTGTCCCGTTACTCTCACCCACATGCGTGCACACTCATCTCAATGTGAAAATCAAAAATTTCAATACATATAATTTTCATGCATATCTTCACCATCGCATGCTGGTGAAAATATCGCCGCAACAATAACATTTGCAAGATAAATTTAATCATCACAATTGAAGATTTGCGTATGGGTATATGCAAATGCAATGCACATGTACACTTCGAACGCAACCAGTTGCCGGCAAGTAGGTGCGTGTAATTAAAATACCGAATCGAAGAAAGTTATTTTCTTTTCAATCATCAATATTGATAGGAGGCACCAAAAATTGATGTACAGTATGTACTACAAAAACGTGTCTTAAAAAAAGCATTAATTTATTTCTTAAAATATATCTTATTACAAGTTTCGCAAATTATCTCAATACGGAGTCCAATCGCCGTTATTATTTATAATTGCTTCGCATCTTGTGGACAATTTCGGCTCAATTTTTGAGCGTAATCCACACTAAGATGTCGCCAAATAAGTTTCAAGGTGCGTATAAGTTGCCGTATACTGAATTCCCTTCTTTTCCCTTTTAGTTTAACCTTCATCGCCTTTATTTTAAACCGTTGTCGAAGTACCTCACGTACGGCCTCTACCTGGACATTCTAACAATCTTTATACTTTTTTACCCACTTCTTCACAAACGAAACACTTGTTTTCGTATATTTTGCTGTCTCTTTTATACTCATTTTAGGACCTTAGGATGAGTAACTAAAAATACAATTCCAAAACGCTTCTTGTACGCGGCACTCATGTTTTAAATATGTTTAAGTATAAGTTGTATAAGTTCGAACCATAATGACAAAATTAGTTAGGTGCGAAATTGGTAAAAGTGTATTAAAAGTAATTTACTGTTACACGTATGTGTGCAAACACGAAGGAAAAAATAACATGAGTCACGTTTTTGTGGAACACACTGTAGGTCTGTCTATTGATTAATCGAAATGAATGACTTAATGTTTTTCAATTTTCTTTATTTTATTAATGAAAAATCGACAAGTTTTACGCGCGAAGTAAATATTGTCATTGAATTTTCTGTTTTATACAATGTGTTTTTTCCTAAATTTATTTGCAGGCGGTCAAACCAAATGATTATTGTAATCCATGAAGCTGTACGATCGAATTCGGTAGACGACCACGACGAAGACGACGTGAAGTGAAATTGACAGCGATCGATTCGATGCAAAATGAAGTGGCGATTGAGCAAGGACAAAGATAATGTGGTAAGTTGATTCGATAAATAACGTCTGGTTGCTGTCAAAGCCAGACATGGAAGAAGATTGATCGTTAAAAGGGGTGTGAATTTCTGATCGTCCTAAACGCTGTGAATAGTGTGGAGGCAAATTGATTAGAGTGGAGGCTGATTTGACAAGTGGCATTTTTAATGTCCGCAACTTAAATCTATGTAAATGGAAAGAAAGTCAGTGTGTTCTTATGCAGTGTGTAATATCGAAACCGATCATTATAATATAGCCCAGAATTCACATAAAATCAGTTTTCATCGCAAAGTCTGGACATAAAAAAATTAGTCGACAGACCACACGTCTATAATTGTAAATTATTATAGACTCGTTAAAACCTTTTTAGACTGAAGCGACAATAAACTCGAACTTCATAGATACAAAAACAATCATCTTCCATTTCATTTTTATTTTATCACTCCACAACAATGCTACGATACAATATAAACAATGTGGTAATGCCATAACAATGTTCTTAGTCACTTTCGAAATAAACATCATTTAATTAGAGGTAGAATTAACGTAAGTTCGCAAATGATGTCATTTCGCTATCGTGGTGGAATCAATGGGCACACTTACGGGCCAATAAATTAAAACGAAATGAAAAAACACAGTTTATTGCATTGTTTATTTCAAATAAAGAAAAGTGTTTAATGCTCATTTCATGGCGACAATAGAATGGTGCTGCAAATTTGAAGTGCATTATGCATGTGATGCTTGAATTCGAAAGATAATAATCAAATTATATAGATTTGAATTACGTTGTGATTAAAGTGATGTGGAACATATATTGAAGGTAGAGCATTTAGGGAGAAACGCCCATATGGAGCCTAACAAAATTGCATATCCGTTGAGTCTAATTGCTATTTGATTCTTAACAGCAGTGGCGTTTTTATGCACTTCTATCGAGATCTGGTCATGAGAGTAGCATAGAAACAACAACAACTGATACAAGATTGTTGTTGTTTTCAATGCTAGTCATCATTGGAAACTGCTGATTCTATAATCGACCCATCGTCCCACAAAATTGCGGAGCTCTAAAGAAACCCATCGCGAGGAAGTCTCACCAATCGTTATAAATTTCATCGTCAGCGAGCAATAATGAAACAACAAACCAAACAATATAGCAGCAATAATAAAATCAACAAACCATTTTTTTGATTGATGGTGATCAAGTTAGTAGCTTCTTGTATGTGCCATCAGAGCGACCTAAGCCCACAGAGCGACCAAATATCAGAGCGACCATATTGACTCTGTTCAATATTTTTCTGACAGTATTGGAACACGATATTCGTTATCAAATCTCATTGCGGAACAAGTTTCGTGAATCCGCATCGATACTCGAATTGAGTTTTGAAACTCGTTTAAAACACGATTCGGACACGCTCAACTCGTTCAACCGTGAATCTCGTTCCGGATCTGCTGGTCTATCACCACTATGAAAGTTATTTTGATAATAAATTAGTTCGCATCTGAGAGCTCATACGAATCTAGCAGAATAGCTTTCTGAAAAGGAAATGTTAAGAGGCAATAAGATGGGCAGCCATATTTCAGTTTTTACTCTTAAGAATACTTTACTGCGAAATAACAAAAATATGAATAGATTTAACCATTGGCACTTATTTTCAAATATTGGCGAGTAAGAATAGTATAATTATTGAAACCTCTGGTGGCATTCGTAAACGAAAATACTTCGTACCAGTTCGCATTCAGGAAGCTTATAATCTTTTCAGAAGACCACCTCTTCTTTCGATTTAAATTTTAATTTAACTATAACGTAGATAATACTGAAGTATCTGCGGTATTTTTCCGATTTGTTGATGCTTCTTTTCGACACAGTATTTCTTGTATCCCGCTTTTCTCCTAAAAAGAAAAAATTAAATGAATTGCTTACCCTTAGAGCATGACTTTTTATGTCCAGGCATTGACAGTGTTAACTTTTTATTAGGGAACTCTATATTGTCATCAATTCCTATTAGAGAATTTCGGTTGCTCCATAAAAAAAAACTACTCGTATGGAAAAGCAGAGTTAGTTATATCTGGTTATTTGGAAAAAAAAATAATTATTGGTATGGGGTGCGAAAAAAAAATCTTATTCAAAAATGGGAATGAATTATTGGCATTATATAAAATAATTTAAACAATCATAATTTCTTAAGGGAGTAGTACCGGTTAGAATGCTAAAAAAACAGCCGAATTTTCAATGTTTTTTCAGCTCCTTTATTATGCATAAATTTTAAAATTTGCATGGATAAAATACACATCTTGGAGATTACAAAAAAACAATTATATTTTATTTTTTTCATTTTTCTACTTTTTTATCGAGGGCGCCAAAGTTGATGTCTCCAAAAATGCCTCGTCATACTGCGGACAGATAATCTCAGGAATGAAGAATCTGAACCAATAAAACCAAACCGCATTTTAGAGAGGAATGTTTCTTACGTGGTAATCTACCACAATATTTTAAAAACATGACAAAAAAAAATATGCGGTATGAATTTTTTTTTCCAAAAATCTAGTTTTTATTCACTTTGTTTCGCTTGCCAAATTTTTTTGGGTGCACTTTTGACCTATATTGTGGTAGATTACCACACAAGACACTTGAATAAAGTAGCACACCAAATTTGATTTTAATCGGTTCGGCCAATCCGGAGAATAAGTGTCCGCAGTTTGAAAAAAACGTCATTTCGAGAAAAACGCGTTTAAAGTTTTTTTTCCATTTATTTATTGAATATTATTTAAAAAATATATTTTTATCACTTGCAATTGCTCAGTCTGCAATCTCTGGACCATACATAAGTGCTCCGGAGTCCTCATAAGCTAGTTGCTCTTGCAGTGCAAAAAAACGCGCTTCCTTTGACGCTGCCTTTGCCGCTTTTTCCTCGTGACTTATGCGTTCCTCATCTTTTTTCTCGCAGTAATTAAAAGAAGCGGTCTGCCGTAAACTGCCATAACTATTTTATTTTTAGGAATATCTTCATAAAATTTTGAAACGCGATTTCTGAAAGTATAATAAATTAAAAAATATAAAATAAAATTTTTTTTTTCCAAAATTATAACCGGTACTACCCCCTTAAAAACTCAGCTTTTACTGATACTCGTATCTTGTATTATTTTTATTTAATTTGACTCAAAACATACCCACTAGTCAGATGAACGCAAAACATATGAAATCTTTTACTATGGTGGTAATCACTCTTTTATACGGAGCAGCAAAAACACTTTTTTTTTTAATACGCCGTGATACATACAAGCTTCAACTAATTAAATTCCTGGGATTGGATGAGTTAGTTTTACCATTAGTTTGAATACAAAACTCAGCTGCATTCGAAAGTGAGATATGCAAAAATGACTTCTCGATACTTGCGTCAAATATTTTTTTGTTGAAGTTCCGAAGAATGGGAAGGTTCTAACAACAGCATAATTTACTCTGTAACTAGTGTTACTAGTCTAGACGAACAATCTTTTCTCTTTATATTTTTATTCGAGGTATTGTATCGTATATTAAATTATATGTTCTGAAAGGTAAAAAATGAGGCGCTGTGTTCTTTTAAGTGTGCAACGTATTACACTCATATCTCAGCCATATCAGATTCCTTAAAACAATATGTTTTCAGATTGTAGGTACCTCGAATCAGTTCAATGAATCATAGCTTCATATGGGCAGTTAGTCATTTAACGAAGAACTACGCATAGTTACCTGATAATAAAAGATTCTCGAAGTTCAAGATATTTCTTAGCTTAGATAATTCGCGTGTAAATAACTGAAAGATAGATTATGAAGCGATTCATCGCATCCGATTTTCATTACTATTTTAATTAGCAGTTACGAACGAGGAAGATGTTCGAAGTATGGACTTTCCTGTATCTGAGTAATGAGAAAGCTAAAACTTTACTCAACTTGACAGTCATCATATAAAACATGTTTTAAGGTTTTGAAAACAATGAAGTGTGCATATCAATTTCTAAGGTATGTATGTAGGTCTACACAAAAGTTTAATTGGGACGGCTAAAATGTCAAAATTGATATTTTCCTCGAAGCATCTGTTCTACCAGGTTAATTGCAGTTAAATTCGATTATATTATGAGTAATAAGATAGTATTCAATACTATTCCATACTATTCATAAATAATTGATATTTTGAATGAATACTGTGAATCAATTGTCACAGCTATAATTTTTGATAAATTCAATCTATCATTTCTACATGCATATTTTCTTCTGAGTTTTCAACCGAATCAAAGAGTGTAATTTTCTATTCGCTTGATAACATGACTTGTGCAACTTACAAAAAGCAAATTGCAATCGAAAATCAAGACGTAAAATGATTGACTGAACGTTGTTATTCGCTTGATTTCGCTCTGATTTTCAGGTTAATTGCACACACACACACAAAATGAAGATGCGTATCTTCATTTATCTGTAGGTATTTATTGTAATTGCGAAATATGCTAACTGGCGAAAATTATTTTAAGACTCTCTTGTGTGTTATTGGGTAATGCAGGCTGGTTTGATGAGATTTTTGAAGTTTTATAATGATTGGATAAATGTTTGGTATATCTCGTACCTCGGAGTATGACTGCATTTGTTGATATCATCTTCAATTATGTATTTGGTGAAGAATTTGGTATAAATATCGTGTGAATCCGATAGATCAATTGGCATAAGCGAATTGCCATCGTAAAGGAGCACGTACATAAATAAGCCAGTAGAGTTTCGGAAGAATGCAATATTCTCAGATGAAAGTAAATTTTGCATCATTGGTATAGAAGGGCGCAAAATAGTAAGGAGAAACCCTGGTTCAGCATTCCACAGCTCTGTAAAACATAGTGGTGGTGGAATTATGGTATCAGCCGTTATGTCGAGTAATTGGCGTTAGACGGAGTTTATTGAACCAACGATGGATAAATTTGGTTAAATATTATTAATTGAGTTGACTTCATCGCAATAAATTGTTCCCAGCAACCGATATCAATTCATAGATATCAACCAAGAGCTTCTACAATCGCGACTGTTCTCGATATTATTTCAATAGAATTTTTGTTTTCCATTTGTTTTCGTGTTAAAACACCGCCATCTACCACTTATCAATATTGAAAATAAAAACATTCGAAATGAAAAATAAATCATTCAAACATGCATCCAAACATGGTGTAACTGTTGATCGATTTTCCAACATAAAACACAATTTTAGCCGTTTATTGCGATAATGATCGCTAAAATAGCCGCAATCGAGTTTTTGTTTCGCACACATTATGTGTATGGTCAGAAACACTCGAAGATATCATGCACAAGTCTACAGACATGCTCAATTAATTTATGAAATGATTGTGTTGTATTTCAGGTGTGTGGAATTTCTTCCTATTGAAAATCGAAAAAAATATTCGCGATTTTTCCTCTGAAATTACCGTTACTGCTTCATTTTCGACAACTTCCCATATGTCAACATGGCCAGATTATTTTGTAAACACATCGGAAACTGCTTTTATTCGCACTTGCCGAATATTTCCAGCAAATGTCTTTCCATCGTCGATAAAATGTTCCCGCAGATAATTTAGATAGTAAGCGGAACGATGTATCGAATAATATGTGAGGGCTACGAAATCTACGTTTTCACAGAAATATTTAGTTTTGCGAGCATAACAAATCAATTAGTTTCCCAGGCGTAATGGATTTTTCTTCCTCATGCGTGGCATTTAATTGCAATACTTTGGGCTGGGCTTTTATCGGTAAATTGAAGTAATGATAAGTCTCGTTAATTGCGGGCAATCATTACGAATGAGTGTTGTGGTGCTTTGTGTGCCGATAAATTGAGAAAAATGCGAGTCGGCTGATTCTTGGATGGAGTAGGAGGAGTGATATTGTTCTGTTTGCCTTTTGTTTACGGTAATTGTAATTTGATTAAGTGTATTGGGGTCCATTGACATGAATACAGCATGTTATGCAACAATATATCGGAACTTCAAGGGACTCTTGAGGACTCTTACAATATAATCTTAGTTAATGGTACAACAACTGGCAATCCTTTGCTGCTGAAGTCGCTTGACTGGCTTTGATGGTAATTTAATAATATTTGCAAAAGATTCCTGTTTTACTTAATTCAATCCCGATACTTAGGGAAACAAATTTTATGCTTAGTAAAAAATATTTTGGGAAAAAAAGGATATGACGCAAACTAAAGTTATGAAAAATATGGCGTATGTTGCCCACATTGAGTCCAGAATTTTCGCATTCTGAAAATGACGATGAGGGGTGGATGGGATGGTGTTCTGTCGAATGATACAGAGGTCTACGAAGTAGGCTTCGAAGGTAGGGGTTGAATTAAAAACGTCAGGCCTCTGTCTGAAGAGTATCGATTTCGATTCTTTGGTACTTTTGGGGGAAGATAAATACTGTTGGGTCCAAACTTTATCTTAACTTCACATGATCTTAGTTCAAATATGTAGTCATTAAAGTGATTCTATGATACAGATTCTATGATTCTATGGTTATCTTTGCAAAGCAGGAAAGCCATGCAAGGGATGCGTGAGTCCTTATGGGAGCAAGTGCTTAGACCTGAAGATGATATTGATATTGGTGGTATTCGCTGGTCGGCACCAGCAGCACCGTAGGGGTTAGATAATTTGGCGTTACCCAGAATGTATGCTGAGTCAAACATAGTAATAAGTGTTATATTGGATTTTCAGCCTCGGCAAAGTGAATGATTTTACTTCTGCCTATAATTTTCAGATGTGTTTTCAATATGAATGTTCGTCATCTTCGCTGCTTTCGATGTTGTGTTAGTTTTATAGTCCTTTGTGGTCTTCACCACCTGCTAAATTTTTCGTGAAGGGGTCTTCATCGGCTATTTTAGTTTAACAGTAGTTGAAGGGAGCATAAGCAAGGTTTCCGTCCTGCTTCTATCAGAAAAATACGTACAGGAAAATGCAGAAGACGTCGCCGTCTTGTCGTTACTGATAATAAATGGCCTCGATTTGGATCCAGCTCTGCACATTGGACATGGTCAGTCTAAACAGTTTAGTTGGCATATCGAAATCTTTTATAGTTGGATTAAGTTACATTGACCACACTATTAAAGGTGGTTTAAAATCAATCAAAATATGGAACAACTTACCCTTTGGAACATTTGGTATTCCGACAATTTGGGGAAATTTTTTTCCCTGGTTTTCCTGGAGTAAAATCGCTTGGCGCAAATACTTTTTAGACGAATTGTGCCATTCGGCCTAGTAGGACAGCAAGAAATATTTTATATATACTACTTAGCAACGTGGCAATCGAAAATTGGCGGAAATTGGAAAATCTAATACGCTACGATGGTTCGCCCTGGTTCTACGCTCATCCTGAAGGTCTTATTTTCACAATCAGCAGACACTTACGTACACTCTTTCTAGATTAGCTGTGAGAAATTCCATATCTGGGTGGCACTACGCGGGCGTTGACAGATCTGATTAAGCGGCCCAAAACACACAGACTCCGTATCGATATCGACGATCCGGCACTTTCAACTTATTAAATATACTTTCATCTAAATGAATATAAAATTTGATAAAGCTATTAGAAATAAATGTAGGATTTGAATTTACCATTATAAAAATAAAAATGTTGCCTTGAACATTTTGTTTCTCCATTCATGAATAACGCATATTTAACTTCACATTCAAGCAGATTCGTATAATCTTCCTCATTACAATTCTTATACGATGCTCGAAACTACTGATTATTTACATATTTTGCCGCTAAAAAAAATCTGTCTGAAAATTTTCATTTGCATAAGACATCAAGCCCACGCTGATGTCCTCATCGCTTTCCAGTTTCATATTTTTTGTCACTAACTCAAATATTATTCGATATGACAACGACTTACTGTATAGCTATCACCCAAATAGATAGTAGATAACACCCAAAACAGACACAAAATATCATGCTTCGTAAACAAATAAAGTTTATCAATTTTTTGCGTCCAAGCGAGGAAACAATGAAATCAATGGTTTCTAATATCCGCGAAGGACGTTATAATCACATCAAAACAAAATTTCAGACGGCAGAAATTTTTTTTCCGCACAAAAATACCTACATACATATATACTTACCTGATACCCAAATAATAAAAAGAACGAGTGAAAGAAAGAAGATTACATTTCGCACGAAACAAAATTATTCATTTTTTCACTGACAAAGATACTTTGGATTTCATTCCTCAAATGTCAAGACACAGGTTTACGATGCTGTCCGCATAGCGGCAGTCGCAGCGAGATAGGGGATGTAAAATAGGCAAGAAAACGTTGCTGAACAAGTTGCAGCAGAATGTAAAGCTGAAATTAATCTCTCGACAAATGTTGGCCTGTCGCCTGTTTTTCAGATGTCAAAACATGGCAAGCACGGAAGTGTAAATGTCTTTCCTCGTCGGCTCTCGCCTGTTTTATGTGGGTTTAATCAGGGTTTTAACAGGGTGTCCGAGAATTTATGAGGGTCTCGTCCTAGTTCGAAGTCGCTCGAAATGACGTCGGTTTTACGTATCGAGTCAAAAGGATTTGAAAAAAAGTCTGGTGCTAGCTCCGATGATATTTACAAACCTATTTGGTTTGTACATATAGTGCATACTTTCATACAGTGCATACTGTCACGGAGCATACTTTCGAAACCACTTAGTTAAATAAATTTTTCAATTTTAATCATCCCACAAAAACAATTCCATTTGATTCTGCTTTCGGAGGCTTATTCCGCAAAACGATCCAGTTTCCTATATCAAATATTCTTTGCTCTGATAAGCGTTATGCCTGGTTCACACATATGGCGAACGTTTCGTCGAGGAACTTGTGAAATTACTTCCCTCCATATCTTCGTGTGTAAAAAAACAGCCGAGAATAAACAAGGGGACCATTTACACACATGGCAAATGTTGGCAAGCCGAGTGTGTAAATGGTCCCCTTGTTTACTTTCGGCTGTTTTTTTTACATACGAAGATATGGAGGGAAGTAATTTCATAAGTTCCTCGACGAAACGTTTGCCATATGTGTAAAACAGGCATAAGAGACGATATACGTTGTCTATGCTAATTTATAGACAAGAAGGGAACCTTGTTCACAAATTAATAGCCTCTATTTGGTTTGCCCATGAACAAGATACATCACATCGGACAAGATGCATCATACCGGAGAAGATGCATGAGTACGGATGGGTACGAGGTACACTGTTCGAATATTTGTAAACAAATTTCTGAACAGAGAAAATGCTACCTATCTACACGATATTACCACTTAAATTTCACACCATGCAGAAGGGTGCGAAGTTTAAGTTTACAGATATGCAGTGGCGTGCATAAACAATTTGCACCGGGTAGGCAGTCACATACTCTTAGAAGTAAACGTAACAGTCAAACGAAAAATTAGAATTTAATTCAAAATCTTTTTTATTGAAAATGTGTTTGTAAATTTTAAATATTTGTATTTATGTTATTCTTAGTTATTCTTAGTCTAACTTAAAGTTCAATTAACAAAGAAAATTTCACTATTTTTGCCTGCTGCTTCTTTTGGTGTTATTTTTATATTTTTCCGGCCCAACGTTTATTTATTATGCACTAATGGTATTACTTAGCCTGTACCGCAGCTATACCGATTTTCCATGTATTTTATTTTCTTGTCCGATATTTTCATTTCGAGGATAATCTGCTGTCTGCTTCAGTGTCTATCGGTCTTTGAGAAATCTACATATTCAGTGTAAAAGTAACAACCCTTGCACGGGTCTAGGGGTTGAAGCTGGTAGAGAGCTTCATTACAATTTTTTTAATCATTGTGGATACGAGTGTGGAGTGATTAGTCCCACGACTCACTTTACCCCTGATTTAAATCAGGTACCTAATCAGAGCTAGGTGAACTCAAAGCTTGGTGCCCGGACCCTCGTCCGAACCTGGATTCGAACCAGGGACCCCACACGCAAGAAGCCAGTGCTCTACCCACTAGGCTACTCAAGCGCAACACATATTCAGTGTCATTCCACATATTTTTTGTGCTGGCGAATATAATACACGGTAAACAAAAAAAAACGGTTAGTGTGTTTGCAGGCATTCAGTCAAGTAAATTTATCATCATACTTGTGATTAAACTGATGAATAGCATTCCCTTTTTGTAGTTAAATCTAACTCTGGCGTCATTTGGCCTGCTGAGACAATTCGATATTTGTTTCCGAATGAAAGGATTAAGAGCCTAAACTCCATCAACTTTGATGCGCATACGCTTTCACACAAACGACACACTGATGCTGAAAACTCTGAGTTTTAGTACACTTCATTTATTTGTTGATTTAATTTTCTCAATGTATAATAACTTTTATTATATTATAACCATTGTCACGCAGTGCAAATACGCTCTACTCAAGAACTAATGAGACAGCAATGTTACTCAAAGCTTTAAAGGTATGGCTGTCATTTTAAAAAATTGGCAAACATTGCCCAAATTTTGGTACTTAAAGTAGAATTTTCCTATCGAAATTCTAAATCTCGAGAAAAAATGGGCGACTTTTTTATTTATAATCAAGGAAACTATAATTTTTAAAATTTCCTATCTGAGACTTTGTACAAAAATAATACTAACACTTGACTAATATACAAAGCTAACACTTACATTTTATATCAAAAATAGATTTATATTATACAAGTATTTCTGCTGGCAACTCCCTCGCATAATGAAAACTTTGCCTGTGCAGTGTGGCTGTTCACTTGTCAGCACCGTCGTGCACTTGTGCTGCATAAAACACAACTCTAGTTTCCCGCCAGCTGGTGGGAACATACGAGAAGCGTAGGCAAGCGTTATAAATCTCCCTGAGCCTAGCTGCAAATTACTTCCCCTTGCACAGCGAGCGTTGATGTTATGCAGCGATGGTATCATTTCTCCTGAAATTCATGAAGGCAGGCATGCCTTTGGCTCATATAAAATAGTACTACATCTTACACATACTGTTGTAGCTGAGAGCAGTTGGGCGTAGTGTATCGATACGAAATTCATGTGAAGGTGTGCGTAAGGTAAAGGCAGTGAGGCTGCATGCCTTCCAACGCTCATATTTGGGTATTTTTTGTTCTTATTTTTGCTTTTCGAAAATGAGGAAATTAGAGCAAGAAATATAGGTAGTTGCCAGATACACGTAATTATTTTCAATTCATTTTTCAATTTTGAACCAAAATTTTAGAATTGGATTGTAGATAGATATATTAGTAAAATAAATATATCGAAACAGAAAAGCAAAACAGCAGGGTAGGCAGTGCTTTTGTGCCTATATGAAGTGCACGCCCCTGCAGATATGCATATCGTGTAGGTAAATAAGTATCCTTTCGTAAGATAAGCCATCGTCCCCCAATGTCTTGCCAAACGTCTCGTCGACTGTCCTGTCGAATGCACTGGCGAAACGTTCGTCATATGCCGCGTTTACACACATGGCAAATGTTGGCGAGCCGAGTGTGTAAATGGTCCCCTTGTTTACTTTCGGCTGTTTTTTTTTTACACGCGAAGATATGGAGGGAAGTAATTTCACAAGTTCCTCGACGAAACGTTTGCCATATGTGTAAAACAGGCAATACATGTAATCGCGGCATAAAATGCATAAAAGTGTAAATACTACTTGTCACCAACAGATCATCTTGAAAAGTCGCACTACTTCATTTTCGGCCGTGTGCAGCGGATATGGAATTTTTCGAAAAGTGAAACTGAAGAAAACACTATTGCTTCTTGCTGCATTTGAGGTGTCGAAGACTAGTATGCTACATATTTTCTGCTGAAGATGGGAACTGGCATTGTTGGCGGGCAGAATTGTCACAATGTAATTGCTTGAAGTACAATCAGGCGACGGTTATGAAATATAACAAATTAAAATTGTTATAGAGACTACGGCGTACCAATTCATTGAATATTTCATCGGGGACGCTACACAATCTGTTCAGTAAAAATTTGATTTGTCTTTGAACGTGCAGTCACGTGCTTATTGAAAACCGTGTCACGTAGGTAAATTAAATTGCATTTCGTCTGGAAGTGGTCGGTGTATAGACTACTGAATACTGGCCTGTGTGATTGTTGCCTAAATAATTAAAGCGTACTTTTGTGTGCGGCCTTTGAAATCACTTCCGAAACTGATATTTTCGTAGCCTGTAGACAGGAAGTGGTTGGCTTAATGTTATTGCTTCGCAATGTACATTCGTTTGACTTCAAACGATCTGGCTCTCTTCTGTATTCATAACGTGAACAATAGAAGAGGCAATTTGGAAAAAAAATCAATTCAAACGAAATTCTGTAAATCAATGATTATAGACAAAGAGGTTGATGATGAAGAATAAGTTTTTTTTCCAAATTAATATTGTTTACCTGGAAGTTCTTTTTTATTTGTGTCAAAGGTCCTGGACAAACATTTTTCTTTTTGAATACTCTGCGATTTTGCCAAAAATATCATACGATGTCCAAAGCGCTCATGAAAACGTATGTTGAGTACGAGTGGCAGAACGCAACAATTTGATTTGATCCATATAAAAGCTAAGATCAATTTTAAAAGAGAATCGAGAAGAATTTGTAAAAGCCCACTGAACGACACTAGTTAGTGGTACAACGAAATTTTATTTTGAATTGAATTATCTTGACATTTCTGATTCCACTTGTTTTTATGGACAGTTGGGTTACAAATACAAACGAATTTCACGACTTGTATTTTTCTTCTTAAATACTATTTGCGACACGCTCTGAAGCCTTTAAAATTCGCAGGTGTATTCTTATTTCAAACTTAACAGAATCTATATTACCGGACAATAACGTCGTGAATGTCGCTAGTGATAGATACTACTTGACGTCAATTATTGCGACTACCAATTTGGCGTGCGAAATCGTTTCGAAATCGAACTCACCTACTAGTACCAAGTATTTCATCGTCTGCTGCCATTCTATTTTTTGTTATGTGCTATGATATGTTAATTTGATCTTCCATTTTTGGAAGCAATCCAGAAGTGTTTAGAGAAGGTAACAGAGCTGATGTTACGTCATCTGCTAGCCTGTATGTGTTGAAGATTAAGCCTCCAGGAACAGTGCTATTCATATTTTAGGGAACAGGAGTATTATGGTGCTGAGTACTTTCAGCATAAGACGTATAGATTATTCAAGAGTGGTTATAAGAAAGATCCTTGTGTGACTCCAGCGTCTAAAGACCACTGTTAGGGAAAGGGAATGAACAATCCTACACGAAAAATTGATTCATGTGAAATAGATCAAATGATTTTGATAAGAGTTAAGGGATTTTCAAACGCATCCACTTTGAATATGTCATGCGTACCAACAATGCCTTAGATAAGTATGTCAAACATAACCAAGTTAGGCAACTTTCTATGTTGAACCCAATGGGAATGTGTTGTTCTTTCTACTTCGTTAGCTAGAGCTTAGTAAAGTAGAGAGGCTTTGAGCCTAATTTTGCACTTAAATATTTTTCCACTTAGGCCAAAGGAGAGAACATACTCAAATTCCTTGAAAATCGAGTCGTGTAAGCTGATTGGTCTGCAGTTTTATGCAAATGTGAGATTTTTGCTGGGCTGTGACAATACTGTGGCAGTTGTTTTCCGTGTTTTAGGAAAGGTCTTTAAACGTCCGTGTTTTAGAGAAGGTCAGTTTATGATTTCCATCGAAATTTGTAGTGTGCTAGCTAGCTTTGTGGCATCCTCTTGGATTAAGACAACGTGTAATTATATATTCTGTTGGGATTGCAGTTATGGAAATTCAGCAGAAGAGGTCACTTTTCCAGCTTTGTCTTACTTCAGGCCTTGAGAATCGCGAATTCGGGACTTTATAGGCTTATTATTCAACGTGAAGTATTTTGACTTATGCCACAATGTATTTTCGCATGACTCTATGCTCTGCATTAGGATCTAGAACAGTTCATATTGATGTTTCTAGATATGTCTATACGCTACCCGTTTTGATCGAAGTTTACTTCAGCTTCAGTTCTTCCCCAAATTTGATTCCTCCTCAGCTTAAGTAATTTAATGAATATAGGAATTTCGAAAGGATTGTGTCCATACTTAGCCGTGTTGTTCTTTTTACCTTTAAGTATTGTATTAGTGAAGACATCTACTGACTTCTTTAAGTCACTGACCGTTTTAGGTCCTTTCTAAGCTGATTTCTCCAGCCAATTTGACTCGGAAAGATTCCCCAGTCGTTAGTGCTTTTTTGCTTTTGTGAATTGTTGTTAAAAATATTATCTATATAAAATAGAACCGGCTTATGTGCATGTTTTGATGGATTACTCGTAATAGTCGTATATACATGTAGGATACAGCTGCTCGTAGTGTCAAAATGTGTTGGCTAATTGGGGATGTGCGGATTTGATTCTGCTTTTATTATGCATTCGGCAAGCTCAGACCCAGTTCGATTACTTCCATTTCTTCAATGTTGATTTTGATGTTCTTTGGTATTCGAAAAGTGTACGAAGGTTTTGAGTGAAGGCATTATTGCGGCAAACTCGAAAAAGTCGGTTTGCACTTATAAGAGAGTATATCCGTACTCCGTAGGACATGAGAGAATGATGTTCCTTTTCATAAGGATGTAGATACCTCTTAGCTTTCAAACTCGTATTCCATCTTTCGCTGAAAGATACAGTATGTGGAGTAGTTTTGGTTGCAAACATGCCTTGGGTCATATTTGCTATCTCATCGATCATCACATCACAAATTGAAATTGTTATTGCAAGCTGAAAGCACTAGCCTGTTTTTTGAGGATTGCTTGGAATAGTAGCATCCGATTGTTTTAGCAGATGGATTGGCAATCGTCTTGGGTCCACGAGGAAGAGTAGCTCTATTTGATATTTCATTGGCAGCTTTTGTGCGGGGCTACCTAATACCTGTGATACTGCTCACTCTCACAGCTCATGTATTTTAGTCTTTCACCTGTCAACTTCTTGAAGTCAATAGTGTTGTCAGGGTTTGTTCGGGCGAATTGGTTGATAAATGGCCGAATAGCTGACAATTATAGCACTGCGTATTCCCGCGCTTGGCTATTGTGGCTTAGCTTTGAGTTGTTCAATTTTGGCGCTATAGATTTTCTTGCCTGTTATCAGTATTGCCATCTTCATTTTTTGGCGTACCTAGGCTGTTTCTCAGGTAATAAGGTCTCAATTTCACTGAATCCCTGTCGATCAAATTCGTCTTTAAGTTCTTAGAGGGTGAGACCATTATAACTTTGAATTAACTGTTGAATGTGGTTAGCAGTTTGAATTAATGTTTATAACTTCTTGCCGGAATGAATTGACTGTTCGTACTACTGCTAATCAATATTTTTATATTTATTTCATATTTTTAACGGGAATCTATGAACTGTGTGAAAATGTAACATTACAAAGTTTTTTATATTTTTCTATACGCTATTCATACTGATCAAGTAAAGAAAGATCAAGTTCAAAGAGTTTTATTGTGATTTAAAACGATGAAAATAATAAACGGATTATTTTCAATTGAATACAACAACACTGTCAAAACATTTAGAATCATCAACAACATACATACGTTTCTAATATATGTAGTACGTATATCTCCTGGAAAATTTATTACATAAGACTAATTGCATTTAAATTGTTTATTATCAAAAGATAATCTAACATTTAACGTCGGCTCTTGATAGCGACACTGTGCTGTGCAGCATCAGCACGTCCCAACCAACATTTCAGATAATTTACTTGTATATGAGTACTATGCCGGTAAGTACATATCGTCGCTGTGAAATCAAACCGGCATATCTGCAAAATACACATTTTTCACTAGAGCGCTTTAAAGTTTTCGCATGTGGGCTATTTCCACGTGAATGCAAAGCGGCAAAACACCATTAGACGGGTTTTTATTCAACTTTACGATATGCCGGTGCGACATAAACATAGAGGGGAAAATAAGGAATTTTTTGATACCAAAAACTCAAAAACTCAATTTTTGCAGATATGCCGGTTTGATTTCACAGCGACGATATGTATTTCATTCGTGATGCGGCTACAATTTTTCCACGAACATATTTTCAAGCAATTACCGCACTTATGGCCCGTGAAAAAATTAATTGTAGTATTTTTTGAAAGCACTTGAAACGTACACAACGTTCTCGAATAATAATGTCCGCGTCCACAAATGAATTGATGTAGTAGACGAAAAGAAATCTTTAGTTGGAATCAAGATTATAAACAGAATGCTCAAAGTTCGGAGGTATTTTTTGTTCGATGAAATGTCATTGTATTATGAGTGGACGTTTGAACTTAATGGTGAGATTTGTCGAAAAGCACACATAGTTTGAGCAGAATTCTATGAACATAAGACTTTGGCTGATTGTATTAGCGAAAAACAATATTGCCAACGATAGCAAGGCATTAGTTGCGCTAACATTCGAAGTCACTCTGGAAGTCTTCCACTGGCTGACTCATCTTGCTGCAGGGATTCCGTAAATCTTTCATCCCATTGTGGCGATGATGAAAACTTTTTTAAGAACAGATAAACTATCTAGTCGTTGACTTGAAATCAGTAAGTAGCCAAAAACGTGGCTATAATGTTTTGTAGTGGAACGAAAAGATTTAAGCGTTATAACCGATATTGTTAATATGCCGAAAGATTGACATATCTGAGTTAAACTTTGCTCACGGTTCTCATTAAAAATATACAATTGTCATCTGTGGGAGTCCCCTTAAAATAAACCCATCAAAATCAATGTCCTCCGGGCTATTACTTACCATGTTTGCCATGGTGGTAGCGAAGTACAAAGTTCCAATTTGATGTCAGTATTCTTTCTGTAAATGTAATAATTGCCCACTATGAAAATAATCAACAAAGAATTTAAAGCAATTCGCGTGAAATCGTTGACGCTTTTGATTTTTTGGGGTTTTTGGTTTTTTGTGTTGGCTTTGTGCTAGAGCGAACCTTCGTTCGGTGTCAAGGCCATCAACCTGACGACAATCAGACGGACGACCGACGACACGTTGTTAGTTGAATGTTTCACGATAATCTCCGTTCGATTGAATGAGGAACAACAAGATTGTAGATGTGTTACGAGTAAAATGACGTAGGTAGCTACATATCAACAATTTATTGAGGTTAGCGAAATTGCGGTTAGTACATAGCGTAGAGGTGTAAAGCATTGTGATGTTTACACCTAGTGTTGAGTAGAATCTGGCAGCAAATGAAATTGCAAAAGAGAGTAGTGAAGATGATTTTCTTATTAGTGAGAGAAGTACAAAAAACAACATATGACTGCATGCTCAAACAATGCATTCATACGTTGCATTTAATTCCATAGTGAGTGACTTGAATGTAAACTAAGACAAGTGAAATAATGCCACTATAACACTTAAATTAAAGATGTAGGTAGGTACATATACATTGTGCTTGAATTTATTAAACATACATTCGGGAATTTATAGATAATTGGTATTGAAAATGTGGCGGCTGCAAGAGAACAAAGTCCCGACAGAAATGCGACTGGATAATATGAGAGATCTTTTCGAAAGGATTGCATTTGACATCGTAGGGCCGTTTCCAAAGACGGTGAAAGGAAAGCATCACCCTATGCTGGTAGCTGATTACTTCAGTAAATGACTGGAGATTTCTCCATATCCAATCAAAAAGCAAACCCCAGCGCAATTCGGAGAAATCATACAGATTAATCAACCGCTTGAATGACGTCGCGTGTTGGACCGAGGAATATCGAAAACCCCGGCCGAAGATGAAACTAGTGTAGTGGGGTAGGCTGATTATATATCGCATTATTACTCACATTTCTCACTTATATATCACATTTAGTGCGGGTTTCTAATGTTTGAGACTCCTGGTTCAAATCTAGGTTCGGACGAGAGACGGGGCACCGAGCTTTGAGTTAACCCAACTCTGAATAGGTACCTGAATTAATTAAGGGTATAGTGAGTCGTAGAACTAATTACTCCACACTCTTCTCCACTTTGATTGTAAATTTGTAAATGAAACTCTTTACCAGCTTCAACCCCTAGAATCGACAAGAGTTGTTGTGTGATTACTTCTTTATGGATACTACTCCTGACACCTATTATATTATTACTTCAATGCTTCAGGAGAACTCCTCTGCAATTTCGTTTGAGGATGCGCTGTCAGAGATGGTGGGGAAGGCTTCGGAAGCCTCTGCCACCTTTCTCTCTTTCTCTCTGCATCTTGTCACAAGGGGTTTGGCTCAGATTTTTGGTCTCTACTTTCTGAACCCATTGTATTTGATGGGCAGCTATGTTCTGCTCCACCGTCAATTGTGGCAACATGGGTTGTCCGAAAGGGTGTGGAAATATTACATAAATATCAATATTGGGTTGAGTATTTACATATGTACTGTTGCGAACCTATACATTTAGTATATCACTCGTATTATGATAATAGTCCTACAATTTTGTCAGTTTTCGGCAGAAATCAAATGGACTCACCGAATGTCTCTACGACAGTCTGCAAATCTCAGCATTAGTGTGCTGAGCATTCAATAATGCTTTTTGAATAAAAGATCTTAAGTTATACCCGGATTCTCGCCAAGAAATTTGGCGTCTAATCGAATTTCGCCTTTCAGTTCAGCTGACGGATCACTGATCTGAACTCGATTCGAAACAATTAGCCTCACATACGAACAACTTTTGCCCGAAAACTTACAGAGCATGGTCTTTCTTCCATTCTCAAGAGTCCGAATTTTACATATACATAGGAACATTTTAGTTCTCTCCACAATCACATCCAGCGGATTGCTATTAAATCACTTCAATTAATGTTGCCTCTCAATTATTTGAATTCTTGTGAAACCACTTGTGTGATTAACCGCAAAAGCCTAATCAAATACAATTTTCCTCCAATACATCACCAGAATTATCTCATCATATTTTTCAGGCAAGCTAATCCAAGTCAAGAATGAGCGGTATTGTATCCGGAATATGATTTTGATTAAGTGATCGTCAATTGAGAAATAATCACTTATTCATTAGTTCATGAGATTTTCAGAGATTCGTTTAGTTCAAGATTCAGGACCATTGCTTTTGCACATTTTAATTCAAATAACATTCGTATCCCACCGACATTCCCAAGTGAAAGGGAGATTAATTGCTGAAAATCATTGGCCCCAGAAAGTTGGTATGTTGTAGGAAAGTAAAAGCCATGTGCAGATGATGCGTAAAGCTCATCCAAATCGCATAGCGCATCAATGTACTGAAAATCGCAAATAAGACTCACTTTCGCTAATAAAAGTATAACATGCGGCACATGTTTTACTCGGAATACGGTTACCGAAAAAATTCGGATTAAAGCCTTATTGATTTCTCGCTTTTGTGCTTAGCTCCGACTTTTCGCGATTAGCATGACAAGACATGCGCACTGGAGAGGATCTAGGTGCTAAGCGACCAAAAAGCAGGTGTTCCGCATTTGATCAAAGATCAGATTGAGAACCATCGCAGCCACGCAGCCACTGCTTGTTGCTTCGTTTTCTTTAGGTTAAATAGGCTTAAATTCCTTGCAGGTGAATTTTTGCGTAATTTACACGATCTTAAGATCACGGAATCGAAGTCACTGACGGAATCATCAGATTTACGACACAAGGTCACTTAGACCTGGGAATTTTTTTGAATTGAATTTCTTTGTTGGCGTTCATCGCATGAATATGTATGTTTTAAATGAGCCACAGGTTTTTCCGTTACAGACGAGTAAATTTTGAATGAATGGATGTTAGGTGAGAATTAGAAGAATTAATAATTTTTTCTAATTGCTGACGCTTCGTCGTTTACTTTTCACTTGGCATTAATTTAGGGTAAAGCAATGACAATACTGTTTTTTGTAAATAATTAAAAAAAAAATGCACTTGAACTGTAATATTATAGACATGTGTTCAAGGCGGAGCTCTGTCTTGTCTATTAATTGCCGCTGAGTTAAAGAGCTGAAAATAACCAATATCTCCTTCTTTTAACAGTTTCACCTGCATGTCTCCCCATTTCACACTCCGATTGGATCCGCACAGCAGTTTCGCAGAGTCTACACGAGCATCGAATACTGCGATCCACAATATACACCACCCATTTATCACTCGAGCGCGGGAAAAACATTTCAAAAAGCCGCTTAAATGCCAAGTCAGATCCTGCTGGTATTTCGTACTATTTGTTTGCGGCTTTTTGCTGTTCTGGCAAAAAATTCCAATCATGTATTATATTTATTGTGCGATGAGAGCATGCATCGTTTCTTCTTCATTCACGTTTAATTAGTAATCGATCGAGGGAATCACAAATGCAAGAAACCTGATTTGCTGCGAGCTCAATTTTTGAATACAGTTTTATTATCGTCTTTATGTTTTGCGTCGTTTTCGTTTTTTCTCTCATTTTCTCCTAACAATCGCTGTCAGCAAAAAAACGGTGTTTTATTGCAGGCTTATTAGCTATCAATGATTTCTTCGTATCAAATATGGTGGCTGAAGTCAGACTAAAATATTCTTCTTGTTGTTGTTGCTAATTAACAGATAGGTCAAAAGGCAAAATGATGAGAAAAATAAATCCGATAAATAATTTTTACATTGCTTCCTGTAAATACTACGGCATGCCAGTAAAAAATTTCAAGGGCTTTGATTGATTTCGTGATATTGGCAGAGAGATGATGCTATGCAATTATTTTGTGCTGTCGAGAAAAATGACTACTATTGAAAATGATGAGTTCATGTGATATAGCAATTAATATAAGTAATATTTTCTTGTGCTGAATACATACGTGCATACCGTTGTATTGTTTTTAGGCTTTTGGTAGCTAATAGCCGACAGTACAAAAAGCTCTCAGATGTTCGCTTGAAGATATGATATTGTTCATCCTCTTTAAATCCTGGCTGCGCTGCGGATCCGTCTTGTAGAGCCAAAGTTCCTGATCAAAGATTTTTCTCATCTGTAATATAGTAAAGCCTTTGTTTAAAATCATTGTTTTATAAGCGCGGAGTGATTAGTTCCACAAAGCACTTTATCCCTGATTTTACTCTGAGGTAGCGACTCTCCAACTAGGTCAACCATGGTTGATTGTCGATGGCTAAATTCGAGCCAGAGACCACACAATAACTGCTTTTCTAATATACCTATTTTATCATCACATTGATTTGCTGCAAGGGTTTTATCTTTGCGCTTCAATCAACGAGAGATTTCCTAGATGTGCTTCGACAACCCTAGCTATATTCATTTTATGTCAAATCCTCTGGAAATGAATACCTGTAAGTCAGAACAGAAGATAGTTCAGAAGAAACATTTGCAAGTAAGTAGGGAAATTGAAGCATGAAACTTCATTCTAACATGGCAAAACCCAGAGTTGACATTTCCTGTGAGTGGATTGTCAGTGAATAATGTTTTGAAGGATTTTGACGGCAAGTTTCAAGGGCACCCGTGGTCAGTAATTGCAATTAACTAGCAAAATTGCGAGAAAATTGCAAAAAGCATCGGCGCAATAAGGAGTCCTTTTTGACTTAGTCGATACGGTCTTGTGTCGCTTAAAATTCCATATTGTGCTACAGTATGCAAATATATGTATATTATGAGTTTTGTCAAACCAGTGAGTAAAATGGAAATTTCGTGAAGAGAAGCACCAGTCCAGTTCGGGTCCATTTACCATAAATTTCAATAAAATTATTTCTGGTAAGAGACAAGGGGCTAAAAGAGAGTTAATGGAGTTTGAGTATCAATATATATAAATAAAGACTGTTAATTGTATTTAATGTGTACCAATTTTTTCCTAGCTCAAAAAAATATTTTAATAAAAAAACCGATTTTTCCTTTAGAAGCTAGATATATTGAATTTTGTGACAAATATCGATATTTCGAGGGTAATCTGCCCTCTTCTTCAGTGTCTATCAGTCTAATCTTAATCTAACTTATGTATGCTACTTACAGAGCTTACTTTTAAAGTATTGACTTATACTAATTACCAACTAATTGTCTATTAATGGACTATATACTAATTACTAACTAATTGCCTATTAATTACTTTATTATCCATATTAATTAAATTATCCTCCTCACTATCATATGAATGTTCAAATTAGCCTGAACAATGGTGATGCACAGTTTCCTTGGTCTGTGTTTAGTCTTCTATGCATAGGGGTTTTCCATATGTGCAGGCTTTCGTACGCATCCAGTTTTCGCACCTGCTGTACCTCCTTGATCACCTCCACGTTGTCCCAAGTTATGTTGTGATCCTCCTCCAATATGTGCTTTGCTACTGCTGAACGTACTAATGTTGTATTCTTTTTTAAAAAAAAAAAGTTCGGGTACTTCTTGAACGCTTTGATATTAAAGCAGTTCCAACCAGTAAAACTAAAAAATTAGGTACTATACTATGTCACGTCAAAGACAAAAAGGATAAAAAGGAAAAATGTGGAGTTTATAAAATTACCTGCCCAGAATGCGACAAAGTATACATCGGGCAAACGAAACGGTTAGTTGGTGTTAGACTAACGGAACATAAACGGGAAGCAGCTTCAGCGAGGAAAAAGAATACAACATTAGTACGTTCAGCAGTAGCAAAGCACATATTGGAGGAGGATCACAACATAACTTGGGACAACGT
Source organism: Nemotelus pantherinus (assembly GCA_963978885.1). Lineage (NCBI taxonomy): Eukaryota > Metazoa > Arthropoda > Insecta > Diptera > Stratiomyidae > Nemotelus > Nemotelus pantherinus. The sequence continues at coordinate 794,984 of OZ022263.1, forward strand.
GGAGATGATCAAGGAGGTACAGCAGGTGCGAAAACTGGATGCGTACGAAAGCCTGCACATATGGAAAACCCCTATGCATAGAAGACTAAACACAGACCAAGGAAACTGTGCATCACCATTGTTTAGGCTAATTTGAACATTCATATGATAGTGAGGAGGATAATTTAATTAATATGGATAATAAAGTAATTAATAGGCAATTAGTTAGTAATTAGTATATAGTCCATTAATAGACAATTAGTTGGTAATTAGTATAAGTCAATACTTTAAAAGTAAGCTCTGTAAGTAGCATACATAAGTTAGATTAAGATTAGACTGATAGACACTGAAGAAGAGGGCAGATTACCCTCGAAATATCGATATTTGTCACAAAATTCAATATATCTAGCTTCTAAAGGAAAAATCGGTTTTTTTATTAAAAGACTGTTAGCTGAGAAGAGAAGGACTGCAGGAATTAATTTGGTTAGTTCTACACATTCGGCTGGCAACCATACAGGGAACTGCAAAAATTACAAACGGCGTTTCCAGCTCGGATTATCTAACAAGTATTACCGTAAATCAGTGTACAAAACACATCAGTGAGTGTCGGAATCTTGCAGTCTATTTCTTTCTCATACATAAAGTGAGCGATTATTTAAAGCGCATTCATCAATTTGGTATTTGTTTACTGACTTTCGGAATGGAGCCAATTAAAAGCAACTGTACATTAGTACCAATGCGCTTCGTCTGGTGAATATTTGTGTTTATACCCTTTCATTAACCAGAAAGTTTATAAATTCGGAAATAAAGCATTGCACTTGATCAATGTTGTTGTGGTACGCACCTAAGCACGCTCGAAGAAAAGCTGAAACGAATCTCCAAGTCGATTTTATTTGCATAAATTGTGTTAATTATTGGTTTGCATCGATAGTAAAATTCGCCACACAAATAAATAGTTTGTTAATTGCTTCAAAGACAATTGGCTTCAAGATTCAATACGATTCTCATCGAACGAGTAATGTTTATGGATTGCTTATTATTTTATTAGATTGCATTGCAATCATCGACTTTGTACATAGTAACATATATAAATTTTTTAAAGAAAATATAAAATATTTAATCTTGAAAATAGTCGCCAATACAACACTTTCTTTGCCAAATGGTAAACAATATAATCCTCTCTGTCAGAGACGGGGACGTCCTCGAATTGTTGTCCTTGCATGAGGTTAGCTATCGCCCGGAAAAGATGAAGATCTGATTGCAAAATGATGAGCCATAGCTTGCCAGCCAATTTCATTTAGGATGCCCTGGCAAAGGCCGGGATGTGTGGCCGTGTGTTGTCCTGGAAGAACATGAGTTTAATCCGTTCACGAGCGCTGCATGATCAGTTATCTGCATGCTCGTAATTCCTGATGAGCTTCTTGTAGCTGTTGAAAGTACACTTAAGGCGACATAGCACCTTCAAGTTGAAAAAAAAATGTTATTTTCAAAGGCATGTTTTTAATTGAATTAAAAGACATATCTTAATGAAACTTTTTACACATACTTTATATGTCTTAGACTACATAAACAAAATTGTTAAAAATGTTTTGTGGCCCCCTGTCGCCTGTTACAATTTTTTGAAAAATACACCAAAAAAACCTGGCGTGCATGATAACTGCCCTCAGGAAAGTCTGAAAAAAAAACAAAAACGGGGTTTTGACCAGCATCAAAGCGGCCTTGGAATGAACTAAAAAAAAAAAATTTGGTTGAAAAATAACAAAATGGCGGCGTTTTTTCGAAAATCGAGGTTTTTTTTTCCCCAAAAATCGGCTATAACTAAAAAAGTTTAATGCCGATTTTTTCATCCGTAGTTCATTCTGAGCATTAATATGTGCAGATTAACGTGTTAAAATTTCAAAACGATTGGATAATATTGTTTTTCTTAATCATGCACGCCAACTTGAAAAACGTTGTTTCGAGAAAATCGCGTTTAAAGTTAAAATTCAATATTTTTTGCAATAAATCTTATCGAAAATTAATCTGCGATGCTTGGACCATACAATACACCTTCTTCTTGCTCATACTCCTCCTCTTCTAAAGATTTTTGCTCCCTTGGAGGAGTTCTGGCCTCTTTAGATGCCTCAGTCGAGTATTTTTCCGCCTGGTTAATTCTTGCAGCATCTCTATGCTCTGCATGTTCTAGCGCACATTGGCCAATTGTAATTCCCATGACTTGCATTATTTTCAAGATAGCCATAAATCCTTCATTAAATGTACATACAGAAATATTTGCAGCCATATTTAGTACGTTTTCCCACAAAAAGTATGTTTGGGGGCCAAATTCCAAACACAAAAATTATAGCTTTCGTTATTATTCTGCTCGAAATTGCCCAAGCAACGCTTTAATAAATCTTCTGATGATAAGTCATCATAAATAGGCTTTAAAATTTCTTGTACCTCATCATCTAAAGGTGGAGGATGCTTGAAATTGTTCAATGCATTATAACCCGCTGCCTCCGCCTTGCGCCAGTTACACCAAGTCGTTTCTCCAACAGGACAATAACAGTGTTGAGGGTTCTCATCAGTTGAAATTTTGTGGTAATATGCTGCCCAAATTTCCTTGCGCATATTTTCATCTGAATCAGGATTTCGTCGTATAGTTAGGTCACAATACGTGGCTAAATTTTTCATTAATTTTGGTGTCAGGTGAACTTTTTTCGGACCTTATTTTGGAGATTCTACACTTTTTTTAGAAACATCTTTTACAGCTATTTTTTTATTTTTTGCCAAGGCTAGCTTATTTTTTGCTTCTTTTAAAAGAGATGACTCATTTATCTTTGTCTACACTTTGGCTTAAGTCGATGTAGCGATATAGCGAAGTGAACGAAAATTATAGAAAAAATTATATTGGGGCGCTTCGCTATATATACTCATAAAAATTTTTTTATTTTAGAATTTCAATTTTATATTATTAAAATCATGTTTTAAAACCTTCATTCTAACATATTCAATCAAAAAACAAAAATCGATTTTTTAAAAATTTGGAGGTGCTACGTTGCCTTAAATCATTATGGTTTGGCCAGGTTCCACGCTCAACAGTTGATACCATACGCACAACAAGGTCTTCGGGTGGCAAAAGCTTGGCCTCGGACTAGTTCTGCAAGAATTATCTGGGGATAATCAGTGATATGTATATATGTTGGCTATTGTCGTATATAATTCATTTTTCATTCAAAAATACCTTCCGTTCATTGCCCGGCAACAGTGAAGTACAGATCTTTACACGCTGCATTTTGTTGTTTTCGGTGAGTTCATGAAGAATCCACTGATCAAGCCGCCGTTTCTTCCCTAAAAGTTGAAGATGGGAACTAATGGTACTTTTGTGAACCTGAAACTTCACGTTTAGTTCGTGCTAAGTTTGACGGGGATTGTCTTCTATGTGGACAAGAAGCTCCTTGTCCTTTATCCGAGACACAGTTCCACGATGGTTTTTGTCTTCAAAGCCGCCGTCCCCGGTGCGGAATAGAGCAAACTATCGTTGAGCTGTACGTTGTGACACAACATCGTCTCCAAATGCGTCACTTATCATGCGGCCAACCGTTACTGTATTCGTCCCTAATTTGAACTTGTCGGAGAGAGCACACCTTACTATCACAGTTTCACTTACCATCTTGAAATTCCTGCCCAAATCAATGTTTCAATTTTTTATTTTAATATCTTACCTGTGGATATAGTTACACAAACTAAATTGTATCACACATTTGTGCTTAAACGTATTGTGTACTTTCAAACGACGAAGAAAAAACTATTCCTTTTGTGTACATCGCCTGATGTATTTTAAGTTATCTGCAGAGCTTAACAACACGTTGCAGCTCATTGACCTAAAGTACTGCTGTAAAGTACTTAACAATATTTTACAGCTTCGGATCACTCATCCTTGTCATTTTTTATTTCGTTTTGATCGTCACATCATGGCAATTCTAAAATTTAATCTCGATTTTGTTGTGAGTAGAGACAACCTTACTTCGTCAACACAAATTTTCTGCAATCATATCTTCGATTCAGTGTTGATAAGCTGATTGAGGTAAAAAAAACTCTTATCCCTGCAGTGGGAAGATAATTAATTATCTATCCATTCAATAATTCGTCATTAATAAAAGAGTCTTCACACAAAAATAAAACAGAATTTTCAATCTACCGCTATCGCGATACAATCTGTGATGAGTGGCTATGAGTCAAGCGGTCATCGTAAATTTTAATCAAAGGCAGTTGCATACGGTGATAGCGGTGATACAGCCAGAGCCTCGTAATTTGGCCAGGATTTGTTCTAAGTATTCAACATCGATCGGGCACTAGCTAGTGGTCTTCGAAACGTGCGAACGAATTGTAAGTGCCAGTCAAATCCAGCAAGTATCATTTGCGTTGCAATTATCTATGGCGTATCCAATGAAGCCGTGCACAGACTTATGTGATTAGACAAATTCGCTTATGCAATTCAATTTGGTTCGTTTGTCCGTGCCAGTTTCGGTTAAATGAACACGATCTCGATGCCTTCACCATGTGGCTGGTTTTGTTTGCGCAATTGTAGAGTCTAGATAACGTAGTTGCTTATCGTTGCGATTCATCGGACGCTAATTTAGAGCCATGTTGATGTAGCTTAATTGTGAACTGAATTTAAACAATCTGTAATGAAGCTCTCTCTTTTCTTCTAGGATCTTAATAAGAAACCAGTGACGTATCCGGACCACAACGGGCAGTTGATTGACTGTAGCACACTCACAAGGACAGATCTGAATCGAGTCTTGGACGATCGACGGTCCTGCAACAAATTCAACCCGATCTCCGGAAGTAACGACAATGCACGACGCTTCTCCTTTCGCGAAGCCATGAAACCGCAATCCGACAAATCGCAGGGACATGACAACATGCAGTCCATGTATGTGATGGCACCAAATCATCTGACCAAAGGCGAGCCCTGGATGACCTCGGCCAGTGCTCGAACAACGACAACGAAATCCGCAAGAGGTCCCGCCTCGACCAACGATCACGATCATCAGCACGCCAATCACCTGAACTCGACGATGCTAGACAATTACAGCGGCGACGCCAATAACGACTTTCATTACATGAATGCCACCCGAATCCCGTCCAACACAGGCAGCAGTAGCCTGCAGAACGGATCCACGACCAAATTGATACCAATGACCGACGATCAGTCAGCCAAACAGGTGAGTGGTGCTTCGAAACTGGAACAGTTTCACTTTGATGGATGTGTTTGTATTTGGGTTTGATAGTTTACGCTGCGTGCAATTGACGTGAACAGTCTTCTGACGGCTGTTCGCGTCTACAAATCTACTGTAAAAAGTATCAGATAGCAGGGTTTCCGTCAAATACCACTTTGAAGACTTTCTTTGAACACGAATAATTATGAACCGTAGAATTTCGACCTTGCTTGTTACAGAAAATCAACACAATAAGTTCTTAAGTCTTCTCGATCGCACCTAAAATGCTTCGGACAGGTTTTTTTTTTTGGGATAATTTTTGTTACAAGACAGCAAACAATTATCAGTTAATTATCTTCACATCGATATTGCGCATGGTCGTTACAGTTCGAACAGATGAGCAAATGACACCAAGAGTGTACCACCAGAGCTGGTTGTCTAAATGTTCTGAATGTGCTCCACTGCACTCTAAAGAGGAAATGAAAAACTCAAAATGGAATAAAAACCATTCAATGAACCTTTGCGTACAAGGCGTTTACTCTCCTCTAGTTTGTTTCAGTTTGCCAGTGGGATTGTCGAAGCTGTTTTTTCGGAATACAATAATTTCCGATTAGAACGCCAGATAAACCGGAACACTGCAGCGTTGTCCGGCCTCTTTGCAGGTATTAGAACAGCGCGTAGTCGAAAAAACTGTTACTATGTTATTGCAAGTAGGAAGGTACACTAAATTTCATGCGCCCGCCACGGAGCAATCATAACGCTTAGCACCAGATATTTCAATGTGGTCCTCATGAGATAAAATAAATACCGTAATGCTTAAAGCTGCGTGAATTTCTTGGGCTTGGAAAAATAAGAAGATTTTGGGTAGTCGTAGGCTTGATTATCTTTACCAGGAAAGATGGGCTTCGACCGATTAAAAGTGCTTGAATTATTGGAACAGAAAATGTATTAGTACTCAATGTGTGGGTGGAAGCATTGCAAAGAACGACAATAGTAAATTGAAAATTATTTATTTTTAGATAAAATTGTTGTTGGCTGTTTGGTTTAATGAATAGGGTTTTTATTATTTGTCCTGAACATGCCGAAACCACGAAACAGTCGAATCCTATTACAAATAAATGAGGTTCGTTGAATATTTTACTTCAAATAAAGATTGCCAAGCTTTCGAGTACTTGAGGAGACAACGCTTAATCAAATGCAACATGGTCGATTGTCCATCAATTCTACAAATTTGATTCGCAATTGGTTTATTTTGATCAAAATTGGATTGGATGTTTTTGAATTAGGATTTAACGAACTGCACCAAAGGATAAAGTACGATAAATTTGAGGCTCATACAAAAAAGCTACAAGCACTACCGTACCGTTCTAATTCAGCGAAGTAGAGAAATATTTTTTACATGATGTTACAAATTGCAATCAACAGCTATTTTGCAGTTTTCCGCTTTCGTTTAACCGATTTTGAGATGAATAAGTAGTGCGATGAAGAGAATCAACTTTTATGCTTAGTAGGGCAGCATGGATATCAGCGGCGGCTCTACGTATGGGGATAGTGGCGCTTAGCTCCGCCATATTTTTTCATTCCAAAATGTAAAGGAATCAATCTGTATTTCAATTATTTCAAGCTATAAAATTTTATTTTAGCGTATCGAATTATCGAAATACTTCACCTACTGTTTTTAAAATCCATTCAAATATTTTTGTCTCGTTTCTTTCAAAATTTTTTATTTCATCACACAAATTCGTATGTATAATTCAACTCAAGAGAACTTACTTCGCTGATGCAATATGCACGCGATGTTCTTTTCATATTCTCTTTCCATATTCTGTTCCGCATGCAATGTGCGCCGGGCTAAGCTGAACTAGCCCCAAAAAAGAGAGGAAATGAATGAAAAAATTCACTGAGAGCAAAGTGTGAGCATTTACCAAAAGGGTAATCAATGGGCTAAGTCCCAAAATTAAGCTTCTATTGGTATATCGCTTGTTCGTCGTTCGCTAACTGAATGAAGTGTGTGTAGTACCAATGGTTTAAATTAAGCTAATTAGTTTTTGCAATTGAAGAGTAAACGATGGTTTTACTTTTACAGTGCTTGTTGATATTATCGTTCAGGTATCAAATATGATAGAAAAATTGTGTGCTTAGCTTAAATATGATATGATATGATACAGAAAGATCTGTACGTATGATATTTTATGCAAAATGTTGATTGCATTAAAAATATGTGAGGAAATACAATATACGCTGTTTGCAATATAATTGATCTTTGAAGACACTTTTAAAAAGTTTTGTTAAGTCAAATGCAGAGAGTGACAATTTTTAATTTTCGTGCTATTCAAAGCATAAGTATTTATTAATTAAAATTTACCAAATTCAAAGAAGTACCCCAAGATCGATGGTCATTTGCTGGAATTTTCAGTCCTCGAATTATACAATCTGTTTTTGAAAGCCTGGGGCATCTAATTTATTAATTTGATTTAATTGAATGGGATTCTTGGGACGTTGTTACGATAATAAAAGCAACCGAACTGTTGAGTTATATGAATGATGATAATTTTAATTTTTTCTAGTGACTTTTTAATAAAATATTCGTATATTTTTCATAACGTTTTACATTCACGCAACCTAGGATTGGATTTATTAATTCAATTAGAAAAAGTTTGAAATTAAGGAGGCGTAATCATAAGGAATGAATGGCGAAAAAACCTCCATATATGATCCTCATGCTAGAGGATAGATAAGTTTGGGATATAATTATAATCCAGTTTAATCCATTCAAAACTAATATATAATGATGAAATGTTCTAAAATATGTAATCTGCTACTGAAGGCTGGGCCAGACGAGCCTGGCCCACCCTGACGAGCCACCACTGTTCATATATATATTTATATATATATTTATATATTTATATATATATGTATATATATATATATATATATATATATATATATATTTATATATTTATATATATATATATATATATATATATATATATATATATTATATGTATATATTATATGTATATATATTATATGTATATAGTATACATATTATATGTATATATATATATATATATATATATATATATATATATATATATATATATATATATATATATATATATATATATATATATATATATATATATATATATATGCACTATATATATATATATATACGTATATTACTGGTGGAACTGTTCCAAACTTCCATAATAAGTAGGTACTGGTCCTGGCAGACTAGCCCCACTTACATTGATTCTAACGAGCCGCCACTGATGGATATCAAATATACAATGACCAAAAATGTGTTATTCGACCCCATCGATAGATGTTCATCCTCTAGCATTCAAACGCTGAATGTGCTTGTGAACGAACATGTGAATGACGTTCGGTAGGTGGTGACAAATTCCTTTGATTGTTGTCCAAAAGCCGACTCCAACACTTAATTTAGAACTGATATTTGCACAATCTTCAGTTTTTCTAATTGTTTGTCTGTCTAGCGATGTGCGTTCGAAAAGCTTATTGGAAATTTGCGAACAAGATTCAATTGTGGTATGTGGTGCGAACCATACATTAAAGAATCGCTAGAATATAGCACAATAAAGGTCAATTTGAAAGTATAATTCAAAGAACTTCTTGAAGACTGCATAAACATTTTTTATAGAGCGCATAAAACAAACTACAAAAGCTCAACTAAGCATGTTCTAAACAATATAAACGTACCATAAGCCAGTCCTAAAACGATACGAAAAAAATGCTTAGAAACTGCTGTTCTCATTGTGGAATTTATGACAGGCTCACACATGATTTTACTAAACGTATAGTAAAACTATAAAGTTGTCTCAAACTTTCAATTTTCACACCCATAAACATCCGCACGCCATTAGATTCCATGCAGCTATATGTCTGTTTTTGGATCGTAGATGTGATAGGTTATTTATTAAAACGCATAAACGGGTAAATTTTTGTTGCAGTTAAATTCGTATTTCCCAGTCCACAAGAAGGCAAACATATTGCATAAAAACATATTCCCACCTAATTTATCTACCGAACTTTTTTGAATAAATTCGTTCCAACTTCAAATTCCCTACTATGAAAATATATCTGCCATGTCTACATAAAAGATTTTAGTTAATATTCCATTCACCGCGCCAAACGCACAACGAAACAAAATCAATGAACCGAGAGAAAAACGAATAATTCCTAAAACAAAAACAACATCAACTTGTTTACTTTCTCTACGGACGACGACGACTTGATAAAATAAGACAATAAAAAATTTTATACACGTATTTTTGGAGAAAAAATGAAATGCAGATCGGTGATTTTCGGTCAAACGTATGAACACCATGAAATGTGAAATGGAAAAACCAGCTCGATAAGAGATAAGAAAGGATTAAAACTGCTTGAAATGGGACGATGGCTGATTGAATGCGATTGCTCTTTTAGCATTTAAAAGAATGTTTTTGTAAATTTTATTTTTACCACAAAGTACTGCTCACGTATTTGATTCAGAGCACAAAATATATTTCTTTCAATAGAAGAGGCAATGTGAACGTGCACATTTATATAAATTTATTATTTTTCTATATAGACAATGATTTGCAATTTACAGAAAACGCGTTATATCCCGACGAATATAATAGCGGCTTTTAAAGAATTTATGCGAATTGCCAAAAACAATTCTAGCCTGCGTGTTCCATTCTATTTCAATTCCGGAATATTCCCAGCCCACCAGAACAAATTACCCATTTTTTACTAGAACAATAGCGCAAACTTCTTTCAGCCAGAACGAACCTTTTGTCTGAAGCACTCCTAAAGATCTGGACAAAAAAATCGTCAAACCATTGCCCTGCATCATCGAAGAAAAAACCATCCTTTGATGACAGACGCGGGTACTGAATGCGGGCCGGCCATTAAGCATTCAGCATGTCTTGCAGGTACAATCGCGACAACAAAAACAAATCACCAAGCAAAAGAGCGACGAAGTTTTCGCATTGTTGTGCATAATTCAAACAAACAATTCAATTAATCATGTTCTAGAGGCGAAAATAATCGCGAATCACGTAACGTATGCGCACGAGGAGTGATTGGCAGACTCCCACACGAACGCGATGCGCAAACGACGAGTCGATTCAGCCGCAGCAAATGCAGCAAAAAGTCAAGGCTGTTCTCAGTACCTTGACCATGGCAGTTAAATTGCTAAGAGATATCCATAAAGCGTCATTGAAAACCTTTTGAACACTGTCGTCTCCACGTTCGTCGACGCCGGCTACTGTTACGAGCTTATTTATAGTTGGATGTACGTGAGCTACCAATAAGCGTGTGAAAATGATGCTTACACGAAGACTCCACCTTTCTTGAGAAGATACGTTACATGATGACTACTTTGAGCTGTCCTCAGTTAATATTTGCACCCATTGTCCAAGCGCCGACCTGAAGCTATGAAACCGGAAACTGGATGTCTTTTTGCGATGAATGAGTATCGGTTACTCGTCAAACGGTCGATGAAGTAATGTTCGCAGTGATTGGTGGTTCACTGAATGTAACTGCAGATTATTTTAGTTGTAACGGAAATATTGCAAACAAAATTCGAAGGTCGACGAGAAAACAAATTTTGAAACATTCATTTCTTTACGTGTCGAAGGCACAAATGCCGAGTGAAGAATTTCAACAAAAAAAAACAATTTCTCATTCCATGGCGGTGCCAAAATATGTATCTATCGGCAAATTAGCTGCAAGCTTTATTGGAAATGCATTTGCTATGTAATACGAATTTTCGGAATGAATGGGAGAGGAGGCATTCGCCTAAACTGTTTGAAAAATTCATATGTGGTAAACTCCACATTTCTGCGATCGTTTCAATTAACTGTTGCCTTTTAGAAATTCGTGCTAATAAAATCTAGATGATGCGATTTTGCAATGATTTCTCTCGTTAAACTATAATGAAAGTTAGATTCGGTTATTCAATGGGGCATAAGTTAATACAATGGTTATAAACATAATTTTGAAGATTGATTTCCTGAATTGTGTAAAATATATAGAGTGTGCAGTCTATACTAAATACTCTTAAGTGTTGGCAATTGAAGAATGAATTGATTTTTCTTGCATAAGCTTTGAAAAAAGCAGTCGCATATGTATGAAAAGCGTTGAAGTTTCTGCACGATATTGCATGAAGTATCAACTACGTACTCTTTTCCATAAAGAAATCGACGCTTAAAGAATTCCGTCACTCATATAAAGTGGATGAGGGAGAGAGTGCCGGAATCCCGACACGATAGGTTTTTTAGGTCTCTTGAAGAAAGTAAGTAGCACGCAGGCGGAGCCCCAATTTAGTGTGGTGTTGCTCCACTTTAATTTGCAGTATGACAAAGTGATTTCTCAAGCAAGTAAACGACTTGGCTTCATTAAGCGACGAGCCAGGGAGTTTCAGATCCTTTGCGTCTCAAAATGCCCATACGCTGCGCTCGTTCGCCTTCTTCTTGAGGATACTTGTTTGTTCAGAAGTAATTGTTAGAGATATTTGCTATCCTTGTGATCTCAGCAATTTACCACCACATGAATCTCGCCTTAGACTTCTAAACTTTCCACAACTTGCATCAAGAAGATTAATGTTATCTGCCTGCTTCAGTTTCGATGTTATTAGAGACCCTGTTAATATCGACTACATAAAGGGTAGGCTTATACTTAACCAGGCCGTAAGAGTCATTAGATACAGACGATTGCTAATTGAATACAAGCATAGGAGCACAGCATACGCCGCTAATGAGCCAACGGAATTTTACGACGATTATCTCAAATCAGAAGAAAGGTTGTGTAGATCCACCTTCGCCCCGGAAACACGATACAATCCTAAATAAAGACAAAGATATCGTGGTTGAACTCCTGACAAAAATTTGTGAAAAATTAGATAGCCTCGACAGCGGCTTCAACTACCTTTCCGACAAGTGCAATAAGCTTGCCGAACTTCCATTTGTGAAAGAAGCTCCCAATCCCAACTCAGCTCAACCGGAAACTTACTGTCCTAGGGAGCAGCAGTTAACATCATCAAACAGCACCTCCACACCAACAGTTTCGAAAGTGCCGGAGCGTCCTATTCTTAAATTTGGCACTACGTGGTCTCGTGAAGAGTGGGACAACAGGATCAAGAGGATTGAAAATGTTCAAAAATCCTACAATAATAGCAGTGTAAATTATGAAAGAGCGAAAAGTGCTTACGTAGCAGACGTTTCCACAACAAGTTTTTTTGTTAAAGGTGCTCCTAGTTTCGCCGACGAGGCCTGGCTTTCTAAGGTGTTGAAGAAAGGGCTCAAAATGAAAAATTGTACATGCAAAGAATTACCAGCCCGTTTACGTGGAAACAAGCAAAAATCATTTACTTGCTTCAAATTATCTGTACCAGCTCAATATGCTTGGATATTTCTCAACCACGAGCGTGATGGACATAACTTTTTTACATGGAAAGGAATGAAGTTCAGCCCATGGATTGAAAGAACCAACAAACGAGTCTCCTCCGGACGTCAAAAACCAGCTTTACAACGTAAGAAAAATAAGAATACTTATTTAGGTAATTTCTCTATCCCTCCTTTACTTCCTCAATCCTTACCTTCTCCTAGCTTGCCTAAAATTGCAAAACAAAATATTCCTTCTTTCACTTCAACATCACTCGCATCTCTTTCTACGTCACACGACCCTCTCACTTCCCACAAGATTTCGGGAAAATTCACTTTAAGCAGTAAAACTAAGTCCTCGTCTCCTACTAATTCAAAAGAAAGTCAGCCCTCCAGCAGTTCACAGGTAACTGAATCTCTCGGTGCAATCGATCCCGCGCCCAATACTGCTCATATGCAATTAAAACCTACCGAAGCCGTGTCGAAATCAATATATTCTAATTTTGTTCGTGGCGATGATCTGATACCATCTCAATCTGGTGCAATCATTATGCCAAAAACTTCTGTCAATCGACCATCTTCACCCAAATACCTCGACCCACTTGTACCACCTGTCGTAAAGCTGACTGCAACCTCTAAAGATGATCTAGAGAGCAGATACCTCTTGTCTCGTTTCAGAGATCATAAGATTTACGACAATGTCCGTCTTTTCCTTGCATACATGCATGATGCACATGAAACCACCTGTTTTGATGGGAAAACGAAGACTAAGCTCAAAGTTATGATTCAACAAGAGGGTCTTCCCACTGACCTTGAATCTTTAAGAATTATTTTTAATCGCTACCATGAAGAACTTGGAATGTCTCCGGAGCAAGTCAAACGAGATCTTCTGACTTACCGCTCCTATGTCAATTCCAAACATATTTCTCTATTACAAAAATCACGCGACGACCAGAAGAAATATTACTCCTAACAACAAAGTTGCTTCTATTCGCCCAAGGTTTCTCTACCACAATTGCGGTGGTATGAGAAGTAAATTAAACAAGCTTTTTCTTGACGCTAAATCTTGCCATTTTAATATACTAACGATCACTGAAACGTGGTTGAACGACTCACATATAAACGAAGAAATTCTTGACACTGATTGGACCATCTATAGAACCGATCGCGACTACCTTTATACTGGAGTTTCAAGAGGAGGCGGTGTACTTATTGCGATTCGCAATATCCTCTCAAGTGAACTTGTTGTGACCAGTTCTTACAAACTTTTTGAACACAAATTCGTCAGAGTCTTATTCGACAAGCATTACCTCTATATTGGTATCGTTTATATCCCACCTCATTCTGATGAAACTACTTACATGGACGTTTGTGACTTGATATCTTCAGTAACAGCTTCCCTACATGACGATGACAAAATAATTGTTCTGGGGGACTTCAACCGTCCAAAAATCAGTTTCGTTCTCGACGAAAATGATGACCGTCTCCTTCCAATCAACCTTTCTGACTCCATTGACTTCAACCTTATAAGTACGTTCTATGGCAACGATTTACAGCAAATAATTCCTATCCCTAACCAAAATGGCAATTGGTTAGATCTTATTTTTACTAACTTTTATGACGAAGTGGTGGTTAGCCCAACTATTGACGCCGAGAATCTTTTCTCAAACACTCTCCATCACTCCGCTTTTACAGTTGAGCTTTCCGCTACAAATATTTCTTTCACCCAATCGTACAATAATGAAATTGTATATGATTTTCAAAATGCTGACTACTTAAGCATTAGAAACTATTTGGACACAGTAGACTGGACAATTTCTCTTTCATTATTAGATTTAGATGAATCAGTGTCTTCCTTTTATAAAATAATTTTCAATGCCATTCACTTATTCGTACCCAAGCTGAAGAAAAAAAACAAACTCTCAGAGCCTTGGCTCGACAATAATTTAAGGCGTCTCAGAAACCGTAGAAATAAATTATATAAAGCAATTAAAAATGAAAACTTGCTCAATGAGGGTCTAATCAGATTATACGATCAGCTATCCAACGAATTTTCCATCAAATCCCGCGAAGCGTATGAGTTCTATGTTAACTCAATGGGGGAAAAAATCATTAGTGATCCCAGGAAGTTTTACGATTTCGTTAACTTGAAACGTAAAACAACCGGCTATCCCTGTTCGATGTCCCGTGGTAACATGGTTTCTTCCTGCCCACAAGCCATTTGTAACTTTTTTGCTGATCACTTTCAAAATTCTTTTTGCTCGCCAATAACGTCCACTTCTACTATGTCTGCAAGAATCACCACGAGACCTCTTATCGCCGGGTTTGTTCTTACACAAGAGGCTATTATTGAAGCTATTCATCAACTAAAGATCGGCAAAGGACCAGGCCCTGATTTGGTTTCTCCTTCCTTCGTCGTGCAATTTGCTGACCAATTGATCACACCTTTGCACATGATTTTCAATAAATCCCTCTCCATAGGTGTTTTTCCATCTCTCTGGAAATCTTCATACCTTACGCCTATTTTCAAAAGTGGTGATAAACGATCAGTCGATAACTATCGGGGGATTGCTATTCTATCTGTTATCCCCAAACTTTTTGAGAAGTTAGTTTGTGAAAAACTTACTCGCATAATCGACCCTCTTTTAAATGAGCAACAACATGGATTTCGTAAGGGTAGATCGACTTCTACTAATCTCATGATCCTGGTCTCTGATGTGCTCTGTGAAATGGAAAAAGGAAGTCAAATTGACGCAGTCTATACGGACTTTAGTAAGGCTTTCGACCGGGTTGACCATCAAACTCTAATATACAAGCTTCGCAACTTCGGTATATAAGGGTCTCTTCTTGATTGGCTCCAGTCTTATCTTCGCGATCGAACTCAGCTTGTTAAATTCCAGGGCCACTTATCTAAAAGAGTTTTCGCATCTTCTGGAGTACCGCAAGGCAGTCATCTAGGTCCCCTGCTTTTTAACATCTTCATTTCTGATCTTTCTGAGACATTGCTTGGTATACCCCATCTCTTTTATGCAGACGATTTAAAAATTTACCACAGCGTAAACACGCAATCTGACGCATTTCTTCTACAATCAAAGCTTCAATCTCTCGAACAGTGGTGCAATGAGAATCATTTGAATCTTAACATTAACAAGTGTCATGTAATAAGCTTTTCCCGTAAGAATACGATCAAAAAGTATTCTTACTGCCTTAACAACACCATATTGAATAGGGTTGATCATATTCTAGATCTCGGGGTAGTATTGGACAACAAGATGCGGTTCAATCTCCACTATGACAAAATCCTTGCCAGGGCTAATAAACAGCTCGGATTCATTAAGAGACGTGCTAAAGAGTTCAAGAATATATGGGTTACCAAGTCATTATATATCACTCTGGTGCGTCCTTTATTGGAGTATGCCTGCATAATATGGAACCCAGTTTTTGAGCTACATAGTGAGAGAGTAGAATCTGTTCAGAAACAGTTTTTACTTTTCGCTTTGAGGGACCTTTATGATCCAAAAGACTTCCAACATCTTCCTTCTTACAAAACCAGACTGAGCCTACTTAATTTAATGCCTCTCTCTTCTAGAAGAACACTGTTAAGTGCATGCCTAACCTTTGATATTATAAGTGGTGCAGTCAATGTTGAAGCTCTCTCCAACAAAATTATTTTCAACGACCAACCAAGACGCACTAGGCATGCAACTCTGCTCAAGGAGTTCAATCACCACACTAACTATGCATATAACGAGCCCATAAATAGGTGCTGTAGAATTTTCAACTCTATAAGCAGCAACTACGCTTCGGGGATCTCTAAACACACTTTTAGAACAAACTTATTAAAGACCCTATCAACATCCTAATCCCACTTAATTTGCCCATCAATTTAGCTAAAATCAAAATAAAATATATTAAAGTAAAGTAAAGTAACTAAAATAAAAAGTTGTGTTGTATTTTGTTTTCTAATGTGTTGGAAAAAATTTGTATGTAATTGTTATGTTGTTATATTGAATTGTTAATGTATGTTGCCTTGTTTGGTAAATAAATTAAATAAATAGGTGCTGCAAGATATTCAACAGCATGAGCCAATACTTTTCCCCCACGATATCTACAGAGCCCCTTAAAACTAGACTTACCAAGGCTGTCTTACCCTACCACTCCCAGTCTACCGACCTAGCATGCTTTTTATATGCCCGGATTTTGTAATAATTCTAATTTCAATCTTAAACAAACGGGTTATTTTTTTACTAGATCACTTATTTAATTGTGTTTTGTTTTTAATTTTTTAATTTTGCATTTATTGTTGCATTATTTTGATTGTTCAACTTTGTGACTTATATGTTTTTAGCTGTTTATTTTAAACTTATTTATTTATTTTCATTTTATTCATTTGCATTTATATGCCTTGCCTTAATTTGTTTAGTAACTCTTTATATGTATTTTATACTTTGCTTGGTAAATAAATAAATAAAAGTGTCTCTTTCTATTGTCAATGATAAGCAATCAGTTTCAAAGGCAACTCCCCTAAGCTCAAAGGATATTACCCTAAGTATCAAAAAATAATTTGAATCGTTTTTTTTTTGTTTTAATATTTTCGTTATTTTACATTTTATTTTATTTTTATAAGAAATTTGAAGATAGAAGTAATTTTCATGAGAAAATTCTAAAGCAACTATTTCGTTGTTCTTTAACATTCGAAAGCCTGTATGACACCACAGTCATAATCTTATAAATTATCCCACTATTAATGCAAACACAAAGAGAATATTCCGCATTAATTTTTTCTATGTACGCAATAAGAGTGGGGGAATTGATGAGTTTTTTGATTTAGTGTCGTACAGGCTTAATGGAGTGTTGTCTTCAGTGGCTGTCATTGTAGGTCACTGTAGGTCACTAATCAACCTACGCTTACTACATACTAGATTCACCGTATTTTTTAAACTTCAAATGAACAAATTCAATATTCATAGGGAGTTTATAGTTTTATTTCAAATGACCAAACTTGCAATATCAAGGTATCAAATCCAATTTTAAAAAGCCAATCCGCCAATTAATGGCCAAGGTCAAGACCTAATCCAATTGACTAGCTTCATCTAGCTCACCATGCTATCCGAACTGCAAGTACGCCCGCCAGATAACATCAACAAATCTCTGAGTGAAAGTGGAACAAGTAGTGATTTTTTTATTGTTACAACTTTGAGCTGAAAAAAGTTTGCAATTTCCTGAAAACGTTCTCGTAACACAATCTCGTTGGCGCTTTGTTTTAGCAGTAAATGGATTATGTCATGTCTGGTATCGAAAAGTTTTCGACACGCTCAGTGAATTCTAAGAGGTTCATAAACTTGCAGTGTTTGCCTTAAATCTAAAAGTGTTATGCACATTACTAAACACTCGAATGTATCATCAGATCAAAATATTTAGCGTGGTTAAATATTCGTGTAGCATCCCGACTTAATATCTCAATTTTGAAGGCATGTTATGAATTCAATCGACTGGGTACCTACTCATATGCATATGAAATACATAGTCGTTATTGGTTGAATCCAGATACAATTGTATCAAGTTGGCTCTTTCGACATTTGTTGATGATTTGACGCGCACAGGTGATATTCAATTAAAAATTACTCAATTTCAACATTGCTCATCTGCGTTCCATCAGATGAATTTCAATAAAATAAATACCAAAAAGATATTTTCGACAAAACCAGTTTCCAAATAAAGTGTTTTTCGTTAATTCATACGTCGGCCAGTGCTCCAAATATTGAACAGGTCAGTGACAGAAAGACTTGGTGCCGACAGCGGCCAACAGATTAGTTGTTTGGAGCATTTTTGGTAAATCGGATGTACCAGGCTAGTAGTATAGTGTTAGTATTTACAAATTACACTATGGTCGAAATTCTCGAATTGAGCACCTTGCATTTAAGAAAATAAACCATGCCATTTACGGAAGTGTAGTCGTTCAAATTTTTGGTTTTGCAATATTTTAGGTTTTGCTTAGAATATATTGAATATATAATGTAACTATAACAGTTTTCGGAGGAACATGTACCTGAAATCCGCTGGAGAATAGACAGCTAAGTCCTTCTCTCACGACTGAAGTAGAAAGTTTACTTCAAACAATTATAGATTTTGATTAACATTGCCATTTCGAAATCCATCAAAAGGCGTTGTCATGCAACTCGTACTACCTTGATCAAAAATTTTAAATTATCAAAATTATATTAAAGCTGTATCAAAACTAAGTGTAATCGCTCAATTAAAGGGCTCTCGAAACAATAACATTGGCATAACTAGGCTGTTGCTTCATATATCCACAAATTAGCGAGATTAAATTGGTATCAGTGGTGGAGGCAGATAAAAAGGAAATAAAGTTTACGGTGTAGTCGTTTACGTCGTCTTGCGCCAGGAAAAAGAAAAAGATTTTGAAATTAGAATGTGATCGTTTTCGGGGAAACAGTTCGTCTACACTTTGAGTCTAGCGACCACATTTAAATCTTTTAAATTAATTTATGTTTTTGAAATAAAAGAATAACTTCAAAAAAGTCATAGTACTTTATTGCACTGATTATTCAGATCATGCTGATAAAAAACTAAAACTTTTCAAAGTTTAGCGACAAACCAAACAAGAAAACTTCTATGTTATCGAAAAATGAACCTCACAGTTAAAGTCGGGCAACTCTAAACATGTTAGATGCAATGACAAACCGTTATCCAGAATCGAGCTTTTGAGGATGCAACACTATTTCACATAAATTGTATTAGATTTTCCAAGAGATCATATGCAGCAGTTTTAAGTAATAGCGCGCAATATGAAGCTGACTTCTGTGGAGGATCGAAAAATAATAATTGGTAATTTTGAAAAAGGAAATCCGAGAGAAAATTAACTGAAATTACGAGAACAAAAATCAACAGAACAGTAAATAAACACTGATATCCTTGTTCTTAGTGCTATCTCATGGCTTTTTCTTTCATGCTTTAAAATGCAGGCAGCGAGCATCACAGTCTCGCATCTTCGGATACATTTTTACATACTGCACAGTCCGCAAAGGTACCATGTCAAAACAGTACAGGTAGTTAGGTGCCTACCCTTGAAATCAATAACCTTCGAATTTTCATCGGGCCGGCAATAATGGGTAGCACACTAGCGAAAGTTTATTTTATTTATTTTATTTCTCAACCAAGCAAGGTACAAGTAACATAAACAATAAAAAAACAAAAATTGGATATTACGAGTACATAGAAATAAAACGAAAAACTAAATAAAATAATTAACAAGATAAATCAATAACAAATTAATAAATAACAAATAAATAAAACATTGAACATATAGCTTAGGATAAAGGGTTGCGGATGGCTTTGAAAAGGGAGGATTTGAAGGATAATTTTGAGACTGTTGGAGAATACAGATTACTTATGCTATTGAATATCCTGCAGCATCTATTTATCGGCTCATTAGCTGCGTAAGTAGTGGAGCGTGGATATTCCTTAAGTAAACGAGAGGATCTGGTGTTTCTTATAGGGTTATTCAAAACTATTTTGCTATTCAGGAATTCAACTTTGGTGACGCCTCTAATGACGTCGAATGTGAAGCAGGCCGAAAGCATCTTTCTTCTAGATGCAAGTGTTAATAAGTTTAGATGACCCAGTCGGAACTCATAAGGAGGAAGGGTATTAAAATCGTAAGGGCTGTATAGTTCTCTCAATGCGAAAAGTAAGAATTGCTTTTGTATGGACTCGAGTCTGCTACTGTGGGTTTCAAAAGCCGGATTCCAGCAAATGGAAGCATATTCGAGAATGGGGCGTACTAGTGAGATGTATAAGGATCGTGTGACCCACAGGTTACGAAATTCCTTGGCACACCTTTTGATGAAGCCTAGCTGTTTGTTTGCCCGGGAAAGTATTTTATCATAATGCAAGGTGAAGCGGAGTCGCTCATCCAAGACAACACCAAGCTCGTTCAGTCGGGAGTCAACAAGTGGAGAAAGTTTGTCGTAGACAATCTTTTCAAAAAGTTTCGGAATAGAAGATAAGATGGCAATACCTCTATCATTTCCGATACAGCGTCTATCGCCATTTTTGAAGATGGGTGTGACATATGAAAGTTTCCAACAGGATGGGAAAACTCCAGACGAAAGTGATCTGTTGAAAAAAATATGAAAGGGAGTTATAAACTGCTCTACACATTTGCGCAAGAAAGTTGGAGGAAGAAGATCTGGCCCTGGACCTTTGTTGCAGTCGAGTTCCGAAATAGCTTTACGTATTTCGTCACGTGTAATTTCTAAGTGACTGATAAAAGCTGTAGGAGTAGAATGGGACGAAGGGATATGTGAGTTTGATGAGTCAGTAGCAATAAAAATATTCTGGAAATTATCTGCGAATAAATCACAAATCTCATTAGGAGAGGAAGAAGTGATATCATTAAAGAACATCGATGATGGATAACCAGTAGTTTTTCGCTTCACATTTACAAAATCATAAAAATTTTTCGGGTCGCGGATTATATTTTCGCCGGTAGTCTTAATGTAGTTGTCATAAGCCTCGTGGGACTTCGATAAAAACTGCTTAGCAATTTCATTATATTCTTCCTGAATAGCCGAACTAACGTCAATATTATTTTTAATCCGCTTATAAAGCTTGTTCCTACGATTCCGTGAATGCCTAAGGTCCCTATCAAGCCACTGAACTAACTACTATATGGGCACCTTATTGTTTCTTTTCTCTTGGTGAGGTGTGAAACCGAACATTCTTTGATAGTTACGCCCCGGTATTAAATAAAAGGGTGAGGGATGATTTCGCAGCCGCCGAATTTATCTACACTCCTGCTAGTTTTCGTTATTAGGTGATCAAAACTGTTTCCATCTTATGGTCGGTAAGCTCAAGACCGGCACTTTCAAGCCAGGACTTAATTTACCCGCATCGCTTGCATATATTTCGATCTCCTCGAGATGACGAGCTCAAAGCACGATACCAATGTCGTCGGCGAATCCTACTACAGTCACATTTCTAGGAATATGAAACCCCTATGTATCCCATCCTACATTATAGTCCATATCAGTGGGCCAAGGCCGGATTTCTGCGGCAATCCCACCGCTATCAGGTAAAGTTTTATCCCTTCGTCCGAATAATAACATAGCATTATTTCCCTGAAGTATTTAACAGCTATACGTGCTAATTAGGCTATACGTGCCGTTATCGAATAAAGCATCTACAAAATGACTCCTTACGAAGTAATAGTAGTTGTTGAAAATAATGCTTATTTTCCTTAAAACACCCGGCTAATTACACAAATGATTTATTCAATCTAAACAATTCAAATGATTCGCACTAGGCGATAGCTTATTGGTAACTAACAATATCATAACTACATTAAAGTAAGTAATTGAGCGGGAGTAAGCATTTAAAGCTTTTGAGAGAAATTTCTACATCCTCCCCGGCAGCCTGGAACAACTTCAATGCAACTCCAATGGGTACAAGTGCTGTACTGCTCTTCGTGTCTTCATCCCGTTGCTGAATCGTATTTGACAAGCTCGTACCTTTCCGTCACGACCTGGAAAGGTTTCTTCAACCACCGCCAATTTCCATTGCAGCCTCGGCGTTAAATTATCATATACCAAAACAACTTCGTCACGTTGAATGTTTGACGATGATGATGGTCGAGAGTGCATCAGCGATCGAAGTTGTATCAGATACTCGTTTTTCCATCGTTTCCAAAAAATATGAAGAGTTCTCTGTCGGAAGCTCCACTTGCGACGCAATACGTTACATGTAAAGGTTTCCGAAGAAAGCTGGCTAGGATCATTAAGCACTGATGTCCCACTTGAATATACTCGAAGAAAATGCATTGGGGTCAAAGGAGCAAGGTCCTTTGGATCGTCCGATATATACGTAAGAGGACGAGAATTTATTACCGCTTCCACTTCAATCAATACTGTGTGGAGTTCATCGTTGCTGAGAATGGAACGCATCATTGTAGCCTTTAATGCATTTTTGATACTACGGATGAGGCGCTCCCAGAAACCACCCCACCACGGTGCTCGTTCAACTATGAACTTCCAACGAATTCTATTCTCAGAAAGGAATTTGTTAGTCCGACTGTCTCGTGCAAACTCGTTCAAAGCATTTAAATCCTTTGCTGCTCTTTTAAAAGTCTGAGCATTATCCGAGTAAATAATACCAGGTTTTCCTCGACGTGCTACAAACCTCCTCAAGGCCATAATAAACGATTCAGTAGACAAGGTAGGTACAAGCTCCAAATGAATAGCTCTTACTGCAGCGCACGTAAAAAGTAAAAAATACACCTTTTGGCTATTTTGAGTTAAAGGTTCTTTGACGTAAAGAGGACCCGCGAAATCCACTCCAGTAACTTCGAATGGTCGGCTTTGTGCCATTCTATCCCGCGGTAACGGCGCGAATGGCTGTGCTGCAGGTTTTGAAAATAGCACTTTGCAAGTGAAACATTTACTGACAACATTTTTTATATGCTGCCTAGCCTTCGGAATCCAGAATCTGGATCGTAACTCTGCTAAAACCGTGTTTACTCCACTATGTAGCGAACGGCAATGTGTGTCCATTACTATTAGTTTGGTAATGTGAGATCCCTTTGGAAGCAATATTGGTTGAGCAACATCTTCATCATCCGCTTCTATGTTTTGTAATCTACTCCGGGCTCGCAGTACATTAATTTGATCCAACGTTGGATTTAACGTTATGAGAGGAGAGTTTTTCTCCACCTTCCCTTTCTTTCGTAAAGAACAAATATCCTCATAGTAATACACCCCTTGCACGTGCTTAATCCAATAAATTTCAGCTTCAGCAATTTCTTCTGTATTGGCATCAATCGTTGAGGCGATTTCTTGTTTTCTAAGTGACTTTGTGAAGCGTAGTATATATACTGTAACTCTGAGTACACGTGTCCAGCTATTGAATCGTTCAGGTTGGAATAAAGGATCCTTGAAAGAAAAGCTATTATTATTGGGTTCAATTAATAAAGAGATTACCACTAGCTGGGAACAATCTGCTCCCATATCTTCTTGAGGCCAGTCACATTTATTACACCTTAGCCATTCAGGACCCGACATCCATAGATGAGAATTTAAAAGCACGTCTGCTTGTACACCTCGTGTTAAAAAGTCGGCTGGGTTTGACTTGCCAGAAACATGCCTCCAAGCAGAAATCATTGTGAACCTTCTAATTTCCGCTACCCTACTTTCTACATACGGCATCCACCTTTTAGAACCTCGAATCCAATGAAGAGTTATTTTCGAATCTGTCCAGAAATACACTTTTGAGGGCATCATATTTAAATTAGTTCTCAGATAAGCATATAAACGCGCACCTATTAATGCCGCGGTTAACTCTAACTTTGGTAATGTCAGATCATCAGATTTGCCTGTCTTTATTGGGGCTACCCGATTTTTCGCACAAACTATTCGAGTGTCTATAAACCCGTCTTCATTAACGATTCGTAAATACGCGACGACACCATACCCCAGAGGACTAGCATCCGTAAATAAATGCAGCTCAATTGCACGAACGTGAATACTACTCAACAAGCACCGAGAAATCGCGAACCCTTCAAGTTTTTCGATATCAACGCAACACGACGTCCACACTGACATTAGATCTGCAGGTAGCGGCTCATCCCAACTCAGTTTCAATTTCCAGGTATTCTGAAACAACACCTTAAGCTTGATCAGAAATGGTCCGATAAATCCAAATGGATCGAAAATTTTTGCCATTACTGAGAGAATAAGTCGTTTTGTTCCAGTTGGTGCTATGCTCACCACATCCTTTGCAGCTTTCACATCCACTGCGATTTCATCACTGAAAACTCTCCACCAAACTCCTAAGATCTTTCGTGACTCGGACGGACATCCATTCTCAAAAAGGGCATCCCTTACTTGTCCCTTATTAGAGTTCCATTTTCTCAAGTTCATAGACGCGTTCTTCAATATTACTTTAGCCTCTTGGTACAAGAGAATGGCTTCTTCTTCAGTTTTGACACTGCACACAAAGTCATTCATATAAAAACTTTCCTTCAGGACTGCACACGTTCTTGGATATGTCATACTTTCCTCCTCAAAATGTTTTTTCAAGGTGGCAGTCAGTAAGAAAGGGCTTGACGTTACTCCGAAGGTCACCCTAGTCATTCGGTAAGTTTGTACAGAAGGAATCCTTTCAGCAGATGTTAATTTTTGCGAGTACCAGAAGAATCTGTGGACGTCTCTTTCCGTAGAATGCAATTCTAGCTGTAAAAAGGCTTTTTCGATATCTGCGACCAGGGCAATGGGGCCTACGCGAAAATTCAATAGTAATTTTAGTACATCTGGCAGCAGATTGGGCCCGGTATTCAAACAATCATTCAACGATGGATAATTGGCAGCGTGAGCTGATGCGTTAAATACAATGCGAAGCTTGGTAGTGGACTTATCATATCGATATACTGGGTGATGAGGTAAATAGTATGATCGAGATTTGTTTGAATTATTTTCATCTTCAACAGGCTCAGCTATTCCGTTGTCAATTAATTCTCTCATAGCTTTGTCATATTCGTAAAGCTTATTAGGACATCGTTTAAGAGACGTTATTAGTGATTTTAAATTGTTTGCAGCTCCGGCCTTGTGATTATTTGTAAGTATTTTATCCGTTCTCCAAGGCAAACAAACAACAAACCTGCCATTTCGTTTCGTTATTAAAGAACTACAATAACTATCAAAACATGAATTTGCTTCGTCAGATGGCGATTTAATTCCGATAACTTCCAGTTCCCACAAACGTTGATAATCAAAATCTTCAACAAAAGTCGCGCCTACCGAACAGAACATTATTACACCTCTATTGCCGTTGGATTTTTGAATAGGAGCAGGTCCATGTAACGTCCAACCGAAAATCGTATCGATAGCCGTGAACTTATCAGTTAGCCTTTTTATTTTCCCAATACTACATTTCCAATAATTATCAGCACCTATAAGCAACCCGATTCCGTGTTCTGGTTGATAGCAAAACGGTCGAGCATCGGCTAGCAATAATGAATCAAATTCCTTATCTACCTTGGGCACAGTCAACACGTCGACACAGATCTCTGGTACGACGACGGCTTCGATTGTAATGCTTTCCGCATTATGTTGATTTGCTAAACAAATACAAACAATATCGTGTTCTCTGGCAGGAGCTTTTTCATAGCTACCAAATGTAACGACACTGACTGTTCGTTTTCCAATAGTTGCCAAGTTCAACCTTTTCGCAAGACTTTCCTTGATGAACGTCATCTGGCTTCCGCCAACCATTATGATACGCACATATATTTTACGTCTCTCTGTTGGGTTGAAGGCAAACACAGCAGCGGTTTGCAAATACACTTCTGATGCTCTCTTGTGTATTTCGTTAGCAGTGTAAAGATTTAGCATTAGATTATCATTGCCCTTGATCGGTTGGGCAGTCTCTGGTTTTCCCTTCGAAGATCTTGCTCGATAGTTTGGGTCACACAGCGATGTAGCATGCCTACCACTACACCTTGCACAAGTCAATTGTCGGTAAGAACACGTTTTGGATGTATGTCTTCGACCCGTACATCGAAAACATCGGCCGTCGCGTTTCAGCATTGCCTTTCGTTGAGACACAGTGATGCTATTATCGCATTCTCGCGAATTATGAGATTTCGATTTACAAAAAAAACAAGCGCTATTTGCATTAGAAGCAAATAATCCAGCAGCCGTAGCGAAAACTTTATTTTCTTTTCGTGTTTCTCTCTCATCCGAGGCATTCTCCAAAGACTCAGCTTCTCGTTTGATGAATCTCAGTAAAGCTTTGAGTTGGCGTTCACTGCTACAATCGAACTCATTACTCACAACTGATGCGGTACTGTCCAAAGGCATTTCTTCTTTCTGGTTGATATCAGAGTCATCTTGAACACGATAAAAACTCACTCGGAGTTCGTTTGGTAGGCAATGTAAGAGCTTCGATTTGAGCATGACCGAATATGTGCTTAATGAGACCTGCATTGCGGTTAATGATCGGGAACACGCTAAGACCGTATTGTACAGTTTGCGCAATGCTTTAGCATCGGTTTTAGAACTAACTGCCGGTAAATTCATTAAGGTTTGCATGTTTTTATCAATCAGTTTCTCCGATCTTCCAAATTCTTCTTGAAGTAATGCTATGGCAGATTCATAGCACTGTGGCGTTGGCGTGAAGCCAGCTATTATTTCGCTTGCTTTACCTTTGACAGCTGATTGTAAATAATTAAATTTATTAGCTCCACTTAACGCATCATTTTCATGAATTGTTGTCTTGAATTGCTCCCAAAATGGAAGCCATTCACGAAAATCTCCCGAAAAGCTTTTCAATTCCAGTTTCGGCAGTCTAACTGTATTACTGCTTTCAATATGCGTCGGTATGGGATTTACTTGCACTACACGTGATTGTTGAACCGAATTAAATTTACCGATACGCTGATCCAGCCTAGCAAGTGTGCTTATGGCTCTATCCTCATAATCCACAATTGCTTCACTTTCTTTTGAAAGTTCATCTGGTTTTAAAAAGGAACGTACCTCAATATTAGCTTTACAAAGGCTTCCATGTGCAGCCGTTAATCGTTGCTTTAAAACCATTAACTCCTCCAAAATACTTTCACAGTCTTGGACAATTTCATCTTGCGTTTTACCTTTAATATCGTTGAATAGGTCATTTGTCGCGTTAACCACTTTTGTCACTTGACCTCGGTAGACTGCACGACCTGCTAATTCCATTTTCGAAAAACCAAGCGATGTCGTTTCACAATTGAGTTACCACGTTTTCGTTCTGCTTTTCAATCCCGGGTTTCGGCACCAAATGTTGAAAATAATGCTTATTTTCCTTAAAACACCCGGCTAATTACACAAATGATTTATTCAATCTAAACAATTCAAATGATTCGCACTAGGCGATAGCTTATTGGTAACTAACAATATCATAACTACATTAAAGTAAGTAATTGAGCGGGAGTAAGCATTTAAAGCTTTTGAGAGAAATTTCTACAGTAGTCTCCCTTAACTTTGGCGCTCCTTGCTGAGTCCGCTACCATCCTGACAGTCGATTGCCGTTTTCGTAAACCAAATTGCCGGTCTGATAGTCCTATTTCGCTTTCAATTTCGAAGAGCAATCGCTCAAATGATCTATTCGGAAACTTTTCGGTATTGTAATGTAGAGGCATATTGGTCTATAAGATGAAATCGATACGCTTAATCTGTTCAGGAAGGATAATTCTGTTGTTTCTACTGTTTGAAAAAAGGCCTTCCTTAAGGTACGTTATTAACACATCGGCAAAGACTTTTGGCATCTACATGATAGCAAGCTGAATATCTTTATTCGGTATCGCATCCAGCCCGGGTGCTTTATTGTGAGCAATTTTTCGTATAGCTGCCAGCAATTTTTATCTACTTGCCTGTACGTGCATTAACGGCTGGTGTCGTACTGAGAATAGGTTTTTTATGGACAATACTACTTTGCTCGCTCCACCCCATGGATCAGAATGGGTCCCGTGACATAAATTCTTAACCGTTCTTAACGTTACCTCTGGTTCTAAGCAATCGCAAGGTAGACTTTCATGCGGGTGTTTTGGTATTGGCTTTGCAGGTCATCGTACTCTGGGCTATTCCTGCAACGCTGGCCGCATCGCTTGGTGGTGTGACATATTTACCGGATCTCGTCTACTTCCACATTTCATCAAAAAATTTTCTTCCTGGTCTTGGGAAAAGAACGGCGCTAATAGAAGCATTCGTACCGCCTTCAGTGAAAAGCTCCTTCCAGCTCTGATGCTATCCAAGCAACTATTGTAAGTCTTTGACTCAGGCGTCGCTCATAAATGGGAAATCTACGATCGAACACAGGTTTTGATTTTTCAGTGTGTTCCCATTGTTTGGGAGGGTAATATTTAGCTTATATTTAGTTCTTGCAGTTTAGCACTTACCACTTGTGTCCATTACCCACCCGCCACTATGGAGACTTTGATATTGTTCGCAAATTATGGCGATGTCAGCTTTGAGTGTGTAAACAGACCGTGGGAGTGAATCTTGCGCTGCTCGACTGTGATTGAGGTTGAGTTGTACCATCTTCAAGAAGCCGTTACCTAAAGAAGTCTGTCCTTTTTTTCTGAATTTAATTTGGCGTCACGTTGTCTCGTAAATCCTATAGAGCAGGGTCAACTTCGACATTCCGCAAGACGTCCGCCTATTTTACGCAATCATTAGCGGTGATATTCTTGGGTTGCAAATTGAAAATGATCATGAATGGTGATTTCAATCTTTCATCACATATCTGATTCACCTAATTTGACCAGTCAGAATATGGAAAATTGGCCAGCCAATGCCCACCAAACAATTGAAATTTCCTTCTTTGCAATTACAAAATACAAATTTGCATGGCATACGTGCGACCTATGATTTTCTTTTATGAAAAAAACTATGGCTACAAGTTTCCTCATGCGAGATACCCACAGCCGCGAAGCCGCTAATTCGCCAGTCGCCGGCAATGAGCATTTTCCATTAATCTATAAACTCATCATCTGTTTGGCAACCTGACCAGTTCCATTCATTGACTTTTCCGTGCCTGCGACAAAACAAAAGCAGCTCTGCAAATAGCCAATGCCAGTCAATCTCACCTTACATTGCACTTCTGTTTTGGTTTGAGTCGCGTTTGCTGTTGCTGCGCAGCCCCAGTGCTCCCGTTGAGCATCGCTCGGATCGGTTTGGCGAGGTAGCTTTGATGCTTGGTCTGCGGTCCGCCACAGCCAGCAGCACACATGTATGGCTTGGAAAGGCCATGCCTTTTTTCGGATGATGACACTTTTGTTTAGTTGCCTCTGACTCGACTGTGTTAGCACAATCCACCTTGCTACAGCTGAGTTTGCCACTTTTCCGCTGCTTCCACAAACCTAATCGAGTCCGAATTGAGCTTTTGGCGTATTTGTTGTTGTTGTTCGCGCGACTTAGTAAATGATGGTTTATGTGGCGAAGCTAGCGCCAACCACGACAACGACGCAAGATATGGTATCAGAGTAAATCAACACCGTGGCAGCCAGTTATGCTTCCGTAGTCATTTCTTTATTTCTTTATTATAACGTCTATGTCTTGTGTTTTTTTCTTCTACGCCTTCAACTTTTACAGCGAACGAAACTGCTCAGCGTTTCACAAAAGTTTCAGTTTCTTTTTCGTTTCGACGGTTTAAACGCGTTCGCGCAAATCCAGTCAAAATCGAAATATACAAAGTTAGAGGAAAAAACGTTTTTTCATTGATTTCGGGACAATGAACTTGTCGTCGTCGTCGCGTCTACCATGGAATTAAAACATTTCGAGATAAATAGCATCGTTTGTTACCAAAGACGAAAGCAAAGTTGAATGAATCCCAAGAATGTGATTTACCAACTGTCCTTAAAAAGTGAACTTGCGATCGGCACTGCAATCGATACGGCGATTAAATGCAATAAACAGTAAAGTAATCTTTAAAACCCTGTAATTGTGCAGAGGTTCAAATGACGTGCTGATAATGAAGTCATCTTCAAGTAGTAATTTCATCTGAGTGATGGACCCGTTAAGTGCACCATTTTTGTGCGTGAAACGAGTGATAAAGCAAACTTAGGAATAATGATTGCATGAACGAACCCGTGTTGTAGAGTTATCTTCGAATGGAACGCGTGCTGGTCCGTCCATAAACTGAAAACGCTGCAAATCAATTCAGATGAGTTCCGAGCGGGTTTAAATCTTTACGAGGGCTTTTATAACGGACTGCTTACTTATGATGGCTGTGTAGTGGCCATGTTGCGTAAACACTTAGCCGTGAAACGGAAGTGCAATGTGGATTAGTAAATTAGCAAAGGAATAAATCAAATCGTTTAATTGTGAATATAAAAACGATGCCAAGTTTATTATCTTTCCCTCGCCTCAGGCGAAAGCTGACCATCGTGCTGTAGATTTTTTTGGTGGAGTGTGTGAGTGATTATTAAGTGATTATCATGTAAGGTGGAAATTAGAAATATAAATAAACCGAGCGTCTAATATTTCGTGCAATTGTGGATGCATGCAACTCGAAACGAGCATGTATATCAAGGTCATTCATAATGCCAATGAAAGTGTGAGTGTCGGGTGGTGGAAGGAGAAAAATTAAGAGTTCACTGGTTTGCAATATTGAAGACTCATAGTTTTCAAAGGCAAATAGCATAGAATAGGACTTTGTAGGGCTATTGGTGCCGTTGCATAATGAGAATGTTATCCTTCCCCCAACCGTTGAAGTATATAGATGATTGTTTTTTAAGTAAGTCATCTCGTGCTGACCAACAAAATTGAGTATGTTTTACGAGCTGAACTAACTGACTCATGGTCAGTTATTCGTTTTAAGTTCCACCGACACAAAGAATCAGCAACTGTATCGGTATTTTCTCAGTTTGTTATACTTTAGTTGCAGAGTACTATACACCCTCAGACTAACTTGGTTCATCTTACCTTTGTTGACGTTTTCCCCATCAATGAAAAAACGCTTAAATTACTTCGCAAAGAGGCTAGCACCTGTACTAGTTCTGCCAAATTTATTTACTCCACCTTGTTGGACCTCAAATCGAATTTCGATTTTTTTGTTGAAATTATTCAATTATTAAGATATGTTTCAGGTTTTAGCTATAAATTATTTTTTTCGTAGCATAACAGGAATACAAATTTAGAGTATCTTCAAATATTTCTTAAATAAGGCCAAGAAGTTCATTTCAGCCCATTTTTACTTTATTGAATAAATAAGGGGAACCGGTGAGCACGTACCAAAGTAATTTTTTATTTTTAAAATAACCCAAAAAAAATCGAGAAACATCTTTCTAAGATCTCGTTTAGTATAAGATCGCACTAAGATCACAACAAGTCGCTTTAAAATCACTTCGCCGTGTAATTCACTCGATTCACTTTTCAAAGACTGACTGCCAAGTCTCACACCAGGGCTATAGTCCCTCGCGAATTTCCAGAATGGTCAATTGTATGTTTCTAGGTTATTATGAACTCCTACCGTTCTATTGTTTCCTTATATGTTGTGTATCTACTAAAGTTCTTATCAGCATTTCTGCGTGGAATTTCCCATGGATGAGATGTCCCGTTATATTATTACGGTAAAAAATATTAGAATGGTTCGAGTCGATACTTATCGAGGTTTGTGGCATTTGTCGGGTGAAATAACATGCAACAATATCAATAAAGATTTTTTCAACGATAACAATTGATTTGGTCCGATATTACTTCTGGCAGTCATTTCATGTGGCAGCTAGTTGTGCCCAGTTTTCTTCTGCACCTATGCTATGGTATACGGATGGTTCAAAGATGGATTGCGGAGTAGGAGCAGGGATCGTAGGTCCCAAGTGCAAAATGCATTTCCCTCTCCCAAAGGAAGCCACGATCTATCAAGCAGAACTACCTGCCATACTAAAAGCCTCACAAACAATAAAAATAAGGAACACTAAAAGGGTCAGAATTAAGATCCTATCGGATAGTCAAGCGGCTCTCATGGCTATAAATCGCGATCAAATAAATTCCGCTATTCTCCTAGAGGTGAGAGAGGCCCTAAATGAAATAGGAGCACAGAACAGCCTCGAGTTGATATGGATCCCTGGCCATGAGGGGCACCGAGGAAACGAGGAAGCTGATACCAGAGCCAAAAAAGGAGCAAAAATGCCCTTCATAGGTCCTTCTCCGTACTGGGGTTTTACAAAGACAGATACGGAAAAGGAAATTAAAACATGGAGCAAGAAAAAAATCGAAGACTACTGGCTTAATATTGAGGGTTTAAAACACTCAAAAAAATACCTTGGCTTCGATAATAAAAGAGCAAAAGAAGCAGTGGCTCTCTACAAAAGTGGCATGAGAGCCCTGTGTGGAGCATTGACAGGACACCTTCCATGCAAAAAGTACCTCCACAGGATAGGTGAGGAGCAGGACGGCCGCTGTAGATACTGTGGGGAAACGACAGAGTGTGTAGAACATCTGCTCACAGTCTGTCCAGCACTAGCGAGAAGAATATTCGAGCTACTTGGCTCTGCCTTCCATCAGGGACATCACAAATGTCCCGTCAAGGAACATATCCAGGTTCATTAGAAGCCTGGACATCCTATAGGACATAACGCAAAGGAGGCACAATATACCCAGGAGGTCGCAGTGCTAGGGTCCCTCTGGACCCACTCCAGGCTATCATCATCATCATCATGCTATGATTTTTCGAAATGATTTTAGCCAAATTCTGGTGCTTCTCCATACACTCGAAAAAAATTTTGCTTCCTATATATTTTTGTGCTTTCTCCTATAATTTATTGTAGTATACACATTTGAAACTCACATGTTTTTATAGCTAAATTATTATATTATATATTATATGAAACGACAAGTCCGATTTCCAGCATACTTCAATTCGTGGTATTCATTTTTGAACCTATCGAATTTGAATCGAAATACCGCACATCCTCTCGAGAACACATCTCATCTCGATTTTGTCACGAATTTCTTACGAAAACGGTTTGTAGCACACCTTCAATAGCTTCTGATGTTTAGAGTAATTAAACTATACGTACGGTTTCAAGAAATTACATAATGAATCAATACAATATTATATTGAGCACGGTTGCGAATCTTCTAACTATGGTTAGGCGAGTGTATTTTCTCTCAGATTTTAAATTCTGTCATTTCTGCTCCTATAAATAATTCACAAACTACTATTCAAAAACTTCAAATTTTAAACGTAGGGAGTCTTATAATAAACAGTAGTAAAATGAATACTACGCAAGAACCCCAATATATTATTCGCATGTGAATATGGATCTGCAAAAGGGCAAATGCCCAATGGATTACTACTTTATAGCCTACTACGATGACCCATACAGATACTATCGCAAGGTAAATCTCAAGGAATAATTGGTTTTAGCAAATAATTTACAATATAACATGTTGCTTCTAATCGCCAGTGAATAACGTTGAATAATATTCCATTTGCTTTCAGACGAAATGTTCCATATTTCGCAATATATTATTTTGCCTGTGCCTGAACATAACCTTTGCAAATATCGTCCGATTTCCACGCGAGCTGGATAAGCATGGATGCACGTTCCTCGTACCTTATGTAATGTTTACATTTCTAGTCGGTCTTCCCATCATTCTACTGGAAGTCTCAATCGGACAATTTCTGGGACAAGGAGCGGCCAGTTCTTGGAAAGCATCACCTATAATGAAAGGTGAGAATGAATCTAATCATCGATCTGCTGAAATGGCCAAGACTTACATTTGCAAAATAAATTTTTGTTTTTTTTTAGGTGCTTGCTTGGTAAGCCGAATAGCGTCCTGTCTCGGTGCGATTTGGGTCTCTCTCGAAGCTGTCATAGCGTTAGAGTACATTGTACTTATGTCGTATAAGAAAGTTCCATTCAGCGAATGCACGATGGGAGTTAGAATCTCAGAAGTACTGCTCTTCGTAGTAAATTCCGATAAACTCTTAAAAATGTCATTATTTCCAGATTGGTTACAGTCAACAAGTTTGGAGTGGGAGTGACTGCTTGAGCCGAACGACCCTGATACCAGTCTGGGACAATGCGTACTATTTTGCTGTTCTAGCTAGTGGACTCGCTATTGTATGGTTTCTATCAGCTTCCTCGTGAGTCACTATTCTTAATTTTTTAAACTGACTAATACATCTTCTTGTTTACAGCTCACACAGTGCCAAAGTTTTCCGACGCTTTGCCTATTTCGTGGGAATAATTGGATTTGTGCTTTTGATTGCAGTGACCACCTGGGAAACAAACAAACTCATCAGCAGAAGACACTTCCCTCAGACTTGGAGTTTTGATGTGGAAAAATTTGGCGATAGCTCCATCTGGTTTGACAGTCTCACCCAGGTCCTATTCGGAACGTACATTGGATTTGGAGCACTGCCCGTTATGAGCGGAAGTCTCTTGCACAAAGGTGACGCCGTCAGGACGTCAGTAGTCTACCTATGCCTCAATGTGCTGATCAGCGGCATTAGTGTCGTACTGTTCATGACCCAGTTCGATAATGAAATCTCTAAGGTTCCTTCAAACTTCCCGGAACTGAAACCATTGACTTCGATTTACGACAAAGCTTTAGGGGAAGTGGGCTTATTGGAAACAAGGATACTTCCCGGACTGGTCAACGGAGTTATAGTAGTGACGGCAATTGTCACCATAACAATCGCTGTTTTTTCCGTGTCGAAGCTACTGCCTCGCCATACCATCTACATCCTCGGGCTGGTAACTTTAGGTCTATCAGTCTTAGCACTTCTCTGTCCAGACTATGTAGTCGCCAGAGTATTGGACTCGCGAATAGTTGGGACTCTTGTGATCATCGCGCTCGTTTTCGACATAATCGCGACCATTTGGATATATGGTGGGAAAAATATCAACTTAGACCTTGAGTTTGCTATTGGACATCCAATTTGCAAGGGCTGGGCTTTGTTCTGGTACTCAGCTCCAGCAATATTAACGGGCGTGCTGGTGTGGTGGTGTGTGGGTGATGATCGATCTGACGTGCTCGCTGTGTACATCCCTCGCTGGGTGCCAATTATTGCTGCAATCATTGTGATTGTTGGAGCTGCGATGGCTGAGATATTAAAGCAAGTTGATTACAATTTCTTTGGGATGATTTGCGAAGCAGCCAAGTCGGCCAAAGATTGGGGTCCAGCTGACCCACTAGCCAGGCATTCTTGGAAACAATGGAGAGCTGTTTGCCAAGACACTGGTAGAAAAGACTTCACCCTTCGACGTCGAGGAACACGTGACTATACGCATTCCATCAAACGCGGCCAGTACTCAACAAACAAATACAGCGTGAACAATTGGAAAAACTCGCCAACTGGAACCAGCTCACCGAACTATAGTGGATCTATGTTCGGAGACTCGGCTATCGAAGAAGATTTGAGCGTGGGAAAGTACTCTGGCGTGAATCACCAATATACGGGTCACACTGGAGATGGCAGCGGCATAAAATCAGCTCATCATTCGAGTAGGAGGTCAAGGCACCCACCGCGCGAAAAGCACTCTAGTCACGGCCCGGACCAAATTCACAGGGAAATCTTATATGTTCGACGCCTTTCGACCGATAGTAATAACAAGACAACAATAACAATTACACCTACTGCCGACATTGTTACGTATCCGAGCGACCGGGGTCGAACATCTTCGAATGTCAGTCCTACACAGACAAATTCTCGACCTGATCCTTCGCAGCGAGCCGTGCACTCTCGTCACGGCAATCACGACACTGACAGTGATCACATTTGCTGGCGAAAATTTTCGGTAAACTCTGAAGAGTATTCAACTGAATTGTGATCTTGTTTGTACTTGTAAATATGATATAGCTAAGACCATTAGACTTAATTTAAACAAAGGAAAGATATAGTATATATAGTAAGTAATTTAACTTACCTACACGAAATATCTGGCAAATCGATATTATTGCCACTCTCCCAACTTGGTTTTTTGTAAATATGAATAATTTATGAAACAGTTTATACCAAATATACGAAACTTTAGATTTGAAGACATTATATTATCAATTGACAGAAACCGATATTCTCGAAATCTGTTAGTTACCGAATTACTCAGTTATTATTGAACCATTGGAACAGCGTAAGCTATTGCATTATCTAAAGAATAGTGGAAACTTGGACACATCTTGGTTTATGTTAGACACCACTCTATCGTTCCTACAGTAAAGCAATGTCTAGTAACCGTGAATGTTGACGGAGGTAAGGAACAATTGAACTTTTGTAATAGTCTACCGAGCCTATAACTCGATTACGTATACATCCAATGCGTGTTAGTAGTGTTTAAAGCTAACCTCGGTACCTGTGATAACGATGCTCACCACGTGTCGTGCAACAGTAGTAATTATAATCTCAAAGGATAGTATTTTATAGATTTTGCCATATCTATCGGTTTATTATTGGAGACGAAGTAATCGATGTAAGCCTCAAGAAAAACACTTTTTAATCGGCGATGGAAATTATTAGTGAAGCTTGGAGTGACCTGGCAGTACGGATTTCTAACTACGAATGCAAACACTCAAGAACATCCTGAACAATTTAAACCTGCTAGGAAATAGTGATCAGTATTTCCGTATAACTCTATGCATTTAACTGGCCAGCTATTATCACGAGTTTCTTAAGTATAAAAATATCGTGTGGAATGTTTTTTTGTAGCAAGGAATATGTAAACTCAAACAGGTTCTGCAGAAGGCCTGCATTGCAAAGAATAAATCCCATTGGTTATGTCCAGTAACAATCATTGTACTGAGGATGGTAAAAAAACGATATACGGATATACTTTCGAAGACATCTATACTTTCGAAGATATCTATATTTTCGAAGACATCTATAATTTCGAAGAACATGTTTCTCAAAGTTAATGGAAGCGTAGCACGAAACACCGTTACAGCTGGTGGACTTCATTAAGACATAATTCCAAAGAGGCTACAAGGTCGTTGTATACACTACGCTAGTTTACTCTCTAACGACTTTTGACTGGGTTATTTTAAGTTGAACCTTAGCTTTGCATTCAAATTTGTACTTCAGATTTGACGTGATTAGAGGCGTTATGGAAGTTTAATTCTTGAATAATATGATACAATTTGCTTCTAATACTTAAGTATCCATATTATCTTTGCTGAATACAAATCCATATTCCTTGCTTACGCCTAATTAATCAACCGAATCAGGGTATTCACCAATGAATGTAGTATCCAGTAAGATCTGTTAAGAATTATCTAGCTAAACATTTTTTCGACATTAAAAATGTATTTTTATCTTCCACTGTGAACGACAATGACGTCATAAATAGCCATCAGATAGCAGCCATTTCTTCAAAACTCAAAACGTCAAATTCCGGACAGACCTATTTTACTCAGCGAAGTTGCCAGCACTGCTTATCTGCCACTTCGACTCGGTGCGAAGCGAACGAGCGGAACAGCGGAACGAGCTTTCAGCAGTCGCCATAAGAGCAGACTCGGTCGGTTAAATTTATTCCATTGTTTACATTGGATATCATTTTAATTACTTCTCGCCTGTTTAGATCGATTCAAACAAACCGTTCGTACTAATAAATCGACTGCAGTATTGCGAAGCCGTCCGCTAACTGCTGGTTTTACTTTGAAAACGCTCTACTTCGCTGAGCTCGGCTCCGCTATACATTCCAATTGCTGAAAATCGTCTTGGAAAACCTGCATCAGTACTGCTGATTTCGCTTTTCCGGAGCAGCTAGTGGCGTAGATTTTGATTCAGTCGTTGTAGTTCAGCATTTTCGTGGCGAACCAGCGAACGTCAAATATTCTGTTCGTTTCGCAACCCGTGTTAGATATACCCTGATTTTCTATTGAGAAAATTTTTACAAGGTAAGTCCCTAGAGTCTAGGAGGGCTAATCATCATCCGCGATTGCTGGCAATCTGCGAGTTAAAATTAGATTGATGTACTATATCGGATGCTCCATTTGGCCTGCGATCAGATTCCGCCGTAATGTTTCGCGAGAAGACCTTGGGCTGGCGAAATCATAAATCACAAAGCATAAATGGCAATGTCTGCGCAACGAGTGATACTAAATTGTCTAATTTGTGGAGTTAGTCTGCTGTCTTGAGCAAAGGTACCAATGAACGTCACAAAATCCACGCCTTTAGAGACATTTTTATAATTACGGGGCGCGCGGAAGACGAAATTCTAAATCAATTATATACAAGGGGTAAGCGGGGATATGATTTGGGAAGCAAAATATCAAATGCTTGGACGAGCGAGCACTGACTATCACTACTCAAGCAAGTTTTTATGACGATGGCCTTCAGGCGCCAAAATATCTTCAAAGCTGAAAACTATTTCAACGAATCGTCCAGTTTATCCATTAACGCGAGGGAACATCGCTACTAATGACTGATTGGATACGAATTCGTTATGATGTTCGCATATGAGACGTAGTCACAGCTAACACTCTGGGTTGGCTTAAAGTTGGGGTGTTTATCTTCAATTGCAGGTCAACCGATTCTGTTTAATTTTGTGCAATTAACGTGATCTGCTTTTATTATCTGTCTGGATTGAAGTGGATCGAATGCAGACAGATGCACGCAGGGCGGAGACGGGTCAGTGATGTTTTTCACTGACGCTGTAACACAAGCGTAGAAGCAATTAAAGCAAAACATTTGTTTTGGCTTGACTCCCAGTCTGACTCATGCAGAGGAACGTCAACGAATGCCAACTAGTGGTACCTGGAAGCGTGCCGTTGATATACAGTGGGGCACAGCTTTTTTATGCAGTTCATACTTTAAGTTATAAGGCTCTGTAACTAACTATGAAACTGGAACTTAAAATTTGCGGTTCCAAAAACATCAAAATTCCATCAGACAGCTAATTTTATGCAGTTACTGATAATATTAAATATATATACATATATATATATATATATACATACATATATATATATATATATATATATATATATATATATATACATATACATATATATATTTTGTGTGACTGACAACAGTTTTAAGCCGATTTCGCATTGAATTAACTAATTTACGGATAACATCTGGTGATATTTTACTCCATTCGAATTCCAAAGCCCGTTTCATATCATTCTTGTTGTAAATTGTATGTTTCCTGATACTATGTTCCAATATTGCCCATAAATTTTAAATAAAATTCATGTCTGGTGCTTGTGGTGGTGGCGTCATTAAATGGGGACAGTTGTATATCAGCCATGACTGAACAATTCCCGATTTATGTTTTGGGTCGTTGTCTTGGTAGAATCGAAAATTGGACCGAATACCCAAACCTTCAGCGCTTTTCAACAAAATATCTTTAAATCTGGAGACACATGTACTTGTCCATTATTATTTCAATAAAAGCCAGCTTTCCTGGATCGGAAGACAACATACAGCCTCATACCATAACACTTCCTCCACCGAGCTTAACAGTTGGTTTTAGGTTTTCTTTATTGTACTCTGTATATGGCTTTCTCCATAAGTCAGACATGCTATCTGAGCCAAATATATTAAATTTTGATTCATCGGCAAAGATGACTGAATTTCAGAACTCCTGGCTCTTACCTAGGTGCTCTTTAGCAAAGTTTAATCGACTGAGCTTAGTTTTAGGACTGATAAATGGTTTTTCCCCAGACAACTCGGCCATGAAAATCGTGATCCCGCAATACTCGGCGAACAGTTTCCACACTACACTTTTTGCCAAGGCTTTCGTTCACTTCGGTGGTCAATTTTGCCACAATGTGGCGCTCGTCAAATTCATGAAAAATTTTATTTATTGTTTTTTTCCTTTGTCATGCATGAAACGCTCAATAATTGTTTGGACAGTAAATGAGTTTATATTAACCATCGAAGCAATTTTCCGATGTGATTCGCCGTTTTTAAAATGGTTTATGACCAATTCCTTTTGTTCTATTGCCGTACGAAGAC
Organism: Nemotelus pantherinus; assembly: GCA_963978885.1. Taxonomy (NCBI): domain Eukaryota; kingdom Metazoa; phylum Arthropoda; class Insecta; order Diptera; family Stratiomyidae; genus Nemotelus; species Nemotelus pantherinus. The sequence continues at coordinate 835,014 of OZ022263.1, forward strand.
CCATTTTCTATTCTATTCGTGAGAACCTTTTCAATAACAAAATCACACTTCAGACGAGAGCAAGGCAATTAAAAGACAATTATCAAGGAGGACATATGAAAAATGCTTTTAGAACTGAATGGCAGAGTGCGAAATCGGTAGCTCTTAGCGAATGCATAAAATAAGTTGTGACATGTAATTTCGATGCTTATTTGCTTTTCTTCGAAGCGGGAGACGCATTTATTTATTTTTGGGTGTTTGTTTCATATTCGATTAAACTATGATAACCATTCTACTTAGGTTTTTCATAATAAAACTTTTTCGTTTAAAAAATATGCCGTATGAAAATGAAAAGTAGCTACTGCATAAAATAAGCTGTGACCCCACTGTATATTCAGAGTATTGCCTACCTATTGTAATAATATCAAGTGAACTACCGGTTGAATGGATTCTATTGTATTATTCGCTGTTATTTACTTATCGACGGCTTCCAACGGCCTTTTTAAAAACATCTAATATAATCTGAAAGATGAAAGTTGCGATGTAGTACATATTATCCTCATATCACTGTCTTCCTTTGAAGATCAGTAGATGTGAATTAAAAGAATTTCTTTGCGTTTTTCAGACAAAATGAGTAAAGCGAACAATGCTCCTCCACAGTACACATTTGTGCCGCCACCAATGGCACCCCCTAGCTATTCGGAAGCGGTCGGTGGTGTGAAGCCTTCAAGTCCGTTCACACCACAGCAGCCCACTACGAACACAACAACTACGACACACATTGTAACGACGGTTGTTCCGATTGGACGTCATTCGACACATATGATATGTCCGACCTGCAATGCTGAAATTGAAACTTCGACTAGGACTGAACCTGGGCTGATTGCCTATATGTCAGGATTTGTTATAGCTTTACTAGGGTGAGTAATAGTTCGGTCAAATATAACAGTTGAGCTGTTAAGAAATATATATTAAAAAGGGTAGTATGGGTAGTAATTTTCTACTCAGGAATATCTGGCAGAGCCACCTGAGTCATTGCATACCACATGCAAATTTACCAGAAATGTAATCAATCACGCCGTTAATCATTCAATGGCGATAACAGTTGACCTCGGCGCCAAATAAATTAGCAATAATTTATACAATTTGAATTAAATTCGTTCAAATGACTTTCATGCTACCGAAGTGTGAAGTGAAATGCAGTGCAGTGGAGAATACGATGCTCAAAACTAAGCTTAATCGGATTTTGCTAGGCGATTCCATACTTGAATCATCGCAAAAAACCAAGCAGGATCACTTGGTAGACAGAAAAGTAACAACATAACAAAGATTTATTTGAAAACGTTCCTTTCGCTTTAATTGGACTCATTCAATGAATGACGCCAAAGTCCATATCTTGACCTTTCGGATACGCTTCCTCCAATTGTCGCGGTCCAGCGACCACTCTTCCAGTGAGAAAAACCCGGGACTGTCCTGCAATTTGCGTTGATTGAGTCCTCTCGAGTTTTAAAATATAAAAAATTATAAAGCCAATTGTTTATTTTTGATAATTTTCGTTTACTATTATTGATAGGATAGAGCTTCAAATGCTCGAAAGAGTGCCGCGAAATCAGACTAATCGAATGCAATTCGTCAAAAATAGCTAAAAGCAACATATGTCTGGAATCGTGTGTAAGACATAATGTCACGAACCATTTTTATAGTAAATATATATCCTTCATTCAAACTTAACTCTTATTATGTACAAAAAAATTACTCTTAAAACACATATTTAACTACTACGGAGAAATCTAAGAAAGGAAAAATCAAAGGTCCGCTAATTAAATAGAACGGTTGCTTTACCGTGAACTAGTTAGAAATTTTAAAAACATTGTTTTTGAATCGATAATAATGTATTTAATAATTTCAGCAATTAATAAAGTAGCTTAAAATAAAATTACTAATAGTCTTTGTCGTTTAATTCAAGCTCAAGCTATGCGTCAATAGCCTGTCGTCTTTATTAAATAATATTGAAATAATCTCCATGAAAAATAGTTTTTACAAAAGTATTTATATGAAAAAAACATTCTTCCTTCAGATGCTGGCTTGGATGCTGTTTGATTCCTTGTTGCATTGACGAATGTATGGATGTACATCACACTTGTCCAAACTGCAAGGCATATCTAGGTCGATATAGGCGATAAAGAAAGCGCAATCGGCCCCTCGGCTTCATGGTCGACCGGGAGTTTTAAATAAATTATTTTATTATTTCTCACATACAAATCAGTTAAACGTTTCGGTAGATTTAGGTTCCGTAAATGTTTATTGGCTATTTTTCAGAGTTCTTGACTGTTTGCAAGATGAAAAAACCTGCAAATTAAGAAACAAAATTGCTCATAATTTTTGATACGAACGAAAAACAGTGTTCATTTGAGTAAGGCAGTAGTGGCATATTTAAGGAAATATAATGTAAGCATGGATATCTTAAATTATGTACATGCAAAGTTATTGCTCATACTAAAAAGTGAATCAATCTCAATTGCTTGTTATGCAATGTTTGAAATTATTTGAATCTCGATGAAGATATTACTTTTTAAGCGCCAAAGCTTGTTTATCAATTTCTGTTCTCTTATTTATAAACAAATATTGCATGTAGTCCAGTCGATGCACATTCGAAGCTACTAATTAAATATCTACATTGTACTCATCTTCAAAGAAAATCATTTGAAATATTCCTCCTAAACAGACTTTGTAATTATTGTATGATATAGCGCTTTTCGAAGAATTCAAATGCGAAAATAAATTTATGCAAAATAAAATACGAAACCACATCACAAGGCACATAACCCGCATTGTTTCGGCTTAGTTCGTTTTAACATATTTCAAATCGGTAGATTTCACCGGGAAGGGAAGAACTGTATTTCCAACAGCTTAAATGTAAGCGTGCCTTTGAATGATTCGTGTTCTCTTCCTCTATCTCTATTTGAAAGAAAAACACATCATATTTAATTATATTGCAAGAATGTAATCATTACAAAATGCAGAAGCTTTTAACATAATTCAAAAATCAATTTTGTATTAACGTATTTGATATACAATGGATAATAAAAGCATCACAGGATATTAGTTTACAAAAATAGTCTTCTTAATTTAGAGCTGCGAGCAATCGATAACGTTTATGGTATGACTTCCTGATTCAAGAGCTTTCAGTTAAACTAGCTGTGAGTAGCCATCTGAGCCAAATCAATGAAAAGTGGGTCGGGAAACTTAAAATTTCACACTTGCACACATTGGAGTGTTTTCATTTACCAGACCCGCAATGGATTCTGCTGGCACAACTTGGCTTTTCGTGGCTACATTGCATCATTTCCAATATGAGTAAAATAAAAGAGATCAATACTTCAAATAGGCATATATCAAAAGTGTTAGAAGATATCAAAACTGCACAAATATGGAACAAATGAGAATGATCCTATACCATTTTCGAGTTCAATTCGGGAATGTTTGGTATAGATTCACAAATCTTTCAAGTTAAATTTATAAATTCTTGAAGCTGTCATGTTTTTGAGAATTTAGGTAATACATTTCTGAATGGAGCCTAGAATTATTCAAGGCAATTTTCCTTTTTTTTAGAAAACAACCATTACCTGATCATACTCCTCTAGCAATCAGATTTAAATGGCATTTTCAAAAATGAAAACTAACGCGAAACTTTCAGCAGGCTCCAACTGGTTATAGTGCTTGCATTCAATAGCTGGCAGATTTTAGGACTGAAACTCTCTTCTGCCAATTCACATGTTTGGACATATTTTGGATAAATAGGAATGTAACTCAAATATCTGGGAGTTTTGTCGTTAGTCCACAAAATCCAAAGAGTGAACACTTCCATCTAGCTAACATTATGATTTTATGATTTTGATAAATTGATTGTTTTTCACCGTAAACAAGTAAAACACAAATTCGCACCGATTGACAACGATACTGTTTATTCCATAAATACTGACGCGTTAAACTATCAAGTATCTTTCGGAAGGAACGTTTTAAATACTACGAAACCATTATATGGTAAAACACATTGGAGCGAGAACAATTATCTGTGAATTGATTTGGCTTATACTGATTAATACTAGATTCTGGTGAAGACGGTCATGCCAAGCCGATTTGATAGAATACCCAATGCTCCATAAAGGACGGAACGAACTCCATTGCTTTAGTGAATTTTACTGGTGGCGACAACAATTTCAATTGTTCTTCGAACATCTTCAATGCTTCCGGACAAGTCGCCCCATTCGCATGTGTTAAATATTTGCCGCCTGGCTTCAAAATCTTAAATGAATGTTCCAAAATTGTCCGTATAAAGTCCCATATTTCACCGGTTGGAGTCGCCGATATGGGAACGTCGGTTAGATCGCCAAACACGTAATCGAATTTGATTCCCTCGTTTATATACTTTTTCATGGCCAGCATACAGTCACCAACAATTATTTCGTAGTTGTCGTCTTTCCGTTTTTCCAATACATCTCCACAAATACTCTTTAAATGCTTGCTGCATGCATCCATCACCAATTCATCGATTTCAAGCATTGTCACGAATTTCGGCTTCTCCTTCAGTAACTCATAGAGCAGGGCTCCATCGCCTCCGCCCAAAATGCATATTTCTTTGTCCTTATAGTCTTCGATTCCGCGCTGCATTAAAGTCTCGGTATAGATTAAATCCGATTCAGCGATATCTAGAACAGAATAGAATAATTTTAATTTATTTTTATTGAATTCGTAGAAGAAACTAAACTATTTACTTTGCAATTCATCCAAAACTAGCATATTTCCTAACGTTTTTGAATGGACGATTTGAATCTTTTGGTATTCCGACTGCGCTTCAAACACTAGCTTATCAATGTCATATTCTAGCAGGCGCTCATCTGAAAATAACAATCGAAAAACATTTCAACAAGTTTCTCACAATCTCCTCAAACAGCTCGGCACTAGCTACATCTTTAACAAGCAGTAATCGAATATCAGCGACTTTTAGTTTTTCAAAGCGAGAAAACATAATAAAACAAACTCAAATTACCTGCAGCAGGAAAATATCTGGGCAAATCGCCCCGTTTAATTGGTGGTAATACATGGCGTGACAAAACATTTAATTTCTTTGTCAGGGAATTTTCAAGTTCTTTGGATGACTAAATGATAAGAAGAAAATAAAAAAGAATGAATAATGAGAGCACGTGGAAAACTAAACATAAAACGAAATTAGGGAGTGTTTTACAAAAAAGATACTTTGCCATTTAATTGAAGAAAATAATGATATCCGATTGGAACATATGCACAACAGCAAGATTGATTTCAATTTCGTTCTTGACTATTATTTTCCCCATGAATTTAAATTTCGACCAAGTGAATGTTTGTGGTTTCCGTAAATAATCTAAGGCAGTATTCGAATAAACTAATTGAGTGGTCGACGAAACAAAACGACAGGGTAGGTGGGTGATCAAATATTTTGACTGGACATGTATGGCAGCGAGTATTTGTCGTTTAGTTTAAGGAATACATTTGAAAACAGCACCCACAGATGTTAGATAGCTTTTTGTTATTTACTTTGCATTTTCTTCAAATTCACACATTACAAATCCAATCAAAGTATTGTAGGAAAGACTTTTAACACTACAAAAGATTACAAAAATGTAGAAATCATGACGTTTCCCAGTGTGTAAAACTTTTCAATTTATTCAAGTCTAGCGTTTAAACACAGTTGTGGAACAATTCAATTTTTAGTGCAACGAACAATAGGATCAAGATCAGTTAAACTAAAATGATGACCCAACGAAACGGAATGAAAAAATGATTGTTGTGCGTTCAGTTCGACGATTAGACTTTTTCGTAATAAAAACAATGTAATCAATGAAAGTTTGCATATCAACAAGGATTATATTCTATTCTACAATGGCATTCAATGCTGACCTGTGCTGGTTAAATATATGTCGACCATTCCCCCACGTTTAATCGAAGGTAGGAGTTTTGATCGTTTTACTGGAAGTTTCTTTTTGAGAATGTTCTCGATTGAAATGTATTTCTGAAATATATTTGAAGTTAGTCTAGACGATTATGCGGCGTTGGATAGACTGTCGGTTGAATTAGAGACAAATTCTTTCATTGGTTTCAAAACAAGCTTAATTACATTGTGCAGCTGCAGAAATATATCAAATCGAATTTCAGATTAAATCGATACGACATCACGTTATATTAGTTTTCAATAGAGAGGATTGATGGAATGGATCAGAATTGATCTGCAACGTATTTTGACAGAGGTGAAATTCGCCGAATATTTATTTCGATTCAATGTTGGAGCTGGTCAAGTAACCGGGCTTTAAAAGAACCGTAATGCCTTGGGTCATCACGGCAAGTAGAAAGCCAAATGATGCGATTACCATTGTCAAATATGACAATCAATTAGAATTTTCATCAGAGAGTTGAGTTAGGATTCTACATGAACGACCTAGACCATGCCGAAATTTCAAAGACCTACAAAGGTTCAGGATATGCCAACTCCTTTAACAGTTGGGGACAAGGAAATTGTGAACTAATATTAAAAATATATTACAATCAAAACCGTCAATATGCTACCACCACCAAAAGTAGAAAACTAATCACTGAAGTGTTCTACATGGAACAAATTCTGCTTATTCTGCTGTTCATTGTTTCCGCTGCCCCTAATGACTACCTAATAGTTGATACGTCGAATCTTATAGTTTAAATACGAGACCCGGGAAATTGATGAATTAGATTCTCAAATCAGAATATCAAGCCCTACATTCAAACATTCGTGATATTCGGCGCATGTGCTTCACAACGAAATTAGGTGAGAGGTTAATATAACCACATTAACGGTATCGATTACCGGGACCTTGAATTTAAATGTCAATGCAGAAAACCCTAGCAGCCCTTTTCAAGAGGAAACTTCTTTACACGAAACGCTTTAATGTTCCAATCGTACGCAATGTCGCTATCCCTCATTGAAAACCAATCGCTCAATCCAAACAAAAATCTCATACAGTATAATTGAGTTTCGGTTCCTGTCCTTCGTCCTGAAAGAATTCCACGTTGATTGTAATCACGCCTTGATTGAAAAACCGCAATGTGATAATGAGACGGTTGTTATGTGCCATGATGTATAAGTAACCATCGTCCGTGGCCATATCGTAGACCTTCTTCAGTTGCGGAAATGCAATCTCCAATTCGCCGAAAATCGTTTTGAATACCACGTCGCGTTGATTATCGTCTGCGAATCGCGTTGGATCCATTAAGAAATCCAGGAGAATAGTATGCGCGCACATTTTCCTTCACACAATTTCGCCAGATATAAATTATTTATAATAGAACAACTGATAAAATACTGATATCACAATGAGCAACGAGTTGAAATCTACGAAAAATGAACACTCGTCGCTAAAATAATATCTCTCTCGACGAACGAGCTAAATTCAGAGCCGCAAATAGCAACCTCACCGGCACCCAGTCGGAGTGAGATGAGATGATGATGAACAGCCCCAATTTGAAAATTTCAAGCCCATGCTAAATTTTGAGCACAGTTTCTCCTGCATCGAAATCAGCTGACGCGTGACGTAACAGCAGTGTGTTGAAAAAGCGTGTTTGAAAAATTCAAACGTTTATGATTTTCAAAAGAAACTGTAAATTCGCTGAAATTTAAAAACTTCAATAATGGTTGATTAATTGAATGATGGATTCGTTTCAAGTATGTTTAGGGACTATTAAAAAGAATGCATGTTATTCGATGAAAGTCAAACAAGTATCAATGGTAGAATAGTTTGGGTTTTAACACATAATAAAGGGAATGGGATCTGTCCCAGAAACCGCTTTAAATATCGGGAATGGTTACAAAAAGAAAATTCTCAATTTACGCATTCTAGCATAAATAATAGAAGCCTACAAATTACCAAAACTTTCAGCAGTACAGCCAAAACTTTAAGAAATATTTGGACTTATAAAGATACTGAAAATCATAAAAGCCGGAAAACACATTTCGGTTTAGTAGCTATCAATAATATTAGCAATAAACACGAGAACGATTAATTATAAAATGAAACTTTGTCTAAGCGGTTCCACGCCACTGAAAACAGTCGAATAAACATCCGATGAAAATCAGCTGATTTTCCAAGTTTTGAAGTAAATTCATCTATACATACATTCATGCTGAATTATCGACCAAGCAATGAAGCGCATTAGCTACGACAATCGATTTCTCATTGCTGTATATTTGAAGTTATGGCTGTTTTTGACAATTATTTTAGTTTTCACTTCACAATTAGGATCTAGACGCATTTCCATTCAAACAGAATCATTTGCGTAATTTAAATTAGATTCATTATCATATTTCAAATATGAAACATTTAGCATGTATCACTGAGCCCAGCACAATGAGATAAATACCATTTATACGATTATTTATTATGAGACAATGAGACAACAATCCACAGGACATTTCGTCGATTTGAGACACTTTTCGCTTAAATTATGATACATAAAAATACTTTTAAGTACTTATCAGTTGCAATAAATTTACCTATGCATAATTTAATATTATAAAAAGCTGTTTCGGAGTGTGCTGCGTAGTGTTTGGAAGATTTGTAGAGTATATATTTCATTCTAATTTTGCGATGCCGCAATGAAATTATTCGCATGTTGCTAATAGGTATGTGCGGATTTACTTAGCAAAGCTTGTTCTCTGCACAAAATTTACTGTGCTCTAGGATTCCGCTGCTCTGCATTGGTTCGATTTCAGTCTCCGATATGATTTCTGTTAACCATTGTTCAATTTGTACTGGGTGCGTTTCATTTTCGTTGTTTTCTAGGACGATTTTCAAATTCTCAAAGTTCTTCAATAGCAGTTTTCGATTATAGGAATCATTTGCATTCGACTCAGCCGATGACGAAGATTTGCACACTTGATTGCCCTGAGGATCTGTAATGCTTTTATGTGAATTTTGATGGTGTTGATTGATGCTATTTTTGATCTCCCTTATGAGACGGTTGTAAAACTCACAGCTCATCGAATTGTTGTCATTTTCTTTGGTCCTGGACTCAGGATCATCTTCGTCAGTGTGAACAGCCGAGCTCACAATGTCGCTGCCGGCGTCCGTGTTGGAGCTTGTTTTTTCTGCAGCCTGTATCGACGTTTGCCCGGAACAGTTTATTGTTAAATTCGAGATATTCTTTAGATTGATTGTACCGTTACAGTTGTTGATGGTAATACTCGGCTTTTTGAATTTACTAGTTGATCTAATTTCCGTTTGTGATGCTTGAGCCATCCTTTTACCACTACCATTATTTTTGTCTAGATCAGTTTTATAATCGAAATTCTTAGCATCATTTAAAATGATATTCTCAATTGCATCGTCAGGAATTTGAAGGAAATTTATTTTTGATCTATCAATCAGTTTTTGGGTTTCTTGCAGCGTTATATTTAAAACCGCCTCATTTAAATTTTCGATACTTTTCTTCAAAATTGTATCATCGAAAGGATTCATTATTAGCATTTTTTCTTCTTGGTGGAGCTCTTCGTTGCCAGCGTCGATCATATCTGAGTGTTTTACGATTATTGTATCGTCTTCGAAGACTGGGTTGGCCTTTTCGAAAACTGGGCTGACCTCGGCAGCTGGGTTTACCTGCTCGACATCTGAGCAAATGCACTCATCTACTTCATCCTTTGTGTTCAGACATTTGTACATGGTCTCATGGTCGACATGAGGACATATGTAATCTTCACTCACATACAGATCATTCGCGAAATTCAAATGTGGTAAATTAAATTTACCGAAGCTACGTATACATTCCAGTATATCAATTTCGTCGTCGGGAACGAATTTAATATCTTCACTCATATTATTTTGATTGCACTGACTGGCGATAACATCGATTTGTCTGAGCAGCAGTTTTTCTCGAACAGCAATTGCTTCGCGTATTTCGTCAAAAGCATTTGTGACATCTTGTTGTAGCTGAAGAATGAATCAGAATAAATTTTTGTTAAACAATAGCAGAAGCTGTGGCCATCACATTACCCTTCCTAAAACGACCGATTTCGTCGCCATCGTCCACTGCTGTCTCTAACTTCAACTCTTCAACTGCACTCTGCAGTTCTTGTTTTGACAGTTGCTACTCGCTTCCAGAGGAACAGTGCTGCCAAGCCAACTTGATATAAAAATCTATTATTGTTTAGTACAATTTTTAAAGTTTTCTCGGATACATGGACATGATTTCGTGGACATATGAGAAGAATGTTACAAAGCTTGTGAGTGGGTTATGTTGAAAATGTGAAACACAGCCTCACGTTTGGTTTTTTCTCCGGATAACTTTGGTTTCAACTTGGACTGTCTTCAAACAATAAGTTTGACCTAAGTTTTCGTATCTGAAAATTTTCCATTTAAGCAAATAGCATGAATATTCACAATTTATTATTGCTTTGATTAGCTTTAATTTTAGCTTTAATTAGCTAAAAAAAAAACAACAAAAGAGAGATTTGTGTATATAATAAAATTTATAATTTTCTGTATTTTGCAAAAATAAACAAATTTTTCCTGGATTCCTCCATTCTCGTCATTTTCGGACATAATTGGCCACATTATTTATATATAAGTGTTGTTACTTGCTCTAAATTAAAAAAAATTAAATAGATTCTATCATTCTATCCACATTTTCAATTCAGCAAAGTATGATGATACCCACTATAAGTCTTTTAAAAATCAGATGCTTCATCAGGACATGGATTAATCTGGTTTAAATCCAAAACGATTCCGTACTTAATTCTCATCGATAATTCAGATATCGAAAGATTCCACACTAAACCTTAACCTCCAACGAATATAATATTCCGTAAAGCCGAAAACAAGTTTTAACTGCACTCAAGTTTTAATATGTATGTATTAATTAAATGCACTCTACGCCCAACACACGACCTTTTTTTGTTAAAGATTTAGAAATAGTTTTACGATTTTCGAAGATCTGGGTACGCTTTGAGACGTGCTTGTTTTTGTCTTATTTAATTTTTTTGATTTAAATTTAAAAAAAAAATGTTCCTCGATTCCTCCATTCTCGCCATTTTCGGCAATTATTGGCGATTATTTCGGATTTCCACGTCGTTAACTCAGCTATTTTGTACAAAAACGACACCTTTTTAGACGATTTAGAAGTGAAATCGGAGATTAGAACATTTTAGAACTAATAAACACGTCGTTTTCATCTGATTTTTTCCTAGTAAAAAACCAGGGAAATTTTTCTCCATTCATTCATTTTCGACACAGTCGTATTTGGCTAATCGGTTTGGTTTAAGGCTGAGAAAATACCTCCGTTCTACCCGTTTACGCCCTCCGTTCTACCCGATTACGCCCTCCGTTTTCGTAATTTCGCGTCGTTTACTCAACCATTTTTTTACTCGCGATGTGCCTGTCGCTCTTTCGAGGCACCTGGCAATTTTGACCGAATTCAACTACCAGCAGAAGAGTCTATCAGGGGTGTGTTCAATGTGCATGCTATAGCAGCTATTAGCTGCTATTTTAGCAGCTCTGGCTGTCCAATGTCACGAAATAGCTACTTTCTGATGCTTGCTATTTGACAGTCGGGCTGTCCAAGATTCCGGCATAGCTGCTAAGGTAGCAGCTATTCCCTGCTCGTAGTCTGGAGGATAGCTAGAAAGTAGCTAAGGCAAAATGGCCGTGCGTACACAGCTGACATGCAGTTTAAACGTCATTTTCAATTTGAAATTGAAATGAAAAGAAGTTTTTGCACTTTTGTAACAAAAGAGATGAGGAATAAATTTGAAAATAGTGAGCATAAATTAAATACGGGCTTTTAAACACTTAAACTCAACTCGAGTTTTAAGTTGGCTTGTACATAGCGCAGCTCATCTTGAGTTTTTAGAAGGCAAGCATGAATCGTAAAAGGCCGGGTGCTCTGATTCCTGTATTATCAAATTTTCAACGATTATTTTTTGCTCTTTTTCTCATATATGGCGTCAAAAGCCGGAAATAAATGATACGTTTTAAATATGTTAGGAAAATTTTAATGGATTGTGCAGCTGTATGTTGAAAACTCCTAAATTTCATACAGTATCAAAAGTGCAATGAAAGTATTGAACTGATCCACGAAAATGCAAAAATTACAATAAAAAAATTGAAACAAAATTATTTTTGAATTTCCTGCGTAAAGGCTGCCTTCGTAGCAGCTCTTGGCTGTCCAATATCCATAGCTGCTTCACCTAGCTACTGCGTATTTTGACACTTGCTAACGTGATGCTATGCTATGCTTTTGGAGCAGCTATAGCATGCTCATTGAACACACCCCAGGTGCAAACGCGATGAATGAATCCTATTGAATGAATCATAACAAACCATGAGTGCGAGCGAGACAAGTCGATATTCCACGCACTCATCGGCAGAGAAGCGAGGACGATAGACGATAATTGACGAGTGTCTGACGTTTTACAAGTTGATGGCGATTTTGTTGTTTTTATTTCGCTTAGTTGATTTCGCACGAGAAATTGTCCATAAAATGTTCTAAATTGTCAGCAAAAGTTAGATCAAAGTGTGCTGGTGCGTGCGGACGTAGCGGTTTGAAACAAGTTGGAGCCACAGGTCGCGAGCTACGGTTTCGAACCATATTGAAGACGTCGACAGCGACAGCAGTAGATCCATTCGTTGCGGACAGACTGGGAGAAACATGAAGTATTAGAAAGGGTAAGTACAGAATGAGGTCGTCTGCTGTGGCCCTGAGGTAGCCCCAGTTCGCATTTGGAATGGGGTTATATGTCGCTCGAGGAGATGACAAATAATCTGCAGAGGATTGTAGTTTCGAGGTGAGGCCGTAAACAAAGGGATGAACGCATTCAAAAGGAATCATAATGGCGAGGTTGAAGTGTCCCCCTAGTCAAGAAATATACCCTTGGATAAGGGCAGTCCTTGCCAATTATTAAGATTTCCGTGAGTTCATGTAATCACATCGCTTAAAAACATCGTTGCAGTGACAGAATTCAATAATATAGTTGCATTCGGTGGTTACATTTTCCAGTGCATAGGGGTCAAAGCAAGTGTTTCGTCCAAACCTAAGACAATTCAGGGTCGCTCCATAGTTGCTGAGAAGGTCAAATGATTGTCATTAAGAGCTCCATCGCTACAATTGAAGATTATTTTTTATATAGTTCACGATTAAAAGATGGGACTTTGGCGCGTTCATTATCGTATTATCGCCACTTTTCGCAGATGTTACGCGTTACGCGACATGTAAGTAGTGCTCCTTTGCCTAAAACTGATTGCATCTAATAAATTACTTAGATTTCAGTGAGTAATGCTAGAGACTATTTGAATTTGATCATTTTATCTATTCAATCGACGACTGATAAGGTGCAATTTTGACAATGTCACGTCGTGAATGAGATTTGTACTTGCAACAGAAAGTACGTCTAGAACATGACACTATCTGTCATGGGACAAGCACGGGATAATGGATCAGTGCGGTAGTCTTGTTAGATTATATGATGCGACGTCCTATTTGAGTCAGTTACACGACCCGAGTCGGTTTCAGTTTTCGTTTACATACACATGCTTATGCTTAAATACAAGTTCCCACATCGGATAGGCCATAAATAGGTCTCCATTGAGATCTAAGTTTTATGTTTTCACACGTACAACTTTCGATAGGTCCGACCAAGACTGAGACTTGAGTCGAATCGGGCGGCAGATCGAGTGTACAAAAAGGCTATTACGATGATCCTTATTCCCATTGTTGAGAGTTTAATTCATACCTACATTTTGTATATTTTTGCGTGGCTGGTTACGTGAAACGAAGCGATAAACATTTTATGAAGGCTGTCTTGAAACTAATAGACAGTAAAGTGCTATGTAATATGTATGAATTGAGAAAAACCGTTTTTCTGTAGACCGCTGTAGAGCTTGAGATTAGTGAAGGACATTTGTTTGCGTGAAGTAAACTTTGAATTTAATGACAGGGCTGTGGTAATGAATAGGTAGACGGTTAGTTAACAGAAAGGTTCTGAGTCTTTCGTATTTTTTTATAATTATGAGACAACATTAAGAAGTATTGTGTAAAAAATTGTGTTTGTAACAGATGCATATTAGTGAACAATGCACTGACTATAATTCAGTGCGAAACTATTATCTAAAATGTTAAGCGGAGCTGTTTCTCTCATTTGCTGCCTTTCTTGATTATATTTAGTTTACTGTCGAACTTGGAATAAGAGTAGCGAGTGTAAAAATTAAACCTTCTCTGACGCGGACAATGTTTCTATGTACGAATTGTTTATACGACTATCTTTCTGTACTCTATAATATATAAGTTATATTAAATAATTGCATGAAATAACCACTTCATTTTCTTTGCAGAGATCTGGCAAATATTGAAATAATGGAGCGGAATTAAGTCATAACAACGATACCAATTATTTATGGAAACTGATTGTCCATTCGCGGTGCTATCAATTGTAAAAATAGAAGAATATTGAAACTCACCACTTGACTGCCTAGATAACGTAAACATCTCCAATGTCTATGTGTGGTTGCAGTAAATGGTTCAATTATCCAAGGCAATTCTTCATATTGGACTACCAACCAACCTAAAGAAAAAACGAATCTAGCTTAAATGAACTTGCTGTGCTGTTGTACTATGGCTCCAAATACACGCGTCACACGCAAATGGGAGCTGTTTGCTGGACGTAATCGATTTTATTGCGATGGTCTCTTGATGTCGGCACCGCATACAGGAGTATTCTACTTAACTTGTTTTCTAATAACGGGAACGAGTGCTCTATTCTTTGCGTTTGAGTAAGTCTATCAATTGTTTCTCATACTGTTAATTGAAACGTCGAATTGGTCGGAACTTTTTGCAGCTGTCCGTTCTTGGCTGCGAAAATCACAGCTGCTATTCCAGTAATCGGTGCTATTTTATATTTCTTCACGATGAGCTCACTGCTTCGTACAACTTTCACAGATCCAGGAGTAATACCGCGCGCTTCCCTTGATGAAGCTGCATATATTGAAAAGCAAATTGGTAAGTAGCGACAAAGTAGCTGTGGACGGATGGACCGACGTGTGTTTGCATCGATTTGTGATTGATATTGACTTTTACAGAAGTGCCAAATTCATTAAATAGCCCAACATACCGTCCACCGCCAAGGACAAAAGAAGTTCTAGTGCGTGGACAAACTGTAAAATTAAAGTATTGCTTCACGTGTAAAATATTCCGCCCGCCACGTGCTTCACATTGCAGCCTTTGTGATAATTGTGTTGATCGATTTGATCATCATTGTCCTTGGGTAAGTCGAGATGCACTGGAATTATAAGCAAAATTGTTCGAAATAAAGATAATTATCTATGGATCTTAGGTCGGTAATTGTGTGGGTAAAAGGAATTATCGTTTCTTTTACATGTTTCTAGTCTCACTCGCATTTTTAGCCGTATTTATTTTCGCCTGCTCGATAACGCATTTAGTTTTATGTAAGTATATATGAATATGATAATAAACAAACACGCATTGAATAAATGTTACAGTAATGAAAAAAGAGCAGGAAGTGTTCCAAGTAATTAAGGCTGCACCGGCTAGCGTAATCGTAACGTTTGTATGTTTCTTTTCGATTTGGTCGGTGATTGGATTGGCAGGATTTCACACATATCTAACGACCAGCGATCAAACGACGAATGAGGATGTTTGTATATGCAGGCGATTATATTTCGATTGATTTATTCCAATTATCTTACAGCTGAAGGGGTCGTTTTCGTCGAAAGGTGGCCAGCGGGCGGTGAATCCATACTCCAGAGGAAATATATGCCTCAACTGCTTTCATATTCTGTGCGGACCAATGACGCCATCGTTGATAGACAGGTAATGCTGGAAAATTAATGTTTACCGAGTGGATATAACTAAGAGTATTACTGTTGTTATCTAACATATTATAATATGATATGCCCATTATATAATTAGCTCCCTTATGAATTTGTATTTCCAGAAGAGGGGTCGTAACTGATGAATTTGTGTCACAGATGCAGCCTGGTATTCGTAATCAACATGCATTGAATCAACTAACCGACGTAATATCACATCCGTCCCTTGTCAACAACCAGCCGATTTTGGGGGGCGGAGATTCATTTATTAGTTCTAAGCAAAATTTGTACAACGATGTGAGTAGTGTGCTGGATAGGAAATGAAAAAAGCATTAACCCACAATGTATTTGCAGCCAATATCAGCTACCGGGATATATCGCCATCGAAGCTATGATAATTTGCAAAACGGTAAGTCCCTTTCTCCAGCCTATCGCCTCACTCGAAATCTTCAATTGCCACACTCTCCGTCTTTCGATCGCAACTCACCTTTACCGCTTTTACACAAAACCGTTCTAAACAATAATACTAACTTAGTGCCAGTACCGTCTGAGTTCAAGTTCTTCTCACCACAGCGACGCAACCGTTCCGAAAGCCACCTGCCGCGCTATCCGTTTCATAAGAATCGAGCTGTTCCTCGACAGAACTCCGAGCAAATCGAGGCAAAAGCAAAACCTTATCCAAGTAGTCGTATAACAAAGAAACGGCCACTCTACAGTCGACCTGATGTACATTTCGAACTGAAAAGCCCCACGAATCGCCTGACAATTCGCGAATGTGATTTTGGTGGTGGCGGCGATTCGACCGAATTCGATACAATGTTACGCGATAGTCAGACGTTCCGAATCAGCAAGCGAGCCCTGTTTGAACAGAATGGCAGTCCTGGCGGTCGGCGGAATGATAGGTACTCGAACGTCTACGAATACGGTCTGAATATTGATTTAAACTCGATTATCGAGGACGTGACCAGTGATTCTTCCTAGTGTTACATCAATGTTTAGTACTGTATTTAGGAGATGAGGTCGTGCAGAATTTTGCTCGTATTCCTTATGATTATCTCGTATGCCTTAGACAGATTGTGTACTAGAGACGTTTGGAACGTATTCATACAAGCCACAAGATATCTAGTGAATTACGAATTCATGAAATATCCGCCTGATTGTATTTCTTAGATTTAATGATTTATCCAGTATATAGCGTATATATTTTGCAAGTAGTATATCAGATTGAATCATTGAAAATGGTTATAAACTGCACAGGCCTATTGTGGTGAATTTGTTTAAAAGCTGTTAAAATCTGTTGAAATGTGTGATCTGTGATTTTTTTCGAATAGCATAAGGTGATTTCGAATATTGCATCGACGTGTTGGCATGTGAGCACAAGTTTTGCATGGTGAACGTAAAAAACATTTATATCTGCGAAAATCCCCGCATTGAAAGCTGAAATATATTCTACTCCAGAACTATAGAATATAACTTAAAAATATAACTTAAGTACTAGTAGACGAGGAAAACTTGAGTAGTCGAGTGGGGAGAGTGGTGTCTGCGGTCCCTGGTTGATGTCCAATCATTACCACACATCGAGTTTTGAATCAAACTAGTTTTTAGTAGGTTAGGTTCCTGAGTCGAATCGGGGAACTAGTCACTCCACATACGTATACATCGATTGAATATCAAGTATCTATCAAATTCATTCCCCACATCCGAAATGCGTTTTGATGAAACAACTTTATTCGATTTTTAAGTATATGAGGTCGCATATTAGTGCCTAGTCTACAATTTTTATCTGAACTATGAATGGAGCGAAGGTTTTCTGTGGTAGAAAAGATACTCACTTCTTTGATCTGTAGGACACCTGTTCAAATCTGTTGATTTTATTAATAGTAGAAAATCTTCGTGATTTTTATGAAAATCCGACATTTTACGATCAGCTTCTATTTCGATAACTGATTAATCATTTATTTACCAAGCAGGATTGCGATTTTTTTATTACCTACTCGTTTACAGTGTATATTTTCGTTGCCTTTCCCTCTATATTATTGGAAGGTAATATTTTTCTCGTCCATAGAATTTTGGTATTCTCTATCGATCAGCCAGTGGTAGTTCGATCATTTTCAGCAGCCACTATCTGCCAATGAGGAATGTGCGTAGTGTATATCTGATAGATCTGCAGCCCAGAATCACTTAATGGAGTTCACTCATTGTTAAAACGGAACATAGACGAGGATTGAAGATAATATCTTCTGCATAACTAGTTTATTCGTGGTCCGTTTTAGTACACATGCAGTTAACCAAAGATTTATATGTTCCTTTGTGCATGAATTGGTCAAAGCGTTATCTAGAATCTACAGCCAAATTTTTGCAGATGCAAGTCAATGAAGCGCTGGCCATTGTCAATTGCTTTTTCATGGAGGCTATTCGCTCGATTTGTTCGTTTAGGAGTGCTCTCGATTAACTAAATTGTGTTTAACTTCTCTCAACGTTAGCCAGATTCAAAGAAACTGCAGATCACTCACTACTGATCAATCGGCTTCTCTACGGACAAGAAAATTTTACGATTGATAACTTAAAAAGTGAAAAGAGCTGTTTTCTTAAGCCGACTATGGTATATACAATATCGCACTTGGTATGTTTTTAAGCAAATATTTAAAAAAAGTGCCTTGCTAGGGTTTCACCCCTGACGAAACAGTTCGAGTCAATTCTGATTAATTCATATATTTCATTTTGCAATTGATGCGCAATGCGAGGACTCTAGTTTCGTTCACTTACGCCACAAATACTGTGCTCAAATTTCAATACTTTGCTTCGTTGATTTAATCATGATCTTTAAATCTAATTAAAAATAATCTAAAATAGGTGTTATAGCCATAATATTACGTTTTATGAAATGCTCAACGAATACTCTCGTAGAATACTCACCAACTGTAACTAATTTATAAATAAAAAGTCTGCTAGTAATTTAATAAGAATTCGGAGTTGAAATACAGTGCAATATTCGAAACTATCCAAGAAAAGTTGCGAGGTGGTATTACTATAAACTTCTATCCGTTGATAGACTACTCAAGAGACAATAGAGTCGTTGAAAATACTAGAAATAGAAAACAATCTGTATCCGAAACCAAACCAAAATGCAACTATTTGTAGATACATCGAATTCTCTCCTAAGTTTTTAGTGCTCAACAGACGAGACACGAGAGCTGTTGAATGTAATTATAGATACAGTCAACTATTTGATTTCAACAAGCAATGCAATTTCATGGGGCTCATACTGAGAAAATTAAAAAAATGATTATTCTCTACATTTTTGCAATGTACCAACAACAGTGCATATCTTACATTATGATTCTTTTTCTCCAGCAATTCGCTTAGGTGAATCGAAGAAACATGTTGAAGAATATGCTAATTTTTTTTCGATGGTAGTTTTTGTGTCTCTTCTTGTTTGCCGTATCTACTGTGCGTAATTGAATATACAGGCTAGAGTATGCATATAGTTTTCCACATACTAACTAGACCATCGCATTCAGTAGCAATATATAGTGGTTCAGATTTAATTGAAATCTTACTCGCTTGGTTTACAGTGACTAGGCTAAGATTATTTTCGAATTGCATGCTAAAAACTCATGTAATTAACATCGAATATAATGTCCGTAAATTTAATATGGCCTTACATGTTTGAATTTGTATGTATTTTGATAGCAGACAGTTACTATCAGATGATTAAAGCATCTTAATTGTAATGGGCCTATGAAAATATCTTCCATGTATATATAAATAAAAACTACAAATATATGCGACAGTATTTTGTTGTAATTGTTGGATATTTCATGCCACAACAAAAGAAAACTCGATGAAACGTGATTACTATCTTGCACTACTCTTCATATTTGAACTTCTATCCCAAGCACGTATATTTTATGCATTGGTTTTGATTTCATGTTGCAAATAATATAATAGATTTGATGGAATCCGAAAACACATAGTAAAAAATAAGTAATCAGTGTGATAATTTTCCAATAATTAATAATATTTCGGAAATAATTTAGTGACGTAGAAGTTTTGTTCAATATGCAACTAAAATCAATATTTCAAAAACTATTGATTTGCATCAAACGAGACTTCGTGGAGAAATATCATGATGAAAACATCATCAATAGTGTTCTTGAGTTTCAATTATTTTTATATGATATTTTCAACTAGACAACAATAGAACAATTACCATCAAGCAATATTGACTTAAACCTATTTTTTTCTCTTTCTCCATTTTTAAACTGATTTTCTCACGCTAAACAACGAGTTTTGTTGATGTTAAAAACAAATTAGTTTTATTAGGTGAGTCTCCTTAATTTATAATTTATTGTAATGAAATAAAAAAAGAAAAATGATTTTAATTGTAAATAGAACTCTGCATATGTTTTCTCTTCATTTGATATACATAATTATCAATGAAACATTGTGTTCGCATCGCATCTAATTTCTCCACACCACTGTTTCTATACATCTTTTACATAATATTGGTCATATGCATCGACTGACTCTTAGTTATCATATATTAGCTAGTTATTTTTCGTATCATTCTATTATATCGTTTTATTTCACCCAAACCGTATTTCCTGCATTTATTGAAGAATGATTTGTTTAGTTTTAAGCATTTTGTAACTAAATATTGAAACTCGCGCTAAATAGAATAGCAGAATCGACTTTATTTTGTGTCTATTATCTTATTGGTTCGCAGGCATATAATGATGAAAAGTTGTCATTTCTTTTATATACTTTAGTATGTATGTCTAATTATTGATAACGTTTTGTCTGTTTCGATAATGTTTGCTAATGAGATTTCGTTTTGGTGCTATTGAAACTTATATCACTCACGAAATATACTGATAGCACATAACTTGATAATGATTAAATACTTTCCAAATAGTTTTTGCATATGCATTTGAATGCGAATTTACTTTACTTTATTCAAAATTTAAATAATAATTGAATATTAACTATCCTTAAATAAGACGATTTAAGGTAAAACTGTTTGACAACGAAAATCTTATAGTTTTAGCATTATTTGTTTTGTATGAAATTTGATATTTAAATGATACGTATATTGTTGATTTACTACTGTTTGCGTTGAAGGTGAAACGGCCAATTATTGAGGTCTTGAGAAAGTTGAATAATATATTTGTAGTGGGACATCACGCTCAATATAATAAACTAATAAGTAAATAATTATTTATTGATTATAGTCAATAAAGATTAAAAGATGATTATAATCAATAAAGTATGCTCATAGACCAGTCATTTTAGACTTTTTGTATCAAATAAATTTTCAGCGGAATTATGCTTATTGTAAAATGAGCAACATAACGTGAAAACTCAATTGAGAAGTCGAGTGTGATTCAGGTAAAACCAATTAGCTAACGAAATACTTAAGAAAAACTGGTTTTCGTGACCTCTAATAACTTTTGTTGCGCCCACAACTCGTAATGAGCTTTCTACATTATGTTGCTTCACTTGGATTTATTTGGCAGATTGGCCATTTTTTGGTCTAAAATGACTGGTCTATCAGGAGAGGTAGGAGAAGTACTATTCAAAAGCTCAAAAAACTATGCGGAAGTGGATAAAATTCAACGCAGCTTAAAATATATAAGCGCATATGATTAGTGTAGTGTAGATTTGATTTTGCCCTTTTCACTGGCGGCTGATAAACCTTTCGATTTTTATCTCATAGTAGTGTAAGTGAATAGCCTGGGGATGAAATTAAGTCGTTTCACAATGTTATCAAATACGCTTTATAATATAAGCTAGGCCAAATTGGCATCATCTTTTAGAATTTCAATATTTTCGCTTTAAACCGAGCCATTGTACAAGAAATTTTTACTTTCACAGGCTTCTCTCATCGGTGCAATCAATTCTTATTTATTCCGTAGACACTTATGCTCTACTTTTTGTTTGAAAATAGCCAAAATATTTTCATTACATTGTAATTCAAACTTATTTTGCTGTTTTGTGTATATTTGTGGCCTTTTTTCCCACTTCTTCTGGGCTTCAATGATGATTTTTGGCAATTTTGCTACAAATGACTGGTCCACTCCCACATTTGAGCTTAATTTAACTATACAAATTTAATAGTTTGACGAAAACAACTATCGCTGTCATGAAATCAAAAAACTTCATACTTAAATTTAATTAAAACGACATCAAAATTACCTGTAAAAGGGTCCCAGGTATTAATTACTTATAAAAGAGGAGTGTTTCTTTGAATTCAAAACTACCTTGACTAATAATTTGTCAATCCCAGAAAAATATTCAAACATAAAAATAACTTTTTATAAAGTGATAATAATTTGGCCACATCTGGATGTGGCTACTAAATAAGTTACTATCAGTATATGCGACCTAGGTCTTAGAGAATGTTTTATATTTTATGTGATCGCATGATAGTTAAACTTGCCTTTTGTCTTACTAACGAATTGTCGAAGTACGAATTATCAAAGTATTCTAATTATCACTAGAACAGAAACCGGATGCGTATCTACATTGCAGAACAGCAGAAACAGTTCGAACATTCAAACAACTTCGTCTTGAATACTAAGTAAACAAATTCATAACCACCACTTCGCTTAATATCGAGATTTATATCTAATTTTGCAATTGCGTGGACACATGTCAGAAATGTGTGGAAACTTGTACATAATTGGGAAATTTTCAGATGGCATAGTGTAATCAACATTGGGCCTCTATTTATAAACAAATCATTTCAATCATTGTTTTAGTATTCATCTAGATTATTCTATAGACTTTACTATCTCTAGCTTGAATATCATCGAAAAATCCCAAGACAATTGTTCTATAATTCGTAGCGTAACATTCAATACACTATTCTGTTCGAAACACTTAACATGTGAAATGACAACTTTTCAATTTGAACGCTTTTAATCATAACATCAACACAATTTTGTTATGAAGCTTAAAATAACCAAACCATACCATATAACCTTAACCTTTTACTTTTGCATTTTCAGGGAACTCGAATAGTTTAGCTCATTTGGTCGACAACGAAATTCCATTGTCGTCCGTCGAGTCACCCGTGGCAGATTCTCTGGAAAATCCTGGTATGATGCCGAATAATTGCAAAGATGACAATTTGGCCAAAATCACAACGAAACGACCAAATAACCTAAGTGGAAGCTACAATAATTTATTCAGGGATAATTTAGATGAATACACTGAGCATATAACAGGAGACGTGGAAGCTAAATCACTATCTGATGGTTTGTATACTGATAAGGGGTCATCACGAGAAGTGCAAATGAGGGACGAAAATACACTTCGACGAATGAACAAATCAGCATCGGACTGCGAAAATTTGTATAGCAATGTACCGAACACGAACAATCCGACTATGTCCGGAATCGATGCTAGTAAAACTGATCCGAATTTGCATGTCTATTCGAACTTAATCGAAGAGAAGCAGCAGCAAAGTCCCTACAGAAGTAAATCGGGTTTGGAAGGCGCTAAAGTAGCAGACATTGTAAAAAAGCGAGGTAGTTGTAGCGATAATGTGGCCGAAGAGCTAGATAAATCTACAACAAATATGTCATCGACGCTTATGGGTGATGATCTGGATCTGGATGATCCTGTTTGTGCTTTCGTGGCCAGCAATAGAAAAATGTTTGAGAGCGGCAGCAAGCCCAAAATGAGCGCTGGTAGCATGAAGAACGATAGCGGTGAAATGAAGTCCGATCTGATACCAATGCATCCTGCGATAACAATGCCAACAGTAGCTGTGACTAGCAGTACATCTTCAGTGCGGGAGACGTCGAGCAATTTTATAACACCAAGTCGTCTTCGGTTGTTGCAAGACACAACTATGATTGATACAGCTTTAGATTTAGATAGTTTAGATGGCTCTAGTATTGGAAATAACTCACAAGCATGTTTGAAGACGGCTCTTGTGTGAAGAAAATGATGCTTTTTATGTGTAGTATTGTTGCTTTTGATTTTATAAGCTCAAATTTTTTTTGTGTACGTTGTTACTGTGCATGAGTAATATTTCAATGTTTTGATATATTTTTTTAATTTATGCTCACAGAAAAGACACCTTTCTGATTTCTGTTAGCTTTAGTGTGCATGTTTCTTATTTTAAGTTTTTCAAGGTGTGAGTGATAGTACTATCGTATTTGTCTATAGAATGTATTGCAGAGAAAAAATTCCGTATCATGAAAAGGCATTGGAATTAATAGCAGATTATGTTTGAATGATAGCTCTGACTTGATTCTAGCTGCTTTTCTTGAAATGCAGTAACTTTCTCTTACAAGAAACAAGTAGAAACCTTAAATTTCTTTAATGTTCAGTAACGAAAAAATATTGTAATAGAGGCATGCGAATAGTAAAGAGTAATTCATCATATAATGAATTACTCTTTACTATATAAAATCTAATACTAATCAAGTATATATCTTTGATATGTATGCTTAAAAAAGCTGGCTTTATAAACGATTTAAATTGATAAGTACCAGTCAACTTAGAGTAATCTTCAAAATGATTTTGAACTGTCTCTTGGAAATTTGTCTTTCATCGCAATAAACACTTTTTCATAGCTTAAAAATAAGCGAGAATTTAATTTCCGTAGTGAATTGAAAATATTTTTCGTTTAGAACTACTAGATAAACGCAGTCAATTTGAGTGAATTGACTCTTAATTTCGCAAGCTTTCCAAACATGTTGCATGCTACTATCAATACCAACTTCGGTGTCTTTTACATTCCACTTTCCCGTAAGCAGCTGCTGACGATCAGAACTATGAATATAGGTTTCTTCTGTAAATAACTACAAATTTGCTCGCTCGTTTCCCTAAACTTGAAAAACTAAAATTATACATTTTCGCTTTGTTCACATGCAAAGAAATAAAAATCGAAAAACCAATTGTATATACTGTATAATAATTTATAGATATGTTTAATCATAAATATTTAACGACGAAAATTGTTAGGTGCATATATGTATCTAGGGATTACTATATTGTTTAGTTTTAGATAAGACTAACAATAACTGCGCTTTGTGCTTTATGCAAGGATAAATACTATAAATACGCTTATTTTAATTTATGCAAACATTTTGTGGCGGTGGAAATAAGGATGTGAATCCGACGACACTCACAGCCAGACATTAACACATTCAACATCCAATCCAATCCACATACATTCACGTGACTGTTTATCGAAACATGACAAATCCATTTGATAAGACACATAAGAAAATTAATTTTTCATTGTGTTCAGGGAATGAAAAATTGTTGAGTTTTGTTTTTGTTTATTTTCAGTTTCAGACATTACAGTGCCCTAAATCCACTCCCAATTGGCTAAAAAAATTTGATTTATATTATAAAAAAAGCAAAACAGAGAAACATTGCAAAATTGATAAACTAGAATGCTGAGATTATGAACAGTTCTATATATTTTTTTCAAATTAAACAGTTTATTCTAAGTAATCGATCAGTTTCGTGTAAAATGTTTGATAATGATGAAAACAAACAGAGGAAAAATGCAAGAACATGTTATTAGATTTTATATATTTTTTGTAAGTATTAAGACAAATAAAAAATAATTTGTATGAAAGAATTTTACGGATGTATCAATAGCTATAGTTAGTGCTATTTATTTCCAATACAGGTCACTTTGTTCTCTGATCTCGGCGGGGATACGTCACTTCCAAGCGCCTTAATCCTTTGTGTTCGTGAAATTCTTGGATCGAACAATTGCCGTCAAATTGTTTATGGATTTATTTTTCCACTGCTTTTCCCTCCTTTGTTGCCTCTGCATAATCTGTTGACTTCACAACTGCTATTCATCGGTTACATGGCATAGGCTGACTTATCTTAGAAGTTCAATAATTTGTGAAGTACGCTTTGTACAGGCACGAATCAGATTTGATCTTTTAAACAGATATCGTAGTTTGCAATAAATAGAAAATAACGAAATTAGTCGGTTGGAAAAACAAAGACTACTAACAAGAAGAACGAAACCTGGGAGCCTAGTAAGATTCAAAATCCGAAATCGGATTTCATACGATATCGAAACTCACTCACATGCAATAAATAAATATCTCTTACAATAAATAATAATCTCTATCCTATATATCGGATTTTTATTTTATTTTCCTAATAAAAATCATTTCGGTCCGTCCTTTCGGAATCGACGTTTCTCCATATAACAAAATTTGCTTCAG
This sequence comes from Nemotelus pantherinus, assembly GCA_963978885.1. Taxonomy (NCBI): domain Eukaryota; kingdom Metazoa; phylum Arthropoda; class Insecta; order Diptera; family Stratiomyidae; genus Nemotelus; species Nemotelus pantherinus. Next base: position 861,088 of record OZ022263.1, read on the forward strand.
TTAATTTTACAAAAGGTTAGGTTAGGTTAGGTTGAAGTGGCTGCTGATCCACAGAGGTCTGCCGACCGACACACATAGGCACAAGAGAGACCCGTTGTGATGCCACATAATTTTACAAGAACTCAAATACAATAATTTTTTCCTTTCGGAATCAACGACGTTTTTCTCGTCAACAAAAGCAAAATCTTAAATGTTTTTTAGTGCTGTTTTATCTTTTACAGTGGTAACAATCCAAATTCCAAATTAGCTAAAATACAAAATAAATTTTCAATTTTCAATTCCTCCATTCTGGCATGGCCATTCTGGTCATTTTTGCACGTTTGATCGTATAAAATGTCGTAATCAGCTGCTTACATTTGGCCAATTTGACATTTCATTTTCTTATTTTGTTTCTGCCGTTTCTGCTTTCTGCGCTTTCTGCTAGCATAAATTTTCATCTGTCAAATAGTAATCAGTGGCGGGCGTAGCGAGAGAAAACAACGATACGGGGGTGTAGCAAAAAGATTAGAGAATTGATTACAGCAGATATTTTGCATTTTCTAATTCCTATTGATAAAATACCTGAAAACAACCGAGATAACGTTCGAAAATGAACGAATTAAAAGCACCGTCTTTGCAGTCACTGTTGGAGTCCGATCGTGGGTCAAATGATAGTCTTCTCGCTGAATCTTTGCAACTCGATATCGAAGATGTACGGAGCGCAGTTTATAATATATATAGCAGTTTATTTGCTTTTATACTGAATATCCTTATCGTGTTCTTTTGTAATACATGTTGTAATATATTCTCTTTTTATAGCTGGACGATGATGAGTACTCGATCCCGACTTTGGAAACAATGCCGACGCTGGAAAGTGTGCTGAATGAACTAGATGCCGATTCGGACATTGCTTCTGAAGCCCCATTTACGTCTGCTACGCCGACACCTTCGTTGGATGAAAATACACGTAGTGGATCTATTCTGAGACACGTAATATTGCAGGGGATTACTTCGCAAATATCTTCGGCAGCTGTAAGTTGTCTCTGTCCTCAAATTGTGCTAGTTTGAAATTTACCTCTAACGCAAAGTATCTCTCTTCCAGGACCGTGTCAATGCTGGCTTCTCAACATCCGTTGCAGTATCGCAAATGATTGCTGTTGGAACATCACACGGCCATATCTTAAACTTCGACAGCTCGCAAACATTACGATGGGCTCATCAGGACCAAAGTTCACAGGGAGCCGTGTCTGCGTTAGCTTTTAACGAAGACGTGACTCGTTTGCTGGCCGGTTTCGCCCGTGGTCTGGTTATAATGATTGATACATCAATCGGCGATGTTTTGCGAAGTCTACATGACGTGGTAACACCAAATACAGGAGTACTAAATATAAAATGGACTGGCCGGTCAGCGCTTGCACTATGCTCAGATTCAGGAGGATCTGTTTGGTCCCTGAGTTTTACGAGAAAGCTTGGAATCAGGGGCTGCGCTTCTCGCTGTCTGTTTAGTGGCGCTAGGGGAGAAGTCTGCGCTGTGGATCCACTGGTTTTGGAAGATGACGGGCATGAACTTCAAAACTACTCAATAGTCGCTCTAGCTACCTTGTCGAAGTACTTTGTGGTTACTATCCGACCGAGGCTGCGCGTCGTTAAATTCTATGTGTTAAACGGGCCACCAGATTGTTTGCCATTGCTCGCGTGGCAAATGGTGCTTATTCAAGCGGCAGACACAAGTCGTACAGTCGATCCGGTTCTTGCCGTAGCCAGAGGAAGTCAGTTGTACTTTCATCAGGTATGACTATCAGTTTGATGAATTGCCAAAGATAAATAGATTTCTTGTAGATATTCGTAAGCAGTGGGCGGCTCAATTTACTATTTCTGCGCCACGTTCAACTCTCGTACAACCTGCTGGCTCTGCACTGGCTTGGTTCGAAGTCCATTGCCTGTCTAGATACGTCTGAAATACTTCATTTAGTGGACGTTCGGTCCAGTAAAGAGATTGAGTGCGTAGATATGGCCAGTGCAGGTCTGGTGTACAGTTCGGCTCAGTTCAAGGGCTTAGCTACAGGTGGAAATGTATCTCCGGCTCTAGCTCTGGCTGGCACTCATGCTTGCTACAATTCTGTTGCGTCGAAAGGAACTCAGTTCTATATGCTTGGAGGAAGGAGCTTAAACGTGATCAGCGTACGTCACTGGAACGAGCGGATTTCCTACTTGGTTCATAACCACCGCTGGTCGGAAGCATGTGAACTCGCCCTCGAAGGATTCAGGGCATCAGGGGACCGACCCCGAAGAAAGCAACAAGCCCACGATAGAATCGTTGAGCTTTTTCATGAATACGCGTCGTCAACGAACAGGACTCCAGAATTTTGTTTGGGGCCAATCATGAAATGCTTGATTGAAATCGGTGAATTAGATCTTTTGTGGCAAGAACTGTGGGACCGCTTAGCATCTCCGGGGATGTTTTTGAATCTGGTCACAGAGCACATAGAAAATGATGAAATTAAGTACGTCAATCCCAACATCGCACAAGCTTTGGTTGACTACTGGGCTAGCTCGTCACCTCAAAAACTTGAAGATATCGTGCTGAAGTTGAGTTGGACCTGCTTGGATCTACATCAAGTTCTAACAGTAGCTAAGACGAAAAAGCTTTACAAAGCACAAATTTACTTAAACACACACGCACTGCGAGATTATACGATCTCGTTGGTAGAATTCATACCCCTAATCAAATCTGAAAATCGAGACCTAGGAAACTGTCTACTGGTCTATATTTCCAGTTGCTTAGCTGGGCGGGGATTTCCTGCTGGCGATATACCGCCGGATGAAGTTGCGAATGTGAAGCATGACGTCTTGCGGTGCTTAACATCTTTTCATTCCGTACGAGCTGACGAGAACGAACTTCCGTATCCATATTTGCAAACATTGTTGAGATTCGATACCAGGGAAACTTTGAACGTAATCTCCCTAGCATTTCAGGAGAAAGAATTTAGCGGTGAGCTAGGATTATCTCATCGACAACGGATTGTTAATATTTTATTGGAAATAATGACCCCTGAAAGTGCCACAGTAAGTTAATTTTGAATTGAAACTTAGAGATTATTAAAATCGTTGTTTTTAGTGGTCGCAAATAGGATGCTTATTGAACTTTATCAGTCAACAAATTTCCGGTCGCTATCTTCCAGATGATGCTACTCTGATCGAAAGGATTACCGACTACCTTGTAAAAGACGGTATCGAGGGAGAGAATCCTCGCGAACACTCGGAACGCGAGCAAGCTTGGCTCGAGTTGCTCACGTCTAACTGTCTAATGCATATTCCGCTCGAGCGACAACTGGACTTAGCCAGCAAGGCCAAATGTTACACCGTGATGGAGTATATTCTAGGAAAACTCGGGCAGTACGATGATATTCTGGTGTGCTATTTGAATAATCCATTCCGTCATCTAGAGGTATTCATTTACATAGAGCAGCATTGCGCTGACCCTGAACGGCAAATCTACCCTCAAGTGCTTAAGAATTTGCCAGCTCTGATGGGAATCGATTACGATAGAATAACGAAAATCATTATAGATCACTTCAATGATAAAATTCCAGAATTAGTTGAAACGTTGTTTAGTGATCAGAAACTTTTGTATTTGTTTCTGGGCTGTCTACCTAAATATGGACAGGCGCTGAGCGTCGAACAGACAGAAAAATACCTGGAGCTGATGTGTATGGAGAGGCCTGAGCAGGTTAAGGACTTCCTGTCAACTAACGAAAGCTATCGGCTGGAGAACGCCTTGGAAATCGTAACGAAATACCAATTGACGCCATGTTGTATTTATCTCTATGAGAAACAAGGTGACTACCAGGTTGCATTCAACCTGTCGATGGACTTGTTGCGAGAGGCGCCAGAGAGCACAGCAGAAACCTACGCAGTCCAAATAATGTCTCTGTGCTCTAGAGCATCACAAGTGCTGTCAGAGAAACAACGGGAAGAAGTTTGGTTTCCGTTCCTCACCTTAGTCCTTTCACGGCCAGATCTTTCTTCGATAACTCGTAGCACCCTGCACTTAGCTAGTCAGCATGTTGACCTCTCGAAACTGGTGCAACTGGTTTTGAATTGCGGCACGCAATCCGGAAGCTTCGGCGATATAAAGCATTTACTTGTTGGCATGTTGTCGAATTCACGGTACGAAAACCTCCTGCTAGAGACGACGGCGCGTATTCTTAGCCGCGACTTGCATAACAAACTCGCGAGTGAGCGGAAATCAGCTAATCGTGGTCTCTGGATAACTGTGATCAAGTGCGTTTTGTGTCGGCAGCGGTTATTTAATCAAACGGATGTGCTGGTTTTTGGCACATGCGGACATTCCATACATCAGGCCTGCAACGAGCGTATCAACAAATCGAGTTGCCCGCGATGTGGTGTGAAAATAGATACTGAAGAACCGATTAAATTAGCTAAACCCAGGTTGAGAATCGTTGAGGTGGAGAGTCGGCAAAATGACAGTATTACTAGTAGTAGTAAAATGAATGAGATGCTAAACGTGAAAGCTCCTCCTCGACAGTTTCATTGCTGAGAGGCATATTGCAAATAAGAATCCTATATTTATTAAAGAATGCATGACAAATAGATTTTCACTTTTGTTGCAAAGCGTATCCGATTTTAAATAATTTTTTTTATTAACTCCATATTTCAGATGTACGAATAAATAGTAAAACGATGTTGAAAACACCCGATTTGAATTAATAAGTCTTCGTGCGTAATCTCTACACTTTAAAGGTAAATTTGGAGTAATTTTTCCGGGCCTAGCTGGTTCCAAGAGCATATGGTTCTAGTTTCATGATGAAGGTAGTATTTTAAAGTCAATATAAGAGGAAAATCGCTGTGAAGCTTCAACCAACTTAGATCAACCAGCTTGATTTTTTATGCTAAAGACCCTGTCGGGCTAAGCCAACATATGAGTGTCGATGCAAACCAAAAGATTTTCAAATTTTGAGCCATTCATAAAAACTGTGAAAGAAAAATTTCCTTTTTAATCGTTCTTATTCATTTAATTATAAAAAAAGTTTTTGGTGAGCACTTTATTCGATCGGTTTTTATTTGAATTTTCGTAAATTTTCTCTAAGCATAACATCTTCAGAGAAAAATATGCAATCCAGTCAATCTTTTCTGTTCGATATTTATTGATTCTTTACACAATAAGTCAAATAATGCATAGCTCTAATTAGAAAGTAAATTTTATAAATCATAAATATTCCATAACAATACGGTTTACTATAAACAATCATGTTCACGGAAAACAATTAAGTCTGGTATCGTTTTGTTTTAAATTCATTGTCATGGTTTACGAAATGAAAACCTATTTTAGAGATGGCTTAAATATCATTATCTCAATACAAATACACCTGAATTCATAGGGTGCCCTAAAAGAATTGATATCAGCTTTACCGTCGTTTTTTTCCAGCAATGATATGGCAATGATGTTCAACATTTGGCTATAGCTGAGACTAGGATTTTGGCCATGGAGCATACTAAGCAGAACATACAAATTGTTCGAAACGCCAACCTGCACTTTCAAACTAAACTGAAACTCTTTTACGATTCAAAAAAATAATATGAAGCGAAATATCTTTTTAGGACACTCTTTATATGCATGTATAATTGATCGGATTCTTTTGCGATTGTGTGGAAAATAGAATTTGCATTTCTAATAATTGATTGGAAGCCCAATTATGTTTCGAGTAACCTTTGATTAAGTTGCTCATAGGATTGAAACTTTTAAAATAATAAGTTTGGGGCAGACGTAGAAACTTCAACTGTGGTCTTTTATCAGCAATCTGCTCACTCAATGTAGGTATATTATAAGGAGAGTGCTTAAGTATATTTTCATCTAATCTCAAATTAATATTTAGTCACTTAATATTTAGAACTAATTGATCAAGGATCGAAATCGCAATATAATTTTAAGGATTTGGCTCAAATTGAGTATAAAATACTTTTAATTTCTCAAAAATATTTTGTGTACCAAATTAAACGTAGAGATTATAGGAAGTACCATATATTGCCGGTTTACCTGTTTCAAAATTTACTGGGTTAAAACTAAGTGCTTCATAAGGTGAACTCGTATTGTGGCTTTGAGCAGTTTGAATTTGAGCGAATTTCCAATGAAGTTGGTGTTCGAGACTTTTTCTTTGATATAGTTATAGAATTATATCAATTTGCTTTCAATGTCCCAAATAATATTTGCTTTCAACGCCAGCCATACATTTTCATTTCGCTTTAACTACGACTTTTCTGAAACTTTTATTATTTTATAAATATATATTTTGCAGTCAAATGTGCATGTGAATACATTTATACACGTCTATTGATTTAATCCTTCGATAACTAAGACGAGCAAACGGATTGAATCATACGCTTTCAAAACATGCTACTTTTATCACTACATTAAATGGCACTTACTTAATCTTAATATTTGGGTATTACAACTTTTCAACGACGTTAACAGAAAAACCAATTATGTAAGTCTGTGTAATTCATTTCCAATTCTTTTTGTTGTTAATATTCGAGAATCGTCCGAGATATATGTGACTTTTTTCTGTTTTTGAGGATTCAAATTGATAGCGAAATACTTGTAGTTCATAATAAACAATATAAACAATTTGCCCACAAAGACGTAAAAGTACATGTTTTGAACTCGGACCAAATTATGGTTCTTTAAAAATATTTTAATATTTTTGAACTTCTTTTATTATCTCACTTAAATATTGAACCAAAAATGTTAAAATTATAATCAGTCATGATTAATTTTTTCTTGTCCATTTCGGTAACATTATTTCGTTATCCTACAAAAAGTACTTGATTCACTTCTATCTCGAATCAGTGCCTACGAGTTTTTTTTTTAATGTAAACAACATCAGTTTGCTTAGATTTATTTTGAGTAGCAAATCGCGTCTCTATGTATTCAATCATTTTTCATGTAAATACAAGCAAAAAACCGTTTTTATAAAATAGCAGCGAAAACATAAAATTAACTATCAATAAAATATCATCCGAACTAAAAACTAAAAAAGTCTTTTTCGATAAAAAATTAAAATAAATACAATTCTAATTACATGCAACTACTCTTCGGTTCGAGGTGCAGTACTATATTAACGTTGGAGTTTTCGATACGTCTAAAAATAATATCGTCATGATGCTTATGCTTCTTGTTCATTTTCCACTATTCTCACTATCATTATCATGTATATGTTTCGATATAAATAGTATTAGCATATTATTGCTAATAAAGTTAATCGAATAAGAGAATGAAAAGAAGAATTTTCGAATTGTTCTGTTATTTTCCTTCTTGACAAGACATTCATCTCGTTGTCCTTTTCTTAATCCTACGTAAATAGGGGTAAGTGATAAAAATCAAATCCTCGATATCCGCGAGCCGCCAGCCAGATGTACACGACATGATATGCACCTGGAATGAAACAAATAAATCCGGCAATAAAGAACACCGCACCTTGTGAGCTATTAGCAGGATCGGCTATGGCGAATGCGCCCATTATAACGAGTCCAGTTCCTACTAGAAGTAGGGTCACAGCTGCCAGGACGGTTCGCCAGTTTTCGCGGACTTTTGGATGTCGCCAGCAATACACATTTGTTTCGTCAGTTGCTAGATTCCCATATTCCTGAATTAGCGAGTCGCTGTCCCGTGACGTGGTGTCTTCTGTGTATTTGAAGTTCCTACTGCAGAAATTCAAAAAAAGCAATTTAGCGAATGTTGTTAAACTAGTCATTTTTATCAAAAACATTTCCTACTTTTCGAGAATGGAAAATTCTACAACTTTATGTGTGTATGGAGAGCATCATCTATAAGAATGCAGTTCAAAGTCATATTATGACTACAGTTAGAACATGTGCAAGGAAAAAAACAGGCTATCTCATTCTTGTTTTTTTTCCCGCGAATAAAAACAGTTTTGACTTTGGAATGAGAGTTGTGTTGTTTTGTGTTTTGTAATGTTCGAAAATGTCGAAAATCTGAACTATCCTTATTTAAGATTTTTCTAAAATTAAGAAAGTAAGTGATAAACTATTTGAAACATTAGTGCAGCCACCTATATTTAAGCCAAAAAATATATACACTGTTCAACGGGTGATAGCTTTCTAATTTTTCTTTCTTTTCAAAGTGTAATCAATTGGAAATAATTTGGTGCACGATTAACTCAATATTAAATGAAATGAAAGCGTGTTATTTCCATGCTAAAAAAATCGCCTCACTGTTTCTCAAATATTATACTGAAATTGTGATGTTGCTTTCTGCTCTATTAAAAGCAACAAAGGTTTCACATTGTTCCATAGTTCCTTATGTAAAAGAATTTATCAATAGAAAAACTATAATAATTACTTCGATTTTTCTAACAAATTATTTTCAAATTTCTTAAGATTTCACTGCGCTATATTAACGCAATTTTACGATTATGTCGCATTCCCATTATCGTTAACAATCGAAAAATTCGTCCACTTTATTAATGAATAACCTGAAATAATAACATGTAAAGGTCATTTAATTGTCATCATGGTTCCCTTCTTGTTTATAAATCAGCATAGACAACGTATATCGTCTCTAAAGCTTATCAAAGCAGAGAATATTGATACGGGAACCTCGATTGTTTTGCGGAATAAGCCTCCGAAGCCGAATCAAATTGGAATTGTTTTTTGCGGGATGATTAAAACTGAATTTTATTTACATTGAAAATTTTTTATTTGACAAGCGTAAATACAAGTTAATTATTTCCAACTGCAAGTGGTCACATCAGTCGAGTATGCACTGTGTGCTGGTGTCTGATGAGAATCAGTGCATACTTTCGAAACCACTTTGTCAAATAAAATTTTCAATGTAAATAAATTTTTTTTCAATATTAATCATCCCGCAAAAAACAATTCCAATAACCACCTATTGCAAAAAGTATTTCCTGGTTCTAACTAAGAGCTAGCACTAAAAAGGGTAAAGGAATGCACTTCTCTGCTTACATTAGGATAAAATTTTGACATATTGAGACGACTACCGCTCTCAAAGTATTGATTCATTTCATTCCTTTAAACGGCTTTTGATTTCATCAAACGCCCTGGTTAATATCACCAAATTAGATGTTCACGCCCAGGCTGCTCCAATAGTGAATCGAGCTGTATTGTCATTACCTAAAACTATAGCCTTCATTTTCGAGTGTTCTTTGTATTATGTACTACTGTTTCACATTTGTTTCTGCTGGCCAGCAAAATATTAAACTCGATAGGTACCTAACTATTATCTAACAAATGAACCTAAAAGTGAGCAAACTGCCACTCCAATCGAGTCAAGAATCCATATAAATTACTGCAATCGTATTATCAATCAATAATTTCGTATAAAGTATACTAACGAGAAAATCAAAGCAAATCAGGAAAGCCAATAATTGACTATGGCGCATTTTTGCTGTTGCTTTTAACCGACGTCAATAAACCGGCGAAATCTTCTCTTCTTCTTAATCTCAGTAGATTTAGAGGCATTGATAAAAATACAATATACACGTGCTCCCACGTAGAAAGCGAACAGTCTTCCGTGTTGCACTGGCCCACCACATCCATCTGCCAGCGAAACTTTCGCTCGACTTTCCCCGTTCTTTTCGTAGTGCGAATATTAGCGGGGCTAGATTTCGCATAGTGTAAGTAATCCAATATTCGCCTAGTTTCCACCGAAATTCTATCCGATTAGCAAGATATTGCGGGCAAGTCGATCCCATTCATTCAGGTTGGGCTAGCTCCGCTCGAGCTGGATGTCTTTGTGGCTGCAGTTTCTTGTGCATGTTCTCCTAACGCACAACCGGAGTTATAGACGAACATGCTGCGTGCAAATCGCTTCTGGTACACCAAGAGGAGACTGCTTTGCAACTTCAAAACCGGTATATAGGCGCAAGCGAAAAAGTGTACCTTCTACCTTGGTTGCGACAGCCTCCAGATGACCTTGATAAGGCTAAAGTGGTTTCTGGTCTTAAGCGCTCACGGAAACAGTGAGTGATTACAGAGCGATGGAGATGCTTCTGAGCATCTGCATTCCCCAGCTACCGCTGTGTTTCTTATTCGAAGCGAATAAACCAAAATGCAAAATAAAATAAATCGCACCGTTTTAAGACTTGCGGGAGTTCGCAGGTTCGAATCGGGGGAGGCATACAGATAGCTTGTTAATGATTCAGAAGGCGTAAGCAAACCTGCCAGCCAGTCCATAGAATGCTTAGTTATTGCCGTGATAGAAACGACCGGGACTTTTAAGACACACATTCGATGCTGTGGCAGTTTAGTCTGAAGCGTTAATAACTAATTACGCAGAAGTGTGATCAATTGCACTTCGAAACGGATAAGTAACTTGCCTGGGATCGTGAACTCGTATTGTCACGTCGTCAATTGACCTTGTCTTTGCTCGGACCGGTGTTGAAATTACTGTCGAGCCGTACACACGAATAGCCTCGTCTGTTTCCTCTTCGAAAGCGTCGTGTATCGAGAAATGCTTATTATCTTTATGGGTTGATCCGTTCGCCATCGATGAAATTCTCCCTGAACCAAAACTTCGCGACATCACACCAGACGACAGCACCGCCAAGCAGCCTCACTTTTGTCTGGATTTTCTTATCCGAGCAAAGTCACAACACTTTGCACTTCGAACTCGAACCCAATTGGAGCACAGCGAGAACGTTCGGTTTACCGCACGGATTACTATGATGTTTTGTTTTCGATATCACAGATGAGATACCGTCCCGTCCGAATTTCGACACAACAAATTAATCACCTACACAGCTGTCACAATTGTCAAAAAGTGCGATCTGGCGAGGGCGAGCGATAAAAATATTTTCCAGTCGTCCCGTTGTCGTATTCGCCGTACGGGGCGAACTGTGCGAGCGAGTGGAAACATGAATTGGAGCGGAACAAGCAGTTAGAAGATGTTATGCAGTACTGCCATACCAGAGGTAAGCAGTGAGTTCCTAATTAGTTTTTTTCTAATACTATAGAAAAGTTTGTAATATTAAACTCCACAAATTATTCAAAATACATCCTGAAAGGGCTTTTTCTGAGCAAATGAAAGTGAGCATATTCTCAGAAAATTGAGGCGGAAATCACTTCCTGTCTGTATGAAATTAGATATGATAGTTCCAGAGTCTATACACAGTCTTAGTGCGGTACGACAGTCACGGGTCAATGAGATCCTTAGTTTTTCGTATTCAGTCGCAGCGATTTCAAATATATGCAAATCGAGCTGTGGCTATTCGCCATGCAAGGATAGCTTAAATGTTCCAGGCATAAACTATTTCGAGTGACTACGACCGCCATGACCACTACGACCAATGAAAGCAAGTGTCACTGCGCTGCGCCGACTACGTTCGGTATTTTCGTTTAAATCTGCAAGGTGCTTGGTGCTGTAGCTGCACGAAGTGCTCGTCTTCGTAACAATAATCGTAGTTTTGTGGGATATTCGTTGTTAAATCTGTTTTCTGTGATCTGTCTTATCGTAAGCTACATACATAATACCTCAGCTTTTGAAATTGTATCTTATTTATGGGGTAGTGCGCGTGTAATCTGGAGACTCGTTTCCAATGACAGTACAATCTCTAGTAAGTTCGTTACAAAATGCGTTAATTTCAAAAATATAGGAGGAGATAATCGTAGTTCCGCTTCGGTTGAATTGCGGAAAGTAGAGTTTATTCAACAAACAAGAATATGGCTAGCAATTTGGAACCGATAAGCGTTCGAACGACGCGGCTGAATAACTTGATTTTGAGTCGCAAGGCGGCCACTTCGCGAACATCAAAACTCGTGGCCGATGCGTTGTCGCGCGAAGGACTTCTTGATGCCTTGTGCCTACTGTACACCGAATGTAACAAGGAGCAACTTAAAAAACGGGATAAACAAATATTTGAATTTGTGTCGAAGTGTAAGTATTTGTTCCATCTGTTTGTGTGGAGTAGCGAGTTGTGTTTTGTTTCTATTTGGACATAATTGGAACTTCTATTTTAGACCGCCCTGTCGTCCAAGAAACGGATAACCTTCGTGTGAGCAAAGATGATTTCGATGTAAAAACTATTATCGGCAAGGGCTATTTTGGGGATGTTTTCTTGGTGTCGGAAAAGGCGACAGGAGATGTGTTCGCCATGAAGAAGATTGAAAAGGAACTAACTACCTCATCGTCAGTTCGGGTAGAGCGTGACATAATGGCTAGTCGAGCGACGGAGTGGATAACGTATCTGCAATACGCCTTCCAAGTACTTCTACTACAATGCAGTATGTAAAAACTTAACCAAGTCTCTTTCAGGATAACACACACCTATATTTAGTTATGGAGTATTTGCCCGGAGGCGATCTGTTGAGCCTGATGATTCGAAATGGTGCTTTCGATGAAGAACTTGCCAAGTTCTATTTGGCGGAATTGGCTCTAGCTATCAATGCCTTGCATACAATGGGATTCATACATCGAGACATCAAACCAGAGAATATCCTGATTGATAGGCTTGGCCATATAAAACTCGCAGATTTTGGAAACGCTGCAGCACTCGACAAAGATGGTCAAGTAATGAGCATGTCGCCTGTTGGAACACCAGACTATATAGCCCCTGAGTTGTTGCAGACATTATCGACGCATAAGCCCACAAAATCTATCCATGATGTATGTGAATTGAAATGATTCTCTATCGATTTCTCTCAAACGTAGCTATTTTATATATTGCATGATTTTCATCAATTTTGTATCTTAGTTGGTTTAAATTATCTCCAAACATTAGCTTAATTTAAATTTTATGCAGAATTTTATGCTGCACTGTCTGACTTTAATGAATTGTTTATTCACTGAGCTTTTCAAACTCATTTAATAAGGTGGATTTTAACAGGTAAAATGCGACTTCTGGTCAATGGGGATCATCGGCTACGAACTAATTTGTGAAACGACACCTTTTCATGATGAAAACGTCCACGAAACCTATTCACGGATCCTCAGTTTTTGCGATAGTAAAGATTCAAACGAACTTACTTACCCGCACGACGTTTCCTTGAGCTCATCATTCAAAAATCTACTGGAGGGTTTGATCACTAAGCCTCGATATCGCCTAACATTCCACAGCATTCGAAAACATGCGTTTTTCGATGATATCGACTGGGAGAATCTGCGACAAATCGTACCGCCCATCATACCGAACGTAAGCAGTGAGGACGATGTCTCGAATTTTGAAGACATCGAACGAATCAAAGGTCGACGTAGCACATTTGTGAAATCTGGACGAAAGTTCGGCAATTTGAATGAATTTTGCGGCCAAGATCTCCCATTTCTCGGCTACGGGTTCATTCATGAAGAGAAAAGCATTGAAATATCAGAGGAAGAAGACAGTCTAGGGGCGCAAATCAACAAACTGAATGGAAAAATTCGCGAATTGAAGCGAACGAATAAAGGACAAACCGACGAAATCATTTCTTTGCAACAGAAACTTCTGCGGTCGGAGCGCAAGGCAAACCAATCGGACTCGGTAAACAAAATTCTTCGAGATACTAAGGAAGAATTGAGCCACATGAAGGAGCGTCTGAAAGAAAAAGCTGCTGAGCTGGCTGCAAGTCGAACAGAGGTAAAAACACTGAAAACCTCCCTTAAAATCGAGGAGGAAATGCGTTTAAAAAGCGATGCGACGATATCGCAAGTGCTGAGCTCAACATATCAAAAATGGGAGAAAGCTAAGCAAATTTCTGATCAGAATTACGAAAAGCTGATATCTGAAAAGAAAACCGAAATTGGGAACATCCTGCAAAAATTGGAAGTATGCGAAAGTGAACTGATGACAAAATCCGAGCAGTGCTCGCACCTTCAAGAGAAAATCGAAAATTACAAAGACATGTTAAAGACAATGAAAGATCAAAGTTTTATGGACAAGGCGGAGCTTGAAAAAAACAAGAAGCAGCTCAGCGAGGCATATGAATCAAAAATCGCAGAGTTACAAACAAAGTTACGAGCAGAAAGGACCACAAAGTCAAAGCTGAACGACGAGCTGCGAGATGTTCGTTGCGAACTGGATGAATCGATTTGCTCGACAAACAGCAATCGTCAAGCCAAGTTGGCGTCAGAGAAGAACATTGACGACTTGAAGAAACGGCTGAATCGAGAAATCGAGGACAACAATAACCTGCGCACAGAATATGCTCGACTAGAAAGGAAGGCGACCGAATTGGAGAAATCATGCGAAACGCACCGTTGTGAAATCGAGAGAATAAAGGAAGATCAGCGTGTGGTAGAAGAACGTCGTAGATCACTCGACCTAGAAAGTGGTCTATCATCGCCTTACAGAACGGCCTATGGTAGTTTCAGCGACCTCCACGCGGTAGAAGAACAGCTGCGCAACGATCTGCTCGCGGCAAAGGAAAATGAAGATGCCCAACGAAAACGCGCGGACCAGCTAGAAAAAGCTGTCTCGAAACTGGAAGAAATGATTGCGAAGCTGAGCGAACAGCCCAAGTCTGTTGGCGACATGCTGGAAAAACAAAATGTAAAGCTCGAAGACGAACTGACAACAGCTCGAGAACAAATGATAGTTGAACGTCAAGCGGCCAGAACAGCAAACTTGTCGTTGTGGAAAGCGGAGAAACATGTGGAGGATTTGACGCTTGAAAAGAAGCTACTGCAGCGCAGGATGGACTTGACGGAGGAGAAAATCAAGAAAATCCAGGCAGAGCGAGATGAAATTCAGCAGAAATTGAAGTTGAGCGAAGGGCTACTGAGTCAAAGAGACGCGAAGATTGAAGATTTGAAAGAGGAAATTACTCATCTGAAAGAAGATATCCGTAAGGAGCATAAAATGTGGGAAAAAGCCGAACAGGAACGTATGAAAGCCAAATCAGATGTTGTTGAGCAGCTGTCATCTGTACACAAACTTGAGGAAAAGGCGGAAGAAATCCGTCAAAAAATGACACAAGCTTTTCGCAAAAACGACTCGATAAGCTGTGAAAACCAGCGCCTGAAACGGGAGCTTACTGAAGAACGTGAGCGACTCTCCAGCATGAGCGAAACCTACCAGCAACTGCAAATGAAACTGAAGCAGACTGAAGACAATTACGAAATGCTGAAGATGGCTTGCAGCATAACGGATACGCAGCTCTCGGAAATCGAAGTTATGTTGGACAACGAAATGAAGCGGAATAAAGAAAATGCTGAAAAAATTGACAGCTTGTGGCACAATCTGCGCAAAAAGGACGAAGAAATCGGTAGGTTGAAACAATCTATTAATGTAGAGGTAGCATCTAAAGTGGCGGCAGAAACCAAAGTGAGAAATCTACAACAGGACATCGGGGAGTTGAAGGCCAGTATAGAATCGTGTCACAAGAAGATTGTCGAGCAACAGAAAGAGCTTATCGACAAAACAAGTTCGCTTTTTGAATATCAAGAAAAATGCGAGGTTCTTTCGTCCGACACTATAAACCTGCAAACCGCCAATTTGAACTTTCACAAAGAGATTCAGGTTCTGAAGGAGGAAAATACACGCATACTCACAGATTTGTTCATGGCGAAAGAAGAGGCCAATAAATTGGCGCGAGAATGTAAGGAAGCAAAGAGCCATATCGAGGATTTACAACAGGAAGTAGAACAGCTCGTCGGGCAATTGGAGGAACAAAAAAACTACAATGTTCAGAGGGATATAAAATCGGAGGCGACTATAGCGCAACACAAGAAGCTAATCGACTATCTCCAATTGAAAATTGAAGATCTGTCGCAAAAAAAGAAGAAAACTCTCAGTGACATTATCTTTGGCTCAGGCACAGGAAATTCGAGAAAGGAGAACTTGTCGCCAAACGCAATCGAATCCACGATCACTTATCGGACTCTTCATGAAGAACTGAAGCGAGAACGCGCGCACAGCAAATGGCTGAAAGAACAACTGGACAAAGCAAAAACTCAACTGAACGTCGAACAAACTGCAGTCAAAGAGCCTAAAAAACCAGAAGAATATTTGGAAAGCGCACCAGGCTCGGAAAAGCATGTGGAGTCTTCTGAGAAAAAAGAAAGCATGCACAAGCTACCCGACGTGTCAGTCAAACGTACAGAAACAGTTGCGTCTTCTAGGCGTCGAACGTACCAAACCCATCGATTTGAACTTACCTTAGAAAGTAATGAGAACATGACATGTGAGGTTTGCTTTCAACCGATAATGGCAGGCAGCCCGTATTGGCGTTGCAAGGAATGCAAGACCTCAGTACACCGAAAATGTCGAAGTGGTGTGCAGACGTCTTGTGACGGAGTGCCTTGCTCCACACAAACTATGAAGTCGCAGAAGTCGACCAGATCGAGTATGGGCGAACCTGTGGGTAGTGTGTCTTCTCTGGCCAACACGGAGTCAAATGTGTCCGGAGATCAAAACATGGTGACAGCCTACACCGGAGAATTGATATTTCAATCGAAATCTTTCAATTCAAGCTTGATGGTAAACTGTGCTGTTGAAATGAACGACGATGTGATTCTGTTCGGATGCAACGCAGGTCTGTATTCGTATCACTTCGAAACGGCGGAATTGGTACATATTACTGGCATCGATAGCGTCGACTTTATAGCAATCTCTAAGAGAATATCAAAGGCGATTTTGATTGGGTGTGAAGGCGAATATCTTTACCAGTGTGATTTGCGCCACCTGCAATCACGTTGCCAAACGATTGCTTGTATGAAACCGAAGCTAGAGGCTACCGTTTTGGACCTACCATTCGCAAATCGAGCATTCAACGAACGGTGGCACCTGGCACGGATTACCAGCGAGGCTGGTGACTTGAACGACGCGGTCGCTATAGCTGCAACCTCCACTAGGATCGTTATATTGAAGTACGACCTGCAGCTTAGTCGTTTCAAGCCCGTGCGAGCGCTTGACACCGCAACTCCCGTCACCTCGATTTTATTCACTAAGCACTCAGCCATCGTGAGCTCCGATAAATTCTTCGAGATTGATTTAGGCTCGTACTCGGCTGAGGAGTTCGTCGATATTGCCGATACGTCCATGGTCCATACCAGATCCTGTCAACCGATGGCAGCATTTCGAATAAGTGCCCAGGAATTCCTGCTGTGCTTCACCGAGTGCGGAATTTTCGTGGACGAGTACGGCTGCAGGTCGCGACCCTATGACTTGAACTGGAACTATACGCCAACAGGATTTTTATACCGTGAGCCGCTGCTCTATATATCTCACTTCCAAATTTTGCAAGTACTTCGCATTCATCGATCTTACAGTAATGAAGTTCCAAGCTCGAGTGAAGAAGATGAACAGAATTCCCAGCGGACGTTTATGAACTTCTATATGCCGACGCTGTTGACGGAACAAGGCAAGTTAAGTGTCTATGTTCTAACCACCGAAAGGGATAGCAATTTGCATGAAGTGTACTTAGTTAACGGCGTCCAAACATTCAAAAGTAACACGGATGTCTCGATGGAAACACTTTCGTCACAAGCTACATGTGTTACGGTGGATACGACAAGTATGCTAAGTTCGGATATTCGATCTTTGGCCGATGGAATGTCGAGCGAGACTTAGGTGCGTATGAGGTTTTAGATGATAAGCTTGTCACTAGAATTTTAAAATAAGTATAGTTTTATATAATATGGAAGAAGCGAATTTATTTCCTTATTCTGAACGTTTTAATTTGTGAAGCGAGTTGAATCTCGAGGTTTTTTTTTGTCTGTAAATCGTAACTTGTTGGAGCATAATTTATTAATTTCGACGATATTTAATGTATGGATTTGTAAATTCGTTTAAATAAAGATTTAAACTCAAGCGCTGTTTGCTGGATTTGTTATTTGAACCGAGTTGCGGTTGATTAGAAAGTCAGGAATTTGGTAGGTAGACTTCAGTAACACAAACAAATCAAAAATATTTTTAAATGTAGTAAAATTATCAAGTTGAAGCATATCAATCCTACAGTAAAACAGAGATACTGATCCAAAACATAACCCCCGACTCAGTCCTCAGATTAAGGCCCTATATAGCATCTATGGTATCACTTAAAAAATAAAGTTGCAATTCGTAGAGTAAAACATAAAAAACTGATATTCCTGAAGAATGGGAAAATATGTATTTCACCGGCCTTCTATGAATCGGTGCCGATCCACCTCCAAGAGGTTATAACGATGCGAGGAAAGCCCACAAATTATCTAAAATACATAATTTTAGATTAAACTTAATCCTGCCTTATATCTTTTGCGTCGACTCTTTAGTTTCTCATTTTTCGATTATGCCTAAAAACTGATTGATTTTTTGTTCTGCTACTCAAGCATACATTCCCGGCTCCTGATGTAATGTAAAAACCATTCTTAGTAAATATATCACTAAAAAGTTATGACTTCTGAATTATTGTATCGTAACTTTTTTTTTATCCACTATAAGTTTGTGTGATCTGTAGGTAATGTGCAAGTAACATTGTAGCTGTGATAGATGCTCGACAAAAATTCATCAAACCATCGATCCTCCCATGAAATTTTCCATTTTAGGAAAAAATGCAAACAATATTTAAATTCAATGGTTTTTTTAAAACATCCACAAATCAGTCTTTTCTAAGGGTTCTTGTACGCGAGAATATATTTTTGACTATTCATGCAAAAAAACTCTGAAGGTAAGCTTTTTTCAGAGGATTACCAAAAGGATGTTCAGTCTAGGAAGCATTAAAACAATTTCGAGTTTTCATTCAAATAATTTTTTTTATTTTTCATTTCATTTTTACTCGTGTTCTTTTTATCATTTATAATTTGTTTAAAGTGATTTATAAATTTTCTAAAATTTTCCTATATTTCTTGTTTGTATTGTTTATGAGTTAATTTCTCCACATTTCTTGTTCTTATCAATCTATAATTCAAGCATCTCACATTTGTTTTCTTGATTCGTGCATAAACATTGCATCTCAATTTCTACTGTAAGATCATGTGCCAACGTAAAGGAATTTATCGTGCTCATCTCTGCACATAATCGCAATGCCTAGACAACGAGTTTAGTGAATTCTTTGATGTTTTTCTACTTTCGCCAAATTAGTTCTCTCACTCGCAGAGTATTTTTTTGCATTCGTGTGTTATGCGTAATCGGATGCCGTTTCTTTCTGCTGCATTATTGTTTCTAAAAAGATGCTTTTTTAAAA
The DNA here is from genome assembly GCA_963978885.1 of Nemotelus pantherinus. Taxonomy (NCBI): domain Eukaryota; kingdom Metazoa; phylum Arthropoda; class Insecta; order Diptera; family Stratiomyidae; genus Nemotelus; species Nemotelus pantherinus. The sequence goes on from OZ022263.1 coordinate 880,201, forward strand.
ATATTTTTATCATTTTTTCCTCATAGACTTTCATATCTATTGAATTTTTCTTAGAAGGTTTTTCTTGTTTCGATTCATTGAAATTCGTAAATGTAACAATTTTTTTGTTTGTTTTTCTAACTTTATTTTTCTGTTCATCATTTACTCATTTAATAATAATAGTTTTGTGTGTGGCTTTTTATGTTGCTATTTCATTACAATATTTTTTTTCTGCTTTTCGCTTTTAGAAATCATGTTTACAAAAAGGGTGTGTAATTTCGTTAATTATTTAATTTTCACGATTTTTCTTTTACGGATTCGCTTGAAATATCATTCAGTTATGTTTTCCATGTAAGAAGTTGATTTTTTGTAGTTTTGTGTTATTTTTATTCTTAAAACATTGTTTATGTGACAAATGTAATGAATTCGAATGTGTATAATATTTTCCTTGTGAGTGTTTCTAGGGATTGTTTCGGTTGAATTTACTTAAAAAGAGGAATTGGTTTGATAGAATTAAAAGATTTGGTTTAACGCAAATGAATTGAAAGTAATAAGCAGTTGTTTTGCAATATTTTCAAAATTTGTTTTTGCATGGAAGAAACGAGAGATTGCAAATAAACTTTAACAAATTAAGTTACCATAGACTACTTTCAAATATTTGATAGAAATGCAACTCTAATATACAGTTAGTCTTATACATCATTTGCATTATGGGATCCACAAATTTAGATGTTTTTTTAGTAATATATAAAATTGCTCTGTATCTTCTTGTTATTTGTAGTGATTAAAAGTAAGTTATTATGCTTCAGTTGTTTAGAAAAATTAGTTTTTATTATTAACATTATGATTCGATATGACTTCAGGATCAAATGAAAAATTGAAAACGACAGCATAAAAGACGGCACACAATGAAATATAGGTCTTAAATATCAATTTAGATTTTTAAATCTTTTGATTTAAAAATTGGGAATACAATTTTAATGATGTTGTTCCAATCGCAGACCGCTTTCTGGTTGGTAGGCGCTAGCTGGTAGAAATCGTTAGTGAAATGGATTTTAAGTGCCTCATAATGACGAAGATGTAATAAGACTACTCTTTCATTTTTTTTTCAATTAAATTAATCAAGTTAAGTGCGTCTCGCTATTTTTGAAAAATATGCATAACTATTTCCCAACAGCTCTGGACAGATAATTATGGCTCATTTGCGTATCAGGTTCTTTTTTTATGCTAGTATAGAAAAAAATATTGAAAATAAAAAAAAATATTTGAAAATCACATCAAACATTTTTTTTGTACGACGATACACCACGAAAATATATGGGTTATTGAAAAGAAATATAAATTCAAAATACATAATAAACATAAAAGAACCCATTCAAATCATGCAAAAACGTATGTAATCATTTTTTCTTTGCTGATGCAATATATAATATTTATCATCTAATTTTTACACTTATTTTTTCATGTTTCATTTCATTGCTAAGGTGTTTGTTAGTTTCTCAAAGAAATATTACAAAAAAATACTCCTTTCAATTCCAACATTTTTTCTTAGGTATTTTTTCCTGATTTTCTAGTTAGTATTTGATTTTCCGATAAGACATGCGTCGGGCTTAGCATATATTCCACTTTCTGAATCTGCGCATATTTTCCGGTTATACGTTGTCACGGTTGTTAAATATATTCAATAACAGATATGCAAATAAAATACTCGATTTGCTTTGATAGGTCCAAAATTGGTAGATTTTAAATATTTAATGAAAATTATTAGATTTTTTGTTTATTTTTTTTTAAAGATCATAACGAAAAATATATGTTGCGTATTTTTCCTTTTCCAACATATTGCCTACTAGAGAAAGCTCGCACCAATCAGTTTGATTATTTTTGGAAAAAATCAGTATAATATTTTGAATTACAAAAACGTAATGTTTGGTGAATACTAGTGTAGATAATATTGTATGAGATTTATTAGGATGTATTATGTTATTATATTTATTTTCGAAAATGTTCTAAGAGATAAAATATATATTCACAGTGCTCATTTCACTCAAATATAAATATTATTTATATAATTTACGTTAATATTTAAAATTACACTTCTGGTAGTTGATTTCATTCATTTGTTTCTTACAATCTTTCGTTTTTTTAATTGAAATTTTTTGTTACACTTATTCAGTCGGTTCGCTTCGTAATACATTGCGGATAAATTATTTTCAAATAAAATCACCTCTAAAAGCTGCAACACATTACAAAATTTACAATTGCATGAAACAAGCTTCATACTTATCAAATGCTCCAATGTAAATTTAAGAAGAACTCAACATTTCCAAACACGTAAATTATATATGAAATATTTCAACTTGGAGATGCGATTTTTCTCGCTAAATGAATTATGTAAGAATTTGAAAGTAAGGATCTGATTAAAATTTGATACTAACGATAAATGATTACGATTGCATAAATTTACCTTTTTTTAACATCGAAGGACTTACTTTAAAAAAAAACTAGTGTGCCCATTTCAATATGAAATTAATACGTTTATGCAAATTTTCGATAATTCGAGCAAACATTATTATTAACAACAACTTTGATTTTACATAAACAATTTCATTCATTTCATATTTTTAAAGTTCGGTCTTAATTCATATGTACTTACTATATCAATAGCATGGGGAAACAATTATAAATTTAGCTTTAAGAAATTCTCATTTCAATGAAAACAGTGGGTATGATGATTATACGATTTGTTCTTTGCTTTACTATTTGTTCTTTGCTTTACCATTTGTTTTTGAATTTTAATTATGGCTAATATTGATTTCTTTGTGTTTCTTGATTTTAATTTGTTCAATTGAAAAGATCCTGTTATTTCCTATTATTTTTTATATTATTTGGTTATAAATCTCACTATTTTCCGGTTGTTGTTTTATTCTTTTAAATATATCTGTTTTGCTTGCTCATTTTATGTTTGATGGCATAATATTTTTTTTTTGTTTTGCAATTCTTTGGCTTGTGATCTTTTTTTGTTTCTGTTTTGTTTTTACTTAGACTCATCTTTGCGTGTTGTCGACTGTGCATCGCCTAAACTAATCATGTCTCGTGGTTTCCACACGGGGGACCCTACAATTATAAAAAAGAAAAAAATATAAAAGTGGCCAAATTAGAATGGTTTTGTTGCTTTTATAATAATTTTTGAGAAATTTAGTATTTTGCTCGATTTTTTACTTTGTATCTAGTAAACTAGTCATTTTGGAGTTACAGACAGGGAAAAAACTTTAGGGAACATATTAATTTTAGAAATTGAAAAATTACATTTGAAAAGCTTCAGCCCAATTAGCACTAGTATATTTTTCGTAATAGTTTGTACAGTGCAAGCAAAAGAATGTATATGGGCTAGATGATAGTAAATCAATCTGAACTTAGAAGTAAGTGAAAATTTGAACGTAAATAAAACAAAATGTTGACATCGCTTTTTGATTTCATTAGATTTACGTAAGTCAATTATTTCTTTAAAAATAAGCTAATAGGCGATTTATTTCAATGCTCGACTAAAAATAATATCTTATCGAAAAAATTGTGATTTTCGATCAATGCATACTACGGCTTGATAGATATGCCAACATTTTTTTATCATATTGCTGCATAAATAATTTACATAATAATTTTGCAATGGGAAAATGATTGATTTGTGATTTCATGTGAATGCTTTGCCTTAAATGTTTGAAACTGATAGTTTAAAATAATGTACATTCCCCCGAAAGTGCGTTTCCCATGGATGATGGGTATACATTTTTAAAAACAGCGACAATGCATGGCGCTGAGGGCTAGTTTTCAATTGCAAGAATAACACAAAATTGTGACTTAGGCACAGAAGACAGAAGGTTATTCTCGTAGAGCGGAAAGAGAACAGGCAAACTGAAAATTGTAAAAACAATGCTACCTTGTGAAACTTCAGCTTCGTTTACTATGTGTTATCGATGAAATGGGGTTGAACCCACTAAGAAATTGAAAAAAAACTAAATCCACAGAAATTGTTTTCAGTTTGATGTTTTCAAATTACTGTAAAAGTGATTTACCAATAAAATATCGAAAGGATGCACAAATATCAAACCATGCCGATTATTTGATGTTTGAGAAATCTACGTTGGACCATATCAAGGTGATGCCTATGCATATTATTAAAGATCAATCTGAACAATCGCAATACAAAGCGTTATACATACACAAAAATCAACCCTCTACTGTCCCTCAATAATAGCTCAAAAAATCGAGGAAAATTCATTTAGCCTACTCCATTACATAGGAAACGGAAATAAAGAAGTTTCGAACAACCAAAATACGGAACATTGGCATACAAAATCCGTAGAACGAGCCTATCTCATCGAACGAAAAAACTCTGATCAGAACATTTCGGCAAAAGAGGCAAAAAGGGCTTCAAATCACGTACTAGCCTAAGTAGGGTTTATTGCGGAAGCATCATAATCGCCTCAGACCAGATGAAGGAGAGATGGACAGGCTTCTAATGTCGCCTCCACACTGTGGGTCATCACGCGGCCCATTTGCGTGATCATCCTGTGGCCCATTGTGTAGACGGGCGATGGCTCGCATCATTGCGACCATTGCAGTGGCTGATATATATATATATATATATATATATATATATATATAAATATATATATATATATATATATATATATATATATATATATATATATATATATAAATATATATATATATATATATATATATATATATATATATACATATATATAAATATATATATATATATATATATATATATATATATATATATATATATATATATATATATATATATATATATATAAAACTCTGATCAGAACATTTCGGCAAAAGAGGCAAAAAGGGCTTCAAATCACGTACTAGCCTAAGTAGGGTTTATTGCGGAAGCATCATAATCGCCTCAGACCAGATGAAGGAGAGATGGACAGGCTTCTAATGTCGCCTCCACACTGTGGGTCATCACGCGGCCCATTTGCGTGATCATCCTGTGGCCCATTGTGTAGACGGGCGATGGCTCGCATCATTGCGACCATTGCAGTGGCTGATATATATATATATATATATATATATATATATATATATATATAAATATATATATATATATATATATATATATATATAAATATATATATATATATATATATATATATATATATATATATACATATATATAAATATATATATATATATATATATATATATATATATATATATATATATATATATATATATATATATAAAACTCTGATCAGAACATTTCGGCAAAAGAGGCAAAAAGGGCTTCAAATCACGTACTAGCCTAAGTAGGGTTTATTGCGGAAGCATCATAATCGCCTCAGACCAGATGAAGGAGAGATGGACAGGCTTCTAATGTCGCCTCCACACTGTGGGTCATCACGCGGCCCATTTGCGTGATCATCCTGTGGCCCATTGTGTAGACGGGCGATGGCTCGCATCATTGCGACCATTGCAGTGGCTGATGATGGCGCAAACTGAGGAGGCAGCATAACAATGATTAAATGGAAATGCCCCCATACTCTATGAATCACTAATATTCACACACTCATACGATGATACTCCCAACGCCCCTTTCTTACATCCTCAACGTTTGATGAAGTCTGATAGGTCAGAGACCGCTTGAAATTGAATTTAGTACTGGGTACTCAGAAGAGAGAGATATAAGGAAATGAAAATGGCAGTGAGAAGTGAAGCAATTTGCCTAGGCAAATTGTTAGTAGTAGTAAGCGAATTTGACATTCACTTACTGTGCCGATAGAGTGAGATAGATAGAGAAAAATAGTTGGCCATGTGCACGCGAATTTGACAACACTGAAAGAAAAATCTTGGTAAAATCAACAATTTTCCTTAGTTGTTTTTGCGTCAACTACGGGCTATAGTTAAAACAACCATAAAAAAATAGTTGATTACTTTTATGCACCATGACGCGTGGTTGATAAACAACGTCCGTGGTGCAAAAAAAGTAAGCAACCACAAACAATGGTATTCCAACCATATACATAGTACGAAATATAGGCAGGGGAGGCGTGAATGCCGCAGTTGAATTTGGTGAATCACAATGCAGCGACAATGTCGCTGTCAATGCAACTAAGGCACCTACCAAAATTATTTTTTTTTTCTTTCGTATTGCTAAATCCTGTTGTACGAGGATTAGGTTGGCTTATCACAATACTCATCAGCCATCGCTTGTCTATTCCACCAGACCATTCAACCTAATTCAAATAGATTTAATTCAACCTAGTGGTGATGCCATCTTATGGTAGATATCACCGCTAGCGGTGCGGCAAAATGAGAAATTTGGCAAATTATGCTGCTGCCGCAAATTCTGCCGCAGCCATTGTGCGCGTTACCGTACAAAACAGTGCATTCTAATTTTTTGACTGCGCTTTGCCGCAGCCCACTGCTTTGCAACAGCGGAAAACGCTGTACTGTGAATAAAATAGCGTCATACAACGTAATATAAAGGCTTCACTGCATAACATGAATATGAATTATATCGACAACAAACCGAATACAATTTTGCCATGTATCATATGAAACTTCTATGATAGAATAGGAGCATGAGTATGAGGAGTATGAAAAATCAACAGTTTTCCTTAGTTGTTTTTGCATCAACTAGGGCTATAGTTAAAACAACCATAAGAAAATCGTTGATTACTTTTATGCACCATGAAGCGTGGTTGATAAACAATTGAACAATTGACTCATTCGGAGCATGAAAAGCGTCCAAATGTTGAAACCATTCTACTTTGCGTAGAATAATTCCAAAGACGTTGCTCACTGAATTACGTTTGTTGAAATCAACTATTGCAAAGTAGTTTAAGTACCATAAAAACTGTTGATAATTCGAAACGTTGAAGTTTGAACTATTTTTCGTGGTTATGAAACAATTAAAACAGTTGATTTCATGAACGTTGCGATATTTTTTGTATAACCAGAGCCAACTACTTTAATATCGTTAAATTAACTATATTAACATAGTAAAAATAACTATTTTCCTTAGTTCGTTTAACAATTTTGAATGAATCGTTGCAATACTACTAAAAATAGTTGAACCAACCAAGAGTTTTTCTTTCAGTGAATTACTTACTCAGCAACAACAAAAGCTCAGGTATCGGGGAAACCAAGGGGAATATCTGAGGTAGCAATTCTCTCGATTTGTTCTATTTATAGATTTTACCTTTGTAGTAAAATTGCTTCACTAAATTTCGTATATGTATACGCTTGTTTCATTTCCTTAGATCTCTATGTTCTGAGACTGGGTATCAATTGGATCTCAGCGGAGGATTCAGAGGAATCTCACTATTTTGTACGTCTAACGAGCTGCTGAGAAAATTTTTAGAATTCCCAAATCAAGCTGAAAAAAATCCTTGGCAAATGTCGAGGTGGTTTTAGACGTGGAGATCAACAACAGGCCAAATATTTACGGTAAATTTTTTTTGGTGAAATGCTGGGAATTCAACATTAATGTTTATCAGATATTCGTCGACTTCAAACAGGCATACGATAGAATCGAGCCAACCGTATTATATAATATTATGCTGCAGTTCAGAATCCAAGCAAAGCTGGTACGATTAGCGAAAATGGCCATGACCGACCCTACATCATTAGCTCTAATTTATAATGACATAACTAACTCGTTTTCTACGAATACAGGGTTAAACAGGGGAATGGATTAGCCCATGAGCTCTTTAATTTAGCACTTAAGTCTTCACCGTAATGAAACTGCCAAAATTGCATTCGGATTACCACGTCGAACAAACGGGTGAAAATAATTTGATTTAACAGTTTATCGGCAATCATTGCTAATAGCAAACCTGAATTGTGGCGTAGGAAACAAAAAGTAAGTAACCAACTACAGTCAAATGGAAACGTAAGCAACAAGAGAAATGAAGGGGGAATTGACAAAATGCGCCGAAAGAGTGATTTTACAAATGCAGCCAAACCTAACATCACTTATTGAAATAAATTAAATGAACGCACATCAGGCCAATATATACTAAGAAAAGCATGTTTAAAACTCGTCCTTCATTAACATTAGTCGACAAAACACCAATATATATATATATATATATATATATATATATATATATATATATATATATATATATATATATATATATATATATATATATATATATAAATAAATTCATTAGAGCATATCTTTCTGTTCGCATATCACATAGCAAGCGAGTAAAACTTAATTAAAATTTATTATAACTCTGCACTGAAAGAAAAACTCTTGGTTGGTTCAACTATTTTTAGTAGTATTGCAACGATTCATTAAAAATCGTTAAACGAACTAAGGAAAATAGTTATTTTTACTATGTTAATATAGTTAATTTAACGATATTAAAGTAGTTGGCTCTGGTTATACAAAAAATATCGCAACGTTCATGAAATCAACTGTTTTAATTGTTTCATAACCACGAAAAATAGTTCAAACTTCAACGTTTCGAATTATCAACAGTTTTTATGGTACTTAAACTACTTTGCAATAGTTGATTTCAACAAACGTAATTCAGTGAGCAACGTCTTTGGAATTATTCTACGCAAAGTAGAATGGTTTCAACATTTGGACGCTTTTCATGCTCCGAATGAGTCAATTGTTCAATTGTTTATCAACCACGCTTCATGGTGCATAAAAGTAATCAACGATTTTCTTATGGTTGTTTTAACTATAGCCCTAGTTGATGCAAAAACAACTAAGGAAAACTGTTGATTTTTCATACTCCTCATACTCATGCTCCTATTCTATCATAGAAGTTTCATATGATACATGGCAAAATTGTATTCGGTTTGTTGTCGATATAATTCATATTCATGTTATGCTGTGAAGCCTTTATATTACGTTGTATGACGCTATTTTATTCACAATACAGCGTTTTCCGCTGTTGCAAAGCAGTGGGCTGCGGCAAAGCGCAGTCAAAAAATTAGAATGCACTGTTTTGTATGGTAACGCGCACAATGGCTGCGGCTGAATTTGCGGCAGCGGCAGAATTTGCGGCAGAAGCAGAATTTGCCAAATTTCTCATTTTGCTGCACCGCTAGCGGTGATACCTACCATAGGTTGGGATCATCACTAGGTTGAATTAAATCTATTTGAATTAGGTTGAATGGTCTGGTGGAATAGACAAGCGATGCCTGATGAGTATTGTGATAAGCCAACCTAATCCTCGTACAACAGGATTTAGCAATACGAAAGAAAAAAAAATTAATTTTGGTAGGTGCCTTAGTTGCATTGACAGCGACATTGTCGCTGCATTGTGATTCTCCAAATTCAACTGCGGCATTCACGCCTCCCCTGCCTATATTTCGTACTATGTATATGGTTGGAATACCATTGTTTGTGGTTGCTTACTTTTTTTGCACCACGGACGTTGTTTACCAACCACGCGTCATGGTGCATAAAAGTAATCAACTATTTTTTTATGGTTGTTTTAACTATAGCCCGTAGTTGACGCAAAAACAACTAAGGAAAATTGTTGATTTTACCAAGATTTTTCTTTCAGTGTGGGATATGTTCTAGAGAAAGAAATACGAGAGCATTTAGGCCACACAGTTTACTCTAGTTACTCTAGTCTGTTCGCGTACTTTCAGTCACTGAATTTTTCTGAATCATGTGGTGGGGGAAATTCATGGAAAGTACGAAAACGCTCTCATTGCATTTCCTGAAAATTGACAAACAAAAGTGTCAGTTGTCGGTTTTTGGGAGAACAATAGTAATTATAAAGTCATCATAAGCGGTGATAAATTATCGCCACAAAAATATTCGTCCTTCATAATAACATTACGCCAAAAACCGTTTGACAGTTTTCAGTATTTTTCAGTAGCTCAGACTCTACTGAATTTTACCGAAAGAGAGTAAATTTTCAGTTTACAGTAAAACGGAGTACAAAAACGGCTTCATTGCAATTAATTGCAATTAATCGTAGTACGCGAACAGACCTTATCTTTTTGTCCATTGAAACTACGCATACGTCAGCTGACCGTCATATTAAACAAAAATTAATCCTCTTAATAGAGGAAATGAAACAATTATTCATCTAAATATTTATTTGGTTGGCAGCGAAACAGCAAAAACACTAAACGGTGCGAACTAATACCTATTTATTTTTTTTATATTTTTTTTCACAATAAGGCAAAATAAGACAATTGAAAGGCTTATAAAACAATAAATACCCTCGCGTGAATATAACAACTTACTGTTCAATTAAAAACAGTGGTCTATTTATTGCTAAGACCGTTCCGACTTACATATTCGCGTGACCCGGTTGGCATAAAGTAAGCATTCTAGGGTGGGATCATCTATTTTAAGCCATAGTCACATGATGGGATATGCTTCCCCTACACCGCGTTTAGGTGGAATCTGCGGAGTCAAATCATGCCCGGTAGTCTGTCGGTCCTTTACGGACAAGCCTTTTTCCAGTTTTCTAACATTGAAGCTACGGAATTTCTGACGGATGAAAATATGCAGCCCTTTTTCTCCGGAGCAAAGTCTACCCCATGATTCATGAACCCACCCCAGCTGTGGTGAGCTTGCAAAACGGCATTCCAGTAGCTTAAGAGTGCTCCGCTGAGGCGGAAGAACTCAAACTAACAACATTTGCTAAAAAGAACTAAACTGTTACTATTTAAATCGCTTTAAACATTTAATCACTGTAAATCGAACAGATATTTGCGAAAAGATAAATTGATCAGCTTCCTAAAAAGTCTAGTCTAAATTACATACATTTGCAGCGTGACAGCCATCGAATAAATCAGAATTTACAACCGATTTAGTCGAAATCAAATGCATTCAGCAAAATAACTAGCGGTAAACGAAGCAGACATACTTATGTATGTATATGTTAGTTGTCAATTATCAAGGCCGTTTGCCGTGTTATGCGAAAATAATGCCAATTGTTTCAAAATAATTACAAGTGAATGCTATTCAAAATCACTATAACTACAAATCGATAAGTTTAGCATATCATATTCCCATTTTTCAAGATTCTGTTATGAGTCAATATAATTTATATTCATGTATAAAGAAAAAATTCAAAAATGCAAAACGAATCATTACAGGTAATAAATGATAGGGATATGGGGTAGTGTGTGAACCATCGGACATTCTTATTTTCTTTCATAAGTGCATAGTAGCCGGCCAATATTTCATTTCATCTAAAAAAAAGTGTAAGCTTTTCATTTGATACTAAATCCGATTGAAAAAACATACTCATCTAACTATTCGAAAAACAGATAATTGAATGTTACGTTGTTCGATAAAAAGGGGATACTAAAATTGCTATTATTTACATATGATGCAGGCAACTATGCACTACGGGTTTTATAAAGCGATGCCAAGCATTTCTGTTCTATTACATAATGTACCATTACATAAAATATATTTTTGCCAAAAAAGTGTGGCACAATATTCGTATTTTTTTTTTTTTTTTACAATTTTGATACTTTTCGAGCTTTCTTACTATTGATCTTAATAAATTAATCAGCAAATCATTAATTATCTTCGATAATTTTGTTTTTCCAATATTTTCGAGAATCCCTCGAATACGCTAACATTTAATGGGAACAAACAATCGATTTTATTAAAATCATTTGAATCTTATGCATTTCCGTTCCTAAACCTTAGAATGCATAAGAGATATTAACGAAAATACTCTAGGAACATTATTTTATACATACCGAAGTCTTTACTTAGTTTACATATTGCCATTTCAAAAGAAATATGATTGTTTCAACCAATAGTAATAACATCTTTGCAAAATAATAATTCAAATCTATTACATGTCGGATTTGCGACTATGATTGAATTTGATCTTAGTTTGGTTTCATGAAGCTGAAGTAAATCTAGATAAATTTATTTGATCTAGTAACATGGTTATCAACAAAATACAGACATATCTAAATATGTAATTTTACGTACTAAATTTCATTTGGGTGCCAGATATTAATTTGTTAATCTCCCAAGTTTTTTGTTTCCAGCTTAGCTGAAAACGCCTAGCTACTTACCATGATTAGGTAAAAGAAAACTATTATTTTATTTCTAGTTCATAGCTACTTCTCTAACTTTCATAAAATATAGTGATTTGAAATCGAGGAAAACACTAATTTCTTAACTAACTGTGCGGAAAGTCTTTAAAACGATTTCGATGAAATGTAACCAAGTTATGGATAAGCATGAAAACGATTTATATTGATTGCTTTCCAAACTGAAACGAGCTGAAACTTCGCTCATGTAATTTAGTTATCTGTTGCTTTTTCGCGACAATTTGTGTATAAGTATTTGCAGCTTAAACCGTAATTTACGTATATACTGTCTGTAGTTCAGTTTCATTCCACAACTATTTTGTTTCACTTTTATTCGTAATATGGCCATTTATATTGTATCAATATTTGGATTAACATATATGTTGACTGAGTGAGTATGTATGCATATGTGTATTAGTTTGGAATTAAATATTTATGTTTCGTATTTGGACTTAAGTGCATATTTTGAGTTAGTAATTGGTTTTCAATCTAGATTTGGTTTCGTGAATTTATTACTTTATATCGTATCGCTTTGATCTGTTTTAGTATCATTCGTTTTATTTTAATTTTGCTTGGTTTTGATTTTCTTGCTACAAAGCCCACGGATAATATTATGTTTACATGGAGGATGAGTTTGAGGAAATTTAATTTATTGAGTAATTTGCGAAAGAAACCTTGATGTGTATGTTTTACTGAGGTGAAATGGATTAGGGCTTTTGATGGCCAAGTGTGATATTAAAAGTTTTTGACTTAAATGCTAAGCATATATAGCAAGTAGACTAGTTTAGATGTGAAAATGATTCAGTCTGTGAAGGCTCAATAATAGACAATAGCTGAACCGAATAGAAGACGTTTTGCCCAGTTAATAAGACCAGAATCGAAACCGATTGATGTTTCGTGATAATGTAATCATCGGTTTTCAACTGTTCTTCACATACCTGGCCTAAGTTAGTACGTAATTGTGAAAAGTACTCGAAAACTCATCATCCATAATTCACGTCTCTTATATTCGCCTTCACTATAATACCGTCGTTAAGTGTAAAATTTGGCGTCAAAGACGGATACCAAAGCAAAAAATTAGTGAAACAAAGCAAAGTTGTCTAGAACAATAAAGGAAGTCGTGATGATAAAGCCTGCCTCAGCAAAAGCTTAGGCGCATATTTCTCAGTAAATTCGCAGAGGCGCAAATTATGGCTAAGGTAAGACACAGGCACGTCAAATTAGGAAGACAGCAGACGAGGGAATACCTTGCGACGCCTGCGAAGTGTGACGATTACTCGAATTTTGGCGATGCTAGGCAGTTGGGATTTTTGACTAGGCTAAGAAGATCGTATGCTTGATCTCAGCAGTCTCATAAATGAGGAAGAAATGCCAACACCAATCCGGGAAGGAAAAAACGAGGATATAAAAATTTCGCTCTCTCAAATTGCAGGAGGAGATTAGCACTATATATAGTTAGCACTGAGTGGAAGAGAGTACGCTAAGGTAAGGAGCGATTCCCCGAAAACGCGCGAAAACGGCTTTATTATCGGGAACAATTATCGGGAGAAGTCGATAGTAATACCCAATATCAATATGTTGCATCTAGGGAAAAAGACAGAGAATGCGTCGTCATCAGTACTTACACGGAGGAAATTAATCAAGGAGATAGCGGTGGAAATAGAAATACCATCTTAATGTAGACCGGCCTCTTTCTCGGCTCACTGACCTGGTTAATGTGGGTGATGGAGAAGTACTCTGACAATGATCATAACTACATCACCACTAGACAGCAGTTTTGTTGGTGACAGAGCTAGGCCAAGATCTCCAGCATGAAGTTTTAGTAGGTCAAAAGCATCCAAATTGCCGCAGGCCACAAAAAGTTAAAAAGTAACAGGGGGAAAGTAATACCTAATAAGCCATGCCGCATGGGCCTTCATTTACTCATAGACACGAACACTTTGAAGAAGGTAATAGATTTGTTGTTCTCAAAACATCCTGAGCGAGTAGAAATTTCTTTCACAGTCCGCCAGGAACATGCATCGTTTATTTATTTATTTATTTATTGTCTAAATCCACAGAACAAATCCAATTATTGATTAGACACGAAGAAAAAAATAAAAATAAGTACAAGTATATGAAATATGTAAGAAAAAGAAAATAATATGAAAACCAAGAAAATTAATAAGAAAATAACATGAAAACCAAGAAAATTAATAAATTCAGAATGGAATAATAATACAAAAAAAGAATAAAAAGCAAATCGATCGGAAAAGAAACAAACAAAATGAGTAAATTAGGACATATTACGATTATAAGAGATAACGTTATTTTTTAAAGTATTTTTAAACACAGATAACGTTTGAGGCAGAGGACCAAGGTTAAGGCTATTGTGCTGACGAGGCAAACGCAAAAGAGGGGAAAAGAAATAGGTGTCGGTACGGGCAAATGCAACATTAAAGGCAAATAATGTTCTATTAAGACGGCCCGGTTCCCTAACTGAAAGTTGAATGCTGGGGTCAACCAATATACTGCCTTTAAAAAGTTTAAAAAGGAGGCACTCGTCGAGGAACACTCTGCGTGACTCAAGGGAAGGAATTTGAAGGATAGAGAGGCGCATACTGTAATCACAATACGGAATACTGTACTTATAGAACAACGAGCGGGTGAATCGGCGTTGCACGGATTCAACCGCATCGATCAAGTATCTATAATGTGGACACCAAATTTGGCAACAGTATTCAAGAACACTACGGACAAAGGAAAAAAACAGATAAAGAGAAGTGGAAAGATTAACAAAACGTTTAGAGGATCTGATGATGAAGCCGGAAAAACGAGATGCCTTGGCAGTGACGTGAAGAATATGCAAGTCGAACTTTAATTTGGAGTCAAAAATCACGCCAAGGTCTTTGATATTAGAAACAGCACTGAGAGGAGAGCCAAGGACACAATAGGAGAAGAGCAAAGGAGATATTTTGTGGGTGAAAGACATTTGATGACACTTCGCAACATTCAAAGTGAGGGAATTAGCAGTGCACCAGTTAGCCAAAGTATCCAAATCGCACTGCAATATGGTACAGTCACTAGCGGATTCAATCACTCTGAAAATTTTAAGAACATCAGCGTACAAAAGGCAGGGTGAATTAAAGAGGGAAGGAAGTTGTTGATCGAGAAAGGCTGCCAAGTGTGGTGGTCAGAAAGAAAAGTTGAAACACCCCTGGTCCTGACCCTCAACATTGTTACGCATGGACAATGTGTGTATGCTGGCAAATGTGTTTCGATTGAGCTGGAAATTGAGTCTACTTGCATTGTTTGCAAAGTGAAGGGCCAAACATGCGGGCTTAAAATCTCTCTGAATTTCACGCTAAAAGCTACTAGAGCCTCGATTGCGGATAGGAATACCACAGTGTCTACTTAACAATAAAACTTCTATCTGATATGCAAGACTGCCCTGATTCGCATAAACGTTGTATCTACATTTTAGTACTTTCGAGACATTCAATGATTTGGGTTTTGATTTGTACTGGAGATATATAGAGAGTGCGTTTTTCAATATTGGTTTTAACATACTTTCACAAAAGATAGATTTTTCACATTTTGCAGAATGATGTAATAGAGTATGCAGTTTTTGAATCAGTTGTTAACTCAAAAATGACAAAAATGTAGAAAGAACGTTTATGCAAATCAGGGCAGAAGATAAGCCCGTGGACTTTGGGAAAAAAGAATTCAACTTCGAGCAGGAGCTATATATATTAGTTTGCGCTTTCAGATTTTGAAAGATGTGTTTTTGGTAAGTTACGCTGATGACGTAGTAGCTATTGCTATAACCGAATATCCACACTTTACTAAGCTTAAACTATGTTAAGCTACGAAAAGGGTTGCAAGATATAGACCTTGGCTGTTGATCACAACATTCAAAATTTTCATGCTAACATAATCTGAGTTTATGGATTTACTGAAACCTTAACAAAACGAAAGTAAGTCGAAGCTTGTCCACTTCAGTTCAACTATCTCAGTGAACGAAAACCTCGAATACAATCTTTCTCTTCATTATTTATAAAAGGACCATGCGTACGCAACTTTTAAATGACTAATTTAGGTATAAATGATTGTTAGTATATCAGCAATCAGGTAACTGTTTGCCTATGATTTTAAAACTCAACCAGCTCTCAAGAGGAGCGAAACAAGTGTAATTTAGATGTATTGGACAGACTGGCTGCAAACGGCTGGTCGGCATCATTACTGGCCACTGTCATGTAACAGCCCATGCCATGAAAATGGGGCTTCTAACCAGCGACACCTGTAGGAAGTGTCAAGAGCTGGGAGTCTCAGATAGAATCCAGCATCTACCGTGACACTGCTCGGCACTGGGGAAAACGAGACAGTCCTGCTTCGGAGAGCCCTGGCTGGTGGATCGCTTGCACGAGGCGCAGAGGCTAAAGGACATCCTTCAGTTCGCGAAAAGGTCTGGGACCTTCGACGGCCGCTTAGACTGAACCTTTTTATCTCCATGTCCTCTTATCTGGTATCACTATGGGCCAATAGGTCTATGTGTGACCTTGTGCCAGCCAGTAAAAACTAACCTAACCTAAATGTATTGCGAATGTAGCTACTAAACTCTGGCATCTAACCTGTACATCTGAAGTTGAGAAATTCAGTACTGGCCTTTTGGGCTCGATTTCACTACCTCCTATTTGCTTGCGTCAAATGTGCTAAGCACAGGCAATCAAATAAAGAATGTAAACCAAAACTAGTCTAGTTGCTTTCATTACGATTTTTGATTCAATATACGTTTTTGATCGTTCTATTCAATTTTGATGCTATTCTGATTTGATATAACTGCAGTGTAGAACTGTATCTAAGTTATCGTGCATACGTATTGTAATAAACGTTTGCAGAGTGCTGAATTTATCACTTTTGATTTTAATACAGAGCGCGATTTGGAGTTATAAAAGGAAACGAATAAGTTTAGTGAACTTTTGCAAAAATCTCAGGGGGGAAAAAGGAAAATTTGGTCAAAGTGAAAGCAAATTTGGTTACCAAAGAGCAGAAACCTGCCGTATTAGAAAATTTTGTTTGCATCAATAATAAAAAGTTGAAAGGTCTTCATCCGCATATATTAGACGATTTGCTACTTGCGAAAGAACTAAATATCTCTTTTACTTGTGAGGGTAATGAAAACATCGTCATTTATATCTTTAATATCCTACAACTAATATTAATAACATTCCACTTTATAATTTTATTATGTCTAGATATTATGAATTCTAGTTGTTGTAAGTACTCGTATAATGATTATCGTGACTATTACTTTTTTGTTAACAACAATACAGTTAATAACTAGTTGAGGAATTTAAATTCTTTTTTCATTTTATTCACTAGTTCGTATTCGGTTATGCCACTCTTAAAAATTACGGCTATATTATTTGCGAAATTGAAATATCCTGTACGATTATCAATTATTTATGTGAGTTTATTATTATGTTAAAATCGATAAAAATAATATTTAACTATAATATGTGTATGTATATTAATAACAAGTGTTTGCAGTTGAATTGCCGAATAGCACCGGGATTTTATCATTGTTTCATTTATGTATCTGTTAAACGTCTTGATTTTAGATGTTTAGGCGTTTGGCTTAGATGTAACGCAATAGTCTTTTTATTTGCCAAGTATTAGCACAGCAAGTGTATGTTTTGATTAGTTTTTTGAGTTTGCTTATGTATTTTAAAAATATGCAATTCAATTATTTTCGTTAAAATTCATTTCTCTTTATAAATTTATAAACACGCATAACATTTATATATTTTTCATATGTATTGTGACCGCAAGTCGCTTTGATTTCGTTCATACTATGCAATTTCAACTTGAATCTTCTGTTTAATATAGTTTACATTTGCTTTCTACCGTAAAGTTGCGTTATGTTACGTACTTTGGGCATTACCCGATCCTCATCATATTTTTTTAAATATTTACTTTTGGTAGAATGCTATTTTTTTGAAATATTTTCTTTCTAATACCCTTGTTGCAGTGTATTTCTATCTGGTTTTTATTAAAGTTTCCCTGCCTGCATAAGGTCTTCGTTTCATTGGTTGATTTATCGGCCAAGAGGTCTGTTCTTAGCCAGTTACTAGTTGTGTGGATGGTTTTGGTATAGGTCTGTGTATTTGTGTGACTGTGTGTTTGACTACGTCTGTTTGATTTCAGGTCGCTTGAATACATCAATCCCATTGAGTTTCTTTTGAATTCCTTAAAATGGTTCTTTCGGGAGAAATATCACGATTTTTCAGTTTTCCGATTTTTCAATTTTAGGTACTTGGTGAAAGTTGAGCAGGTATCAAGTTGTTCGATCGCAGTGATTGAGAAATGTCCTGTTGTGATATTAGCTGAGGTTGCGTTGTTGTTATTTTGCTAAATTTTTCCAATAGTGACTGAGAGGTTGTAGGTCAAAAATATAATCACGGCAGGATTCATTTCGAAAAATACCACTACATTTATTCGGTGCAGTGCTAAAGACCTTCATTCGCAACGAAAAGTCAGTTGAGCAGCTTGTGTTTTATGGATTTCTGCTCCCAATTTAATTTGCTGCCTTTCTGTTGTTTCAGTGCAAAGCGCAAATCAAAAGGATGTTGCACAAAAAAGCTTTGAGTAGGGTGTCACAGTTCCCATAATGCTAATTGACAGGATCTCCCGATTTGTTTCAGAAAGGTTGGTAAAACTGCTATCGAGGTGATTGAATATGCTTGTTCATACAGAACTGAGTATAAATTGATTAGTTGAGTCATAGCCTTCACCTTCCCTTACAAAATAATCGATCTACTTTAGAGTTATTTAACCATCGCCATTTAACCAGGTTAACTTTAAAAAATCATAGTAATTGTGTTCTAATGTTTCATTGAATAATAAAAACATCACCGTTATTTGCTTCAAAGTTGAAAGAGAAAACCTCCAAGCAATCGGGGTCTTCTGGATCGAATTCGGCACCTTTGTCTAAAGCACTTCTCACAACCTTCGTCCTCCAAACAAATTGTGAGCTTTTTCAAGATTGTCACATTTTCAAACAGAATATAGACAACTACACCACAAAATATTTCAAGTGTCGTTCTATTTGTTTGAAAATTGGCTCCACAATTTGGTTTTGGAAAGCCATATTTCAAAATACACTTCAGCCAAACAACAGGTACTTTGCAAATTCTCTTTGGAATCATCTAAATTGCTTCGAGTGTGAATTGAACCTGCGAACGGACTATTTCTTTAATTATTTTCTAAACGTGAATCTGATAATAATCGTGACAATCGATACAACTTTGATCGAAAGAACTATCGCGATCGAAACTGCTCGAAGAATTGGACAGTCCACGGGTGACTTTCTTCCGCGCACGACTTTGCCGTGCGCGGGCTTTCTGCTAGGATGGTTTTCGCTGATATAAGCATTCGACGCAAGTTGGGTGCTCAAGTGCTCTGGCCAGTGACTCATTGGAGCGCGAGGGATCGTAGACCGAACCATATTTGGCAAATGCATTTTCAGCAGATTGCGATCTTATAGGACCGCTACTGATTTCATAGATGCGCTCGGGGGAGACACCGTAACGATAAGTACTGCTGCCTGTGCTTTCACGAGATGTTGATCGCTCTAGAGATTTACTGAGGCGTGGTTTGTACGAGCTGTTGTATGGTTCTGTAGTGGGTGAACGCGAGGGCTCGCAGATGGGGTAGTATTGATAGTGGGGCTCCGGAGATTTGTTGCGGGTAGTGTCGAAACTACCGTGAGCACTCAGACTTCTTTTGCGATTTCCGTTCGGAGACTTGTGTCGATCGGTATCGCTACGACAATCGAAGCTTCCTCGCGGGCTACGAAGTGCAGATTTTGGGACGTCTAAATTCGAGTCGGAGCATCTACTGTCAAAGCTGCCACGTGGAGAGTATTGCCCGTGATGTCGACATGATATCGATCGGTCGGGGGACAGGTACTCGACGCTACTGCGTGGGGACAGATGAGGTGACCGGGACTCTATGCTACACTCATGTGAGGAAGGAGTGAGTTGTTTCCTGAAATAGCTAGGTTCAGGTGACCGAGCTTTACAAGGACTCTGGGAAGATTTGAGAATGCCCGCCCCCCGAGGACTTTGAGGTCGTTTGAGAATACCTCCTTCAGATGTGCGTCGAGGGCTAGGAGTTCGTCGATCAGAAAGACGATCCTGAGAATTGTTACGACTGAGAGTGACACTCAGCCGTTTCTCATGGTCCGATGTTTTAGGGGACTTGACTCGGATGATTTTTACAGGACTACTTCCCTGAGACTTTGATCGATCAGGTGAGCGCGACAAATGGATGCTGGTGCGTGGAGATTTACTGGTCGAACCTGCTGATTTTTTGCTAGCTTCACTAGCTTTTGAAGATTTACCGCTAGCTTGATTTGACTTGAATACCTTGTCAACTTTCTTGTCGATCAGTATTATTTTTCTCGAAAGGCTAGAACTGTCTTCGGACTCTTCTTCAGATTTTTCAGTGCCCGTAGCTCGATCAGAGCTATCGCTTTCGTGTCGTGGGGGCGTAGATATCTCAGCTGCCGTTATGATTGTATTCTCGACTATAGTTTGGGGCTCTGGCGAGAGACTTGAATCAGCAGCTTGCTGTTGCTGAGCCTCAAAATGCTTTTCTTTTAGGTTTGCCATATACTTTGCAATGTCAACAGTGTCTGTCAAGTTTTCATGTTCCAAATCGCTTAAATGTTTATCCATAACCCGGTCAATTTGATCACCGCTATTGTTTTTACCACATTCAATTGGACTAGTCGATTGTTTCGTATATATTTCGATAACATCTAAATCTTGTTTCGGAGAGTGCTTGCTACTATTCGGTGTGCTGATTGGAGGATGTGTTGATGCAGTAGTAGTACATAAAGTTTTGCTCTTACCTAGATCCTTCATTAGAACGGGCTGATAGCTTGATGGTGCGTGCGATGATTGTATTAAGCGAGCTTGACTACCAGTGCTTCCTACCGATAAAGTTGAAGTTGTGCTGCATATGGTTAATGTCCAGTAAACCCAATATGTTAGCGGTAAATGTAGCAAGCATTGAAAAAGGAAAATGGTATGTAGGTACTTAGTAGTTGAATACGAAATGATATAATAATGATATATAGCACGTAAGTGAAGTGGTAGTGATTAACTTCAAAAATTTGCAAAGCGTAGTTTATGTCATCAAGAAACAGAAAGAATGATGCTGATTTGTTCAACCACAGTTCTACTTGCTTACCTTAATGTTAGGTGATTTGGTGTTTTGCCCAACGTGGCCTTACATTTAATTGTCCCCTGTTGCGAGTCATCTTCGCCTTCCGACTTAGTCCCCGGATCCATACGTTCGTGCTCTGCGGTTGTGGTTGTAGTGCTGTAGCGTTTTGGTGGCAACGGAGGATCTACGATTTCAACACTCGTTACTCGCACTATAATTGAGTGCTTTGCAAGAACAACCTGGGTACTTACCCGCAGCATCACCGACCGTCTTGCTACGACTTCTGAAACCTTGAGGCTGAGGTTGGCACATGGGAACGTCATCTGCCTCTTGACTTCCCGAAAGGTTGTCGTAATCAATGTTGCCGGCCGAGTGACGTTGCGCTGAAGCTTTCTTCTTGGTTTTCCCAAGCGTCTGAGATCCTTGCATTATTGTTATCTACCGTGGTGAGTGAGTAAAAGAGCAGGAAAGTTAATTAGTTAGATTTGAAATGTTACCTATGGGAAACTAAAGAGGAGAGAAGCCAAGAAGAATGCTATTTCACACTTAAATCCAACTCGAAAGAAAAAATTCAAAAATAGTTTCCACGTCACACGGAAAATACACGATTCAGTTCCTTACCTGTTGTTTAGGCCGTTCCAAGGTTTGTGAGCTACCCGATGCCGAATGCTGTGAAATACCCGACACCGAGCTCATACTACCACCTAGACCCTTCAGCGGAATTGACATGTTTCTTACACTCTCTCGGATAATTTGGCGGATTGTTTTCAGGAAAGCGTTGCGGAAATCTGCCGTGCTGTTAGACAGTACATAGACCTTTTCGGAGCGTCGCTGTAACTGTGACCTGAGATGTATTAGCTCCCATAAAAAGTGCGAGTCCATATCCTTTGCAGACGATGCACGAACTTGTACTTCAGTAACTGGTATTAGTACTTGATAGCGTATGATTTCAACTTCGTTCGGAGTATTCTTGCTTGAGACACCCTGCAACGAGAAACCATGTGGATATTAGTCGAGAACGTGGTTTGAATCTAAATAGGGGCAGTAAGTCCTTTTTGGCCATGCAATTATGTATGTACGTATTTTCCTGACTGAGGTTTTGTTCCTACCATTAGTTTTTTCTTTTGTCGCAATCGTTCCTTGCACAGAAACACAACAGCCGATTTGAAGACGAAGCACATTGCATGAAGTTCGAGTCCTTTTTTGATTTTACCCAAGAAATCGGAGATGTTAAGCCATTCGACCCCGCCATAATACAAAAGGTCGCCTGTAAAGAGCGTGAGTAGAACGTGAAGAAAAGAAAATCAGCGAATAGGATAAATATATAATAAAAAGGACATGCAATGCAACAAAAGCCAATCCATAAGAATGAATGAATCTCGTATTTAATGTTTTGCTTCCTTCGACGAAGCATGTTAAAATTATGGTGCTATGTCAGAGTGTCACACAGCCCAATGGGCTTGTTGTCATTCCTTTTTTCGGAAAAGGACAGCAAGGACTCGAATGAGAAATAAAGTTTCCGAACTTGGAATTTTTATTCTGGAGAAATCTTTACCGTTCTCATTCAGCATGGCACATTAGGAGACACCTAGTTTCTGATGATTGCCATTAGAAAGCCATTCAGGGAGGGTATTGTAGTTAATCATCCTTCGTTTTGGGTCTGGTCCGGATCAGTCCGAACAAACTCAGCAACGCATGACTCAGGCCCGCCTGGCAGAAGAAGCATGTGCGAAATATATACGTTTTGGATGACACGCGGGCCATGAGCTTCGAATGATCGTATTTGATAAATTATTTGACCATTTAACTATTTGTAGACCTGTCAAGATGACTTTAAAAGGCAGCTTTTTAAAAATGAATAAATTTCATCTGCACATTTGTTAGCAAAAGTGACATGGATTTTAATGAATAAATCAGTTTTGAGCGGCACGCCCGTTTGATTTTTTGAAATTCAATTCAGATTACATAATATTTGATTTGATAGTCCGACCAGTTTCAAGTATCGTTGGGATGATAATAAGTTATTTCCCTATAATAGTACGGGTTACGTTTATTTTGAAATCGAAATGAAATTAAATGGTCCAGATGTTTGTACATAGCTAGGGAGAAGCGTTTACTCAACGCTTTTTAAATGTTAGAGCGCAATAGGCAAATTAATATTCTTTTAGTTCCTATAGTTAAAAAAGCTGTGTAGACTAACTACGAATATTAATTAAGGTTTTTATATCTACTAAAACTATAGATTCGTTTTTTTCTTACCCGGGCTGAGGTCAATTGGCTGTTTACATGATTTCTGATGTTGTCGAAACAAATGATCAAATATAGCACCATATTCTTCGTGGATTCGTTGCATTTCGTTGATGTGTTCGGCTACTTTTTCCATTCCTTTAAGTGCCTCTGCATGAGTTAAAGAAAGGCAAGAAATACAGAATGAATTTCACTATTTCGGTACAAAAGTTTTTGCTTTTTTATACGTACCAACTAAATGCAAATGTTCATCAGCATGAGGATCAGTCAAATTCCTCAATTGCTGTAAAAGTAACGGATACTTAAGTATCCTTTGTATTGGTTTGATTAGATACGATTCGAGTGTACAGCTATGTTGTTGTTTTGGATTCCTTGCCGCAAGGAATTCCTGTAACGCTTGATTGCCTTCATCTGTAGGTACGGATAGATATCATTACCATTTATTTTGAAATTTTACTAAACTAAACAGATATTTAACAACCAAAAATTCAAACGAATTTTATAAATTTTGAATAGATACATAGCAGTATTTTGAAATTCAGTTTTTCTGTGTATTTACTTTTTGGCTACGTATTAAGTTTTTTTAGATTAAAATATCTAATTTATAGAAGATAAAACACGTTAGGAAGCGATTGAATTTCCACTGCACCTCAGGCAGATTTTCAACCTACTCTTGGTTTTATCATGTTTAGTATTTAGTCTATATATGAAATATTATGCAAATTTTATTTCTCAGCATTAAATTTATTGTTTATTATATTTTTGATTAAATTAATTGCAACATTTGGAAACATACACGTTCAGCATGAAATAAATTTTGATGGGCTGCAAAAAAACGACAGTATACCTAGCAAAAAATTATTATTATTTAAAGGCGAACTTATAAGATATATTTTTCAAGCCTGTGTATTCCTAAATTTTCAGCTACAATCTTTTCATTTCACATTTTCGTGCGTATTTTTTTCCTTAAACATTTTCATTCCGAACCCTAAATTAGTCCTGAAATTAAATTATATATAAATCCCTATGTCAAGCGGCAAGTCAAGTGGCCATACGTAAGCAACAACTTGACATGATATTGTGTAAGTATTAACACTCATATACACACCTCTCAAATGTGCAAAAACGACACGTTCAGAGCACATTACAGGGCCTAACTGGCATACTTCAATCTACTTCGATCGTAATCTATTCAACTTTCGTAAGTTTCCATTAAATACCTTGTACTCTCCTTATGGAGCAAACATGCTATCTTACTAACATTACAGTATACTCAACGAAAATAATAAAAAAACACGTTTTGCCCGTTACTTTACTCAGTTCTGTAACAACGAGCTACCGCTGCCAAGCCCGTTATAATTGAAGAACGCAACCAAGTGCAGACATTGCTGCCGAAAGCGTTGCTTTTCACCCAAAAATGCACTTCAATAGATTCTTGCTAGTTGAAGGAAACCCGAAATTTAAAGCACTTACTTATGTATCTGAACTCAGGTTCGAAGTAGTTTGTTTCCATGCAATTGTATCTGCAGACTATATGCTCTTACTTAGCGTAGCGTGTATACTTACTTGGATGCAAAACTTTCTGCGCCTTACTATGGCTGGCACAGAACGAGGAGTAAAGCTTAAAATGATTTACGTAGTATAAAAATGCAGATCCGATTGAAAATAAGACGTTCTGAAAAGAAAACAGTGAAAACCAAATGAATCAAATTGAAAATATTTTTCTGCGAAAGGACTTTCAAGCTGGATTCGACCTGACTCTAAGAACGAAGGGAATAAATATATGCTAAGCTCGAATAGAGAAAAATTAAATCATTTTTGCAAAGTATCGTGTCGCAAAGTAAATGACGAGAAGGAGAATAAGGATGACAACGACGAACTGGAATTATCGCAAGGATGCATTCGAAAAAAGTTCGGTAATGGAAGGGAGTTCCAAGAGCATATTTCAAAGTGACATTAAAGACGACTGAGCGAACCAGTCGGGGTCGCCAGTGGACTTTTTTCGTTTCATGTTGGCAATGACACTAGAAGTGTTCCATAAATATTAAATGGAGCAATGTTATCAGTTGACATTCCGGAAATTGCTTAAAACCTTGCTCGACGACATCCTGAACATATTTTCTTCGGTGTAGTTGGAATAGTTGGGCACCTGAGGCTGATGGATTTTTGCATGATATCGCATTCTATGGGAACGTACAAGTGCTTTGGGTCGGTGACGAATGTCCAATGTAATTCGTTATCAGCATAGTGACTGCGTTTACGTGGATATGTGGTGGATTAAAATGATTTTACGGCTCATCAGTGACAAAATAAAGTTCTAAGAAACAGTATTGTTTTATTTGGGCCAGAATTCTGGTTTACAGCCATGTAGAAGATGGTGTGATCATAGAATAAGCATTTACTCGTACATACGTCTAAAGATTCGGGAAGGAAAATAAGTGTATCTAAAGTATTTACTGAAGCAGTGACACTGGCTGGTATATGTTGCATCTTTATAAATTTTGCTGGAGAATTTGAAGCACGTGAACTAAATTGAATGTCCTTTTCGAAAGATTCTTGCTCTAATTCATTTTATGATCGAATCCAGTAAAAAATGTCTGTTTTTCACATACATATACTTCCTACATATCCAGCCATGGCCAGAAACACATTTTTGCTTTGATGACAATAATCATTTATGTTTAAGATCATTAGAAAGAAATTAATGGCTGCCCGATTCAGAACATATTCTATCAATGTCAGGGATAACATTTTAGTTGACATGGAAATATATTTGAGCAATTTGACTACAATGTGTGTGGTTGCAGGGCGTTATTGTTTTAGTTAACTGTTCAGGAATTTATCAAATAGATACGCAAAGCCTACACACATGCATACACACAGATAAATATATACGTAATGTTCATTTGCATGAAGGTGCTTCTTGCTTACCTTGAACTGACCGGGCTGTTCGAATTTATGGAAGTCAGGCTCTAATTCGAGAGCCTCCTCCAAATTTTGCATGAATTGTCGTTGGAATGTTACTATTTCCTGTATATTACCGAATAAGGCTGAAATTTCAGCATTTGATAGGAATGTTTCACGTTTCAATGGTTCCAGATAATATTCCAGGAGACTGTTAAGATTCTATAAAAGGAAATATATAAAATGGCTAATTAATATGATTTTAGATTTTGACTATAATTTTAGTATGTGATAGAATGGTTTGATGCATATTTTTTTGTTCAAGTTCTCTTAAAGTTCTGAATAAAATATATAGAGCAAGTAGATCTCAAAAGTGTTAACGGCGTTTGTTTGCTTCTCCAGTTGCACTTCAATTGATTTCGAAGAAGTTTGTGTTTTTTAACTGAGTTTGATTACCCGGTTTTACGTAAACTTTACGTCATCTAAGCACATTTTCATGTCTTGCCATCAATAAATTTAATTATAAAATGTATTTTGCATCAAATCTAAAATATTCTATGTAATATTGAATTTGGTTTTATATCGTTTTAAATACGTTCAAACAGTGTCTTTAGTGACTTGGGGGTGCATTTTTGATGTAAAATAAATAATGTCCGACAAATATTGTACTGTTAGTCATTTTATGCGATCCGTTTTGAAACTTTTTTAAAGGTGCAGCTACAGTCAGTCCAAAGAGGATTTATACAAAAACGATTTTGAAGCTTTTGGCTATATGCTTTCAGAAAAAATGAGTTCGATGACCACACAGTGAACTTAATTTATATATTCACAGCTCAAAGTGCGGTTCCCGCAGCTTCAATAAAACTAAATTATCGCTCACCTCTAGCATCAGAGTACTCATACCCGGCGCAATTTTATTCGCAAACAACGGAAAAGTTCAAGACAAACACATCTGAAAAACCTTTCAGCTCCGCAAAAACGATCAAACTATTTTAAGTTGACTAATTTTCTTTTCAGTTTTCACATATGAAATAAAAAGTAAAATACCGTTTTACCTACATCTCTGCGCCGTACGATTCCTTAAAGAATGGTTAGATTAACCGAATAACTAGTAATTTCTGTCGGTACGAAATTTTTCAAATTTACTACTATTCAGCACGCATGAAAAAAAATTGAAAATTGAAAAATTTAATTGAAACGAACTTTGAGTTGAAAAAGTCGACTAGGGTATTTGGCATCAAAGCTTGGATCAAAAAATGCAAAGCTTTACTTTCACAATGTGTCTCATTAAAATTATTATCGATTTACTGCCTGAGTGAAACTTCTTACATCTATGTCAATGGAACCGAGTCGAATAAATTCACAATTTCAGCTGGTGTTCCCCAAGGTTCGGTATTTTAGTTTTAAAATATTTTGAGAATAAATCCTATGAAAACCGAAGAGTTACACTTTACTTCGAAGCACAGAAAATGCCTATTCCTTACTTTTCTCAATTGGAACTTAGAACATATCAAGTATCTGGGTTACCGTTATGCTTTATCCAGTCTATTTATAGCCCAGTGAAATCCGACATAAAAAGGCAAAACTTCGGAAAAATTAGGGGGAAGCTGAATTTTGGTGTCAACCTTGGCACTGGCGTGTTTAACAAAATGTCAAAAGTTCCCATCGATCCGAGTGCTGCGCCACTTTTTATACGGGGTCAAAGCTCACCAAAAGTGCCCTTTCCTAAATATCTCAGTAACGGTCACGTCTTCAGAAAAATAATGTATGACGAATTTGTAGCTTAAAAAATTTCCAACAAAAAAGATTTGATAACTTTTTCCTGTAACCATATCCGTTTTTGAGATATATTGATCTAAACATTTGTTACTAACAGCATTCTCTTTCTCAACGGCATGTTGATATTATCCGATTTTGATTACGACTTGGCATGTTTGTGAGTTTGTTTTTCTATGTTTAAGAGGCGCATTAAAAAAACATGTAAACAAACTTATCTACCAGACTCCAAGGTAGGTGGAAAAGTGTGCTCCGAAAAGTACAGTATTGTACATTTTTGATTCAAAAATTTTCAAATATGATTTGGCTCCATATACGTTTCTTTTTAATTCAATGATGAAAAATTTTGATTTGAAAATAACATTTTTATAATAAAGTGGAATTCAAAGAAGATTCGCTTTTTATTTCAAAGTGATTTCAACTTTTGATTTAAATTTGATTCTATTAAATGACATTTTTCTGAGTGTTGGAATTATTTTTACTGATAACACTTCAACAACTGCTTAATGCGGTTTAATGCCGATTGATAAACTCACTTGCGAAGACAAGACAAATTCATTTCTTATATACTAAAATTCTATGAGCTTACTGTTATTCATAAATGTGTCTCTAAATAATATTAAATTATGGGTTCCCGGTCACGCCGTCGTCGCGCCGAGCGCAAATCTGAGCAATGCGTGCCAAAAATTTGAAGTTCATCTGAACAGTGATCATTTAAAACTCACAGTCATCATTTAAAATTTTCAGGTTCCAAAGGACGATGCATTGGTGACTTTATATGTAATTTGCATTATTATTGTGTAAGCAGTCTACACAATACAGGGCTTTGTAAATAAATAAATTAATATTCTCTACTATCCTAAACTAAATTGAAATACGATTTACATTTTTACATAGTTTTGCTCATTGTATGCATATCGCTCTCATAAATGTTATCCTTTCGTAAACCCAATGGTCTATTAAGTATTAATGGCTAAAAATTTCAACAAAATGTCCCATACGGGGTGCCACAGTCCAGTCGAATTCTTTTATCGGTGTCTTCTCGACGCCTTCCACTCAAAGCATAATGTATTCAATACCTATATCCACACTATATACATATTTCAATCTCCCAAAATACATTTAAATACAATCCTATAGAAGAACATCTAAATCATTTGGATGTTTTCAATTTTTTCGACACCCGATCCAAAGCTTATGGAGATCGAGACCTACGAACGTCCTAGATAAGTGTTTTCCGGATTACGTACTTCATACTTTATGAAGATTAAATTATCCGTAGAAAATTATCTATTCAGAATTTAATGCGGAAAAGAGGATCATAACCGCAATTTTACTATGGAGGAAATGTTAGACCAGCTCTATCGTATCTCGGTTGCGGTTGCTTGGGCACACACATAGTACCTAGTATCTTCGTATCGCCATACTTCGGACAGAGGCAGGCTCAAAAGCATATTTGCATGTATTCGCCCGTAACTACAATCGGGTTTAGCGCAAGGTATGGGGCGACGTCGTTGTAGTCCTTGTTGTCGGTCAATCATTTCATGGAATATGAATAGTATCTTTTCATCGTATGCCACCCGGTTAGCACACGAATAGATAGGCCCAATGAAATATGAACAATGATGTTGGCCGTTTGTGGTTGAGAGCTATAAATCATGCAGGCATACATTTTACATTTTGTTTTGTTTCGAAAGGTTACGAGCTGTTGATTGTGTTGTGTGCAGGAGGCCACCATATCCAGTTCTGCAAGCCGTCACCAATCGAACTTAATTGTAACCTTCATTGGCCCAAGGAAGAGCTAGTTACACTCTTTTGAGATTTTTGTGACAAAGAATAATGTCTTTTTGAACAATCACACATTTTAAACTTTATTGTTTTCAAGGTATTGGACTACAGTAAAGTTTAGTATAATGTTTAAAAATACGAGGTAGCAGTGGCAACAGGTTTGTTGTTTGCTAAAAAAAAAAATCATTGGATGTAACATTTTTGAAGTAGTTGAAACAATTCACGATGAAAATTAAAGCTTACTTTATCTTTGGATCGCGCGCACTGTTTTTAGTGGAAAGGTGCGTCTAAGACGGTAATTCAATTAATAATTTAATTTAACTGCACGCTTGCCTTGTTTCATACCTTAAGCCAAATTAATTATAAACTTTCGCAAACTTGAAGTCATTTTCATTACCACCACAAAACTCTAAGTGCATGAAGCTTAGTCGACTTCGAGCCGAAAAAAAATTACATTAAGATTCATTGCTTTATATAGCTCATAGCCCTTGACTGTATGTATCCGTCTTTTGTATCCAGGGAAAATTGAACAGATTATCTTTGACTTGTATCGTCGCTTGTAGTGTATATCTTAAGTTTGTTGCACAACAGCAACAGCGAAACGGAGTTAAGTGTGCAATTTCATAAGATTCTGAGATTAATGATCAGAGCTTATATCTTTGAAATGTTTCTGCAAAAAGCATCGCGAAGAAATCGTCGGAGAGGTTTTATATGAAAGCACATAAATATGTATACTATCGCAGAATCTTGCTAGCAACTTATGAATTTATGAATTCATGACTTGACTTTGCGACGGTTTATTCGATTTTGTTGAGTACAGAGAAATTGGCTCTAAGATGGATTTTGCCGTTTTGGGTGGTTATAAACTGAGTACGAACGAAGGTTTTTACGATTTTTTGATTATATTGATACACTAGATGAGCTTTCGTGAGCATTTAAACAACCGATGCAGGACGGTAAACGGATTTTCATCGTTTAACGCGCAGTTTTGGTTAGGAGCTGAATGTTTTTGGGTTTATGAAATAAACATAAGCTGGTTGACCGTAGCTACCCACAAAGCATTGGTTTGAATAAAAATTTGCGATTTTTAGAATAGGATACTAGATTAGGAGAATCTTGAAAGTTAAAGCTTGCTTCCTGAATTTTGAAGTATGGACCAGTTACGGATAATCTTGCTGATCTTGTCGAGTCATGTATGCCTGTCAAGCTAGTGGAGAGTTTCACCTCAACGATTCCGAGGACCAAATTTAGCCTATCTTTCGAATACGTATCAGAAACTCAAGATGAACCGATTCGCATTAAAGAGGAAGTTTCTTTGATGAGAGTACATAAATTTCTGAGTTATAGATATTTCTGTAAATATCTATTTTAGGGAAGCTGGACTGGAGCGGTATTGGCAACAGGTCTCAACCCCATATGGACATTCTTCTATCTAGTTAAGCTGTTCGAAAGAGGTAGTCTCGTAAAAACGTTTTTTTGCCATTTTAGGTGTTACTGCATCAAAGTTCTTGTGCCACGTTGCATACAATAAAAGCTGCACTAAATTGATGTTCCTTGTGCCAAACTGCTTAAATCGAAAGAAATGTTTATGAAATATGTATTGTTTTATTTTGTATTGTATGTATCAGTGTCAAAAGCTAAAAGCACTAGCCGAATCACAGCCTCGAATTTGATTATAAGTGAAATTGATAGCTTATTTGAGTTCAGCTATAATTGTATATACTTTCAACGTAAAATTATTTAAATCTCAAGCAATATTTTAGTGATATTTGAAAATAAATTGATAATTATTTCAGTTTTTTCGACTTTCGATTATATGAACATTTTTAGATCACCAAATGCGATTTCGTTTTTGTCGAATTATTTTCGATAATTCCTGAAATTGGGTATCCTTTTTGAGGGTCTTTCAACTAAACTTATAAATTTATTGCTGAAAACTTTACTGTTGAATCGAATTTCAAAAGATTATTTACCTTAACGTAAGTTCTTTCTGTATCAACCAATTCCATTATAACTTTTCGTAGTTTTTCTACATCTGTAAGCTGCCGTGATGGTGTTAGCATAGCATTCGATACTGATGACGCTACTGATCCAGTTGGGCTAGATTTACGGGTTTCTTGCGGAGACCGACAAAAGCCAGTCACCTGTTTCGGATAAGGATACTTGAAATGAAATCAAGATCAAAACTGTATCATTCAAAAGCTACATAACTAAATGATAATAAATTATAAAGATATTTGAATTTCAACGGCTAGTTTTCAAAAGATATGCTATTAACAAAATATTCGAATAGAAGTGAGACAATGTTTGTTATTGTCATCTTTAAATATGAATTTGATTTGACTGTTGGACATTGAATGTGCAACGTTATTAGCTTTTTTTTAAAAACAAATTTAAGCAAACAAATCAATTCGAAAAATTCAGCGCCCAGTGCGCGTTATTTACAAAGATCTACAATTTACCTGCTCTGCCGTCTTGAGAAGATTTTCAATTTCAAAACTACTAGTACGCGAGGTCTGCTTAACACTTTGTATCGTCATTTGTGGTTCACTTGACGAGGGTGCTGGGGAGCTTTCTGCTTCTGGTGAATATAAGTCCTTGCCTAGAGGAATAATAGCGAATATTTTTAAAGAATGTATGGATAGAATCACTAATTTTTTTCTTTGTTTTTAATTTAAAAGAAATTGGCACGGTAAATTTTCTTTTTTTTATGCTCATGCCTCGAAATAAATACAAAAACTATTTTAAAACCAGTTGCTAGGACAGGATAAATACTTACTCCAACCTGGCGCTGGAACTATTAGTCCTGATATCATCTCTTCACTCATGACTGGTGGATCTGACGGCGGTGGTGGACAAACTAATGAGTCAATCATGTCATCTGTCACACGCATTATACAACCTATTTCTGGCGGTTCGGTGCGAGACGATCTGAAATTCAAAGTGAAAACCTTTATAACCATTCCTTGTCGATAAAATGTACTATTTTGATAAAGTGTTTGATGCAAGTATAATTTTTCACTTTACCCCTGATTTAAATCAGGTACCTAATCAGAGCTAGGTGAACTCAAAGCTTGGTGCGGACGAGGGTCCGCGCACCAAGCTTTGAGTTCACCTAGCTCTGATTAGGTACCTGATTTAAATCAGGGGTAAAGTGAGTCGTGGAACTAATCACTCCACACTTGTATCCACAATGATTAAAAAAATTGTAATGAAGCTCTCTACCAGCTTCAACCCCTAGACCCGTACAAGGATTGTCGTGGGATTGCTTTACTTTACTTTTTTATAATTTTTCAGTATTCAAGTATAATTTTCCAGTATTGGCTGAAATGTTATTGCAAATGTAAATTTTAATGCGCCAGGAAAATGCTGAAATTCTATGACAGCAACATGATTCTTTCCAAGGCTTGAACGTATTCATATGAAAGTATGCAGCAAACTTTACCAAATGGAGGTTAAATAGAGAACATTGCGCTGTTACCAACATAAATACTGCCTGAGGAATTAATAACTAAGGAATTAATTTTTTGCTCCTCTCCATTTATTATCCTGGCAACATTTACTTGCATGAATTCGATACTTTACTTTCAGAGCTAATTCCGTGTCGAGCATATTCTTTGCATTAACCCAAAAAGAAAACACTTGCAAATGGTGGCAAAATGATTTGCATAAATTCAGGGCATGTACGTCATGTAAGTTTCGTTCGCATGCATACTGAAGCAGTAGCCTTATCCTCGCAACAAATTAAGGATGCAATCTGACGTATTTAAACAGGAGATGATTTTGTGTGCATCGAAACTGAGAAATGCAACGATTGGAGGAGAATCAAACGAGGTGGTTCCAAACGAGGTGGATACCTGTGAACGAAGTTGTGTCCTGCGTCATATTAATTAAGGTTTTTCTGTCAATTTTTCATTTTGAGATGAATTAAACATGGTAAAATAGTTTGTTAAGCATACACTGAAAGAAAAATCTTGATAAAATCAACAATTTTCCTTAGTTGTTTTTGCGTCAACTACGGGCTATAGTTAAAACAACCATAAAAAAATAGTTGATTACTTTTATGCACCATGACGCGTGGTTGTTAAACAACGTCCGTGGTGCAAAAAAAAATAAGCAACCACAAACAATGGTATTCCAACAATATATATAGTACGCAGTGTGCATAGTATGCAGTATGGAATTATGTTTGTTGAATTTAGCATTTGTATGGTAACGCGCACAATAGCTGCGGCTGAATTTGCCGCTGCTGCAGAATTTACCAAATTTCTAATTTTGCCGCACCGCTAGCTGTCATACCTACCATCGGTTGGCATCACTACTAGGTTGAATGGTCTAATAGACAAGCAATGGCTTATTTGTATTGTGATAAGCCAACCTAATCCTCGTACAACAGGATTTAGCAATACAAAAGACAAAAAGAAATGGATGTATTGCCGCAGCCCACTGCGTTTGCCACAGTGGAAGACATTGTCATGTGATTAACTTATAATGCGTCATGCAACGTAATATAAAGACTTCACCGCATAACATGAATATGAATTATATCGAACAGCAAACCGAACACAATTTTTCCATGTAGTATATGAAACTTCTATGACAGAATAGGAGTATGAGTATGAGGAGTATGAGAAATCAACAGTTTTCCTTAGTTGTTTTTGCATCAACTAGGGCTATAGTTAAAACAACCATAAGAAAATCGTTGGTTACTTTTATGCACCATGACGCGTGGTTGATAAACAATTTCATTCGGAGCATGAAAAACGTCCAAATGTTGAAACCATTCTACTTTGCGTAGAATAATTCCAAAGACGTTGCTCACTGAATTACGTTTGTTGAAATCAACTATTGCGAAGTAGTTTAAGTACCATAAAAACAGTTGATAATTCGAAACGTTGAAGTTTTGAGTGAATTGATGAAAATTTTTCTATTTATCAACTAATTTTCGTGGTTATGAAACAATTAAAACAGTTGATTTCATGAACGTTGTGATATTTTTTGTATAACCAGAACCAACTACTTTTATATCGTTAAATTAACTATATTAACATAATAAAAATAACTATTTTCCGTAGTTCGTTTAACGATTTTGAATGAATCGTTGCAATACTATTAAAAATAGTTGAACCAACCAAGAGTTTTTCTTTCAGTGTAATTACCTATGAATACCCTGTGACCCGAAAATGAGCCAACATGCTAGTAGTGATTCTGCCCGTAGATTATAGATTTGGCTAATGATGCCTTAGTATTTAACCGAATTATATAGTTATAGTTAGTGGAAAGTTGGTTGCAGGTATGTACATATGCATATGAATTATTAGGTAATCGAATTGAAAGTTAATAGGTTAACTAATCACCGTGAACTATTCATCGCCAGCATTTGGCTTGATCACTTTGAATATTCGGTCCATTACCATGTGTCGAATTCCCACGAGCTACACCGTTACCAGCAATATCATCATTTTGTTTATTTTCCAAAGCATCTAATGAACATGGATTTTTCCAGTACCTAGTTTACATGATTAAATTATATTATACTCATAAACCAGTCGGAATATAGCATAGCATAATCATTAGCTCACCTAGATAACATTTGCAGTCACTTTCTCTACAAAACCAATACCCGTCATCCTGATACTAACCACCCACAAATTCGCACGCAAGTTCTCCTCGCCATTGAGTGAAATTCTAAAATTTCTCGCCTAGGGACTTTTTCAATTCAATATTCGCTAGCACATAGCCTGCGGCACAACACAACTATCACATGGATAGTAAACAACATAATTAGAATACATGAAATTTCGCACAAACTACCTACATTGAATCCATAGCCGCCACACCATTGTCCACACGCTATGTATGCATTACGAGTTAGTATTTCTAGATTTTACTAATGCTCACTTTCCAAAAGACTGTGGAGAGGAGGTTATGGCCTGAGCAGCTCGTTAGCTTGAGTAAGCAAGCCTAAGCCTCAGGCTCAATAATTTCACCATAAACTTGGGGACAGGCATCGCGAAGAGCTATTGAAAAAATGGAGAGGGAAATGATTTGTTGCAAGTGCGAATAGAATCAAATTCAACGGTAATTTGCGAAATCTCCTGCATCAATGTAGATTATGGCTGGTTGAGGTCAAACCAAAATGAGCTGCTTGTGAGTTTTATAATCAGTTCCGGAAGAGCATGGTAGTGTCATTGCTGCTACTGCAGAGCTACTACCATAAGTGGGTGATCTGGTTAATGCAACAGTCACTAATCATAGGCGGATTAGGCTTTGTTAAGCGCTTTGTTCGATTTGCATTTTCAATTATCGATAAAGCGGTGATTAGAAATGAATTTACAATTTAGTCGAACGTAAATACATATACGAGTATGTAACAAGACTGTGGAGTAACTGTGAAAATTTGGCAGTAGTTCAACTGCTTTCAGTACTGTAGAATGACAATAGTTGATGCATGGTAAGATATTTACATTATTGATTCGTAAAAACAGTTGGACAGTGATGCCTGTTGAATTTTGTACCATTCAATTGACGAGACGGCATGAAAATATAAAGTCCGCCACAAGTTCTTCTATCTACCTTAAACAATAAAACAATTGTCTAAAAGCTATTAAATTATGTGTGAGTTTGCATTTCCAGATTTTGCATACTAGCGCCCACTGTAGGTGAGCGAGTTTAAGAGTAACTTACTTTAACGTTGAAATCAAGCCGTTTTTCCAGAATTCAAAAAGACTCTGAACATTTTATTTCTATTTAATATCCAGAAATATGATTATTTATTTTTATGATAGTAAGTAATCTTTTTTGAGGTCTGTAATGAGTAACCAAGTGAACTTTTGCACATGGATTTTTGGGACATTTAATATTTCTAGAAGTGTTACACATGTTACGTATAAAAACGTGAAGATGTTAATCATGTTACGTATAAAAATATGATCCTCCTAAGCTGAAATTTTCCTTCGAAATAGATGTATATAAATTAAGACATCTTTGGTTACCCCTTTGAAAGTGGAGGGCATTTTAGCGAATGTTCAAATACCTTTATATTTGTATGAAATACCTTTATATTTGTATGATAACGTTTTTAAAATTTTTAGAGTGCCTAAAAGATCACAAAGATTTTTTTTAAATTCCGATTGTGACAACTTCTGACAAAAGCATCAGATCGTTCGAAATTCGCAGGGTATATTAATGTTGACTAGAAGTAGACCTGATGAGCGTGCTGTCAACTCAAAACTTCTGTTCACGAGAATCAGATCATCATAAAATTGACAGGATGACAGGTTTGAGTAGGAACAGGTTTGATTAAGGTTATTGCAAAATTACTCAAACAAAATATATGCTTTGTGCCGTTAGACAGTCATCAAAATCACATAGCAGATTAACTTTTTTGTAAGTCAAATTTCATAGAATTTCGTTGAAAAATTAGGACATCTTAAGGACACTACTGTCTGAGATGGGTTTTGAAAAAGTCGGCAGTGGACCAACAGAACTTTACGGAGACAATCAAAGTGAAAACTAGTGAAAAAGCCTGTTTATCATTGATTTACGTGCTCATCACTTCAGACAAATATTCAACGAGTGCATTAAAGACATCAAATACACATCTACCCAGCAAATGTGGCTGATATTATGACGAAAGTACTCCCAAAATCCTATCATCGAAAATCGTTAAGAATATCCTAAATATGAGTCGATTTTTGAATTGTTGTCATGAATCGATTTTTGAAAATGAATGAAGTGTTAATATTTACATATTGTTAGGATAGAAAGAGCAATGAATTGACTTTTTAATATGGAAGAATGTTGAAATACGTATACAATACACTGTTACATTGCAATAAAAGTTCTAAACATCCTTTGCATCCGCTTCCTCTCTCTGTCTCTCTCTTTCAAAAAAATCTGCTGAATACATATTATAACTCTACTGTCTTGTATTCTTTTGTATGAAGCATTTGGTTGTATTTAATACACCACGCTTAAAAAACAGGCTAGTGTTTTATTCTAACTAATCAATTTTGAGCTGATTTCAATACACAACGAAATAAATTACAGCACGCTGTATAATTAAATGCGGTTTTATAAATCATTGAATGCATCATAAAATCACGTTTAGCTGAAATTTACAGAATTGCACATTTGCCAGTTTTATAAAACCAAGACTGATTGTTCACAAATACTAAATTTCTACCTGTATTTTTAACTAATTTTTTTTTTATACATAATATATACACCTCTTGTTTGGCAAAGTAATAACATGGTTCATGTACGTTATGGCGTATACGAATCATGCAATTCCACAATTCTGCAACAACGCCTTAAATCTAGGATCCTTTCACATGTACAGACGAAAATACACTTACCTCATCATCATGCAGAGCGATTGTTCCTCCTGTAGAACGCTCTCAAGATACATCATATCCAGGTCGGAGACAATAGCGCCATTTATAACCATTATTTCATCGCCCTTAATGATACCTGCAACGATGAGAACAAGATCCAAGGATTAGATAAAATGGCAATGATGCTACAAAATAGTTGATCCTCAGTTGCTTGTCTTGCTGTCTGCAATCTAAGCTTCAATCAATTCACTAATACAGTTCAAAATAATATTGATATCCTTCGACTACCACCTTGGCTATGTCGAATCGTCAACGTTCCAGCGTCGCACCGCATCAGCTTTGGGTTCGATCCTAAGATTGAGCCGATGGAATCTGAAGCACCGATGCATTCCTGAGTTGTCGAATTTCAAAGAGCTGAACGATAGATGGCTGTCGTTGCCTTTGTCGAAACAATATGATTTCACAACAAAAGGGAAGAAAATGTTCAAAAGTTGCACTTCTCTACGTTGAAAGGTGTATACAGTTATGTGAAGGTATTTCATGACTTTGTGTGATTCGAAACAAAAAGAATTGAGAGTATTTGAAGATAAGAAAGGTTGGAAACTTGTCTTTCTTAAAAAATGTCGTGAATAGGCACAATGATGTAGAACACAAGAGTATAGTGTAATTATGGTATAAAAAAGGAATCCAATTTAGCTCCCGAAATGCAGAGCTGCGTTTGCCGTCGTCATCTGGGCAGTTGTGACAGATGCGAGATGGATTGAATCCATCACTTCACCTCGTCCGCTTCGGATAACATTGCATTACTTAAGTGCGTCCACAAATGAAAGTACGGTAGAAACCCAGCCAAGTGAACAAAAGGCTAATCTGCAGGCATGGAAATATATAAAGATGTTGCCAAGTGTTATCCTTCCCATCTGAAGTCATTGATTTTAATCAGTGGGGTATGAGGGCAATATTGAAGATAGGCTATGTAAAGAGGCTTTATTTCAAGACAATTTGATCATTTAACGGTTGTGTTGTAGTTTCATGCATGTTTTCTATTTAAATTTTTATGAAAAATTCTTTTGCGCCCAGCGTGGGCGGAAATAAATATTAATTGTGGAAAGGTTAATGTTTTTTAAGATTAGCTAAATAAGTTCTTAGTGTCTTAGTGTTTGTTGGTAGACAATGGCATATTGTTATCTTGTTGATGACTGTTTATTAGCTTAATTCTACCAAAATAATGTATTTTTCGATTGTCTACAATTTCAAAAAGAAAAAGAATGATACGAAATAATCACAAAAAGTGCATTCCATCAGAAACGCCTGTTATACGAGCGATGATAAATACTTTTTGGGGGATATTTAATGAAAATTTATCATTTTCGCATTTTCCGCAAATTCATTGTTCGCATCAGAAAAATGTATTCAATTGTTCAGATTTGCATCAACCCAAATCAAAACTAAAACAAAAGCAAGCTATTCGAACTGACAGACCGTTATTACTCGAAATCACTTGCCAACGTACATGCACACAAAAACTTTTAATTGGCGTACTTTTCTACAACAATAGAATCGTTCAACTAAACAACAGATATTTTTTCCCATTCCGCAGCAGTCTGCGAGCGAAGCATTTCCTCAAAGACCAATAAACTCATCTTCACGGCTGTATAGCTTCCCACCGAGCCTGGGTATATTTTTGGGGTTTGTCTAAGGAACGTAGGCTGACGAGAAATAAAGGTCAATTTCATTCGGCGATAGCTTTTGCTTTCATGTCATTGTAATTATGCGAAATTGTGTTCGCTTTTCCATGTCGTGGTGTGCTTACCTAATGACTAGATGATTTTCTACAGGCGTTAATAAAATAAAAACTTTGAACTTGAACTAAACTGAGCTGAAAAAATGGCTTGTAACTTAGAAGTCTGAGTAAGGGGTTGAAATGCGGGTCAGTTATTAGAGTGCCTACGGCTAAGGATGATCGGCAAGATTATTTTACATTGGTTGGTTCTCCTTTTTGTTGCACGCTGGTTAGCTGGCAGGCACGTAGTGGTGTAAGAGGAATAGTTTTTTTTGTTCAAGATAAAAATAGGTCTCCGGGGACAACTTGAAAAGTTTAGCGGACAAGCTTTGAATTGTATTAACAATGAAAAAGGCATGAGCAGCGGCAGCATTGTGAGATGAGTGATACGAGTTCACGATTCTTCGCATTTTGCAGACGGCAGTTATTATTATGTAATGTGTTTCGAAAAGTTGTTTGCTGTTTTGCCAATATGATTAATGAAAAACGAAGATTAATTTTGAACTTTCGTTTTATATACACTTTTGGGAAAGTTGTAGCTGAAACAACTGTTAATTCAGCGTTTGAGCCGTTGATCAGTATCTAGCTCAAGCCTTACGTAAACGGAAAGGCGATAAAGCAGCAGGTAGTATAGCTTAGAATCCTCACGTATTTTGTATTGTTCCATTTCAACTGCAAAATCGCCTGCACAGCAAGGACTATGTGTACTGCTGAGTTGAACCTAGCAGCTCGGGGGCAAGACACTCGCTACCCTAATATCAATTTTATTGTTCCGAGCACGCAGCAATGAATTCCAAACTTGCTTACTCCCATCAAACTTTCTGCGCACATTTATCGGTATTTTCTCATACCTACTAAGAATGACTGATTTCGAAGCAAATGCGCCACAAACACGGGAATCAGTGATTTGTATTTCCGTCAGATGACAACATGCTTTTCCAACTGAAAACCCTACCTCCACGTTTTGTGCATTTCCGCACGGCGTTTTTCGCCTTCAACGTCATCGCTGTTGGCATTGTCTATTTACATTCCGCCATCGAACGGAGAGAGCATACGGAGATGCTTTCCTGTAGCAGCAACAAAGTTTGCATTTCGTTGATTGCCCGTAGTTTATCGTATTACGAGCATAGCTAGTGATATTGTATATAATGAATCCAGCGATATCGCAAAGTTGCATGCATCAGCATATGTGTGCACGCGGGTTTGTATCGTTTAAAAAACTTCTGAGCTTCAAAAGGTATTCACAGTTATTTGCCGGATTGCGGCATATATTCGGCGTGACAAATGAGTTTGTCCGTTGCAGATGCATTTCTTCAGTGTCGTTCCAGTAAAATGTAGATCAAACCTTCGATGCATGACTGTCGGACTGAATTAAAAGTCCATCCGTGTTTTGTTTGGTTTTGTTTATCCAAAATTAGGAAAGTTTCTTCTGTTCGGAATATAGTTGATAGTATAGAGAAATTAGAGTATAGAGAAATTAATTTGAAAAGTAATAGTTAATATCAGGATGTAAGACCCAGGTTTGATTTTCAGTTAGATTGAATTGAACTGTGTGGGTCCAATCGTTAAAACAATCTTCACCACATTTTTCATACATTTTTTCATACAAAATAAAACTTATTGGTCGAATGGGGAAAATGCCTGCCGTTTCACACAGAAAAGAATCATGCGAGTATGAAAAAATACGTTTTATTTCTACCATTGAGGATTGTGTAGAGAGCGTGTAGACATTTTCGAAAAAGATTTATAGTTTTACGTGGCTGTTTAAAGTGTCGATTGTAATCATTTTTGTATAGAAGAACAATACCTTGTAATTATGTGGCTCTAGTTATATTAATTTGCATCATTGTGGTCTGTATGATGTTTCTGATGGTTTGTTTGTTGATATTTCACATAAGACATGTTTTGGCAAAGCGGCTTCGAGGTTGTCTAGAAATTGATTTTAGCCTTATTATAACGA
This sequence comes from Nemotelus pantherinus, assembly GCA_963978885.1. NCBI lineage: Eukaryota > Metazoa > Arthropoda > Insecta > Diptera > Stratiomyidae > Nemotelus > Nemotelus pantherinus. The sequence goes on from OZ022263.1 coordinate 922,271, forward strand.
AACATAGAGGAGGTATCAATCCACCATGGTTTGCAGGTAGGTAATGATGTTTGGAAACTCAATCTTACATGGATTACTATAAACCTATATATGCACGAACAACTGCAAAGAATAAATATAGCTATGATTAAGTAATTCTGCTGGCTGGGAAGGTACGGTTCTGCGGGCTAGAGCTAGAGTGTTGTGCTTTGACTCTTCTAGAAATAAGAATGAATTCAACCGCACAGGTAGGTGCTTCTTGATTGGTGAGCGCTATAAAAAGCTATCGGAATTTCTTCCAATCAGTTCTTTTTCTAATTGGGTAAGGAGTTGCTTCTCAATGTAGCAATACTCCTCGTGTAAATGTTACGTACGTACATGTGATCTGACAGCGAACACTCTTGCAAAACTTTCCATCTAGTAAGAAGGTGTGCAGAATGCTCACTTATTAGTGTTATATCTAGAAACTCACTTCTGTCAGAGGTTCAGAAGGTATGCTCATTGCCAATTTTTGCAATGGTAAGATTACTAGTAGACACAATGTACGCTTTCAACAGCAAACAACAAACTAAAAACATCCAAATTGTTAACTATTTTTTTCTCTGTGGAGCGCCAATAGCCTTGAAATAGTAATCAATAACACGGAGTACAGCTTGATCGGCTTTATCAATACTACCATGGCTAGAAAATCAATGTAAGCCCAGACAACCCAGAAACGATTTTTTTCTCCAAAAAACTTCCAAATGAAAAAAATCTATTGGACAGACTCAATATCCCATCTTCGTGTAATCCTAGACAAAAAGCTAACGTTTAAGAAGCATGTTTGGTCTAAAGAAAATAAATCCATATACACGCTCTACTAATAAACTTCTCTTATTCAGAATGGTCTTTGAACCTGTCATCATCTAGCGTGCCCTGAATGGAAAAACTGCGCGAACACATATCTGAGGAGACTACAAGCCATCTAAAATAAAGCACTTGAAATGGTCTTGGGCGTCAGTTTTTGTGTAAACTTCACAGTTTTAAAGACTATTTGTTCTTGTATCGTGAAAGTAGTTTGCATATATTTTGCTTTGGCAAAAAACGACATTTGACAAGACATTATGGCGAGTTTTATACTACATTTCTGTATCCATAATGTAACTGTATCATTGAAAAGAATTCGATTCGATTTTTGACTGAATCTCAGTACTAGGCTTTAAGAAAAATAATTCAACAGAAGAAAAGGCAGAAATCAAAGAGAATCGTGAAACAACGGAGTATTCAAATTCAATGCCAGCTTTAACTCTGATTAGTGTTGTTATGCTGAACAGGTGCTTATCTAACCACTTGCACGCAAACACATAAAGGAAAATTCAGCCTCATCTATTTTAATAAAGCATTCGCAGCAGCCCCCGAGGCATATTCTAAGTGTTGTGTTTTGTTCTTGGAATCATCATCTCGGTAATTAGTTCTTCGTGCCGACTTCCCCCAATCACGTAGAATTTGCGTAAGTTTCATTTCTATTTATGTCGCGTGTCTTCCAGCATGGCAGTCACGTGTCTAATATCAAATTATTGTGTTCGATTTGTTCCAATGACGTAATCCTGTTCGAGAGTCAGCTCCGCTTCGCCTGGATACGCCTGGCATCTAAGAGACTGCTACTGGGTAGATGTGGGTTGCTCTAGTAGCATAGAATGTCGTGTCGCTTGTTTGGGTGCTCGCAATAAAAAAATACAAAAGAGTCGAAATACAATTTAAATCAATTTTGCAGTTGACTATCACCAGTGACTGTGACATAGGTGATTTTGGTGAAAAATATATTTTTATTGAAATGTGATTGAGGAGATGATAGATCGCTTTGATTTTATGAGAGGCAAGCAATTCTTCAGTTTAGTGTGAAATGAGTTCTTGGTCGGAGTGGAGACAGTGATTGATGAAATTTCATCCATACCTGATGATATTAGGTCTTTTGAGACGTGGATCCTACTCTCGGCCCTGCTCTTTAGCCTGCTTACTAACAGATTCTCTTTTCTCTGGACATTTTACATTTCCCCCCAAAATCAACAACATACTCGCAATCCGTTTTGTCACTCAATTACTACGTGGCTTCGACATGACCCTTGCTGGTTCACTTCAACCTTTGCCGTTTTTAGAATTCTATTTGGAGCAATTCAACAGACAAGATGATGTTTGAGGAATCTTTTGAATATGCTAGCACGTTTGGCAAAGGTTCCCGAAGTATATAAGACCGAATGTATTGTTGGAACGAAAATAGCAACAATTCCATTAAATGTAGCCACTGGGACGGGATCGAAAGCCATGTTTGAAACGGCGATTTCGGTGGCGGAAGAGGTAGCAAAGGGGTTGTATGATGTCGCTAAAAATACTCTGAGAGTGAGTCGAAATTTCTCCGGTGCCACTTCAATTTAATCATGTTAGCTCACACACGTGAATATTCAACGAATTACTTGCACCTGTATGTACCCGACACAAACATGTCTCGTCTGCTACATTGACACAGCTATCGTGATGGATCTGCGATAAAGCAGCAAAACTGGTGACCTTTATAGTGAAATAACTTCAGTCCTGATTCACAGAAGCGTCTTCGACTCGGGTTGATGTACAGCACCACCGTTCCCAGTAGCATAAATGGCAGGGAAAATAGAAAAGTGATTTGCAGAGAAAATTGCGAAAAGGCAAACAACACAATTGAAACGTTGAATGAGGAAAAATGACGTTCATGTTACACAGTGCTGTGTATAATGCAAAGCAGCAGACATTTTGTTACACGCACACCGCTCTCTAGCTTGCTCTGGCTCTGACAAACGATGCGAGACACGCAAAGGGAAATCTTTTTAAGGTTTTGGCATACCGGATGTTTTTGTTGTGCGTCTTTTTCGTGTGAGTCGTCGCGTCGAATATCGTACACAGAAAACATTCAGGATGAAGGCGGAAGACGTGTACGTTTGCGCTGATTGCGACATTCAAATGAATTGTTGAGTATGCTGGTCGCTCTGTCGTAGAGCGAAACCCACTTTACTGTTGCTCAATCGATTGTAAAGTAATTGATTTACGTCGAAATAAAAGAAATGGTTCGTTTTGTCGAAAGATCTGTTTGATGTAGCTGAAGTGGAAATACTGAATTTCATGAGAAAATTAGGCAATTTTTCGTGGTGTTTGATTGAGTGTAGGATGAAAATGAAGTTGGCTGTGATTACTTTTGACTATCGATTCGACTTTGATTCAGGATGAGGATTGAGAGGAGGGAGATGTGTATGAAACTGAATAAAATTAGTTGGGAAATAGTTTTATGCGGCACACCGACACCGTTGGTTTTCCATTTGAATTGAAAATATGAAAGTTAGGGTGTAATTTGACATTTCAATTGGACGCTATACATTTGGATACAAAACACATTTTCACTCAAGTCTTTTATCCTTTTGATATTAGGTGACAGTACAATGAGCATTTTTGTTTTTTATACCCTATAATTATTCAAATAACTATAGTGAAAAGAATGTAATACCACATTAGAGAAATTGAAATTCGATGATTTTTAGAAAAGCATGGGATATGGAGTACTTGTAAAGTGCAATACATGTTTTAGAGCATTGATTCACCCACGGTGGGCGCATAATCTTAAATTTCATACTGCCGGTAATTATCGAGCCCTCTTGGTTCAAAGACAGGTTTTTATTATAACTAGTGGCAATTCGTAATTTTTTTGAAAGAAAAGCTTTTGTATTTTTCAACTAAAAGGTTAACTGTCTATGATCTAGCTACGATTTAGTGTACTATGATACTCATAAGAAAGTGATTTTTCAAAATAAAACAAAAAAACAAATGATTGCATTTCAGCAGGTTTAAAATTAATTACTTCAAGCGTTCATACTATTTTCATCACGATTTTCTTTAGATGACATTAATGAAATTAAAAAAATAAACAGGAGCTATGTGCATTTTCTCTTGATGCTACAGAGATCTTTCGGGGACAGCGACGACACCTTGCTCTGAAAATCCGATAAGAAGCTTATTTACTTACCGTTTTGCATGGCAACGCTCTTATCCTCAACACGACTAACATAGCAGCACAACTCGTCCTGTCGATCGGCATTTTCAATCAGTTCAGCTTCAACGGAAAAGCCCCACATTTGCTCGAGCGTCTTACGTTGCAACTCGACCTGATACAGGATCTTCATGCAAACTTCTACGAATTCGTGATTATGTAGCTGTGGAGAGAAAGAAGCAAGATTAAAGAAAAGTGAAAATCGAAAAGAAATAATTTTTGCATTTAGCTGGTGGTATGTTTTGTGGTAAAATTTCGACGAGTTATGACAGCATAAGGGCACAAGACAATTGAGAGGTAAAATGTTAAAATTTACTTGATACAATGTCTGATAAGAAGGATTCATGAATCTGATTGCTTAATGCGTACGGAGGTTCAAATCTATTCATCGCGTGTTGTCAGATCTCGCTCTGTCGAGACCAACTGTAAAATATTCAAATCAGTATGAAAAAGAAATATTGGAAAATCCTAGATTCTATTTAAAATAATGGTAGCTTTCAAGCTTTATTGTTTTGGATATAATAATTGTTCCCCGTCATTTTTTCAAAGCAGAACCGTTATTTTTTGCGAATATATTTTCAAGCGAAGGGCATACTCTAGCCAGGTTCTACTTAATTAATTTTGAGTTAAACGAAAGATCGCGTTCCTATTCACCTTTCGCCCGGGCCATGTTTCCTTAATTACCCACGTACTTCCGACATAAGTTTGTAATTAGAAGTGACTGGAAAGATTTCCGGCACCGTTGAAAGGTGACTCGCAATTATAGAATAAGAATCGCAATGTCTGCAATTGAAATTTTGCGAGCTTATTGGTTTTGACGTGGAGCTGATGTACGACGCGCTACGAGTTTCAGACAGACGTTATCCTTTGCTTCCGGCAGATGTACGACATCTCATTTTTCATCGTGGAGTTTGATGAAATTGTGCGAAAGTAGTTTCGCCGTAATTGTATTTTATTTTTGATCAATTCTCGCTACTTGCTACCACGGTTCTTGTTCGCAAGCCGCGCTACACAGGCATCGGGACTTGACCAACACGCACGACGAGGGTGGTGTCATCGCGAGGCCTATGCACCGCTCCATATGCCTGGCACGGATTCTTTGCGAGAAAATTAATGGAATCCTGTCGGCAGAATGTCAGTTCTTGTTATTCGACTGGCAACGGCTAAGGCGACCATTGAAATAGATGCGATATCGTCGCCTTTTAGTTCTGGCTTCTGATGAAATAATGGTGACAAGGAGAGTAAACTGTTTATGATGGCATCGAGGCGAAGGAAACTTATTACGGGCTTGAATGGCGTGTTCTTTGTCCTTGAGTATAATAGGAATTCCGTCGACGAACTGGTACATTGTGCTCGTACAGTAGGATATAAATGTATATAAGGATGTAGTTTTCGTCGAGGAGGGTTGGGACCGTGAACGTATTCGTTGATTGTTGTTGCGAGCTAGTTTGTAAAATCTCGTAGTTTATTGGCGGCGTTCCGGAAGAAAAAAGGTGAGAAAAGATTCACCATTGAATCAAGATTGTTGGCTTTCAAATGAAACCACTGCCAATACGACCGATTGAATGTTGCAGTGAAAACTCATTGTGCGTTGTCTGAAAACCGCACAGTTGGCATTGTGTGGTTTCAAAAAGAGCGATGTTGGTGATTGATGTAGTGTTGTTCTGAGGCTTGTCTAGTTGGTTCAATGCCACTATCAGCCATTTGAGGGTGAGGGGAGGTATCTTGGTTTTAAGGATTTTATAAAAAGCTTACTTAAAGCATTCATAAATGTACGGAGTTGAGTGTTTAAATAGAACAAAAGCTTTCAAGAATGCATAGCTTCAAAACCTTTCTATGTTTTAATATTTCAATGTGCGGCAAATGAATTGTGTTCAGTCACTGAATATTTTTCTTCATCATGGTTATATATCGTCTTTCTCAAATATTTTTGAATTCATTGAAATAGCCATTTAAATTATTATTTTTAACACTTGGAAGATTGGTCTTGGCATATAGCTTTTATTACTTTTACGCCGAGGAACGAAAATCATGCTAGGATAAATTAAAAATTTTTTCTACAACTTTCGACGTTTTTCGTGAAGGCAAATTCACACTTTCGAACTTTGGCATTTATTGCGCCCAGCGTGAGTATATGTTGCTTTTGAACTCCTAAATAAATTTTTAGATACATATTGCTCGCAGGCCCTGCGGCGTTGCATGCATTGTCCCTTAAAATATGCATATGAAAAATCACTAGATTATATAAAGAACTTACGAAATATCGCTCACTCAAGGTTACTGTTCATATTATCGTCACAAACCTACTCAAGTACTAATAATACAAATATAGCTAGCTATTACAAAAAATATTGGAGAGTTTTCCTGTGTTTTGCAAAAATTGAACCACTTGACATAGTGTTATTTTGCTTTCACATGACCAGAAATGTTCTCATATATCACTCTTCGGAAGATTCGTCGTTATGCAAGCTGTGTGTAATGAGGTTACTTACGTGACGATGACGAATGCATCAATGCGGACATAATGACACATTCATGGTGGAAAAGGTAAAAAGTGTGAAATGTATGTGCTAAGCCACAAGAGATTCGCCAAGCAAATCTAACATCCGCCCAATAACGAGGCCGTGATCAATAAACCTTCGTCGTTGTTGTTGTCGTTTTCGTCGCCGGGGAATACTATATGTTGATCATTTGTGAAATTATAATTTTGAGAGACTTTCGTCCTTGTTGACGGGTGCAGAGTTGCTGCCGTTTGGGTCCTTGTCGCTGTCGTCGACGCTGTCAACGGCACGGTGAAAATAGCTTAATATCAAGGGAACGAAGTTAGGTTGAAGTCCCAGGCAAACTTGTATGAATGGAATCAGGCAGCCTTCGAAAATGGCCTTGCGGGGCACGCAGGCAGGGTGAAGAAATTACTTGTGCCTTCTTGACTGCTAGCTTGCATGGCGGACTGGTGTCGATTGCCGCACAGCGTCAGGGGAATATCCACAATGCACAGACGAAGTGGTTTCTTTGGAAATTGTGTCAGCTCGCTTACTGTACCTTAGTTGATTACACGAAGACGATGCCAAGCTGAGGATATTACCGTCAAATCTGTCCAGGGCTGCATTAACTTCGCAACTCTCAGATGCGATACCTAAAAAGATAGGTGCATATGTTTGAGGGAGTGGTATGAGTTTCAGCAATTTGTAATTTTCTTTTCGAAAATCAGAGACGTAGCAAGAACGTGCGACACGCAATGAAAGTGAAGAGGAGGGGCACGAAAGTGAGTTTTTGTAATAGAAGGCTAAATTTTGAATTAAGTTTACTATGGGTACTGCTTGTTACTCTAGTATGTTGTGAGTTGCCATTAGATAAAATATTCAACTATTAGACATGTTTTTTTCGGAGTGAATAGTTCTTTGACGTTTGGTTGACATGTGAGAGGACAACAGGATAACGACATTCTCACAGAAGGTAAGTATTGACCTCCGAAATCTAATAAGTGATTTGATTGTTTTTAGTGGTAGTGGAGTACGAATTGCTGTCATCATTGTGTCAGATATTGTTTTCTGAAACGACTGAAAAAAGCTGTTGTTACAGTTTGAAACTTCATCATCCTAGCAGCACATTCTGAATTTGTGCTGAAATAATGAGGATGTAAGGCTCAAAATATCGAAATATGTCGAATAAGGCTCAAAATATATAATTGAAATATATCTAGTTGTGAAAGAGATAAGTAATACAAATAAAAGTTTATATCATTTAGCTGTCGTTAACACAATATGGATAATTATTTTTTATTTAATTATTCATTTCGATTTCTAAAGTTAATTTTTTAAGTTAAATATTTCTGTGTTTAGCGAATACATATGATTGACACTGCATGTGTGCGAAAATTTAGGTATATGCATACTGAATTTTGAACTCAAAATATGTGAGTGCTTTTACATTAGAAAAAATCGTGGTGAAAAGAAGAAATCGTGGTGCAAAGCTGTACAACAGGTATTGTAACAGCAGGACTGAATTTCGAAAAACACATTCAATCAAGAGTAATGATAAAAATACTGGTTCGTGTTGGTATATCAAAAATTTTATGTTAAAATTGTCCAGGAATCGAAAAATTTATTGGCCAGGGTGTTATCTTTTCTACTCAAGCGCAGAGCGCAGGTACAAATACAGACTTTTTACGGACTTTAGCTCGAATGACAAAAAATTGGTAGTAGTAGATTCTAATACAAAAATTGTCTTCGTAAAGCAGACATACACTTTCTACAATAATCTCTCATTCGACATCAGCCAAACCTCTATCAATTATTATGAGCCTATGTCATTTGTTACCAACATACATACATACTTGTTGAAACTAGGCTAATGCTGATTGAAGCTCTCAAATGCAAGCTTGAATGTCATTAAACAGGCCCTTCCATCACACAGGTCTTACAATTTCGACCCTGACTTGAATGGCATTGAGCATCCAACAGAATCTGCTTGGAGATAGTTCAGTTTCACATTCATCTTTGCTCCAAGTCAACAATGCATTCTGTCTATCAGCGACGTTTCTGCATGAGTGCATATGTTTGTAAATAACAATTCGAGAAATTCATGCTCCAATTACCCCTTCCTTTTCGAAAGAAAAATATAACAAACAGTATGAAAGACGTGCACTAGTTAGGACTAGAAAGGAAGCAGGCGGCAATATTCATTTCGCAAAATGGATGTTACGATGAGGAGAACAGAGCACTAGCTTAGTATTTTCGGTTGATTTTTGTGGGAAAAAGTTACTAGCGAAAGCCTGTCTTTCGTAGTTTGATTTATTTGCTTTGTGTGTTTATCCAGCAATCGAGAAGCAAGCGAAGCTAAACTAAATGTCTCAAGTTTCCTCGAGTAATTAGCATCACTGAAGAACTAATACCCTTAGATGAAAGAAACCTGGACAAAGCGGCACTTCTGCCACACAGACTGGTCTCGTCACAAACCGTTTCACTTTATTTGCGAAAATCATGGAAAATTCACTGGAGTATTTGCAAGCTATTCTATCATTTCGTGCAGAGCAAGATACCGCAGATAAAACAAATACAGGATTCTCAACAAAAAAATTATCGTCGGCGAATGACTGATTCATAAATGGAAGAGGCCACTAGAATACTTTGTTTGAATGTGCCCACCCAGTTTCGTCATAGTTGAGATACTTGGCTTGGAGGTGGAATGCTTTGGAACTGCGCTACGGGGGAAATATCAAAACCACTTTTAGACGTGGCCACGGCAAGTCCGTGGTTTAGGATGCGTGGGATTTTTTTTCGATTGGAAAAGGATAAAAATTTGCTTGCCTTGCCATAGTGTGGCCGAGTCGGTAAGAACAGGAACATATGTGTAAAATGAGTTTGCTGAGGGAATTAAAGAGGGAATGTTGAGGGAATGAATGCATGTTGCATGCATGTCTGTTGAGGGAATTAATGCATTATTTTGAAGATAATATTAATGTAAAGTTTTTAGAGTTTCATTCTCCGGGCACATTAAAGCTTTCTTTTGCTGTGAAAAATATCTGGCTGTAATAATGCACTAACCATCGCACTAATGCCTAGTACTATACTCTTCGCGAAACGAATTCAACGGTCAAATCCCATACAAAAGAGCTTTACTGACGAATTGAAAAGCTCTTTTTGTATGGGATTTGACCGTTGAATTCGTTTCGCGAAGAGTATAGTACTAGGCATAATACGTAGATCATGAAGCTTCTAGTTTCTTGTGACGGTGAAAAAACATTTCCACTACATTTTCAATTATTTTCAAAGCCAAAAAATGAAACTATGGAGCTATCCCCTTGTTATTTGTGTTTCCAAATTTTCTTGATTTGTATTTGCAGGCTAACCGTTCATACTTTATATATGTATGTATATACATATATTAAGTATTTATATATCAAATTTGAAATAAAATAATTCCAACTCACTACAATTCGCTTCTTGTAGCTATTCGTTTCACTGTATGCGGTAATTTACCTCGTTGTTTGTTGTTATCCAGTGAAAAACCTTGAAATTTAACAAAAACACGATAAAAGAGCGGTTTGAAGTATTCACATTATTTGTCAAAGCTATTGCAAAGTGCTCGATAAGTTACAGAACCATTAAATGTCGGCAATGATTTATTTGATGCTTCCAAATAAAAGATGTTTGCAACGGGTGTGAGAGCTTTTCCATTATCATTCAAAAAACGATATATTCGCATGAAAATAAGTGTTCGTTTCATTTAATGAGAATCAGCTTTAAATATTTTATTTGAAATTTATTGGAAATTTAGTCTAGCAATTATGCGATTTTATATTAAAAAGGAAACTCCACTACATACCAACACAGCATTGAATCAAGTCGAACTGAATTCCAGTGATCCGATACTTTCGACGACTTAATTAGCAGTATCGATCGGCGGCAGCTTAGGACTCGATTGATTGCCAAACTCGTGTTCGCTTTTCGCAAGAATCATAGCTAGTCTACAACGACTTAATGAAATACGCATCCATCGTCGCTGTCAGATTCATTTAGAAATTAATTTCATCGTCTCTTTCACATTGCCAATTAGTAATGTAAATATTCCTAAGAAATAAAGCAAACAAAATAAATGCTTCTAGCTTGGGGCTATAATCATCTTCGTATCCGCACGGAAAGTCGGCGTGTGTGCGTGGGGCATTGAGGACGTTTTCTCATGGCTCAAGTGACACATCTGATATCGCGTAAGTGGTCCTTAATTACTTGCTGTACGGTTTGCTTGAATGTGCCGTTGTGATTTTGTACTCAAACGGAGATTTCAGATATTTAAATTGGCAAAAACGACTCTGGGCCGGACTTGAATTTGATTTAATTTGTCTTGAGTTATAGCATTATCGCCGAAGTTAACATATGATAGATTCCAAAGAAACTATACACACCAAACACTTTCTTTGAAGACACGGTAAAATAGCTTTCACGAACTCGTTTTAGCTAATTTAACTGTTCATGAACCTGAAAAATTAGTAGCACGTCGATAATTTAATTCTTGTTTCCAACATTCACAAGCTTAAGGCTTTCAACATCTACGCTTTTAATACCTAATTCAATGCTTTTTTGCCACTTTTGGCGAGGTTTGCTAAACCCGTTTTTGTCTTAAGGCGAAACTTGTCCAGTGCTTCTAAATTTTAAAATACACATCTTTCCGTCACAGGTTTTGATTAAAACCAACTTCTCATCACAAACCCAAATCCACTCAGCATCAAATTGAATTCAATTTCAATTCGTGTTAGATTCATGAAATAATCATGAGTGAAGAAGAAATGTCTTGTTGAATTTTTAAACATTAACCTCAAAACGTTCCTCAGTTCGTTTCATAAAATGAAATGTACATTCAAGATAAAGACATGCAACGAATTCTTCTTCGAGTCAGCAAACCCAAACCTTAAGGACGACGACTAGAATGCTCCGAGCCAAACCATAGCAGCAGCAAGACGTGTACCGAAAATATTCAAGACATTCCGCAAGCCATTGCAATATTGCAACGAAATTGTCGAATGGTAGCAATTTTGCTGTCATTACTTTCGTCACATCGGAATGCCGCATCTTGATGAGGATCGCTGAAATATTGACAATACTCGTACTTTCGTAACTTTCTACTGCATGTTCCGTGCGCGTTCGGGAAATAGTTTTGTGCAAGGCAATGGAAAAGTTTCCGGGGCATGATGAATTGCATTGCCGCTAGCAGTGGCGAAACGCGAGGACTTTCTCTTCGCTTCGTATATGTGCATCGAGGGTGCAAGTAATGAAAATAAGTATGTCGTCTAAATTGAATGTGAAGTGCTTTTTTCGCCTGTCGCATAGCTGACTCGTTCCAAGACTCGAAAACTAGCGGCTAAAAAAATAACAAAACAAGTTCAATTTTGAAAGTATACTATTGTTTGCAGGTGGTGGCGTGGTAGGAGCAAATATGTCACGCATGAGTTCGTCGAAGACACATTTTGCTCCTGTTGGAATTGCTCTTACGCGGGTGGATCTGGCTTAATTTGCACTTCTATTTCGTTCACAATGCAAGCAGGGCATGCTCCATTATTGCATAGCTGACCCAGATGCGAGTTAAACGTATGTCAATATTGCTGTCGTCATGCTGCTCACATCTATGCGAGTAGACCCGGTGAAACGTAATATCTGTGAAAGCATAGAACAAAGCCACCTTTAAAACTCAGAGCAGTTTCCATCCACAGGATAACGTTGCATCGGCACTACTCGCTATTTGTGTGTGCGTTGACGTGGCAATCGTGTACGACTTTATTTTTCACGGTGCTACAAATAGCAATTTTCAACAATTTCAAAAGTTTTAAAGTGCCAGTTTTTTTTTTTGGCGATATTGACGTTCAGTGACGAATTGTGGACCACGATAATAAATAAGAAAATGAGGGAATAACTGAGACCGGATGAATTTTATGAAAAATTACTCAAATTGGCTTGAATCTGCTATAAAAGCTAGGAAAGTATCTTTTCAAAAGAGGATAGTACTATTTGTCGGTTGATAGTAGAGTTACATTGTTTTGTGGTTTTCAAAGGGTTTTATCAAACAAAAATATGAACTGCGAATAGATGCAGTATATGCCAGTTATTTTTATAAGCCCAGTTTCAGCCTTTTCAGGGTGCGGATTACTTTCGCCATACATCGTCTCAAATACACCCTGAAAAGCTTTCACGTCCATACATCTAATCCCTGAAGTGTCACTGCCATGCAACATTGATGACTATAAGCCGAAATGTACTCGACTAATTTGACAAGTGATTATGCCAGCCCGACTGGTACAGTTTAGCTATGGGAATTGCGGAAAGTTTTAATGAGACTTCCAGAATTTGTTAGAACTACTTCCTGATATATTTTCTCGGATGCTCTCAGTCCGGCAAGAAACACCTGATACCACAAAGTCTACCGACGTGCCAGACCACCCACACAATCTAACTGCCAGCCAGCAACTCGATATTCGCAAGCGGAAGGATTTGGATTGCGACAGACTGAAAGTTTTCAAGGAGCACAGAATATCGTCAAAATAATGACTAAATGAAAGCGCTAGCATTTTCAGATTCAATTTAAACTGCTGAGACTCCGTTCGATAAATATTTGCGTTGTTCGAGAGAGTGTTAATCGAAGAATAATAGAAGACGACGAACAGTCGAGTAATGAGAATTCATTTCAGTTTCAGGTAAATGCAGGTGTCAATTATCATGAAAAATATCTTTTGACGTTTCACCTGCGCCACACTTTTGCTTTCACTGGCATTCATTGTTCGTGCGACTGGACCGAGAGTAGTGGTGGAATCGAGAAGCTTGAGTAAAATAAGGATTGAATATTTCCAGATGTTTGGATTGTTTGGTGTTCGTGAGGAAAAGACTTAAAGGTGATCAACTTATTCAATTTTAAATAGGATTAAATTGTATTAGCTCACCTTTAAATGTACGAGTATAGTATTACTATGAAAATTCAATTTCAGGTCGTGGACAAGCCAAAGACAATGTGTTAATGTTTTTACTAATGTTCGAAGAAGAACATTAGTATTAAAATCACTTTGGCCAAAAATTCATATTTCTATATATATATATATCATCAAAAAATTTCAGTGAAAAAATCTCAGGAACGCGCCATCCGATTGAGCTGAAATTTTCAGGACACATTGGTGTATATGCAGAATAGTGCCAGGTCTCACAAAAAGTTAATAATCTTTAACCCTTTGGCGCCGGCGGCCATTTTAGTGATATTTTTAATATACCTATTATTCCGTACACAAATAAGTTTTGCAAAAATAAAGTTGACGAAATAAATTTTGAACGTGTTTTACATGTGAATCGGATAATGTTTTGGAATTATTTAACCCCATGTGTGCGCTGGGTGCCTAAAAACAGAACGGAAAAACTTGAAAATTTTTAAATTGCTATAACTTTTTACAGAGTTATTCAATCATTACGAAATTTTTAGGACATATTGATATTAGTTAGTTGTAGATTTGTGTAGCTTTTGATGAGCGTGCTGGCAACCCTGTAGCTAGGGCAGGCACTGAAAGTGAAAACCTTCAAATCATCGTCTCTCTTGAAAAACTGCCGTTTATTCAAAAAAAAGCCACTCATATGTAAACCTCATGCTTTGTTTACATAACCAAAAAAAAAAAATTGATATGGTATAACGGGCACGCCTGGTAACCCTTGCCCAATTTACCTATATTTTTAGCATCAAAAACTTCTGTTCACGGAAACTCACGATCCAATGAGCAGAATTAATTGAAATTTGCAGAATGTATTGGTCCTATATAGGACCAAGTCTGATAGAAGTGATTTTGAAATGCGGGTAATTCTGTGCCAGTGGTGCCATCTTGAAAAATCACTAAAAGAGATAACTGCTTTTAGCCCTATAAATTCTGATTGAATCGTTCGATTTCGACGAAATTCACACAGTAGCTGAGTAGTATTTAATACCACGTTTGGTAGAAATTTGGTTGAGAAATTCGGTTGGAGCTGCCAGCTATGATAATTTTGGTGTCTTAAATTTGAAAAAATAAAAATTTGGAAGTGATAACATTAAGCCATCGAATTTCCAAAAACTGTCCGTTTCTTACAATAAAACCAATCTGTATACAAATCTTATGCTTTATCTACACGTTCAAAGTAAAACTTTGGAAATTTCATGTCGGGCAAGAACGGTAACCCTTTCCCAGTCAACCTATATTTTTAGCATCAAAAACTTCTGTTCACGGGAACTCACGAATCAATAATCAGATACCATTGAAATTTACAGAATGCATTGGACTTAAGTAGGACCAGGTCTGATAGAAGCGATTTTGAATTGTGGGCAACTCTGTGCCAGTGGTGCCATCTTGAAAAATTACAAAGAAAAAAAACTGCTTTTTGCCCTATGAAATTTGAATAAGTTACCAGATTTTCATGAAATTGACACAGTAGCTGAACCTTACTCTAAACTCTGTTTGATAGAAATTTGGTTGAAAAATTCGATTGGTGCTGCCAGCTATGGTAATTTTTGTGTCTTTGGTTTTGAAAATTCGCTCAGGAAAATAAAATTTTTTGCCCTATAACTTCCAGTGCAGTCATGAAATCAATACGAATTTCATACAATTAATGGAACCTACTATAAACATTATTCAGGCCAAATTTGGTTGAAAAGCCACGATAGGGTTGCCAGCTATTGTTGGTTTTGTGTTTGTTTGCAATATCTTTATTAAGCGGTTTTATCGTAGAATTTTCAATTGGTAATGATATTGTAGTGACAATAAACAGCAAATATTAAGCTTTCCATTATTTGAAAAAACTCGCTGCAGGTAATCCTAAATTTCTTTATACTCCTATAACTTCGAATGTAATATAACAACGTGAAGCAGATGTGATATATTTTTGGCTTTGATACTGGCGAAAGGTTGCCAGCACGAGTCGGTTATGCTACTTTTGTATCAATAAATGCTTACAGTTAGTATTCATACCGGAAACATTTACAATGAAAATAAATAACCGATGTTTCAATTCCCAAAGTTCTGCAAATTTTTCGGATCGCAGCCCCAAACACCATCTTCAGTTACAGTGCTGCAGTCACTGAACATTTTCTTCATTGATGTTATATGAGATGCTGCTTTCGAAATTTTGTGAAATAAGCAACTGATGACGAATATAATTAACAAGTGTTTTGCTCTCATAAACGTTGAAATTCATGCCAGTGGTAATATCTGAAACCTTCCACCATATGAGTTATAATGCATTCTTGAGACCAAAGTAGAACGTGGCGTTTGAAACAGTTTGGCCGTGATAAGCAGCTCATGTGGTGGATTATGCACTCAAAACCTGCACGATTCTTCTACTGTTCTTCGAACATTAGTGTTTCTAGCGGTTCAGGTGCGCTAGAGTTTTTTTCTTACATTACTATTTTTTTAACCGTGCGATGCAAATATTTCCAGTATAGGAGTCGTTTTTGCATAATTTGCATGTTTGGAGGACATTTAAAAATATTTTGTAAATATATTGTTGTAAATACAAAGTTTTGTCCGTGCAAATCGTTTTTCGAAGTAAGTGCAGGATATTTTCGGAATATCTGATGCATTCGAGCCTCTAAAAGTATAAATATAAGCAATGATGTTTTCGACAATGTGTTGAATGACTGTGTACATACTAGCCCAGTGAAATCCTACATAAAAAAGGCGAAACTTCGGAAAAATTAGGGGAAAGCTGAATTTTGGTGTGAACCTTGGTACTGGTGTGTTGAACAAAATGTCAAAAGTCCCCATCGATCCGAGCGCTGCGTCACTTTTTATACGGGGTCAAAGGTCACCAAAAGTGACCTTTCCTAAATATCTCAGTAACGGTCACGTCTTTCGAAAAACAATGTATGACGAATTTGTAGCTTAGCAAATTTCCAACAAAAAAGATTATATAACTTTTTCCTGTAATCATAACCGTTTTTGAGATATTTTGATCTAAACATTTGATACTAACAGCATCCTCTTTCTCAGGGCATGTAAATATTATCCGATTTTGATTACGACTTGGAAAGTTTGTGAGTTTGTTTTTTTATGTTTAAGAGGCGCATAAAAAAAAAACAAGTAAACAAACTTATCTACCATACTCCAGGGTAGGTGGAAAAGGTTGCTCCGAAAAGTTACCACCACCCCCCGCCCCCCTTTGCCATATAACTTGTAGGGACGTCTGCTCGCTACTCTCTTTTCATAAATAAACTGTATTGCTGCATCATTGGTATGGGATTTTCCACGAAGAAGCAGAACAAGACAACAACATTGCAGGTGAAAATAAGTTTTGTAACATATCATGGCGCTAGGAGTATGAAAAAGCAAGATAAAAACATGGCATAATTCTGTAAACGCTCATTCTTGACATTATAGGGGCTCAACTCGCTGCAGACTATCCCCTAATAATCAGTTTTTTACCAATCCTGTGATGACTACGTTGCGCCAAAGGGACATGACACGTCTCGAAACCAATTTGCACCTGAAATTACGTGACCTTGCCCTGATCGTTCATGGGATAAGACGGTATGGAAAAAAAAACTAAAAAACCGGCTATTTCGGGATGGTTTGTTTGCGGGGGTGGGTAGGGTGGGGGTAGGGTTTGGGTGTAGGGCTAGTCTCACGATGTCAATAATAGACAGTTTACAGGATAAAAAGTGATCCTATCTTGTTGAACAGTGGGCAAAGAGTAGGCAACGAGCCCATTTCTGAAGATTTGGGATGGATGCTCAAGGATACCATTTCATGGCAAGGGGGGATAGGGAAACTTTTCGGAGCACGCTTTTCCATCTACCCTGGAGCATGGTAGTTAAGTTTTTTTTACATGTTTTTTTTCGTGCGCCTCTTAAACATTGAAAAACAAACTCACAAACATGCCAAGTCGTAATCAAAATCGGATAATATTTACATGCCCTGAGAAAGAGTATGCTGTTAGTTACAAATGTTTAGATCAATATATCTCAAAAACGGTTATAGTTACAGGGTAAAGTTATATAATCTTTTTTGTTGAAAATTTGCTAAGCTACAAATTCGTCATACATTGTTTTTCTGAAGACGTAACCGTTACTGAGATATTTTGGAAAGGTCACTTTTGGTGACCTTTGACCCCGTATAAAAAGTGACGCAGCGCTCGGATCGATGGGGACTTTTGACATTTTGTTCAACACGCCAGTACCAAGGTTCACACCAAAATTCAGCTTTCCCCTAATTTTTCCGAAGCACCATGTTAGATTTCCCCGGACTATACGTATATATTGAATTTCCAACGATGTTTGATGAATTAATATGTTCGCTGACAGAGGTGGTTGAAGTTAGAAGAAGAATTGTTTTCTAGGGTCTATATCTAATTAATTAAGTGGGATGCTTTTATTTGAAAAAGAGTAAGATACATATTATTTTATGCCCATTTTCAGCCACAAAATGATTTAAATTGCAGGAACTGTTATAATTGTTGTGTGTGGTAATATTGTCGTAGAAGATTAAAGTGAAGTTCAAAGGTGATTATCCTTTTCGGAGAGGAAGGTTCTGTGGTCGAAAGCATTTCACTTGATATTTGCTAATCTATACGAGGAATAAGATCCCCAAAATTTTGTAATACACATATTTTGTAATACACCTGTATGATGTTTTGAAGTATAATCAGTGAGTTTATTTTTTTTGTAGGGCATAGATCATAATCCATTCTAGATATCTGGATTTTTCATCTTTAGATTTGAAGCAGTCAACAGGTTTTAAGTTTGAGCCCAGAACAAAAGAAAAAATTAGAAATTGACTTTTCTGAAACCAATGAGATTCGCCAGCAAATTTGATGAGGCGTTTGCATCACGTCTCTACGGTTGTAACCACAAAATAACTTCAAATAGTGAAAAATTATTTCTTCTATGTGTTTCAGGCATATTGAAGACGGAATTCGTTAAACAGGTGTTTCAATTTTACGACATGGATGTCAAACAGAAAAACATTTTCAAATAATTTGGAAAAAAATTAATTCGTAAAATGTTTTTAAGGTAGAGCTAAGAGTACATTTTCACTTTATTGATTATTTTTTAAACATTCAAGCTAATTATCTATCGGTTAAATGCAACAAAAAACACTCTCTAAAATTATACTTGAGATTGAATTTCAAAACCGATTAGCTACGTAGTCCACACTGGGCGCAAAAAGATTTTTCTTTGACATATTCGGATCCAAATGAGAAAGTATCAGTGAATATATTATCATGTCTTTTTGCTTATTTACAGTACTAAAATGCTTACCACTTCAAATTTGACGATCTCTACCTATAAATGGTGCCAATTCAGCTATGATCACACACCGGACTTCAAGTTCACTTGTTCTAAGTAGGTACCTCTGTCAAGTCCTGTGTGAAGTCAGTTGTGAAACTTATTACTCCAAAGTCATATACATCCATTTTGAATGATAGCCCCTCAGATAAATCAAGTGGTGTAGTGGAAAAACTTTTCTTGTCTCAAACAGACTACGAATCTAGTGGCGATTTCGGGAAAAAATCAAAAAATTAACAAAAAATGTTGTTAGGCCGGACGTGGTATGAAAAAAATTGTTAAATAATTTATTTGATGATACGCAAAGGATACGTAGAAGCAACTGTCTTCCAATATTCAAAGTCATTTCGTAGTTACGAATGCGTATTTTTCGTAGATGGCATCGAGTAGGTATTTGTCCAAAAGAAAAATTCTTTAAGCATATCTGGAACTCATGTTCGATTTCACGCCAGTTATTGAGTTACGATGCTATAGACGTGCTTACTTCAACTTTGGTGGCGATTGGATTATAGTCAACTTTGGTTACCCTTTTTCGGATATCTACGGTATCGAATCCTTGTCCAATGAATGTTTCTCCAACATCACTAATCAAACGTAACATACATATTCATGGCTAATAGAGCACTGCATTATAAATACCGTATTGAATTAAAGTTTTTACGACCAAAGGATCTGGTTGAAATACTCTCTCAGAGTCAAGTGTCCGAGTGACTATATGACGCACACAAGCAGCTCCATCACTTCCTTGAATATGATGCCGAGTATACAAAATTTCAACTAACGCTTGCCGTTGGCACCAAAATTGCGTTAATGTCGCTTGTGAGCCCCTCCATTATTGCGCATAGTGATTTGTCTAAGTGCTTAACCATTTTACAATACTTAGACCCGAAGAAATCTTTAAACCTCTCAGCAACTGAGTATTCACGCAGTTCGCTTCGAGGAAATGCTCGAGTAGCTCTCAGTTTGTTCCGTTTCCTTGTTTTAGATGATTAAATTGTATCAAATAATTACTTAAGATCTAGGTATTTGTGCTAACCAGTGTGTTGAAAGGACTTTAGCACAGTTCCTGGATATGAGAACGTGGGTGGATATATGTACATAGATGAGATGTTATCACAGTTCGAAAACTCCACTGAAATGACGTAAGCTTAAACGGTAGTTTTTCTCCAAACTAACTAGGAGTCTTTTAAGTAATGTTTAGAAGAAGATGGGAAGCAACCGCAGGAGAAACTTCAGAAAACTTTGAACTTTTCTGAAGTAAGAGCTTGAAATTTGAGAAGGTAAAGGATTTCAGCTGCTCTGAAAACGCTTCCTGTTTAAAAGCAGAAATGGTTAGGTACTTGTTTGTCGGTGAGAGCTGAATAAGTATTAGAGTTATTATTTGGCCCTCAAGAAAGCTCAGCTTATTTGTTTGAATCAATCGACATCGTTTAGTGATTTGAGCGAAACGATAAGCAGTTTATCTAGCTTTAACCGGGCAGAATACCACTAGAAAAAAACAGCTACAAAAATATCGATTTCAGTAAAAAATCTTTGTTTGATAGAATATTCGTAGGACCTTAGCTTTGGTCTCCTGCAACAACAACTCCTGCGAACAGAATAACAGAAAGTATTTGCTTTCTATTCAACCTGACACAAATATGCACTTTGCACGGCATGTTAAGATACTTCTAGTAGATAATAGAAGTAGATGTGAAGATCATTGTAGTGCTTTTGTCACGCTACGACGAGGATAGCATCAGGACTAAATCGATTCAATTGTCCACAGGGGTAGTTTTCGTGCAAATTGTGCATTTAAAGTTTGTGAAAATATCACAACATTCACAGTAATGGCAAAAACACTGGCAACAACAGGCTATTTGGCAGACGTTGCTTATCTAAACTTTTAACCGAATTGCAAATGTGCTATAACCAGTTGTAGTAGCGACTTTCTATTCTTGGAATCAAGCATTGATTTGCTTGGTGATAATGTTCAGCTGTTCAGCTGTGTGGCTGGGTTTCGTAGATATGTATTTCACATTAGGACCAAATGTTTTACTTTATTCCACTTTTTATCGATTGTCACTCTCTTGACATCACCAGATTTTTGGTGATAGTTGATAATACCTAATTATATCAAAAATTATCGGAGAATATTTCATAGCTTTTTATCGTTATTTAATCGAGTGCTAGAGATTCATGAAATATCCGATATTTAAAATTATCTTTATTTGTGTATTTTCTCGTTCAACACGATTTCGCTTTTCCTCAAAAAAGTTAACAAATCTTCATGAGTCTCTTGCGTAAGCTAAGGTTTAAGGCGTTATTTTGGTATGCAATCTATCGCCCTTGTGCATTATTCTTCAGATGCGATGCCCATATTTGGTAAGATGTCACTATATAGACGAAAAGATGAGTCTCTTATGCCATTGAATATACATATGTATGTCAATTGGATGAGTTTCTTACTAAAGGTGAACGGTGCAAGAGATAATGTTCGAACTGACTGGTATATAAAACGCTTGTGTTCAGCTATGTAAACAACATTCATGAAAAATACAGCATGTTTTTGTCCCCTGAATCGGCAAGAAGCTATTTTATTAAAGTGGAATTCAAGATTTGAAATGATAGCTATTTTGTGTAAATCGTTTTTAGTCTTGATAGACAACTTCGCTTCAGCGGTCCTCACGAAAAACAGCGTGAAAGCAATGACTAAATTTCCTATATTAATTGAAAACGGAAAATTAGAAGACCACCACTTTCGAAACGAGCCCCATGCAATTTATCAAGGAATAAATATGAAACAAGATCCAACCGAGATGACATGAATAAGAGTGGTAGCAAAGCATGAATTGATGAGCAATTGATGTTTTAAATAGCCATGAAACGATTTGTACTAAGAAAAATATCTAGGAATTTTTCAAACTGTATATTTAAGTATGAAAATAGATAGACTGTAATTGATTATAGTGCAAAGAATATGATGAACGTTCAAACCCTTTTATATGATTTTCCCGTTCAAACCCTTTTATATGACTTTGTGAAGAAAAACTTTCAGTATCAGTACTATCACCACCACTTAAAACACACACATATTCCAATCGGTGTCAATCGCATCTAGTTGCATAAAAACGATCAGGAAAAATTTCTCTCGGTACTTTTCTGTTTTTCCCCCCCATTTTTTTCGCAGTTGGTTGTTGCAATGCTTCTAAAATTGAGTAGAAAGTAGTAATTAACCAAAATTATGATGGAGAAACACGTTTAAAAAAAAAAAAAATTTTTTAATTTTTTTTTAAATTAATTTTTTAATTTAAAAATTAATTAAATTAATTTAAATTTTAAATTAATGTCACATAACAGTGAGAATAAATTTTGCTCTATTTTTGACGTCTTACCTTTCCGAAGCTTCAGCGCAATTTACAATTAAGCAATTATTTTACAATTTATTTTACAATTTATTTTACAATTATTTTACAATTTATTTTACAATTATTTTGCAGCAGGCCTCCCCAAAAACACATTAACTTTTGAAAAACTCATTCTGCCACATAAAAATGGGAAAAAAAATTTAAAATCGCAAAAAAAAATTTTTTTTTGAAATGCATTTTCCCATCTCAATTTTTGTGGAGTAACACTTTTTAACCCATTTCGAGCAGTTTTCATTAAAAAAATTTAAAAAAAATGGAGGGAAAAAAACAGAAAAGTACCACAATTTATTCTCACTGTTATGTGACATTAATTCCACATTTAAATTAATTTAATTAATTTTTAAATTAAAAAATTAATTAAAAAAAAATTAAAAAAATTTCTTTTTTTAAACGTGGTTTTCCATCATAATTTTGGTTAATTACTACTTTCTAATCAATTTTAGAAGCATTGCAACAACCAACTGCGAAAAAAATGGGGGGGGGAAAACAGAAAAGTACCTTTCTCTCTGTTCAACTAAACATTTGAAATTATTTTCTTCAAGTTTCTACTCACGTAGGTTTCAATCAAATCATTTCGATGTGGCACAAAATAGTTATGGTCTTCCATGTCACGTCGTTTCTTAACTCGTACGAAATGTTCCATTGGGTTCAAGTTTTTACGGGCACAGGCACTAGCCAAGAACTCTTCAACGGACATCGCATCACGTAAATACACTGTCGCATAGCTGTTATCTGGCATTGCGACTTTGAACGTTTTCTCGGGATCGTCTCGTGAGTTCATCTGAAAAGAAAAGAAAAATTCTTAAATGTGATGGAGTAAGTGTATAAAAGTAGTTTTTTTTAAACAGTGGATCAATGGTAACTGTACGAGACTACGAAGTGTGGAAGTTTCTTCTGAGGAAGAAGAAACTACATAGTTTAGAAGAATTTTATTCTACACCCAAATTTGAAGAAAAATATTGCGAATTGTGCGAAAATCGTTGATTATTTTTTCTGGGAAAATTGCACATATTTATCAATCAATTTATAGTTTATTTATTTGTCCATTGATTTGTTCATAATTTCTAATTTATTAACCAATACTGCGGTCAATATCGTTTTTTGATCAGTTATCCCAGCGCCATTCAACCATTTACTTTTTTAAGCTTTCGTTTCTGGATCGGAAGATAAAAAGTAAGTTCGAAATAATTGCTAAGACTTAAAAGGTCAGCTTTTAAATAGAAATAAGAAATGAGGAAAAGAAAGTCAGAATCGTTTAAATAAACCTTGAATCATTAGCCTGTGCTACCACTTTATGACTAATAATAGGTTCATTTTTTTGCACTCTTGGGCAGGGTAAGTTAAGGAAAGTTAAGCTCTTGATGACAGAGCTTTAGGTAGGTACATTGAATACAACAACAATTGCTGCCGCAATGAACTTACAGCTGCAGCGATTGTTGTTGTATTCAATGTACTTACCTAAAGCTCTGTCATAAAGAGCTCAATTTGCCTTAACTTACCCTGCCCAAGAGTGCAAAAAAACGCACCTAATAATAATAAAAGAAAAGCTCTGTTAGCACCCCAGAATGATCTATTATTTAGCTTGCTTTTGCTACGGAAGCAAGAGTGGGTCTAGAAATGTTCAAAAACTTCTTCTCTTGTGAACTTTAACAATTAAATGACTCATTTGGTTGACCGCTTTGACATGTTAGGTTCGTTTTTTTTGCGTCTCGATCAAGAGCTGGTTAGGGTAGGTAGCATTAAAACCAACAACAAACCTGCCTGAGTTTTTTTTTTGTTTTCAATGCTACCTACCTAAACCAGCTCTTGATCGAGATGCAAAACACGAACCTGTTAGCATAAAGCTAACCAAATTGTTCTCTTAAACTTTAAGATGATAAGAGCTTGTCCGTTTTTCTAGTTTATAATCTGAAAACATTCTTTAAGATCCCAGTCTGTTCTTTCTTACAGTGTCTGAAAATATGATTCCCATTCTTTTCAAAACTCTGAGAAGAATTGACAGAAACAAATCGTCGAGGCACAGTTAGTAGTTTGGATTATTTGGCCCCATAACATAGGATAATCTTAAGCAATATGATATTCTTGAATATGATGAACAAGTTCCCTCAGCAGTATAGAATACAGAGCCATATATGAGAACGAGTTTTAGTGGGCAAAACTTGGCTGATCAAAAAAATATATTTCTTTGTCGGAACTTAATTTAATTAAAATTCCGTTTTATCGTTTTTTAACTTTTTTTTTTAGCAAGATAAACTTAACTTCTTTTTAATGATCTTCTAATTTATCTTAGAAGAAGTACTCTGCCGTCCTTAGCATAAACCTTCTACCTGACAAATTTTTTTCATTTTTGACTTAACACCGGGTTCGAAAACTACATACTCTATTACATCATTCTACAAAATATGAAAAACTTATCAATTAAAATCAATCATGTAAAATGCCCTTTCCATATATCTGCGTGGTGCAGAAAAACACAAATCACTCGAAAGCTACTAAAGTGTATTACAGATAGAATGATTATGCTAAGCACGGCAGTACTGTACTTAACTACAAGACTGAATCAGAATTGAACTGTAACTTGGCTATGTCAATCATTTATACGTTGTCTATGCCTTTATTTCCACGATTGCATTGGTTGTGACCTTATCAAATTTCGGTCGGTTAGCAAAGGGCAGGATGTTTATTTTTAACTTAATCGAATTTCTCAGTATCTGGGCAAAAGGTGCGTCTTTAAATTCAACAATTACCAACTCGGGTTTTATTGCTTATTGGATGTTCGTTTTGTTAGGACTTTGAATGAAGTCTCTACGAACTTCAATCCTCAGATTCGATAAGAGTTGTGCTGGTCTACAAAAAAGAATTTACAATTTCAATGTATATGTATATCTTGAAATATTTTTTAATTTTCTGCAGTACCTTCAAATTTTTCTGCTAAATTCTTTCCAGTGACACAGCTTAATGTTAGATAGAAACGTTAAACGTAACTACGTTGTGGTGCCAAAGAATTTTTTTTAGAGCATTCAAAAAAGATCAATATGCGTCAATTTCGACCAATCAAATTTCGCAATTCGTAGGAAATTTCGAAACACATTTAAAAAAATCACAGTTGCAAAAATCTGATTGTTGCATTTACGAATGCCAATGCATATTAAATGACTGCGAAAACTAGCTTTTTATCGGTAATAATTTAAATATACATGATTGAAAATTTCGTAACTTTAAATTTTTCCCAAAAACTAAATAATTTTTTTCTGCAGTAAATGACTAACAACCAGTGTAGCTATCAGTTGATCTTGGTACTTTTTTTTACAGCGAAAAGTCATGTAAAATCAAATAAAGGCCATTTCCATCCGCAACTTTTTCTCGACTCTTTTACACATTCCGTAGAGATAATCATAACAAATCCTGTTTTTCCGCGTCAAGAACATTCGAAACATTTCAATTTCACAATTGCAACAGTAACAACTCGTTCTACATATTTCGAGTACGTACTTGCACTTACCTACCGCAACGAATGCAATTGCGAAAATATGCATCTGACAGTAAAATGAAAATAAAATTGCTTCTGGCATTAATTAATCAGCTTGTCGTCAGGAAAAAAAGCCACGAAAGCTGCATATCGGTGGCCCGAAAGAGAAAGAGTTGAACAGTTGGTGTGTTTTAAATGCTTGGTAGATTCCGTTGATTTGATTATTTGATTAAAGAGTACGAGGACGAAAAAAATTGAGTTGCATGGGGCGATGTCGTTTTGGTGGCGCAATAAATGTCCTCGTGGCCGATAATTGTTGGGTGTGACAGTAATTTCGTGATGCATAACGAATGAACTAGCGAAAGAATAAGGCGAAAATGGGACATAAAATTGGTTATAATAAGACAGGAAGAGAGAAAAATTGGATATTTATAAATGTAAATGCAGTCTTTTAATCTAGTTGAATATTTACTTTTCAATGTTTGGATATTGGATTTTCGAATCATCCAGAAATTGAGTTTGATCATTTGGCTACAGACAGCAAATCGAGCGTTTCACCAAGAAGGTTTTACGATGTATGATAGGCGAAGAGAACATGAGGAAAGGCGTAAGCAAGTCTTAAAATTTTAAATAAATGATAAAGAGATGAAGTGAAGTGAAATGAAAGTGGTTAAATTCAAACCAAAATTTTTTACAACTATTTTTTTAGTTTGTTGATTGTAAAAAGTGTTGTTTTATACGCCAAATACAAAGAAAAGCGAGAAAGAGTGTTGCCATCAAAGTATCGACAATTTTCAATGCCAACAAAGCTTTTCGATCCTAAAACCTAGTTTTTGGGGCCTTAAACAGGGGCCAACTTAAAAATTCAAAGAGGTTCTGAATGTATTTTTTTTTTTACAGAGATCAGACAATATCATTAAGAAACATATTGTTACTCAGCGACGCAAACTAGGATTCATTTTCGTTCGCAAGGGCTATTTCGATGTTAGTAAATTGACGTCGGCTAAATAAACTGCGTTCTGATATGATGTAGTGAAATAAAATGGATGAAAACAACAACAAAATTAAGACTTAAATTCAATTCGCATCTGCTTAATCAATCTGAAAATCAAATGCAACCTAATCTATCTCCAGAAAAGAATCATCCACTAACTGTTCGAACTTCATTAAAAGCAAATCCATTTTGGCTGTTAGTCTTTCATCTATTATTTTTCTTTGATGGGAAAGCCACCAGCCACATAAAATGCTATTCGCTACTTCTAAGTATATTCTATTTTCTCTCCTAGTCTGCCATTGAGATTATCCTTGAATGCTACTGCGGTTAACACACCAACTGGGTTCTACTCAAAGATTTTGAAACACTGAACGTAATGCCATCAAAAGGACACAGTTGCTCACACCCAAACATACACCAAGTGGGAGCCGGACAGGGAAATCTGAAAATCCGAATCGAATTTGTTGATGAATACTGAGCGATTATCGAAACCAGTAAAAATTCCATTAATACATAATCGACTGAATTTCCACAAAATAAGCGATCCACAGTATTTCAGGATTGCGCATTTAGCACCCGATGAAAACGACGACTGCGTTAGGAAATGGAAATTTGGTTAGGGCGCTGCAAATGGAAAGGACGGAAATACAATATTTGTTGGTTTGCGTTTACCAAGTCAGTGCGTTGTATTTTCTTTGAAAAATGAAAATAGCAAAAAAAGCTGGGTAAATGAGAGAGCAGTGCTTAAAGCCTTAATCTACATTTTGATCTGATTACGTTGAAAAGAAGTAAAGCAAAGTGGTTTGAAAATTGGGGGAATGTCGACATAAGAATCAACTAGATTGTTTCTAGAGTAATCTTGCACAGCGTGCTTGAACGAGTGATTAAGCAGAATTAACATGCAATCATCACTACTAGAATTACATTTGGTTCAATTAGTTCTATGTTTATGAATTCTACAGTTTTCACGGAAAATGTAGACATTGGCAACTTGAGTGCAACTAAACTTATTTTTGTAATGAAACTTTCCAATCCGGGAGTTAATTACTTGTAATCGTGCACTAACCATGACACTTGTGTTGAACATTTCGAATTGCATGGTTACTTTACTTTTGCCTGGGTGAATTATTTTCGAAGTTCATAATTCAAAAATGCACTCCGTACATCTACCGGTTGGAGCTTTGGTTGGGTTTTAGCAGCTTGTAAATACGGAAAACTCTGCGATTTGCTCTTGGGCTACACAGCTGGGCTGGAAGCTAGGAATTTGTTGGAGAGATGCAAACAAATGCAAATTAAAATGCGCATTTCCGAAAGCTTTGACGGAAGTCAGCGTGCAAAATAATTATGTTGCAATGAAATGCAAGTACTGATTTAAATTTCAGAGCAACCGTACGAAGCGAACTTAATTGCAGATTTTGGTGGAATGCAATTTTAGTTTTGTGGTTAACTGAAAGTTACTGTGGGGCGAAATGAATTTCTTGTTCCTTAAAATTAATTTTTTCTGCTCTGATTGATACACTGTTTTTGGAATAAGTGCTGGCAAGGACAGTATTTCACTATCAATTTTCATATACATTGCTGCCAATTAGCTGTGAGCAGTTGCCACCCAAAAATGAAATCCAGCCCGATCCGTTAATATCTGCGTCAAATGAGCTGGCTACTAGCTAACGACGTTGTGAGTTTTTGAAAGACGGGTCGCGGCAATAGCTGAGTCAAGTATTTTAATAAGCCTTACTCAGGTAAACATGAAAAAGGGCCTATAGGAAAAAAGGGAATTGGGAACCTACAGTCGTACGTAGAAGCCAATCATCTTCTGCTCTTCAAACACCAAGTATAAAATCACAAAAAAATATACATTTATTATTTATTTATTCAAATCTCATCTAACAGAACAAGTCAATTATAAAATGAAATGGTATACGAAAATCATCACAACGAAGAAGCTGCGTTAACAAATCAATAACATGTTTTTTTTTGAAAGATTGGAAAGACATGGACCAAGAAACAAACTGATGCTCATCAGTGCTTCTAAGCATTCTAGGTATAGGTGAATTAAAATATACAAGAGTACGCGCAAAAGGAGTCATGAAAAGCGAATGAGTTCTAACCGGGCGATCAGATACACATAAGAAATGAGACGCGCAAATGTTGGATGAAAGTAAACCATGATAAAGCTTGTAAAGAAAACATTCATCAAGGAGTACTCTGCGGGTACTAAGGACATTTTTGAAAAGCAGACGGTCATCATAAGGATGATAAATAAACAAAAGGCACCGAGTAAGCGTTCGCTGAACCGATTCAACAGCATTAGACAGGTACACGAAACAAGGAGACCACACTTGGGAGCAATATTCAATATTCAACGTGCATTCCAACGCACTTTGCATGAACTGCCTGCTCACAGAAGCCAGAGCAAACCACAATGGGTATTCTATTAGATTTTTGTAACCGACAAAGTAAAAAAGAAGCAGAAAGCACTTGCAATTTACAAAGAGAATTGGCAAGATTCACTATGCCTAAGGGAAATTCAAGAGTAGCAGCGAATAGGCGAGAAATACAAATAATCGGTGAGGAGCCCTAGTTTGACTTTTAAGTCGCGCGCGATGTTAATGTAATCAAACATCTCAAACTATAGCTTTTGGGTTTTAACCCTTGGTCCATAAGATTGTTTTCATTTATACCAACAGCAACTCGAACACATTTTAGTAGAAAAATCAGATGCACAAACGGGTAATGAATGAAAATGAAATTAATTGGACGAAAAAATGCATTATCGCATTTGAATGCTTTTTAAATTGAATATAGATACGAATGTCAGAATATATTTAATGATGAAATTTTGCAGTTTGTAATCGTCAAAATGTAATGTAATCTCTGCTTTTTCATAATGGTAGCTCAAACATAACATGTCTGTGTCCGTTGCCCACGACCCAGAATATTTCTACTTGGCAATTTGTATTTGCTGTGTAATGGGATCAGAAAATGTGCTGCTTTGTTAAAAATTCTCAAACACCAGGTCCACCAAAAATGATGAAGATGCACACTGCTGGCAACACTAACACATGACAAACATTTCCGATTTTCATTTTGTTTCCACATAAATATGCGGATACCTGAAAATCGTTCGGAAGTCAATTGCAATTTATTTCAAATCTCTTCTATGAATATATATCCTGCAACATGACAAACTATTGCATCTAAATTTGCGTTGCTTACAACACCAGATTCACTGGTTAAGTTCCTCTGAACATAGTGCCTTAAATATAGCTGACTAGCTTGTGCATTCTGCCAGTTTCTAAACTGTTTTCCAATTTGCTAGTCCTCTTTGACCTTTTTTCATTAAAATTTAAATCGAATTATCGTTCATTTTAATGAACAGCTTTCTAGCTTACCATAAATACAAGGTTTCTAGTCCATACGCTTTGTCTCTTAGAAAGGCGACCTAGTCTACAGAAGCCCCACGTGGCAGAGAAACGCTTACTTATATTATTTGGCCTGTAAAATGGTTGACCCTTGTATTTTGTAATACTTTTATTGGCTAAGGTCTCTTCCTACGATAAATCTTTATAATGAGAATGTCTTTTCCAAATTATATTTTATTGGCTTTGGAATAACTACCGTAAAACGTGTAGTTGTGTATGACCATCTCCGTGCAGTTTTTAGGGTGATGCAGTTTGATTTCTTAAGTAGACTTCCAAAAGCAGCACTTTTCCTCGAACACTCCGTGTTCCTTAAATGCGTTCTTCACGAATTCACAATAGCCTTAAGTCAACTTGCTTTATATTTCATCTATTTCGCTGGATGGCAGTCTGCCGTAACCTCTCTAAATCTGATATCGTAATTCATTTACGCCCTGTTTTGAACTTCAGGTTTCCTGTCGTATTTACATAAATAACACTCACCAAGATACAAACAGGCAAATAAAAGGCTACCAGCAGAATTTCAAGTTCCAAGTTTGGTACAGCCCGAGATTCACAAACTTTATGCTAGTCATAACAATCACTGCCTCCTTAGGTGTTGCCGCCACCTTGCAGGCATCTGAAAAGAGGTAGGTATTTGAGGTCGCCGACTGGGACGGTTTTAGGGAAAGAAGGAGAACGCAATCCTCGATATTCGTATTCAACATTTTCACGAAATAAATCCCGGGGAAACATGAATAAATGTCTGGACCACAGAGAAAACTTTGCACTACGATAAAAAGTAAAAGTAACAGAACGTCGTTTGCTCATGCTTACGGCCGAACGTGCGGTGAACGAACCTTCGCATCTCTTCGACTGGATCGGCAGAATACGCAGCTCCGGGCTTGGTGGAATGTTGGAGCCACGGGAGATTGCCATCTTCTTTGTCGGCAACAAAACGGCGACGACACGTTTGTCCTTTTCAAGGGCTATTGCGCCTCGAAATTTTGTTTGTGTTCGCGGAGTAAAGGGACAACAATAGGACCCTGCGATCAAGCACTACAAGCAAGAACCGATAACGGCAGCCACAAAGGGTGTACTGTGCGGCTGGGAAAATATCGTGGCTCAACGGCCCGGGTTACGCGACAGGAATATTTTTAAATTTCATTTGTCAATTACCGATGGTCTCGTATTGTTCTCGTCGTCCTCGGCTTGGATTGTCCAGATTATAGGATGCAAGAACAAACAACGCAGACCTGTGGGCAAAAAATACATTCACCTGAGAATGGGTGGTTACGTTGGTGGTGGCTGTGTGGTTAGTGCGGGACGATAGAAAATGAGGAGATGACGGCGATGGCGATGAATGTGTTTTATTGCTGACATAAATATTTGTCGTTGGGTGGAATTAAATCGGTGATCTGAATAGGGGAATCCGTACAAACGAGCAAGATGATGGATCAAACGATTTAAATAGGTGTAACTTGCATTAAGAAGGTGATTTAATTGATAAGTGTGTATTGATGTTTGATCCCGTGAGCTTGTTTTTCTGATGTGCAATAACTTGAAAGGAAAGTGCGCTATACCTATTCTACCCTACGTCATGTAAACACTCTATTTGTATTTTATTGTCGTTGTAACAACCCAACGGGAATCGCTGTAATGCATTCCGGACAGAATTTATGAAGCAAACATTCTTGGTAATGAAAATGTAATCTGCTTGCAAGGGGTTTTCCAAAAGTAATGAACAATGAACATCAGTCGCAGAAATAAAGGGAAAAGAACTTGCGAGCAAATGCGTGAATACGATGTCGGGCTTTCCAAAAAGTTCTATTTATAAAGCTATAAAATTGAAAGCTCAAACTTCCCCTTGTCTATGCCTTGCCAGCCTAGGACATGTAATGTTAAAAATAAATAAAAAGGCTATGAATCGGTAATGGTTCCACGCATTACGCGAAAAACTTACCGAATATATGCCGACGCATTATTTTCCCGTTGGAAAATTGTCGAGTTATTTGATGATTTGTGTTTTTCTAAGTATACTGCAGATGTATGGAAAGGGCATTTTCACTAATAATTTTAATACACTTGGACAAAAGATAAGTTTTTCATATTTTGTAGAATGAAGTAATAGTAATGATGTAGTAATAGTTCTCAGATCAGTGCTCACACAAAAATGAAAAAAAATGTCAGATCAGGAGTTAATCAGAAACCTTTAAATAAAATATTTGCCCATAACATTATATTTGAATTCTGATCTTATTTGTTTATTGCAGTAAAGCAAAGCGCACTGCAGCTCTTTAAAGATGGTAGCGGATAGAATTTTGGAGAAGGTGTGGGCTCAGAATTATTTGCATTACATTATTTTATATTCATCATTAAATAGGTGTGGAATTTAACATTACTTGTATATAACTTAATCTTGGTGTATTCCATTTCTGGTTTTTTCTACTACTTTATTACTTTTTATCCTCTTTCATTTCTATCGCACTTGTTCCAGTTGATAAAACATGCTACAGACCCAAATCTTGCGGAAAAAAGAATTTAAACGATAGATTTATAAATGTGTGGTAATCGTCAGCGTTCGTCGGTCCAATACGATGGTTGATCTAAAAGTAATGATAATCAATATAGACCAAGGTAATTCTACTTTAAAAAATATTTATTTTTCAACATAGTCTTCTAACAAGTTAATACATTTAGTCCATATTTTTTCCAAGCCCAAGATACCCTTAGAAAAAAATTATTTGCCACTACTCTCCCGAAACGCCTCAAGAGCGGCCATCACTTGGCTATCATCTTCAAATTTCTTGTCGCGAAGGTGTTCCTTGAGCCGAGGAAAGAGGTAGAAGTCACTGGGTGCTAGATCTGGCGAATAGGGTGGATGTTCAATCAGTTCGAATCCTGTTTCTTGAATTGCAGCCATCGGAACTGTAGCCTTGTGAACCGGTGCGTTGTCTTGATAAAATACAACTCCGACTCGCAGTTTGACGCATCTTTTTTTCTTAATGGCGTCCAGCAATCTTCTTATTTGGTCTGGGTAGTAAGAGCCTGATATAGTGGCTCTCTTTTCCAAACATTCCATAGCATCCCAAAAAACTGATGCATAGCCTTCTCTGCCGAATTCGACACTTTGAATTGCCATACGAGATCCCTGTGACATCAGCTATATACCCGATGATCACTAACCCGCTCTACCAACACGACATCTTCGACTTTTTTTACGTTGTCTTCAGTTAGGGAGGTGCTCATCTTCAGTGAATGTTCTTCTCAGATTAAACTCTTTGGTTCAGCGTGCAACGGTGGAATATGGAGGAGCAGAGTCCTTTAATGTTTCCACCAAGTCGCTGTGTATGTCTTTGGTGGACATTTTATTCAAACATAGGTACTTAATGACAGCTCTAATTTCATTTTTCTCCATTTTGATGTTCTCTCTTCGACGGTTCGCATTCAAATGAATATACGTCCCTTGAATCATGGCCTACTTATATATTTTTTTATACTGACTTAGTGGGTATATTAAATGGTAAACATTTTTTTTTTAATTTATACGAGCTGGCAATAGTCGATTATCACTACTTTTGGATCAAACCTCGTACTATTATTTAATTAGAAAAATTTCTTCACACGGCATCCTTAGATAGAAGCCTTGTTAGACACAAATCAGTTATTGAGAATCTTTACAGCAAAATATGTGAAACCCAAAGTATTAGCAGACCATACTGCAACGATTGGTCGATTGATCATCATTATACAAACCGACCGTATTTGATGCATCGCAGGAGTTGGTTCCAAATCTTAACATTCTTCGTGCTTGCCTTTTGGAAATGAACTTGAGGATAAACGCATCACTTGCCAAGCATTATTGCTACGATCGTGCACCAGGAAAAAATAAGCATAAGAAAATCCTGTAGTGAAGGTCACCAATTCCCATAGATGCGATGAAAAACAGTATAGAGAAAAGGATTGCAGGATATGTTTACAATTACATTTACCTAACCTCAATTACGCTGCCAGTAGCATAAACATTTTAGATGCATTTATTGTAAATTATATTATATTATTATCAAATCGAGGAATTAACAGTGAAATCAGATACAAACTCAATAAACCACCAGCAGAGTGGTCTGTGTCAGAAGTCAAGATCCAAAAAGTTATGAAATATAACGAACGCGAACAGTAAGATGGAGGGGAAAACATAAAATATCGATTCTGGGATCGATATTTCGTATTAGGTAATGGAAGACTTGGCCAGTCTTATGATTTTCTATTGAGTTTGTTGAACAGTGAAGCCTATCAAAAGCCATTGCTTTTTTGCTGTATGCTGCGATAAGTTATAAAATTAGGATCGTGAAGCGAGGTGTTTTTATGAAACTAAATCCCGATGTGGATGGCCTCATCAGTCTTGAAAGCAAACGAGACGGTTATTAAACGAACAAACGTTTTGTGCATTCGAAGTGAACAATACCTTTGAAATGGAAATATTTACAATGAAAAGAAACAAATCGAAATTCATGGTTTTTGCTCAGCAGAATGTTTTTTTTAAATGATTTTATAGTTGCCATTATTCGGGGCAGAAATTTGAGGCACTAATATTTCACCATCGAACATATCAAAGAATATGACGTTGTTATTGCAGCTGGGTAACATTGAGTAACATTTTTGTATTGATTATTTATTATAAGATTTTCATAATAAAAACTCGGTAATCAAAGCAAAAGGGAGAATCCAAGTCACTGAGACTGTTAAGTTTCTACTAATGTGGATGTCGTTTTATTTACGTGCAAATTTATAGATTCAGACTTTTGTGTTGTATTTGTATTTTTTCCTAAAATGATTTCCCTATATTTTGGAATTAATAGTTCAAGTTTATGAGCCTCAATAACTCTTGATGATAAGTGAAAAACATAAAATTTAAAAGAAAAAATTATTTAAGTTCTGCTAGAAAGTATATTCGCTCTTCGGAACGAGTTTAGAAAATTCAGCATTAATATAATTTCAAATCATTTTACAATAACATCATTACAATATACTCTTTGCAAACATCTGTTTAACTTTTACGAAATTCATACAATCGTCCAGACTGTGCAAACATAACAGTATATCCTGTGCCAGGCTCGTTAGAGGGGTGCCGTTCAGATTGTTGAGCTGGGGCTTGAAGTTTAATCTCATCAAAGCAAAAAAATACAACATTATGCAAATATTTACTCTTCCAGAATATTTCTGCTTACATTCCCTTACACATCATAATTACAAAGAACGACAACGTTTATCCTTGTTGCTTATTCAGCGCTTAAGCACATCGTTCTCAAACATTACAAAGACGTCAGATGGGGTACACATTGCATTTCGCAAACTCGACCGGATTCTAGGTGGAAGGAGTAAGCGAAATATATTTGCAGTGTTACACATAATGAGCTTTTAATGTCCCAATTTGAATTTCGAAGTATTTTACGTATCGTGTTTGAAGACTTTCACAAACTCGAATACTTGTTTTCTTTTTTAAAAAAAATCCAAGTATGCGTTGAAGCAATATAAAATAATAAACATTGCAAATATCTGTCTAAGGTGGATGGGCGAGCAAAAATAAAAGTTTGACGAGTGACAGGCTACAGAGCTGCATTAAGCCTTTTTCCGGTATCCGCGCTATAAATAAGTTTTAGTGTGAATCTGGTAAAAAATTAATGATACCGATGATGGAAAACCTTTACGTAATATTCAACAATGCAATGATAGTATAAAAACTTATCTGTGATCTCTGATATCGAATTCTCACTAAGTCCATTCATCTTCCCGTTCGATTCACAACCGATTGATCACTGGCCGCAATATACCATTTTATTTGACTAAGTAGCTTTGTCAATTCCATATCCACGACCTCGGAGTGTCCAAAGCCAAACCTTGCTTGTCCAAACCTCGATGACACCCACTTTGTGTTTCCCATATTGGAATTTAAATGTTTGGCCTGCATACTGCCAGTCATTTCGCGTGGACATGATTTCATTTTAAATCAAACACTGCTAGCTGCAGAGAATTCCTAGCTTGGATGCAGCGAGTCTTGTAGAGTTGGGTCGTACTCGCATTTTCACATACTAGGTATTCCTAGTACGAGTACAAAAAAATACCTGTTCCAAATACCTGTTGCAAAAATACTAGATGGTATTTTTTGAAGTATGTACATATATACATACAAGTACATGCGATTTGCAGTGCTGTAATGAAACGGTATGATATGCCCTACCCCACCCACCAGACACAAAGTTCCTAGGCTAGAATGGTGATGGTGCAGATGACCGTGAAAGGATACCGAGTCATTAGTCTGTGCAGCTTGTCCGTAACTTTCCAATGGTCGGTCACTTATTTGGCAAGTCTTTCTCCAATCTAGGAGCCATCTAAGGGAAAACAATCAAATTCAATCAATTTAATTTGATTTTTATTTTAATATATGCATAAAACACCTCCTGTATTCGTTCAAATTACCAATGGCCAAAAATTAACTAAGATAGGACCAACCAATCCTGTTGCCATCTATATGACTTTTCATCGATCGATCTCTGATACCAAACTTTTCCTGGCTAATCTACAATTGTCAGTTTTCCACTTCGCCTCACTGAAGCATGAAGTTAGTCGAAAATGTTATTAAGAAATTATAAAAAACAAATGTTACGTCTATTAAACATGCACTCACTAGGGGCCAACCTCTTCGGTAAAGCTGGACATGAGTGACGACTCCAGTAGGGTTGGAGTGCAGTCACGAGGAGGGCTTCAGCACAGCCGGAGAAGCCAACTGGCGAACCAAAAAGGTTACTTTCCGTTTTTGCGGACGGTTTTCCAGCGGATTCCATTTTGCCGTATCTTCGAAACTAGTCAGCTTTTTCCCAGATTTGTATGGAAATTTCGCCCGAACCAACTCAGAAAGGTCCCCGAATCCATGCTAGACTCAAATTTTTTTTTTAAAAATATGGACGTTTTTGCCCAATTTCCCCTATCAAAAATTTTTTCGCCCTTAAAATATCACTATTATATTCCCCGACCACTTTCAATCATCGAAAGCGCCGTAAAGGCAGTTTTTGCCGAAGTTTGGCCAAAAAACCCCTTACTCCCCTACAGAACCGAAATTTTTGTATCACAGCAATAGGTCTTGGCCCGTTATGTCCCAAACCACTCTAACCCAAAATTGGCTGATTTTGTCCAATTTTACCTATTTTTGCCATAAAAACTTTTTGAATAATTGAATAAAATAGGCGCGTTTTTTTGCTCCTCTATCCAGCGGAGAGTAGAGTAGACGCATTGAAAACAACAACACTCCTACACCAGTGAATTCACTAGTACAGAAATTCTATGCGTCATTTGTAGTTCACGTGTTGAAGTGTAGAATGTGCTGATAGAAAAAAGAAAAGCTCATGAGAAGTTGTATTTTTTTCTGTGAGGTGGCTTTCGGTTTTCATGGTTATGTTGAATGTTTTGGTAGTTAAGAAATTAGAAAAGGCCCTCATAATGTGTAGAAAGTTAAAAGAATTAATTTTCTGTTAGTTTTTTTTCTATTTTCTATCGATTGTGGTAGTGTATACTCGTTATTTTCTCCCTTTTTTTCAGCTGTTTTGTGGGACCACAGCGAATATAGCAACTTATGTCAGGTTTAGCGAATGCACTGCTGTTTTATACTAGATCGTTGTTTTTCCGGCATAGTTGTACTCTGCACTGCATCGGAGCAAAAAAACGCACCTAATACTTTCAAGTCCAAAAATGCTCGCAAGTACGAAAATACTCGATGCACTTTCGATGATTAAAAGTGGTCGGGGAGTATATTAGTGAAATTTTAAGGGCGAAAACATTTTTGATAGGGGAAATTGGGCAAAAACGACAATTTACTCCAAAAATTTTTTTTAGTCTAGCATGAATTCGGGGACCTTTCTGAGTTGTTTCGGGTGAAATTTCCATACAAATATGGTGGCCTATTTTCTAAGCCACGACAAAATGAAATCCGCCGGAAAAACTGAAAGTACGAAAAACTCGTCAATATGAAAGCACTTGCAAGTATGAAATACGAGTGCATATTAATATTAGGATACTATTACGTCACTGTTTGATTGAAGTGAATCAAATGGACGAAATTTATTGGGTAAATTCTTGATTACATGTATAGTTCACAAAAATACTTGTACCTAGTATTTTTGAATTTCGTACTAGGTACTGGCTGTTCCAAATAAATACTTGTTTCATATACCTGTTCCAGTATATACGCCTCATCTCTAGAGTCTTGCACCTTTCCAAGAGAGGATGGAGCATTGTTGCAGTTTAATTTGTCTCATTGATTCTAGTCACAGACGGTTGGTTCAGTCCAACTCTTTTCCAAGGCCCAATATTGTGCAAGAGATTAGCGCAACTGGAAAATGGAACCAAGAGTAGACAGGAGAAGAGAGTTCACGTTATTATGGAACGCCGTGCAGCTTGAGCTCACAAAATCTGCATAAATGAGGTGATGAATATTTAAAGTAACTACTTTGAATTCAGGTTAGTATCATGTAGTTATTTTAGACATAAAATCGAACTTGATGTTTTTTCTTTGGATTATATTTGGACTACGCAAAACATAGTGAAATAAATAATTGATCCCTACCTAATCGATCACATAAAATAAATTAAATATTAAATGCGATTACTGTTTTCATATAAATCAACAGAAACTGGTTAATATGCCCACCCAATACGAACCCAGCCACGGGGTGAAAATAAACGCAGAATTTAATTTTAAAAACGTTTTATGTCAATTCGGTAGCATACATATCCGATACAGCAAAAAAATGAACGACCAGTGATATGAAAAGTGCAGCGATGCGCGTGTATGCTTGCATTTATAACATGATGTTATTGCTGTGTTGAGCTGCGGGTAAGTTTAATGGACTTCCGGCAACACCATCGACTTCCTGAAATCGAACAATTTGTAGCCGACGACATGTAAATCGTTCGTTGGTCTTCTCTGTACAATTTGCGCTATATATTATCGATAACGAGCGGTTGAAATGAGGTACAATTATATATTCGCGTATGTGTTCCGAGTTAATTTATTATCAACATTACACGAATTTTGCAATTTAATTGCCAAGTTTTAATTTTTGTACAGTTTTATATTGTTTCTATTTCACCCGTATATTGCAGCATTTTATTTTGGAATCGATAGCATTGATTTATTTACATAGCCATGCGTATAATATTAATTTTTAGTATGAAATTGAGCCCCATCATGAAGCTAAAGATATGTTAGTAATATTGAATGCATGTTTGCATGAAATGATGGGCCACTTCGACTAAAAAGTTTAAAAATACATCTGCGGGAATCCGGAATATCACAGCAGTTGAAATGTATTTGGAATTTTCAACATTTCGATACTGAACAATTTAGAATAAAAATCCTCCGAGAGGAGACTGATGTTAGTACTGTTTTCTAAAAGATGCTACAAGTTCCAAAGAGCGTATAATTTGCAAGTTGTCATAGTTAATTATCGTTAAAAAGGTCAAACACTTTTGCGCCCAATGTGGGCAATATTGTTGACGTGTGTTTTTGGTTACGGTTTATGGCATTTTACACCAATGTAACATTAGATAGTATAAAACAATCAAGTCCATCATATTATTTAATATTTCAAAACAAGATACATGTGGCTTGATGCTTCTCTCATATACGCCGAGGTTGTTTTTTGCACAGTTTTGATTGATAATAGCCGACATTATCCAGTTTCGACCTTTACTTTATATTTAATATACATCACCAATGTAGAGAGTTTTTTATAAAAAGAATGTAAAGAGTTAAAGTCAAAGAGTTAAAGTCAAAACATTCATATCCACTTTACGCTCTCATAATTAACTGAGAGTAGGGCAAATGTAATTTCACCAGTTTGGGATTAAGTGTGAATATGAAATCTGATGAAAATCGTATCTGAGTGGTTTTTCATAATTTTTAAATGTCTTGCCAACGTCTGAAAGATAAAAACACGTCAAAATATGAACGAAGATATATGATGTAGTGGCCTCACTTGCAACTGAGACATATGTTAATCGCACTAATAGGTCGAAAAAATATTACAAAAATAGCTATTATATAAAATTGATAGTAAAATAGCATAAAATATAATAAATTTCAAATAGCTAAGTCATTTACTGCAATGCTTCTATACTATTCACTTACTTGCATGGAACGTCGACTTGAGCCGCTATTTGATCGCGATAGTAGCGGTGGCCGTCTTTTTGTAGCACCACGACCAGCAAGCAAATTATTAAGTAATGACGGAGACCGTGCACAAATGAATGCATGGAACGATGAAACCGTAAATATGCCAAGTTTATTCAATGTATTTTTCGTAGGACGCGAGACGTGCGTTAGGAGAGACTGAAACCGAAAAAAGATAAACTGAATGTTAGTATGCATATCAAAATGTCAAAAACAGAACAATTTATATTTTATGCAATATAAAAATTATTTACAATTAATAGTTTAAAAGCACAATTTATCTACCAATGCAAATATATCAAATTCTTTCTGAGCGAGTCACTTTTTTCAGGTTGCACGTCCAAAGTGTCGTCTTCTTAAATACGGCTGTTTCTTAAGCATCTCAAAACTTTCGCTGTATTTGTCCATCAAAATTACGATCAACAAAACATTCTGTATCATAAAATTTCCGGCACCGGCTACCACTCACTTCTACTTCTACTTCGAAAATTTAGTGCTCCTATTATGAGCGAGAGGCGGTCAAGTTTGCAAAATATCTTTTAGAAAAATATTTACTTCCATAATAGCAATGAAGAAAATAAGCTTGCATTCCCCCGCGAAATAATTTGGAGCAACAAAGACCGAGTGAAAACTTTTGAAAAAGTCTCTCACCACGTTAATAGGATCTGCTCCGTTCCCGTTAGGGAAAAAACGACCGTGGTGTGAAAGGACGACGGAAGCACACAGAACATCAGAAGGAAATGTAAAATTTTCTTGGGCTGTAATTGGTTTTCCTTTCGAGAATACCTTACCACACTCCTTAGTCGGGAGGAAGTTAAATATCCGTTTTACGTCAGAGTCACAAGTTCAAGCAGTCGAAATGAAGTTCTCTCCAAATATTGACGATGTTTCTCATGACCCAGCGTGTGCTACCCGCATACACCGCACCGCATCGGGCGCGTTTTTCGTCCTTCTGCTTTTATCCTTTCCTGCATTGTCGACGACCATTTGAAGACATTCAAGAAATTTTTCTTCTCGAGCGACGACACCTAATGTGTTCGGATGGATGTCAAAGTGCTTGTTCTACCTGTTGGCAGGACATTAAACCAGTCGTTTGTTTCAGTATTGTCTAGGGGACGGGCGGACACACCTCGTCTCAGCGCAGTGAGTGGAAAGTTTCAGCATTCGAGGGAAGGTTAAATATGAAAAGACTCTAAGACGCTTGAAAAATCATGCGACAAGGTGACTCGAGCAGTGAAAAATGGCCGAACATTTTATTGGCACATTATATTCGCACATCCCTAAAAGTAACTGGATCCTTTGTATTATGTCGAAAAAAATGGTGTCTGATGTTTATTTTTTTGGAGTTTTTCTCGAGGAAGCTAAGTGTACTATGTGTACTGACAAATTTCGGTGTCAGTGAATCAAAAAAGCGCAAAATGTGGAGTTAGGGGAGAGTATTGAGTTTTCATAAGTAAATTCATCGAATAAAGCATAGTACTGTGTTCGATTTCACGTGAAATTTTCATACAAAATTTCACGTGAAATC
The DNA here is from genome assembly GCA_963978885.1 of Nemotelus pantherinus. Classification (NCBI taxonomy): domain Eukaryota; kingdom Metazoa; phylum Arthropoda; class Insecta; order Diptera; family Stratiomyidae; genus Nemotelus; species Nemotelus pantherinus. Next base: position 964,097 of record OZ022263.1, read on the forward strand.
TGTTTCGGCGAAGATTTAGCTCGAAAATAAGCATGAGTTGTACTCAGTTTTTAGCATGAAAAGTTGCTTTCAAGTTACTTTCGCTTTGAAAATATAGATGGCATTGACACATGTCTCCAATCATTTCACGCCAATTTAGTTTGTGCAGTTCATTCTTTCCAGCTAAAAAGTGACATTTGGTGTTTGAATTTGAAAATTGAATAGTGCGAATGTCTTTCCAATAAGAAAATCGATCGAAAATTGAACTTCTTGACATTTTATCCGTGAGAAATGAGCAGTGTCTCTGGGTTTCTCCATTGCCAAACTTTTCGCTCGAAAGAATGACCAGATAATGGAGACATGTCAAAATTTAGCTTCATGATTAACTCAGTACCAGCCTTAAGACGAAAAATGTTTTTCGGTCGGGTTAAAAGTACTTTCGAAATCGCATATTTTAATGCGATACGGGAAATGGTTTATTTGAAGATTTTATTCATTTCATAAAACTACTGGATTTGCAAGTGATTTCTGAGAAAAGTTCCTATGTGAAACGTATTCCTCGAAAGCTCAGCCACTTTGCAGACTATTTCACAGGAATCGGTGAAATGACTTTAGCAAGAACTTCTCATTTTCATTCCGAGCAACATGCACCCTATTTTCTCAACTTCAATGATCCCAAACCACACCAACGCATCACTTCCACCCTTGCCTTCATAACGGCATATCCATTCCTTCTATCCATTTGTCTTATCCTGTTTTATTTGCCTCGAGCATCATCTGAGTGTCATTCGGGTATTATCTGCGTGTTTATATGATTTGGTTTCGTGTTCGTATGATTTACGCAAACTTATTTATCATGTGTTTAAATTTAAGTCTGTTTCGAGTTCTGCCTGACTGGCCTACATATTCTTGTTCTTGCCGTTCTCGGTATTGTCAGAAGATCTGTATGGAGTCTCGTTTTTTATTTTGTCATTCGAAAAGGTTTTTATTGCACATCGTTTAGACTATACGAACAATGAGACGAAGGAGTCATTTTCTTTTGCACGGATGATATGAAGAAATGAAAATGGCGTGCAGAGTGATGGAATGATGCAGCTATTGGGCTTGGGAAAGTGAAAATATTGTTTCACGAATGGATGGATCAGTTGTAAATAACAGTGGAACGTGAAAGTAATTTGATAGGTATGCAAATGGAAACTTAAAAATTCAGTTTGTAACCTAACCAGCGTAGTGTAAGTACACTGTAGCCCAGTGAAATCCGACATAAAAATGGCGAAACTTCGAAAAAATTAGGGAAAAGCTGAATTTTGGTGTGATCCTTGGTACTGGCGTGTTGAACAAAATGTCAAAATTCCCCATCGATCCGAGTGCTGCGTCACTTTTTATACGGGGTCCTAAGGTAACCAAAAGTGACCTTTCCTAAATATCTCAGTAACGGTTACGTCTTCAGAAAAACAATGTATGACGAATTTGTAGCTTACAAAATTTCCAACAAAAGTGATTCGATAACTTTTTCCTGTAACCATAACCGTTTTTGAGATATATAGATCTAAACATTTGTTACTAACAGCATCCTCTTTCTCAACGGCATGTAGATATTATCCGATTTTGATTACGACTTGGCATGTTTGTGAGTTTGTTTTTCTATGTTTAAGAGGCGCATTAAAAAAACAAGTAAACAAACTTATCTACCAGACTCCAAGGTAGGTGGAAAAGTGTGCTTCGAAAAGTTACCGCCACCCCTGCCCCCCTTTGCCATAAAACTTGTAGGGACATCTGCTTGCTACTCTCTTCTCGGAAATAAACTGTATTGCTGCATCATGTATGGGATATTCCACGAAGGAACAGGACAAAAAAACAACATTGCAGGTGAAAATAGGTTTTGTAACATATCATGGGCCTATAAGTATGAAAAAGCAAGATAATATCATGGCATAATTCTGTAAACGCTCATTCTTCACCCGCTCAACCCGCTGCACCGCTCAACCCGAATAATCAGTTTTTTACCAATCCTGTGATGACTGCATAGCGCCAAAGGGACATGACAGGTATCGAAACCGATTTGCACCTGAAATTGCGTGACCTGATCGCTCATGAGATAAGAAGATGCGTTGCCCTGATCGCTCATGAGATAAGACGGTATGGAAAAAAAACTAAAAATCTGGTTATTTCGGGATGGTTCGTTTGCGGGGGTGGATAGGGTGTGGGTACGGTGTGGGTGTAGGGCTGGTCTTGCGATGTCAATAATAGGCAATTAACAGGATCAAAAGTGATCCTATCTTGCGTAACAGTGGGCAAAGAGTAGGCAACGAGCTTATTTCTGAAGATTTCGGATGGATGCTCAGGGATACCATTTTATGGCAAAGGGGGATTCGGAGCACACTTTTCCATCTACCCTGGAATGTGTTAGATAAGTTTATTTACATGTTTCTTTTTATGCGCCACTTAAGCATAGAAAAACAAGCTCACAAACATGCCAAGTCGTAATCAAAATCGGATAATATTAACATGCCGTGAGAAAGAGGATGCTGTTAGTAACAAATGTTTAGATCAATATATCTCAAAAACGACCATGGTTACAGGAAAGTTATTAATCTTTTTTGTTGAAAATTTTTTAAGCTACAAATTCGTCATGCATTGTTTTTCTGAAGACGTAACCGTTACTGAGACATTTGGGAAAGATTTCAGGAAATTCAGCTTTCCCCTAATTTTTCCGAAGCATCATGTTAGATTTCCCCGGACTAACTGGTACACTAATCGATGCACCATGAAAAATTCTTCTCGACTCTCCTTTAACGCTGATCGTAGTATGCACATTGCTCGACTCAAGTTACGCATTCGTACGTTCGTTCAGATTTCCGAGCACTACGTCAAAAATAGGAACGTCAAAACATTGATAGTATACAAATTAATATACATGGCCGCTTCCTCTTTACCCCCGTATTCGAAAAGCTCATAGTATTGAATTAATGAGTGTAAATGGAGTACTGACCTTTGGATTAGGTAGTTCACCACTCTGCAATGAGGCCATATAGCACCTGAGACGAAATTGTTCGCAATGCAAGCGTTCTAGATTCTCCTCCCACTGCAGGATTTGAGTTTGAATTTGATGTCGTGTGTCTTGATCAGTTACAACACTCTGCTGCAGTTCTGCCATGTGCTTGAGCTTATGATCCTGAAAAGAGAAAGAAACATCCTAGTTACAACATATTTGTGGCAATAAAAACATTGATTTTCTTGAATTTATTTCCTTATTATTGTGTGATGGCGCATCGTGCGTTTTTATTTTGAAAGTGGCAGAAGTTGAAATAAAATATATGAGAATAAATTGTCTATATTTGTTGCTAAAGAATACCTCCTTGGTGTCTGATGCCACCTACACATTACCATGCTAGATTTCTTTATACTGCATGCATTTATCATCGTATCGCCCGCATGTTACACAGCTACACAGCTACACAGCGCAGTGTGCTTCTGCATTTGAAAATCTCTTGTGTCTGTGTATATGGCGGGGGGTCCTGATCAGTCACGCCTAGTTTGAACTAGCACCAATGCTATGTCTTTGCCCAGAAGAGCAGTTTATTTGACCAGCAGCAAAGCTGACACTTTATAACAATTTTAACAAATTTCTTAAAGTTTCGCTGTCTCAGAATCCGTTGGAACTTTTGCACTTGTTTGCCCGATAAATTGAAATCGTCTGAATTTTTCTTTTCTACCGATTATGCATTGCAAGTAAAAATTCAGGGTAGAGTTTGAAGAAAGTCTCAAGAATGTTTGGGGTACATTTGGCTTATGGCAAATGTTAGTTAGTTTCTATCGTATAGTTAGTTTCTATTACAATCTTTTATTAGTCATCATCGAAACATCGAAACTTTTTATTGATCTGGTGAAATAAAAAACTAAATTTTTGCCTGCGAGTTCCCGTCGAGTAAAACACATATGAAAATTGGCATCTTACATCAAGAGCTGAGCGTAAGAGTCAAGAAAAAGTTGTGGAATGTTGGTTCAATGAAGAAGAAACTGAATGAAATAGAAACGATAAATTCTATAATGGCTGCAAAGAACTCTTGCTATTGAAGCAAAGGAGAAGTGCTAAAATATCTGGGCATTTTGGCACTTCAACTTTAAACTCAAATTAAAATATACTGATAAGAATATCTGAAACTATGAGAACACATGTAAATGATATGCATTAAAAATGACTGTCCAATCAGAGGTTAGCTCATTGTTATAAGTTACATCCCAACTTAAAGCGCATTTGAATTATTTACAGTCGCATTATATTTTTTTAATCTTTTGATATTAAATAGGTAGGATCAGATGTTTTTGGGGGGGAAATGCACTCTCAGAACTAGCGTAATTATTTCATGGAGAGTCAGCATGGAGTTGACCAAACATTTTTGTCGTTAAACACTACTCTTTCTCATTTGAGACCCTACAATTACCATCCTACGACCAATTCTCTCCTACAAACTTTGACGTACAAGTACAAACATCCATTTCAGTAATTACATGGCCAACAAGACTTTCCTGTCTCCAAACAAACAACGCAATCGGAGCTACGACAATCCGTCCTAGTTTGTCCTTAGTCCCAAACAAAGTTTAATGGCTGGAAAATGCTACCTACTTATTTGGGGATTTGCCAAAGAAGGTGCATCATTGTCTGGAATTCGATGGTTGGAGCTAAAGTGAATTGAGAGCATCGGTGCAGTGTTGCACTTTGATTAAAAACCTTTGCAGTTCCAAATGTCCCATTTCGCTTAGCATTTATCCAATGGCACGACTTGCATGCAAACACTCCACCGCTAGGATTGGATTTTTTTTCGAGAATACCTTTCATGGCCCGCACACGTAGCGGTTTTTGGGAGTCCTAAGTGCCAAACTAGTCCCGTATTCGAAGGGAAATTGTGGAAGTTTATAGCATAGCCCTCATAAAACATATTGTCTTTGGCGTTTTGTCAATCTTCGAAATTGTCGCTTGAAAATGGTTTGGCTGGAATGTAACGGTAATACACCGAATACTGACTTCTGACTATATCAAGAAAAATTCTATTATGCTTTTTTCTCTCTTTACAGTAGCATACGAGAGATATGTGCCCGAAAGTTTCGTAGCTGCAATGAGAAATTGAAGTGAAAGCCATTAAAACTTTCACTCGTTCCAGATTTAGAAGCAAATGGAAGTACCCATCTGAATTCCGGTCCAACTCTGGTATGGAGCTGTTGTCGTGTCGACAGTGCAAATGGCGTCAATGAGCCAACCATCCCGCCAGCAAAGAATCAAAGTGGTGAAGCGCTTTTGGGGGCAAACTCCACCGTTTTCACGAATGGAAAATTTTTAATACAAGTTAATGTGAAAAGTGTAGTTGAAACATACTCGAGTGGAATCGGTGGCGTCACCGATGCAGTTTGAGTTGAGTTTTCTTTGGAATTCGAGTTCAGGCGAAGTGGAAAAGTTTAAATGATGGGTGATTGAGAAATGAGTAAGAAAACTGCTCTCGCTAAACAGTCGATCGAAAGTTTTTCCCAGATGTGGTCTTTGATGGCTGTTTTTCATGTTTTCAAGTATTTGCCTTCATTCAAATTGCGTTAAAAAGTTTTAGAAGAGAGAAAAGCGAGTTGAGAATAGGTTTATTTCATACATACTGTGAATCGAGCTGTGGGGGTTGATGTGAGACTATAAAAGTTTGGTATGAAAATAATATAGCCCTAGTTCAACCTTACAAATAAAGCTGAGATAGGTGTTTATTGGAACAATGTTACTAGCAGTTGTTGCTGTTTCGGAGGATTTTAGAAAGCTGGAAGTCGAACTGGTTGTCGCTAGCGTCCTAATATTGCAAGAAAACAGCTCTGCCCTACTAAGCATAAAGGTCATTTTAGTACTTTCGAGATATTCAATGTTTTGGTTTGTACTGGGGGTATATGAAGAGTGCATTTATCAATATTAATTTTAACATACTTCTACAAAAGATAGATTTTTCAAATTTTGTAGAATGATGCAATAAAAAATGTAGTTTGCAAATCCGGTGTTAATTAAAAAATGAGAAAAATGCAGACAGAATAGGGCAGAGCTAGAGTCGCTTGTTTTTCAAGTGAAAAGTAAGTCCATAGGATGTCACGATCTCAGGCAATTTAGCAACAGGAAAATGTACTATTATGCCTTGATCGGAGATTGGAATGTATAGAAATGATCGAAATGTGGCATTGGATAAGTTTTGTTAGAAAAAGAGCGAAAAAAAATAATCGAGGCTATTTAAGGATTGATATTGCCTATTGATATTGATATTGCCTAGCCAAAAATAATCAAACAGTTTACACTGCTTCGAAAACCATAACACCATATCCACTTGTCACCTTCCACTTTCCTGTCACTTCGAATTATATATTGCATTGCATCTCTGGTCATGCCAGGTGTAAATGAATGATCATCCGCTGTCGCGATTGTAACAGCAGTAGTGCTGTGCTAAGTTTTTTTTAAGATGATATAGTGCACTTAGAACGAAAAGAATCCTTTCGTTCAGCTCTGAGAACGACAACGAGGGCAGACAAAGCAAAATTTGCAGCCATGCACCGACCAAACTTTCAGATGTTTTCACCGGCAAGAAAGTAGTTCTCTGCTTAAGTGTTTGAATGTTAGTACGGGTGTACACATAACTCAAGTCTGCATACCAAACCAGAGTTGTTCACTGAGCTGAAGCTGAACTGAAATCCTTGAAGAAATGTATAAAAATAGGAGATATGCAGAAAGAGCACACTAAAATAGACTTTGACAGTGAATGATGAAGGTTTTTTTGCATGCAAATAGCAGTGGTACTGTGTGGTAAAATACAGAGGTGGAAATAAATTGAAACGCGTCGGATGATGCGGAGAAAGTTTTTGTGTTTTTTTTCTCTTTGCGAAGACGTCAACGATGCGAAATGGATGTGGAAAAGTTTAAATTGAGCGGAGTGTAATTTTCTATGTTTGGCATCATAAAATTATCAGATTGTGTTTATCTTATCATAAACTTCTTTACATTTACAGTTTATTTAAATACCAATATAATTGGTTCAACACATTGTTTTACCTTAACATTTATAGCATTTGCAATAAACGCAAAAATCGTAGTGTCAATTAAAGTTATTACCACTGTCAATAGCTCAGACCATTTCAGTGTAACATCAGTTTCAGTTATAGTAGTGTGTCAAATATTGAATATAAACATAAAAGTGTATACGGCGCTCAGTAAGCGCTACTTATTTCCTATCGAAACGATTCGAATTGAAGAATCCGCAAAAACTACGAGTGAAATTATATCCAGGGACTTTGACTTTGCCATCTTGCCATTCCTGCTTTATTCAGTGCCAGTTTGAATCCATTCACTTCAGCATAACAAGACATCTAAGTACTCTTCAACTAACCTCGACGTCCTTCCAATTGCTTTTCACAGCATATTACATTAATTTTAGCGCGTAAGCTAAAAAATTGAACAAATATTTTGACACCTCAAGCGAAATTTCCTTATTCGAGTGAGTCTTAGGTTCATTCAAAAGCTAATTCTAATTTCCTATGCTGCGTGATTAAGCGAAAATTAATGATGAAATTTCGTAGCCGGAAAAAAACGTTACCTTCCTCGCGGATCAACACCTTCAAATCGAATACGCAAACACAGAATATATCATTTTTCCATCAATTTCTCTATAAACCCCATCTAAGACGCATTGAAAACGTTCTTGTGAGCACCTTTATACTTTCGATACTCACAGACCTCGGAACCCAGCTCACATGGCCATCATTCTTCGTCACGAAGAAATATCTGACAAGCGCTAGCCCCAGACTATTATAGTTCGCCCAGTCGTTCGTTTCGTATTCAACGAAACACCAACAGTAACTTGCATACGAAAAAAGACATGCCAGGTCGAGTCCCATACAACTCGACAGATTGTGGATACTCGTTTCCTGACGACGCGAGTCAGGAGTTTAGTGGATGCTGGCGCGAAAGTGAAAGACGTTGCTGTCGTAAGTGATTTGTTATTCCAGCCTGGTTAGCTACTATGAAGAAAATGCAAAAGCAAAACAAAAATGCTGATTTGCTTTCTTTTATTCTTGGGAAAGATTTTTTTAGTCGATGTGTTGTTCACGTTGAGATTATTAGAAGAAGCTGCTAAGCCCTCTAATACATGACTAACCAGTCGAAAAGGTAATGAGGTCTTGCTGGTGGGAGATCTTCCTCTAGTGTTGGAGTATGGTTTGTAAGAAAAAAAAGGATACAGTTATTGACACCTGTTACACATGGCTTCTTTGGTGGCCTTGGATTGTTTCTACATAGTGGATAAGCTATGTGGCTTACTTTCGCATGTGATCTTCTATTGCTGGGTTGAATAACACAAAATGCTACAATAAATATACAATTTTAAAATTGTTGATAATAACAATGGTCGTGCAAACGGTCTTTTGTTCCGTGTAAATCTCATCAGTAGCTTTACTAAGACGAATTCTATTTTCAAAGTCGTTTCGAATAAAAATATGTCCTGATACTTTTCCGCTAAATCAAATCTATCTTTCGGCCGAATGACTCCCCCTGCTTTACATTAATTTCTCTATAAAAAAACTCTGCAATAGATTTTACTTCTGTGTTTGTATGTTTTCCATTGTACAAACGAGCGTACTATATCGTGAATGAACATTGCATCTGTCCGTTCATGCAATAACCGAACTGAACCGAACCATTGCCGTTTAATAATAACTATAAATCTAACGAACGCAAAAGAACCATATCTGTGAGCCGACGACAAAGACCTCCGGCAGTGAAGGATGGCTGGCGGAAAAACTACTACTCTTCTGCTCGAGTGCTGGCAACGTAAGCAATAAATTAAGTAACTATGTTTTTTCTCCTCGCTGTCGGGACTTATTTGAATATAAACGGTAAAAGACAGACACACACACACACACACAGAACTCAGGATATCGTTGAGGATTTCCTTGCTGAAAGCATCGCTTCGGGGCAACCATTTATTTTGCTTGCAAGCCAAGGTGCGGTCAAAGTGAAGAAGGAGTGGTATTTTATCTTTTTGTGAAAATAGATCGAAGAGTTGGAGCAAAAATGTACGTAGGAAAATAATAGATGATGAGTATGTCCATGAAAGGGTAGATAATAATTAAATCTCGGTAGAGTTTCATCGGAGAACAGATTCCAACCAGATTATTTATAGATTGTTTACAAACTATGTAGTGATCATGAGACAGAACCATTCTATTTGGGATGCAAGTAACTTAAAATAGCGAAGCAAACTTATTAATTAAAGGGAATATTTGCAACGGCGAGGACGCTTACCGTGAAGGTACAAACCGCTGGCCAATTACTTAATGATTTGAACAACATCCAAGTTTACTTTCTAACCACTGGCTAAGTCTTATTCAGTGGTTTCACTGGTAGCTTTCCAAGCTCAGAGCCAACAACGGAGCGTCCATAGAAATAGTGAGCAGCTTAGATGGACTGATTACGATAAGCAAAAATGACAAAATCACGTCATCATTAACATTACCATCTCATTTGCTATCAACGCCGTCAGTGCAGTATGATTAAACCAACAGGCCATTCTGGAATATTACTCAGCGTGCCTTATTCCAAACGACTAGCTTGGCCTGTCATTAGTATGGGCGTTTTCCTTTCTCTGAAATATTCAAATACCCGAAAATTTAGAATCTGCTTCTTACTTCAACCTATTAAACCATGGACAGACGGTGCAGTGTAATGCTCATTAACGTGATGATCAGTGAACGCGAATTATCATTTGTTTTGATGGTGACACGCGGCCATTTTATTGACATTCGTTAATGAGAATTCCATGGCAACGAGGAATCCATGGCCATTTTGACAGCTGGAAGTCATATAGTTTTCCAAATATTCCAAGAAATCTCATACTCCTCCCGCCAGATGGTGCAACGTGCGGTTAGAGCTAATGAGCATTAATGATGATATTAATGCGCATTTAGTGGGACTTCCCCAAGACACGCGTACTAGGTATTTATGATTAATGTGAAAATGATCATTAACTTGTATCGTCTGTTCAAGGCTTTACTGCATCAAAAATTATTTTCCCCAATGCAGGTAATAAGGTTAGCGTTTGTTAGAATAACAGACATTGGAAACTATTCCCCATTGGAACCGTTTGTGTCGAATGTGAATAAAGTTCATACAAACTTCAGCTTTTTGATGCGACAAGGGTTGTAATTAGTGATGGACTCAAAAACGCCAAACAGTATGCAAAAAACGAACGGACAGTTTTTTTTCAAATAACGACAAACAGTTTTCTAGGTTAGGTTAGGTTTGCGAAGTGGGCTGCCGGGAACGCAGCCAGCATTAGGCCACCAGTGTGGGCCCATTTGCCACCCTCATAGACAATCACACGCATTCACACTTACAGCCATGACACTGGCGGGACTCGAACCCGCAGGCCCCGTAGTAGCACGCCGCTTTTTGGCCAGACGTTTTAGCGAGCAGAGCTACCGGACCCCCTAACAGTTTTCTAAAACGATCATTTTTTCTGAAATGATCGTTTTCTAAAACGAACAACATTTTTAAAACGAACCGTTTTTCTTATACGAACAATTTTTCTATAACGAATAATTTTTCTAAAACGCACCGTTTTTCTACAATGAATAGTTTTTCTAAAACCAATCGCTTTTCTAGAACGAACCGTCTTTCGAAAACGAACTGCTTTTCGTTTGTTAAAACGAACTGTTTGGTAGTGGAAAAAAGTTTGCGAATGAAAAACTGTTAGGTCCTCTACACATGGAGCTACTGAAAAGAAACTGATTAGTAACGCAAATTACTAACCAGTCTGCAATGAGTCACTTTCAACGTAATTGAATGGGACACCACACACGACGCCACTGATTAGTAATGCATTACTAACTTGTTAGTAATCGGCTCCAGGGAACTCAGCTGTTGGGTACTAGTGACTGAAGTTGCTCGGCTTATGAGTCAGTTTGAGATGGGCGATCAAAAAGTTAATATTTTTCTCGTAAGTGATATAGAGAAATATCCAGTTTTGTATAATATCACACTTCCGGGATATTTGAAGAAGAATGAAACGCAAAACGCATGGAATGAAGTTCAGAAGGCAGTAAACATGACAGGCATGTTCATAAACAATATTTCCACGGCCAGGGTAGAGATCCTCGTGGTGTAATAGTTCGCAAAATAATTCCTGAGAGTTGTTGCTGGAGAACTCACGTGTATTGATATATTTTGTAGTGGTTGTACCATGACACGGCTATCGAATTCCAACTTTGTCCTCATTGTAAATTTGTCGATTGGCACATACTGACGTCCCTCTCGATTTCGTGCATAGTTGTGGAGAACGCAGACACTTTCGATGATCAAGTCTACATATTTTGGATCCCGAATGCGGATAGGACCATTTAGAACAGGAAACTTTTCGCAGGCCATCCGAAAAGCACATTCAATTGTCTTCCTTCCTCGGCTTAATCTAATGACGGTCTATTTATGATTTCATTGAAAAAACTACTGAGTTCGATATTTTTCGAGGAGCTTCGTGTGCAGATCCGCGTTACTAATCAGTTGGTAACTGATTAGCAAATGCAGTCATAAGCCAGTTCCGTGTAATTTGAGTAGCTCCGTGTGTACTCAGCGGCAAACTGTTTGGTAGAGAAACAGTGTTTGGCAGCGGCGATTTGTTTCGTATCAGCAGAATGGTTTTTGAACGACAAACTTTTTGGCTATGGAAAACTGTTTAGCTACGGGGAATAGATGTTCAGAGGCAAAACATGAAATGAAATAAATGAATAACCCTATATAATACGAGGTTGTCAGACTTATTACGTGCGTATTTTTGCATACCGATCAAGAGCTTGTTAGGGTAGGTAGCATTGAAAACAACAATAGTTGCTGTTATTTTGAATGCTGCTTACCGGAACCAGCTCTCGATGGCATACGACCATTTATGTTGATTCTTTGCGACCATGTGTACTGATTGATGTATGATTATACGGTTGATCAAGTAGATAATATGTTGGGAAATTGGGACATCAACTCAGTTTGGAAGCGCTTAGTACTAGCAATGAATGCTTACGATATAATGGTGGACGACATAATATATAAAATACATATAAGAAAAACATAATACCTAAAAGTTCATTGTACTGAATTAATTGAAGATTATTCAAACTATGACTGATGCTTCTGAATTGAACTACATACATTTCAAATATTTATTTTGTCGTACAGCATAAAATTTTTTCTTGTCGTTATTTTTTAAACAGTTTTAAAAAACAGTAGTTTTTTTTTCAAATAAAACAGTTCGTTTTCGTTTTTTGAAAGCAACAGAAACGCCCATCACTAGTGTTAATCAGAATACTTAACATGGGTGAACTAACGGTAATGAAAAATAAAAGCCATGATGAACAGAAGCTCTAAAATCTGAGCACAAGGTTTCAATTGAAATCTCTGAAATTTGTCACCAAAACGGCAACAAATTTATATACTTTGTTACTCACGTTCAAAGAAGCTTTGATCACTTTTTTTCTTCCATCGAAAGTAATTAAATATGCAACAATGAAGCTTCTAGTCTACTAATAAACCAGGTTAGTACCAATAAGATCATGCCATCTATAACTTTTCCCACACACAAAACTACATTGTGTTAAAAGCCACCGTCTATATTAAATAATCACCTTTCTTGATACCATTAACATAGCAAACGACGAGTTTTTCCTGCTTGGTTCACAGAAAATGTACCGCAAACGTATGAACGTTTCATAAAGTCGATGAGAGGTATTTAACGATTCACAGCAAGTATCAGACAGGCTCATAACGGCGAATGTAATATACGAGGCTTGAGTTCCGTCTTACTTTCCTTCTTCGGCCCGTTCGACATCATTTACCTATTTCACTTTTATTACGTACTTCTATTAAATGCTAGTACTAATTGAGTACTCCGAAAAGTTACTTCTTGCGGAAACGGTAACTTTAGAGAAAATTACCACGAAGCAACGAAGCATAAAATACGCTTTTATTACTAAGTAAACAACCAATGTCTGACACACGGAGAAAAATTACGAGGAAGCGATTGCAAGTTGAATAAGAATGTTGTCAGTGATAAATGTAAGATTCATCGTGAGAATTTTTTTTACGTTTAAAGCTGACATATTTGTGGTTATAGTTTTTGAAAAAGCATTTTGAACGCTTTTTAATATTTCGTTCATTCTCTGGGTCTGTGTTCCAACAAATATTTCGAAATTCAGGAAGAATACGATTTGATGGATCTTTGATTTGACCCTTGTATTCCAAAACTGTATCGATTCTGATTGAGAATATCAGAAAACTAAAAACACACATTCATTTTTTCTTTAGTGGAAGCTTAACACAAGAGTGAAAGACATCTGTATTGAAAATATGTATTAAGTGATTGGCTAACACTAATCTGTATTGACTGTACATACCTGTAGGACTATGAGCAGCGATTTAACCTTTTTGACCTCTATAAGCAAAAAAGTACCTGAAAAGTGTGGTTAGGTGTAGCATTCACAGATGTTTTTTTTTGATAGATGGTGTTGGTTTGTTACAGAAAATCTCTATCCACTTCCAGTCCGAGACATGAAATTGTTGTATTGGGACTACTTTACTTTAATCTACCTGAGGCTGCGAAATGTCTGATAAAGGTATAATAAGTCTTGCTTTTAAGTAAGATAATCAATTTTAAATCAATACATTACATCAAACACTTAAAAAAAAAACACACAACCTAAAATATCATTTCAACAAGAGTGGCGTTTATTAGAAACTGGTTATTGGTGTCGCCATTTTTAAAAGAGCCCCAGCACATAGTTCTCTCTTTGCTTTCTAAATAAAATTTGTTTTAAAACAAATCGATCACTTTTTCAATCGTCTGATTTGAAGTTACATTAACCAAAAACAGCCATCCTGACAACTATGTCTACATTGGTAATAAAATCCCAACACCCAGACTGGGCGCTTTCCATTGCTGTAGCTCCCGGAGTAAAATTAGCCCCAGGCAATGAATTTATATTAAATTATTATAGCAGTCGGGTCAAAATCATGTTGACTACGACGATGATGATAGATTCCTTCCAGGAAACTTTCTAGAGGACACAGATGGCAGCCGAATATAACTCATTTCATTGTGCATTTTTGTCGACCTCTGGCCCTTCATTTATCTGGCTGTTTTCCGTCATCTTCTGCGTCTGCTTGTCGTAGTTGCTGCCGATTCGATACGTTTAGGCGATCTTATTCAGCTCGGGACACAAGTTTGTGAAATGAAGCCAAGTGTATAGACACAAGCAAAAGAGATGAAGGAAATTGTGTGGCGCTGAGGACAGACAGCGGCTTCACCCTTACTTGTCCAGGACAAGAGCAGAGGCGGTACTGCTCTAATTTGAACCGTTTGCTTTCAGGATTCCATGAGTAAATAGCTTGGAGGCATATTTGGCTATCCATTAGACTTTAAATAGAGGCGCAGTAAAAAAGACATCATGCTGATGATAATGAAAATTGCTGTACGAAGGGTGACCTAGTAAGAAAGTTTTGATTGAACAATATTAGTGTTATCTCGAAGTAAATATGATTCCAATGAAAATATTGATAGACCAAAGTTGGTAAAATAATTGATGAGAGTGAATTAAATTTTCGTTGGCTAAGCGGTTCATGTATCTACCTACCGGGCTGAGGCTTGGAATAGCCGAAATGTAAATTATGCTTCAGCAAACCTTCGAGTTTAGAGAGTATATTGAAATTACACATTATGAATGCAAGGTCGTAAAACTATCAGTGACGACATGTAGTCAATTCTATTTGGCTGTCATCAACGTAAATAAATTTCAAGCACAGCCACAGATCGAAGGATGTGACTGAATTTTTTGGATGTATTCAGTCTATTGGAGACTCACTGAGTTTTCAATGAAAGATTTCGTGTTTCAAGAGAGCAACAACACTATCACATCTGATCAGGATTTATTGCATCTTTGCAAACACAATTAATTCTTCATCAAGCTGGCTTATTGTCGCGTATCTTACATCTTCGTCATCCGTCTTAATAAATCAGGACCAGCGTAACACACAACGTTATCAATTGCATGCGTGTCGTCGCGTGCCTTTTCGCCAATCGAAAATAAAACAACTAGGTAGGAACAATAAATTTACTCGATTGCCAGGTACTTTAACGAATTTATCAGCTTCGTTTCGGCACGCATCTACATTTACTTTATATATGGAATATCCTGAAGGGAAAATTCTTCGGGCGCTCATAAGATAAAACTATGTTCGAAGTAGCCTTAAAGAATTACGATGGACAATAATAATTTACTACCGAAAATGTAACCAGACGTTGCGTGTTTATTGATGGATTTGGTCAGACTTTGGCAAGCTGAGACCACCGCATGCTTGCTAAACTTGAAACTTTCCTAAGTAATAATTTGGCTTTCTTTTCGATTTCAGCCAATTTTCGAATAACTTTCCGGACATTTGCGTGCCACTCATCAAACTGTCATTAATGTTTTCTGATGACAAATCAATATCGGTGTTCAATATTTTAGACATAGCATTCACATCAATGCACATCAATGCACAGCTTGCAAACGGATTCATATGTGCATTGAGTTTTTAAGGTTGCAATAGTTTTAACAGCAAATCGATACGTTTTGGCTGTAACTTACTTTTCTGGATAGAACCGTGATTACTCACATCAATATTTGCCATATCCCACGTTTAGAAAAGTTAGGAAAAAGCTCCATTGTCGGGGTAACAGTCTGTTTCCGGACCTACTTTCTGTTTGGTCAGGACTGGTCTAAGATATTTACGGATGAAAACCAAATTCCAAGCGATAATGTATTGTTTCGTGCTGCTTACTAATGAATAATTTAACCTAGCTTCGTCTACTACTGCGGTTACAAGTGCGAAATATAGTCGACATCGGAAATGAGCAAATACCGAAATCCCAGAGGTCCACTTCGTTAATACTTAACCTTTCTGTGGTCGAACGAAAAAAAGGAATCATCTACCTTAAGCCAATTATCAGCACGTTCGATCGAAAACCATACTGGCAGATACGAAAATAAAATTGAATACTATTTGTACCTTTAACTATGTACGTATTTTGCAATAACAGTAACATATCATTAGTTCGACTAAGAACAAGAGCCTTTACTTTCGAAAAAGCCCTGAGTAAAGACCTTTCAAGAACGGATTTACGAGCGACGATAGGGTCGTTCATTTTGAACAATATATATGGGCTTCTTCGCAGTCAGATTCTCCTCAATACTGCTCTTTTTTAATTGTATTTTGGTCACGTTAAGAGAAGAGTCATATGTTTCAAATGTAAGGTTATGTCTAGATTGCGAAAAACCTAATGCAAAAGGATCTTTAATAACCTTTCAGGACTTGAAAGCTATCCTTATTTTGTTAGTTTTTTATTTTCTGGTATTCCTAGCACGTGAAACTTTATCTGGCTTTCTTGAACGAGATTCCCACGTGTGTTTTCTACAATAATATATGGAAAACACTTTTTTGGCTGGAGCATATTAATTGTACTCAAAGTCGATTAAGCTTGCGGCAACAAACAAGCAGGTTTCCATAATTGAAATACAATGCCTGCTTTCGTATCTTACTTGCCTTATAGATATTTACTATAGCGGTATTTTATGTGGAAAATTGATGTTTATTTACGTTTCAAGGAAGATGACACAATAAACTTGATATTATTGCAGAAAAATTGATATTATAGAAAAATGATTATTAATGGACATGAGCTGGAATGTGTTGAGCATTTTGTAATTCAAGATTTTGTTTCAGGTTTGCAGGCTAGTAAGTGAAACCAGGAACTTATTCGCATTGCTGGATGGAGTTCACTACAGGTCATTACGGGCAGTGGAGTTATGAGAAGTGATTGAATAATTGTTTTGCTGAGAATCATTACTGTCGTAAAAAATGCGTCATCGGATATCTTGTGTGGAAATTTCCCCAACATTGTAAACCAAACTTCGAAAGAAATCTTGCTTGAAGTAAAATTTTAATGATTCATTTACTCTGGAAACCAAATGGATACAAGAATTTCGAAGAAAAGGAGAAAAGAATCTGAGCATTTCGAATTTGGGTATGGGTTTTACTTAAAAGAAATCAAGGTTTTGAGGCTCAGAGATTCCACTTACGAAAAGAGTTTCTGTGAACTATCAATCTACCTTAATGTTACCTTTTCTTCCTCTGCCGTTGTTATCTGTGGTGACATCAACTTGCTTTCAGTTCAGTGGAACAACATTTTCCATTGTATTGAGTCTAATAGCAATATATCTTTTGCCGTATTTTCTTTTCTGTTCTTGTGTTCGGTCGTTTATATGATTTGCTGGAGAATTCACCCAAACAACAAATTGACGTTTTAGCGAACATTATTAACCCTACTTTTCAAACTTGCTGCATTCAAATTAAGAAAGGCTGGAAGGACATCCTAATAAGCATTGTGTGTTTTTGGTTGACCGAACGAAACTCAACAGAGGCAACATAATTGATGTTTTGAAAACAGCATTACAATCTATTTCCACTCGATCTGAAATAGAAGATGACTTACTAAAACGTTTTATATATAAGACGAGACATGAAAGTAACAACAGCTGCATTGAATTTTGTGAATCATTTGCTAAATGGTTATAAACTTTGATGGGGTGTGTTGCAGTAGCCAAGTTAATGTCCTAAAAAGTTGAATAATATTCACAACCGGAAATTATTGTTTTGAGGTCAGAGTTTACCTCAATATCTCTGAACTAATTAACCCTTAGTGACCTGAATGATTTGAATTTCGCCAAATTCCTTACAATTACTTCGGACTACGGGAATTCAAGCAAACCTCAGCAACGATGACATAATTATCTCCATGAAATTATCTCATTAGCCAAGTACGTTTGCTGTTCCAAATCTGGCACCGGCAGCAACCACTTATAAACAGAGCCTTCGAACGTCGATAGGCTTAAGTATTCAGTGAGCTATCGTCATCGTTGTATCGTGGCCGTGCTTCTTCTATTTGTCTTCCAGATTTCCATAAACTCAGCATACTACACGTATACAGTTTCCACTTACGAGGAATGAATACATCAATTTGAAATGTGTGTCAACAATTGGATATTTGATCGTTTCCCATAATTCTCGTATTGCACAAGCATTTAGCCATTTAGCAATTCATCATGCGGCCACTGACGACGACAACGACGATGATGACGACGACAACGACAACAGCGGTTGCGAAAGTCTAGTATTCGCAGCGTGGGGCCACAAGGGGCTGAAAACAACTATTGCAGCAAGTGCGTCATATGTGGTTCAAACTGTCGCAATGAGCATCCTGTCAAAACCTCTTTGGCGTTCCTCGCGTGCGAGTGCAAGAATGGGTGGCACTAATGGAAAGTCAATATTGGCACTTGCAGTACTTACCGATTCGATGGCCTTCTCAAGTCGAAATATCTCCTCCTGCAGTAGGTGTAGGGTGCCGGTTTTCCCGCGATGTCGAGCAAATGCAGCCGCACAAGCACTGTGAATGCTGTTCACCCAATTTTCTAATTCCACCTGTTGACGACGTGCGAGAGGGAAGAAAAATCAAATTCATTAGCTTTTATCGATATCGTTCACTCGTGCAAGTCTTAAAAACATTCAAAAACACACTCATTCAGACCGAATACATAAATACATTTTGTGTTGCGTGAAAGCATTTCCCGGAGTCTAGCAGGATGAAGAAAGTGGAATTTACCACGGGTGGAAATTTCTGACTGCAGATATCGAGGTAGTGGATACAAACTGAAATGCCAGCTGAGAGCGAAACGTAGCTCTTCAGTTTTGTCGAATATGGTGCAGACCCGTGGCACCGGGACCAACTATGATATTATAGCATCTGGCACTCATAATAATCATATTTGCTACCAGCACTATGATATTTTAGAAGCACTGTTTCGAAGTGGTGACGTCCTCTTGAAAAATCCATTCATGAATGCTGAACCTTAAAACGAATGACTGAATCGAACTGAGAATCACCGCGAGGCCTCATCCTTATGTTTTAATTCATGAGCCCGAAAGGACGAGGTGCATAGCGCACATCCACTCTCAACTATCAAAACTTCTTTCGAATGCAACATCGTGATGAGAACGATGATAACCAGACGTTAAGTCATCCTCGCACATGGCAAGGCATGATGTCGTCAGGGCATTAAATATTTATAGATTCAGTCACAAGAGCGGTGAGTGGGTTGAGCCATGCGACTTACAAGGATGTTTGTGGAGCGGATGTCTAGAGGTATTTGTAACTGTGCTTTTCTTATACGGCGCTAAGGATGCTGGCGTGAATAAAAGACATGAGGCCAAGGCTGTAGTCCGGGGTGGTCTCTCGGCGATTTCTGTGTGTTTCGACAAAAGGTTAGGATTATTTCAAGTTTCTGCAAACTAAGGCTCATTGAAAACATATTTGTATGCATCAGCTCAGGCGCAGAGCGCTCATAAGTTATTCCTGGCATAGTTGAGTTTATATTTTTATTCCTCGCATCAACAATTTACTTGAATTTTAAATGTAACTTAAACGCTTACACGACGCAACGGAGACATACACGTGGTTTATGCAGCACATTACTTAAACACTCTGCATAGCATATTTACAAGAGCAGGACGTGTAGCACATATTCTGATGACTTCTCTGCCATAGCCGAGCAAAAACAGAACGAGTAGTGTATCTTTGATGGCGATGACAACGTAAGCAATGCCGATGGAGACGTGACATGCCGATTGCAGAAGCACTTTCGTCTAAGGCTATCGTGTAGCCTTGGACGGACAGAATTCAATGGCTGCTGGCCATGTTCTGGTTTCGTTCGGCGGAATAGTGAAATAGTAGAGTGAAGGTGAGATGTGAATGTGAAATCGTGGTAAAAAACGAAGCTTTAATAGCCGCAATATGCTTTCTTATTCTTAGGCTTTTCCTTGATCTGCATTTTTTCTCCGATCCTGTGACGCTTTCGCGCTGGAGGACATTAGAATTTCTTTTTATGTTCACATGAGGCAATAGAAAGTAGGATTATATACATTTGAAATGAATTCTCGCTCAAGGACATACGCTAGTGGCTGTGGCCTGCGAACGCATTAATTGAAGAGTTGTTAAGAACACTCAATGAAAAAGCTCGGCGACATACATACAGCAGATTTGTTTTGGATATGTATTTCTGAATGAACCAAGATTCGATTTCTTTATTAAAGAAAATTTAATGTAAGTCATCACTTAAGTACAATGGCTGTTTTGCATCAATCTGCAGAAGTAAAAACCCACAACCATATTTTAGAAAACATAAGGAGTGTTACCCACATGGGGCGCTAGATATAAAACTTTTTTGAATACATCATTTTAATTATAAATTATTCAAAGAAATATTTTTTTTATTAATTTTTTTTTGATTGTTTACAGAGGGTGTCGAAGTTGAGTTGTAGTTTTTCCATCGTTAAAATATTTTTTTATTTATTTTATTTCCAAATTGTTATAAATTAGCCTGCAGAATATATGAACAAACAAAACGCACGAAGGTTTATTAAAATCAGATCAACCAATCCGAAGATTAACTGTGTGAAAAAATGTCATTTCGAGAATGTTTCTAAATAATGTTTCTAAAACACTTGCGTGGAGCCGATTCGTGCGCTCTACACATTTTTGTAGATGGTCACTGAAACAGATTTGCATAAAAATATTTTAGATTATTATAAGAATAATAATCGACAACCAGTTCCAGCCGTCGGTCATATCACTTCGCCAGTCGCAATGGAGGAGTCGAAAAATGTAAATAGTAATAAATCGATTCTTGGCATTTTTAGACGGTTATAATAGTACCTTAAGGCAAATTGATAAGATTGTCTGACTTCTGAATCGCATTGCGTCAGAAACGTCGCAGCCTTCTACAGTTTAGTGCTCAAAATATTTATGAAACTGAAATTCAAAGAAGATAATTCGAGATCAATATTTTTTTGCTGTTATTGATTGTTCCGTTATATTCTAAACAAGCATTGAG
The DNA here is from genome assembly GCA_963978885.1 of Nemotelus pantherinus. Taxonomy (NCBI): domain Eukaryota; kingdom Metazoa; phylum Arthropoda; class Insecta; order Diptera; family Stratiomyidae; genus Nemotelus; species Nemotelus pantherinus. The sequence continues at coordinate 985,106 of OZ022263.1, forward strand.
TTTCAAGCTTCTACTGAAAGCCACTTGGAAGCCCTTTCTAAAAACTCTCTTCGTACTCATTTGTAATATATCTCACCGCTATTTCCGCGCATATTCAACTTATTGATGATTTCAACTTGAACATTGCTTAAATCATAAGTAAGAAGTTGTTCAGCAAACAGTATCTTTCCCGCAAAAGTTGCAAAATATACGTACTCATTCGACTAGCATATTTTTTCACAAAGCACATAAACTGGCTTCAAAAAGTGTCTCTGGAGGACTGTATTAGTCAGCTCTCAAGATAAGTAACCATTGAATTCAAGCAAATGCCTGACACAAAAACTCGGTTGTCACAATCGTGGCCAAACTTTAGGCAGTAAATGTACGACAAGGGCGATGAAGCCATAATATTTGGCACTTCCATGCAACAATACCCGATTAGCGGTAGAGTCACAAGATAAACTTTTTTGTCAACTGGAGGCATTTTAAGCGATATGTCCCCTGAGTCGTGAAAACTCGTGGCAAGAGCCACAATAACAGAAAATAGATAGCATTTGGTCTGTTTCAGGTTTTTTTTTTATAATAACGGTATGGGATATTGACGGTAGATAAAAGTGATTGAGTAGAAGACTTGGGTTTTTGAATTTGTAAAAGGTACGGAAAGGGTTTGCTGCATTTGAAGGATATACCAGAGTTGATGCATGACTCATTAGCTTATCATTGCATGCATGACTCATTAGCTCTTAACTAGGCCACTTGATTATTTTCAAATTTAGTTACATGAGAATAAGTGATTCATTCCACACAAAGGCCATTTTACTGAAAGGCCCGAAATATGTAAATTGCTATAAAATTTTCAAGAGATAAAATTACGCGGCCTGTAGTTAACTGGAAACAGTCGTACAGTACTAAAAAAATACCATACACATTAGCTTATAGAAAAACCTTAACAAATTTCTGTGCTTTTCAGCGAGTAATAAACGCTTTAATAAAAAATGCACAGCTGGAACACAACAATAAAAGTTTTGCTACTGCCGAAATAAAATTTTCGTCAGATAAACGGCACTCTGATAGTCCCATTCCTGGTCCCATTCACACATTTATCCTATCTCTGCAAGCCAAACACACACACAAAATTGTACATGTATTCGCCTCTATAAATCTCACCAAGAGTGAGAAATTAAAGTTAGAGCATTTGACGCTTACCTGGCACGGGGCCTGGAACAAATAGGCGTCTCCAAACGCTGTACTCAAGCAGAATATGTAATCGCGCTTGGGATGCTCGGGAATAGGTTGCATAATGGCACCATCGACGATAATTAGATGCTTGGGTGCAGCCTCGACTGACCGTCCTTCACGCGAATCGCACGGGTAAAACAGCAGCGTTGTTCCCTTCAGGCAAACCCAATAGCCTTTCCAGCCGCGCTTCCTGGCCAACTCAATTTGATGTTTCTTTCGCAAGAGCCATTTTTTGACTGATAAGAATCTGAAAATACAAACGGAAATGGTTATGAGTGAGAAAAAGGTCAGTATAATATTTGACAGGACAACGAAACGGCGACGAAAATGACAATAGGCGGAAAGTATCTGATTAGTAAGTGCTGTTCCGGCTGTTCCGTAGTTGAAAAAAAATGTAGCAGCCCGTTCCAACATTTTTAAGACAATGATAATGAGAATCTAACATTTACTGTCTTGCAGTAATAATCAGGACCTTCATCTTGACAATATCTGCGAATTAAATCAGTATAATCGACAAACTACTGTGAAAATATGTGGTGGATCCGAAAAAACAGTCGGCTGGAAATTGATTTATTGATTGCTAGGGTTTTCTTCGTCAACAACATAAAGAAGGGACTGTGAAGCAAAGCTGGCATGACATATCAATCAAAAAGTCATCAGTCAAATGTGCGGCCGCAGATGTCGCAACAATTGTTTTTCCAGAAGATATTTGATCGATTGTTTTTGTTTCAGCAGAAAGATACGATCTTAACATCGATTGCGTGAGGCGAAAGCAAAATGTGCTTTTCCCACAAATATGTGATATAAGATGAATGAACGTGATAAGGGAACCGTTCACGAAACCATTAAATAATTATATCGACTAGTTTCAGGTGTGGCGCTTAGTCAAAAATGAGACCTTGCCCTTGCATGTCAGAACGACGAAAAGACGACTGATGGAAAATTGAGCAAAATTCGCTCGATGGTTTTGTTTATTTATTTATTTATTCATTTCCGTTTCAACGGGACAGGCCCAATTATAAAAATAGAATGAGAAAAACAAGAGATAATCACGTGGAACAAAAGCTTCGAGCCAAGGTCAGATAGCATAGGACAGTGGAGGAGCCTGAAAAGCAAGGAACACTCAACGAGTCTTTAAAGAGAGAATTTGAAGTAAGGACAAACGATCGCTATACTTACAATAAGGTATATGAAACCTAAATAATAATGAGCGTGTAAATCTACGCTGAATGCGATAAACGGCATCATTTAAATAGACAAGGTGGGGAGACTAGACCTAACAACAGTATTTGATGATGCTACGCACAAGTGACAAGAACAGATGGACGGAAGTAGTGATGTTAGTAAAACGAGAGGAAGACCTGAGGAAGAAGCCGGACAAACGAGAGGCCTTGGCAGCTATGTATGCAATGTATTTATCAACTTTAAGTTTAAAGTCGAAGAGCACACCAAGGTCTTTAAATTTGTCGACAGCCTCAAGTGACGATCCGAATAAAGAGTAGGAGAACATTAAACGAGACATTTTTTAAGATAAGACATTAGGTGATATTTAGATATGTTCAGAGTAAGAAAATTCCTTGAGCACCACTCACTTGAGGCACAAAGATCATGCTACAACTGGTGACAATCATCAAGCGAATCAATCACTCTGAACATTTTTATGTCATCAGCAAATAGCAGACAGGGAGAGCGGATCACGGATGGGAGATCGTTGATAAATACTAGGAATAACAAAGGACCCAGTATTGAGCCTTGAGGAGTCCCAGAAAGAGGGCAGTAAGGGGAAGAAGAACGTGAATTCACCGATACCACGCAGCTACGCCCAGAAACATAGGATGAGAACCAGGACAAGAGAAGATCAGTTATCCCATAGCATTGAAGTTTTAAAAGAAGGAGCCTGTGATCAACAGAGTCGAAAGCCTTAGCAAAATCAGTGTAAACTACATCAACTTGCTTTTGCTGGTCTAAGGCGGAAGCGACCAAGTTAGTGAAGGTTAAGAGATTAGAGGAGGAAGATCTACCTTTTACAAACCCATGCTGCACAGGAGCAAGGAAAGGATGAAATATAGGAAGTAGTCTATTGTAAACAACTCTTACGAGTATTTTGCTCAAACAAGAAAGGAGTGAAATAGGACGATAATTGAGTCCCCAGATTTATGTATCTGGGAAATTTGAGCAGGCTTCCAGTAAGAGGGAAAGGAGTCCGAAGAGAGACTAACATTGAAGATAATAGACAAAGGAACAAAAACGGACGATGAAAGAGATTTGACGAACAGGTTTGGAATGCCGTCAGGACCACAACCGGCATTAACATCAAGACATCGAAATAGGGACTCAATTTCTAGAGGGCTGGTTTGAATACAGAAGATGGGTGACGGAGGAAAATTAGGGAGTTCATAAGACGTGACCCAATTATTTTTGGAAAAGAAAGAGGAAAAGGAAACTGGAAAGAGATCACAAAACTCCTCACGATTGGCAGCAGGGGCACTATTAAGGATCATAGAATCGGGGAAACGATGAGAATTTTTCAAAGAGTGGACGTAAGACCGAGAGGGTTTGTGTTGATTAGAACGAATGGAGGATTCGATGTTGTTGAAACAATCACGCATAGCCTGTTTGACAGTAGTTTTGGCAGCTGATTGAAGCTTTGAGAACTCGAGGTAGTCAATCCAACAACCCGATGCACGGAACTTAGTACGTGTTGCATCTTTTGCCCTGAGGGGCAGACGCCACATCATGCCGAAACCAAGGATTTACGGGGATGACTGGACGGAGTGAAATGGGAGATGAGGCTGGAGAGGAAATTATGAAAACGAAGCGTGAGTTCATCAACAGTTAGTCCGCGGCAAAAGGAGTACCAGTTTGTTGAGTTGACAATTAAGACAATTTTCCATTATAGTTTTGGTACAGACCAGCTGTGTCGCAAGTTTTACATTCATCCAGCTGCTATTTCTTGCCCATGCCTCGAAAAGGGTTGAAAAACGAAGGTTCGAATTCGGACTGCAGGTCAAGTTAAAGTTTGAAATCGGAGAAGAGGGAGTGGTAGATATAGTGATGGGAAAAATGTTGCCGCAGACTTGAAACTTCATGTTAAAATATTACCACGCATCATGATCGAATATGATCAACCATGTATTTCAGCGTCTTTTAGTTTGAAAGAAAGTAGGAAGAGGGCAAAGGAGACGGAGAAATGCACAATCAATAGCAGATATTTTGAGAAAAGAAAGAGTTGCAGTTTTGTTAATTTTTAAATAGAGCCAACTTTGAAAACACTAAAAGATAAGTATTAAGTACCTCTACCTGATTTCAAACCACAATGATGCCAACCAAAAAAATTATATGCGAAATTTGGCACAAGGATTGATGGAAGTATTGGAAGTTGGGCAGCAGTTGTTCTGATCCAATGGAAAATCGAGGTCACATTTGTATGTTTTAACTTTTGTGGCAAATATTTGCCACCATTTTGGATTATCGGCTTTAATTCAATACCAGAAGCATGATATGCAAGTAGATAACGCCACGAGATAGCTGCAAGGTCTGTTTGAGCACTCTGATGTAAATAAACCATCTTCATTGCCAATGGTATTAGATTCATCAAAGTTTTTTTTAAATCATCTGAATAATACAAAACTTTCATCGATTCTATAGTTTACAATTTTTAATCACCACCTAACTGAATTCGAAAAGAAAAACCGACAAGCATCTTTGCATGCACTTCCGTAGGTGGAGCCATACACTCACATACCAACATCAGAGCACGTTTTTTCCGTTTCCGTCTTAGATTAACTCTATCTGACTTCTAATTGAATTAAAATAGCGATTGAAAAGTTCATTCGTCTGTCCAGATTCGTTTTTTTTGGTTTTTTTATTTCAATGGAGCAGTGGAATAGACCATAAAAATGTTAGAGTGGCCAATCTATTAGAAATTTTTCCTTGGACACACTATACACATAGAGATCAAAATTGAAAGGGGAAAAACTTAGATTTTGTAGGTTTTCTTTCACTTCTCTTGAGCACTTAAAAACTTGCCATCTATTAATAGTTAGTATTTGTCCTGACATTCGACTTTACAATTTTGTGTTCATATGAAATATTAAGCAGACACTTACCCTGCTTTTCGAACAGCTCCTGTGCAGTTGAAAGATGAGGCCGCAGTCCCGGTCGTTTTTGCTTTATATGGTGAAGCCATGACACTTTCGCCATCATCTTCATCAGATACGGCCGTAGTTAAGCTCATTCGATCATCATCAGATATCTGCAATAAAATAAAATGAAAACGGATAAGTACACGAAAGATACAATTCTCAGATACAAAGACAAAAATGATGCCATGATAAGATACTATTTTCTATTGATTATGGAAAGTTGTCAGATTGCACTTTGATGGCATTCCGATAAACCTCGGCAATTTTGTGTGCTTTTATCTATATGTATTGGCCAGTGTGTGTTGGGCTATTGTATTGCTGCGGCAGTGAATAATATGATTGCTAGTGTCCTGAACCAAAACAGAGTTCGATTCCAGTTAGCTTCACATTACGGTTCAGCGTCTATTCTTTCCAACTGCATTGTTTCGAAACTGGCTGGTACTCTCAGGTTTGACTAAGAAGAATCGATCTTCAGGGGATATAGTGGATAGGCAGTAAAAAACCCAAACGAAAAAATTTCTAACTTGAAGCTGCGATAGTTTTCAGATGACCTGTCTTTGAAGGTGTAATTGCAGCAGATTAAATGGTGGCAAATACGAAAGTTTTAGAGGTTTTATTATTTCGCATTTCGATGGCTTCGTCTGAAAGCAGATAGTTTCATGTGGTATGAGAGGGCCTGTGGGTTCGTGTGTGGTCTTTTTTTTAAATTTATGTGGGTATTTCCGGGGGATTAGATTAGTTGTTTCTTTCAGAGTTAGGTGAATGGGAAGTTGGATTTAATGGATTACAGTTTTTTATGAAGGCTGAGAGAATCGTCACTTTTATCTGTGTGTATATTTTCCTTTATTCGAAGTTTGGTGTGTTCTTTGCTGCAATAAAAGTATGAAGGAGGGAGTCATAAGAATGAGTGGAACATAACTTGAGCTTAGTTGGGTTGAATGGGTTAAGGATGTTATTTCGTGATCAAACTATCAATCCCATACAAAACTATCAATTGGGTGTGCTTTTTTCTCAGCTCTAGCTATATATTTTTTCTGTTTTTTCTGTTTAATTTTTTTTTTCTTTTATATTTGGTTCGTAACATAGTTCACAGCAGTTTTGCCGTTGAGCATTTTAAACTTTTATTTTACATTAGTTATAAAGTTTTGAGTTTGTTTGAAAAAAATCGAATTATGCAGCTGCTCAATTTAAAAAAAAACCAAACGGTAAAATTTTGTTTCATTTACACAGGAAAGAAATATCATAAACATTTTTCAAACCTTTCCTGCAAAAAATGTATGTAAGTGCAAAAAACATGTTTTGCAGCAAACGTCATCAAAGTTAGAAATGTGAAGGCTTGCCATTTTAAATTTGAGGTTTTGCCATTTTAAACCAAATATTTTGACTTAAGGCCTAATTTTTTTTTCTTTCAATAAATGCGTCAAAAGATGCTCGCAGTGCAAGAAGTAAAGTGAAGAAGAAGCAATAAAACAGTGGACTGAAACTGAAATTTCACCATGTTGGATTGTTTATGAGAAACTATGGTATTTGTGTGCTATCTAATAATAGTGAAAATGTTGGTAGGGCTATGAAGATATTTTTAGAAGATGGTTTCTATCATTACGGGCAAATTATATTCTGAATATCTGAACTTTCAAACAAACCAACACAATATGACAATACCATCGATAGCAGCAATGCTTATTCTTGCATATAGATTATCAAAGTTTACTGTGTTTTACAAGTCACAGAGAAGGACTTTGCCTTGACAAAAAACACCATACTTTGAAGAGGTACGCTAGTGCTTCAGGTTGATAGTTGATAGCTGTTCGGTTTGAGTTGAAGGCGTTCCGTATGAATAGATTATGAAGCAATTATGGGTTACATATGTCACTTGGAAATATATTGTGGGTAAAGGAGACTATTACCGCAAACTTTCAAAAACCGTATTTAAATTTTGCCACTATTTGTACATGAAAAATGATTCTCACCTCGGAGCCACACTACGAATATTTCGACAACATTCGGACGAATATTTCCAAAATATTTCCGAAACACTCGTTGAAATGAAATGTCTTTTCTTTGACTAACAACAAAATCCCGTGAATGTAATCGAATAAAAATGCATTTAAATCCTACTGGAAATAATTCCATTCAGACAAAAGCTCTTCGTTGAATTGCACTTCTGCCAATGCCATGTCTTATCAGAAAAATAAATAGTCATATTGCAAATAATGAGAAGAACTATTCTCCCTCTTATCTTACACCTGACTTGTTCACAGTGGCCTGTCTAGAAATAGGGGACATACGTTCAAGACAACCACACATCTGCATCCGAAACTGAACTACACTGAACGGAACTACGTATGAAAGGACTGTGAAGTTTATTATAACAATGGCTCCAGCTCAAGTTGAATACAAGAGGTATCTGCAAATATTTTTTCTAACCGCTCTGTGAAGAATGACAATTTTTTCACAGGAGTACAAAAGCCTCGTGACTAGTAGCTTCTTTCTTTTGCTCGTCAAACCGTCTTCATAGCAGGCATTGTTGCACCTGTGCTAAGTCACACAATCTAGTGCAGACAAAGTCATGCATATCAGAAATATGCATAGTAGGACAAGCTCAGCTTTGGGTAGTTAACATTTGCCTATTCTTCTACGTTTTCGAGTGTGTGAGCACGAAGAGCGAGGCTAAAAGCTAGAGACTATGATACCTAGGAGTCAAGAAGTGGAAAAGCAGAGAAGGGGAGTCAAAAGAAGTGAAAGAATGACGTGAAGGACTTTCGGGACAAGAAACAAGTGTGTTCACATACAATATCTGCAACGAATGAACGAATCAACTCAAGGATGCATTGCTCACTGTAATTTTTCTTGACAGGCGAAGAGGACGTAAGGAAAAAAAACGAGAGCTTTGAATAGTATTTATCCCACTAGTTTATTGTTGTAGCTACAATTCTTCCCTCGGCACCTTTCTTGCCTGAGACGTGCTTCACACAGAGATGTTTTGATGACACTTAAGCTAAATGCAAACAGCTCCCTTTCCTGCCACGACTTTCAAATGCTGGTAGAATTTCTGGGTATTTTAGGTGGCATCATACCACACCTTAATGTTTAGGTAGGATTTCGCACCAGTTTGCGAAAAAAGTTTACGAGAAAAGTGCCTGAAACCTGCAACTGGAAAAAATCTGAAAAAGGTTCGATAAGGGTAATTAGATCGCAAAGTATTTTTCTTACTTTTCATACATGCACTTAGTGACGCCCAGTGTGGGTTTCGATGATAATTTAGTTCTTAGGGATTGCGGAGCATGCTAAATGTGCTTAGATCATCTGTCCTTGATAGTGTGCTGCATTAATGAAACTTTCTCTTGCATGCTCCACCTTGGTAAAAGACTATACGACTATTCATTATACACAGATTTGTATATAAAATATGCTCAAGCGTAACATAACTGCTGAAAGTCAGTGTATCCAAGAGAGAAAATAAATGTTTCCTTTCAGCGACATCATCAGTTTATATTGTTTATATAGGGAGTGAGGCCTTAAGCTGCATGCCGTTGAAATGGAGGCTAAAACCTTCAAACAAATGGTTTCCTCTTAAAATATTTCTACCATGGAAGTCGTGAAAATTTTAAAAGTCAACAATGCACGACTACCTTAAAATAAGTATGCAAAAGAGCCTGACTGCTGCTGACGATGCCGCCGTCACCGCCGATTTGAGTTATTCTGATTTGTTCTATCACTGCTCATTGATATAGTCAAGTCGTCGGGGAAAACGTTTTACTGCAGCTTCATTTTCCTTTTTGCACCAGCACGTTTGCACTTAAAACAATAGTCTGACGGGGTCTTGGTATCGAGCAAAAGGGAGTGGTTACTTAACGGAAATAAACTTTAAACATTTTAATTAGTGAAGTTCACTAACTAGGATGAGCACCATCTCTGCATTGAGTCAGGCCACGTTAAATGTAAATTAGGATGATCCGTCTAAGATATCCTTTCTGGCATAATTGCACTCTTCATTTTTGCAACCCGCAAGTGAAATAAATTAATTCCCTTGCTGCCAAGCTATCATGACTTCAATCTAATAATTAGAAAATGGTATTGGAGATTGGCTCGGATGGCTACATGAAGTTGTATGCATAGGAATAGATAGAATATTGTTTGGCAGGGATAGCTCATCTAATCTGGAAAATAGATTTAACTTACAGTCGGTGTTTGCTTGCAAAAAAATACAAGAGCAAAAATTTGATGCCAAGAGTTTATTAAACGAACAAACTAGCAACGTTTGATTTAATTGAAAAATTTAGAAAAAAAATATCTGGAGATTATTTTAGCATTTGGAATTTCGTTTAGGAATAATTATTTTAGAGTGCTGTTTAGGTGCATCTGAACATTTTTTCTCTATTTGGAAAAACAAGTAGCTTTCAGAATTTAGGAAAAGTGAACCGGTTTTGCTCATTTCAATCGTAAGGTGCGTGTCATTTGAAAGTTACCATAAAAATGTCTTGTGCCAGCAACCCTTTAAGAGTACTCCAATCAAAGAACTCGTTTCTTGTGTAGGTCATTTCAATCTGCGAATTTCGCTTCAATCTGATGAGGAATATTATAGGAGTAGAAACATTTTTAGCATTGCCACCCATAAAATATCAAAATTTATGCAGCTTAAATGCATTTTACTTATGTTCATTCTAGCGTGAACTGTAAATTGAAAATTTATTCCCTCGTGTGAAAATGTCAATTCTAATTTTGCAACTAAAAATCTGTCAAATTTGGCTTACATTAAACTCAAACTACATTGTGAATTTCAATGATAATTTCGATCTAATGAGTACATCGGAGTTGGACGATATTTCAAGATGGCGCCATAGCCACAGGGTTGCCTTCATTTTTAAATGACTTCTGTCAGACCTGCTCCTACTGAAAACCAACAAAAGCTGAGAATTTTAATTTTATCTGACGAACCGCTCGCAAGGTCTCGAGAACAAAAATTTAAATATTCGGAACTTTCAGGATAGAAAACGCATCGAATTTTCAAATCTTTCGCAATTTTTCTGAAAAGCAAATTTTCAGGCTATTTTTTCCTCCTGGCTGCTGTAGCTACAGGGCTAACCGCACACTCACCAAAAATCACATGTCTATTTTTGATACATAATTCGTTCTGGGAATTTCGTGATGATATAATGTTTCCATTAGAAGCCATCACAAACTGAATTTCAAAAAACTCTTTGTTTACTTTAAGGCACTGAGCGCCCACGCACGGCTGAACATTTCCAAAACTTTATCATAAACCAGTTTAGAACATTATCGGTTTTCATTTTGCTTACGTGTCATTCACAAATTTCTATTTTTTCCCCAGGAATATGATTTTTTGACGAAAAATACTTTTTAACAATAACATATAGCAGGTTAAGATTGAATCATCGTAGGTTTCGGATTCAATACAATCCCCGAGAAATTTCGGGAGGGGTTCAAGTCTTCTATAGAAACATATATTTTTTCCTTTATATTTTATACATGCTCTGGATAGGCATTAGTAAATATTTGTCATTATTTCAAAGTCAATTTTATTTACAGCTGCCCACTAGGATATTAGACGAACATTTAAAACACTTTGGATTATTAGGTTCTTCTCCGAAACGTACACTATGTTGATCGATAAGGCATTTTCGATTATATCCTGACCTTCTTTCTCTCCAACTTTTTCGTCGTTGTCATTGGTTCAAAACTTCCCTACCATCTACCCACCTCTTGCAGGTTCAGTTCGTCGCTCGCGTGCTGTCCCTGTTTTCACAGAAATTTTCTTTGTCGAATTAAATTCGAATTCAAGGAAATTCTTGATAATGAAAATGTTTTATAGGAAACAATCAAATTGAAAGTAAAATGCTCGTCTCCATTTGGAGGAGTTTTTATGTGAAACGGATATTTAAGATGGTTCCATGGGCGACAAGGATCCGGAAACAAAGTAAAATCTTATGGGAATGGAATAGTTGACAGATTGAGAGAAGGACAAACGGCGAGGAGAGGTAAAGAAACGAAACGAAAAGGGTACAGACTGGATGCAGGATTTGTATTGGCTTTGAAAGCAAATTATTGTAGAACTAGAGAAGTTATCTTGAAATAAATTTGTTGCCGATAGTTTTATGTGAAGTAATAGCATTCAAATAAACTGTATAAAACCGTTTGCTTTTTTACAGATGCTAACAGGTACTTAAGTCAGAAATAAAACGGTGTTTTGCACAGCGCTTTGGCTTTATTTTTCCTTTTTGCACTCTCACTTTCTATTGGTGGCAATGTCACATTACATTTTCTTTCATTTCTAATATTCTGGCATTTTATGCTGATTAGCTGCAAAATTCAAGGAACATTGCTTTGACAAAGTGTCTATGCACAATCTACACAAGTCCTAGAACGTGCCTTGAAAAAATTCTTGCTATCATTCCTAATTACCAAATATGCTTATTTGAACATTTCCAACAGCATATCATGGGCCACGTGCACATGCTTTAATACTGAAGAAAGTTCCCTTGTCCGTCTTATTTTGTCGAAAATGTCAAGAGGTAATGATATGAAAAAATGTCAAAGGTTAGAATTATTGGCGCACCAATTGACTGAAAAGTCCTGTACTGTCAGCGACAACGAAATTTACTTTAAAGGAACGAAAATATGACCGGATTCTATAAATACCAAAGGTCAAATTTGACCCTGCAAGAATAAAAAATTTCGTTTTTGATATGGTTTGGTAGGAAAATTCTTAGAAATATGTAAAACTCTGTCAATTAGCATTGCCTCTCAAGCTCAGAGCAAGAAAATAGTTATGCCATTGTCGATTCGAAGTAAGTAAAAATATATTGTAGTTTTTACACTTTGAGGACTGGAATGGAAGGTTCATTTCAAGGATTTCCTGACTTATAATATCTTTTACGAAAGTCAATGGTCCCTGTTGAAAAATAAGGGGACTTGATCTGGGCAAATTTCAAACAAAAAATTGTTTGTGATACACATACGGAAAACATTCGATACATTGTCGATGTTGAAGTTCATTAGCTATCAGTTACGGGTTGCGGTACAATCATTATACAGTCGTGAGCAGTCGAAGTGAACCAGTGTGGACTGTCAGTGTTCTACGCCTCATTTCTTTTTGACTTAGATACAGCTGTCCCTTGGATATCGCGATGAGCTAGGTCTCATGGAAAGAATGAAAAATACACGGTTAACGAGAACCCCAATTACTTTACGATCGCAAAGAACATATGAGAGTAGAGCAGAAAACAAGCATTAACAATGAATCGAAAATTTAATTCAATATTAATCGATTAATTACTTAGAAAAATTTTAAATGTGTCAAAATGTTTATTTCTTATGCAGTTATACTTAACGAAAATAAGAAAAAAACAATTGATGATTGTATCATAGTTTTTTGAATTTTTATTATTGTTTTTTTATGTGGTTGTAGTTTTTCTCCGTTCCGTAAGTCCGTTTTACAACTTCGAAACGTTTTCCTGATACCAAACTTTTGAAGCAGTGAAGCTGTTGTGCCGATACACGTATATAACAGGTATTATTCATTGCCGTGCTTCTTCTTGGACGTAATCCTATTCACTTGATTAGTCTTCCAATAATCTGAGGATCTCTGCTTCGGTTAATCTGTTATCATGAGAGTCGAGATTTTTTTTAATACCCGAAGACTGCGAACTGTGATATATCTATAAAGTTTATTAATTTGTGACAATGGTTCCCTTCTTATCTATAAATTAGCTTATCAAAGCAGAGAATAATTGATACGGGAAACTGGATCGTTTTGCGAAAGAAGTCTCCGAAAGCAGAAACAAATGGAATGGTTTTTGTGGGATGATTAAAATTGAATTTTTTTAACTAAGTGGTTTCGAAAGTATGCACTGATTCTCATGACATCAGCTCATAGTGCATACCTGACTGATGTGCTAATTATTGACCTGCCACTGCAAGTGATCACATCTAATCACAAACAAAGGAATCCTTATATTTAAGAGCACGCGGCTCGGTTTGACTATGAAATAAATTAAAACCGAAAAATTGCAATCTATCTTTCGTAGCTTTGAGCCCCGGGGCTGATTTTTCAGTGAATTGAAAATTTGAGATTTAGTTGGCATCCCTTCTCAGAATAAGCTTGCTTCATCAATTAATTGTTTTGGTTCGAAGTCTTCACGTCTGATCGGTTCTTTAATTCTTTTTGACTAGCTAAACCCGACTCTCAACTATTGTAACTTTTTGAAAAGAAAAGTGTTTCCCGAAATACCCGCGCAATCGTATAGAGTTGCTTGAAAACTTAAACTTTCTATTACACGTTTTTTTTATTTAAAAAGCCGTAATCTTCTGTGTTCGATGTTTCACCCAAATTTGCAGTCTGTTTTCATATTTCGCTTGATTTAAACTGCGGCAAAAACGAAATTTTACTGCTTACACTTTACCGCACCAAACACTTGAATAAATAGTTTGCTCACTTTGTTATGGGTTTTTTAGCCACGCTCGTATAAGTTTCTTCTACAGCTAAACAAACGATTTATTGGCCTTTTTGATTAAGGGACATAGCATTCCTTTCTACATTATTTATCACTTTTTCTATGTTTCTTTAATTTTACCATGGTTTAAGTGGTTTAAAAGCTGAGATTAAGATGCTTAATTAGAATGTCTGGATCTGATTTGAATGTTTAATTTGGACTTAACAGGAAAAAATTAATCTCTGCTATTGTATGTCCTCGTTGGCCACTTTTTCTCTTAAATGTATGAGAGTGGGTCGCACTACTAATTACTAACAACTTGATCTTCTGGTTTGCTGCGCTGTAGCACAATTACATACTGAACTTTTCTGTAGCTTTTTTTTCTTAGCAATTTCGTCCTTCTATCATTTTTCTGTGATGCAACTCCTTTCCACCACGGGAAACCTGGCCGTCAATACCATATCCTGCAAATATATCTAACAATTTCAACTTGCAGTCTTCGGCAGTGTTCATATCAACCATAGCACATTTCAGCGATAAAAGCCAAGAGTTGACACGACTACTGCGGGTACACTTGTTGATTTTTATGCCTTGGACCCTTATAATTTCATAAACAAGGTCTTTACATTTTAACACACAAATGCCGCATTTGAAATTCATAAAAATGGAGCGAAACATTAACAGTTTTTTATGGGCATTTTTATTGATTCTTCTTCTTCCAAGCACGACAAAGGAACAAAACTTGGACATCTTGTCGTTGACAATGTATTCATCTACAGAAACAGCAAAAAACTATTTCTCATCTAAATATTTAAGTCTTAAACTGGATGATTTATGTACGTAATATTCATTAAGTTGTTCTTCCTTATATCGCCATGAAACTAACATCAGCGCCCATCCGCAAAGTCCGCGTCCGTTCATCCGAGGAAAAAAAGTTTGTCCTAAAAGTGCTAGCCTTGCCATTTCGGCGACATTTCACACCCATCTCTACTAGTCATAAACTACTTAATACTTTGAAAAACTGCTGGACTGTATCAAAACTCTCATAATGAGGATTTTATGACAACATGGTGACTTTATTAGCTCATCTGTTCTGTAGCTCAACGGCGTCTCAAAAAAGTAAAGAAAATCTTCTATTCGTCTTAGTTTTATTAACGACAAATGCGATGTTACAGGAAGCAAGGGAGACGCGATTTTCTTGATTTTGTGTCGTCGTACGTGCAGTGCTGGCGTATAGTGGGAATTGCTACTTTGACTATGGCTGAATCGAATTAAGTGTCGTCACTGCGGCGGATGTACTTCTTTTGCCAACTGACAACAATGTCGGATGCTCTTGCGCATTGAAAACCTAACTAGATAACGGGAATGCTATACCACGCTGGGCGCAGCATATGTTCTATTATATTGTACTCTTTACTGAAGGAATTTACCTCTAGGAAAAAGCCAAATTACAATTGATTATCTTTGACCTTTTCCTTGATTGATAATTCTTTACAGCCAGCAGCTAAAATGATCTTACATAATATTCAAGTCCTCTCACTGTAGACATAATTAGGTAGTTTGTGCAAATTTTACTTTAACTTTAAGTGGGACAAAAGTTCTGTAAATGTTTCTATTTTTTCAACAATTTCTACGTATTTCTATCGAGAAAGTTATGCCAACTATTTGCGCGGCCAGTATTGCTTCGCATAATTCCTCATAGCATACAGAAAAACGTCCATCCATTTCAAGCACATTAATCACCACAGAAAATCAAATACTGGGAAATAACCACACAAAATTACATTGCCTTCAAACTTGAAAAATACTAATACTTCACATGAATCCTTGGCGGGTTTTCTTGGCGTATTCATTCAACATACACGCCACACAAATCTAGCCAGCCAGTCGACCATCCTGGCAACTATTTGAGGCGAAGAGGAAATTTGATGCGATCCCCATTTTAGTGATAGTCTTGTTTTACATTTTAAAGGATTCTTCTAAAGTGGTTGGCATGCCAACAGAAGTTTATTTAGATCAAGGAGGGTGTTTGCAAAATACGCACAGAAGAAGACTTTGAAGACAAACTTTGACTAAAAACTGAAAATTATCATATAATGAATATTATAAATATATAAATAGCCATAAAATTTCGGGATATGATGACTAAAATAAGCTAAATTCTTTGCGAAACTATTTCGTCAAAAAGTCCTCAAATTCACCGCACCGGGACTTTATTAACGGGAATAATCAGAATGAACAATCTCAGCGTGGACTGATAGCCGAGGGAAAAATCGCCTTGTAGTAAAATACGGTCGCAGTTACAATTAGCTAATCTATCGAATTTGAAGCTTTTCACCAAATACAGATGAGATAGGATGACAAAGATTTTCAAGAGGAACTAAACGGAGTACGATGATTTTTGTCAAATCAGCTTTCCAAGAAAATCGTATGATACAATTATTTTATTTTGAAAGTAATTTAACATTAGGCTGTGATATTTTCGATTTGACTGTTCCAGTGTAGTGGTCGCCAAATCTTTTCAGCTTAACCGTTGCCTGCCATATATATATATATATATATATATATATATATATATATATATATATATATATATATATATATATATATTTATATACATATATATATATATATATATATATATATATATATATATATATATATATATATTTATATACATATATATATATATATATATATATATATATATATATATATATATATATATATATATATATATATATATATATATCCGTAAAAAGATTATGATGATCGCTGGAGTCCATAATTAAGATAGTGTCTGGAGGCCATGATCCATTTCAGTTGAATTTTACAATTCAAATATTTTGAATCCTTTCACGGCCGCGGATATTTTATTCGAATACATTTTTCGTCAAAATCAAGCTATGGAAATGATTACTGATGATGTTTTATGCTTGTTTATGATATAGAATTGGAATTTTTGAATACTATGTGGACACTGAGTGTCTTAAGGTAGGCAAGAATTTTTTTTTATATTTCAATTTCAAAAAATTAAGATAATACTGCTGCTACAGTAATACATATTTATCTCTTGAATCTCGAAAACCTCAAGACCCCGTGAAGTCACGAAATCAAACCGAAATTCCAATAGTAAATGGACCTTATTCGCGGCCAAATTTGATAGGATTTCGGTTGAAAAATCATGATAGGGTTGCGATGTTATTATTGAATTTTCAAATGGTAATGATCTTGTGGTTACGATAAATAACAAATGTTAAGTTTTCGAAAAACTGAATACTTTTTCGGGTGGTAGCCCTAAATTTATTTTTATATATTAGCTATATATAGCTTCCACTGCGATCATCGGATCGAAACGAAATCCACAAGGCGGGTTGAACTTAATGTAAAGCAGATTTGGATTACTTTTTGTTTCGGTGCTAGGAGAGGGTTGCCAGCTGCAGACATTTTTGTTATTTCCGTACCAACAGCTGTTACAATCAAATATTCATATGGTAAACATTTACAATGGAAATAAGCAACTAATCTTTATGCTTTCCAGGTGTTGGAAATACCTTAACCATATTTCTCTCCCTGCAATTTTGGACGGAAAAGCAGCATGGAATGAAAAACAGATTCAATCTACCCTTGATTTAGACGTGCAGCAGTTGCGGTAGAATTTTAGTTGCTGTGCTGGGAAAGTATTGCGAGCACTGAGCATTTGTCAAACATTCGATAATGAATATAAGTAACAAGTGTTTGACTTTCCTAAATTTTGAAATTCATGAAAGTTCCACCCGATGAGTTTCATTGCATTCATGAAATGAAAGTAGTGAATGGCCTTTGAAACAGATTGGCTTTGATAAGACGCACGTGTGGTAGAATATGCACTCAAAATCTGTGCGATTCCTCTATTATTCTTCGAAAATAAGTGTTTCTAGCGGCTCCTATGCGCTACAGTTTTTGTTTTTTTTTTTGTAAATAAGGTGTAGTTTGGCCTATCTCTGCCCAACCGCGACCGAAGTTGAATTCCAGACGACATTGAGCTATTTTTTAACTCTTTTTTCTGAAACTTCAAATGATCTTTGCTATTACATGTAACCTGCCAGAGAAAACGGTCCTATATTACCATCATACATGGACTAAACTAGGATATTCAACGAATCGGAGAAACTAATGCCTTGGCGGGTTGATACCTATGATAGATCTAGGGATTCTATAAAATTTTAAATTTATTTGCAAGTTCGAGATCTTCAAAGCCGGGTGGAGGGATCTAGTAGCTACCATTATGTTTCGCAGCCCAAAATTGTACTCGGTGCTTCTCGGAGTAATCAAAAATTAAGCCTGACCTAGCAATACATACGCTCCTTTCACTCAATAAAATTTAAATCTACACTGAACTACAACCAGCAGCTAAATCACATCATTCCATCAAAGGATATTATATCTTCTCCCTGGAAGTTTGCCTAGCCCTAATCGCCATAATTCGTTCATTTGAACGTGCAACATCCTGTGACCATCAGCATTACAGTCACCGCTATTACTGCTGCTGCCGTGCTGGCCTATTTGCTTGTATAACCAACAAATATAAACGCCAAACAACAACAAGCTCATCGCTCGATGGTCGCCATCATGAGCGACACCTCGGGACAATTTATATTTGCTTTTACGACCATGAATTATATATAAGAGCCGTAGCGGCTTGACTTGACTTCATGCTATGCAAAATCCGGCCCAGAGTCAATATTTAAGCATCCTGCACGAAACCTTTGTCGCTATCATCTCCGGAACAACGATGAAGACGGCTATGGCAACTGCGGAGCTACAACTGTGACGACTATGTCCTTGCCCGGCAATCGACAAACGGGCTGACTTGTCGAGCGACGGAACTGAATTTCTTATCCGTTCCCCGGTTTCGTTGCAGCTCCAACGTCGTCCGACAGTTTACGTTAATATCTTGAAATGGCACAGTAAACGCATTTTTCCCAAGGATAATAAACGGTTACCGACATGAATTTATGATCCGTGTGAAACGGCTGTGTCAATATTTTGTCGAAAGAGTTCGAAATAATAGAACTGGTTGAATAGTAGACAGGAAACTCACTATTTAAGAACAGAAGCGAACACAGGACATCCTTAGTAGGTTGGAGAATAATGTTTGGACGGTTTCGTGGCTTGCTCCAGTGTAATATGGGTATATTGGTGAAAGTTGGAAATGCTACAAGCGATTTTTTACTACATTTTTGCACATAAATTAAACAGTTCATTGCTTCATAAATGATTTTTGGCAAATGTGAACTCGTGTGTCCATACCAATAAAATCATCCGATCATTACATTCCAAAATGTCAAGCGCACTCTATGCTTCGCCAAATCATTTCAAATTAAATATCAAGCATCAAGTGGTGTTCGGAAGCATTCTGTCAAACTTTACCATCAACTTCAATGTCGTTTCATTGCCCGTATGCACGAATTCAATTTCGGGTTCGTGATCAGCAAACAAATGATTCCTTTACGTTGTACCAACTTACAGGCTTTTTTCGTCGTAACACTACAACTTGCCAGTGCAATAAAAACAGCCACAAATTCAACAAAACGAGTTGCTATAAAATCCGTCAGCACTATTATGTATGTGCAGCATCGTACGGACTCATTCCCAGTTTCTCTCTACCAGCGCACTGCTTAATATCCTTTACCGCGGTTATTTCTACTGCAGACTGTTTCGTTGCTGTTTTTGGACCTTCTATGTACGCCAAGTCTTCGAATGATCCAGTTGCCATGCAATCCGGGATACCGCAACGTTAAGAACATTTTAATGGACAATTTGCACAAAATTAAAACAAATTTCGAGATTGTGGCGATGGTGCTGTGCCTGGACGAACATTTACTCGAGCCAGAACATGAATCACTCCTGCTTGCTCGCGCAGTCAAATGGTCGTCGTGGCCAGTCCAGAACTAAGCCGAAATGATGTCACTGGGAGCTTGGAGCTGACTATCCCTCGCTTCGCTCTCTAATTAGCTCCTCTCTCTACCCCAGTTGACTGAGCTCAGATATTCACTTCGAGATTTGTGGTTTCCCTGAACTGGAAAATTCTATAAGATGGGATCCTTGACCATTAGTCGCAACCAGGAATTTCTCAGAAACTATTCAAACTGGTCCGAATAGCTGGAGTAGTATGCTGCCGTCTTTAGTATAAACGCCCTATCTACATTTTAGTAACTTTCGAGATATTCAATGATTTGTGTTTTTGTAAATGCTGCAGACATCTTCAAACGGGATGAAAGTCGAAACGTGTATACAAATACATTTATTTGAGGTACATCTGAAGTAAAAGCTTTCTTGTTGAAAATATTTGCGGAAGATAGGTTTTGAACAGATAGGGCTTTTCTGCTAAGGACTATGTTAAGGACGGCAGTATGGTTCTGCAGTGAACCGTTACATACACATTTTCTCCTTTCGAAATAAAAACAAAGATTGTGGGTCTGCAAGGATTCAATTTAGAAATGCATTTATTTACTGGACCGAATAGTCGGCATAGTAGACCAGCGGGGTTTAAAAGACTAATCCTGTTTTGTGTGTCAAATAAAAAGTAAGAGCCTACATTGCGAGACGGACTTGAAAATTGAGTAAATGGAATGTTTTAGTCATATTTCGCTCAGTTAATATTTTTGGTGGGAATTGTCTAATTCTTCGGTCTCTAAGGATAAGTTAAGTAATGTTTGTTTTGAGTAAAGATAGTCCTCAGACCAAATTTCATTCAAGAAGATACATACACCTTTGTGAAAATTATTTGCAGTTTATTTATTTCAGCCCGAAGGAAAGGAAAGAGGAATCAATGGGACTTGAGTGTGTATGCAATACAAATTATTTGTTCGAATTGAATTGAAGTGAATGATTGCAAAAAAAAACTGTGAGTTTTAGTTAAAAGTTTCAAAGATAGTCTCAAAAAATGTCAGTCTGGAGGTTAGGTTGTCTCAGTATTGGTTTGAGTATTCATGCCAAACTATCGCCCATCTCGCTTCGATAACGAGGTTTGGCAACGCGTTGATGGTTAATAGAAATCGCTACAGAATGATGATAACCGACTTTTTGTAAGGCGTAACTTCACTAAAAAAAAATGTTGGTTGAATTTTACCCTAATAATAGTAGGAAACTGTTTTCCTACTATTAAAGATGTAAATTTACAAAAGTGAGTAAAAAGAATATTTTACGTTTTAAGTGTTTAAATTTTTTTACGACCAAATCGTGTAATTTTACCCTAGAAAATGATGCAATTTTATGGCTTTGGCGCAAAGGTGAATAGCAAACTAGTAAATTTACACTCTTTTTGCTTCAATTTACAAAAAGCTGTGTATTATTAAGCTGATATGACGTAAAAGCAAAAAATGCACATCGAATGTGTAAAAAAATTTGTGATTCGTTATTTTAAACGAAAAAATGAATATATTTCCTATTATCAAAGTATTAATTATATACCCACTTTTTAGAGTGTAATCAGAAGGTTTAATAGTTTGAATGAAGAAGGATTTTCGAAAAACATTAACCAGTAGTCATTTTACAGCAATTTTCCATAGAAACCGCTAGGTGGCCTACCCAACGTTAGTTTTTCGTAGACCTACACCAGTAGTGTTTTGCATGCAGCAAGCGGTGATGTCCAAATGAGAACTGCATATAAAAAAACACATGAATTTTTCTTAAATAGACAGAATTTGCTCTCTTATGTTCCTAGTTGGAAAATGTTTTTGAAGAAAGCTGTGAAAAAAATAACATACTGTGTGTTTTTTGATTAAGTTCTGCAAAATTGTGAACAATTGTGAAAATTGTAGCAGCCACATACCAAGAAAAAGCTTATCCGCTAGATTTTTTGATTTTTTGTTAATCAAATTTAAGATCAAGCAAATAGTTTGAAAATGAACAAGTAAAACAACAACATTAAAGCAAAATAATTTTTTTTTCATGTATGTAATTCTGTACTGAAAACAATAAGCTTGTGATCGTTTCATTCTTTAGACTGTCTGAATTTTAGACCACTTGTCGTATTAACTGCGATGGAACTATCACGTAAGCCCACAGACTCAATGAGGTCGATTGTTTAAGAAAATATAGCAAGTATTCATTTCAGATATGATAATCAAAACATGAAAAATGTCACCTTGAGTTTTATGTTATTCTGGGCGCTAAAAAAACTATCACCAGATTTTTTCCGCGGATCGCTTGGCAAGATTTTGTCCACGGACATCAATTATGCAACTCTTTCCGCATCTGCGGGATCTGTTTCTTTACACAATCAGTACATGAATTCTCATAGAAACAATCTCTGAATGAACTCATTCATTCGACTGTAATTCATGCATTGATAGAGAAATTAACATTTTCCAGGCATTTCGTAGCCGCAGCAAAAAACCAAAAATTTAAATCCCACTTCATTCATTACCCTCCAACAATCGTCATTACTTGTTACAATCGTTCTTTTCGTTTGCTTAGTGCGAAGCTTTCCTTAATGAAATTTGTATGCAAATCTTCTCTCGCAAGCGCCTTTACTTCGAATGCCCCAGTAAAGTTTTCTGCCAAAGGATCGACTCTAATTAAACGGATGCTAACTAGAAAGGTGGCTATTTAATTAATTGAGCTAATCTGAAATGGTCCCGAAAACCTGAGAGCATGCGAACGGTCCTCTCACAATCACCGCATCCTCTACTTCGACGGTTGCCGAAAACGAAGACGAACAAGATTTGCCGCCGTGATTGTCTACGCGGCATTCAAATGTTAGGCACATTCATCAAAGAAATCTTACTTGTTTCGTCAACGGGCCTTAAGTCTGCGGGCTCCGGTCGGTCCGCACCCTTGTAATTTTCCAGACTTTAATTGCCTTGTAAAATCACACCGCTTTCAGCTACAGTGATAGCCTTGTGTGTGTCAGTTTTGACCCCACTTTCATTTGGTTTGCTAGCGCCACAGCTTGCGCCTGTTTTGAGCGTAAGATAAGTGTCGAGATCTCTATGATAGGTACTATAGAAGGAGGTTTGGGGTCGGAATTATAACCTTTTTTGAGAAATTATAGGAATAACGTTAATGTTTTCGGATGATTGGCTGGAATTTTTATGTCACCGCACGAGAAGCTCAGCTTGTAAGAGCCAAAATGTTTGAGGTGGAAAACATGGTCTTAGTATAAGTTTAATGACATTTACTTAATTGTACGAAAACTGCACTGGAAATATGTTCGAATATTTTTTTCTTAGCATAATGAAAGTGATCTGGCTGAATGCGTAGAATACAAAACGAGAGTTTTAATCTATTTTCGATGTGTGGGCATTCAAATGAAGCAAATAAATTTAATTTAAAAATTCTCGCAACTTTTATTTGTTGAAAACTATCAAAAAACACCTTTGCATGATTACTTTTCCAATCAACGAACGCTAATAAAGAAGCTATGAAAGTGATTTTCTATCATTTTCATCTCAGTCTTGGAAAACAAGTATTGGATTACATACTTCTGATCAGATTTATTTTCGTATGATCTAAGCGAATTTCTAGTTGAGCTGTTTTACTGCTCCAGTAGAAAATAGAATTATAATTCAATTACAATGGCTTTGTAAAGATCAATAAATTGAAATCTCACGTGACCCATGGGCTAATTTTAAGGATACGTATTTTAGAGTTGTCGTTAAGTTAAATTTCCAGTATTTCTGATAACCGCCCACGAGAAAGTGGCAAAGTAGGAAGAAATATAGCAGTTTGCATAGAGTATTTTAATGTCAAATAAAAAAATATTACATATTCAATACATTCTGTCTACGTACAATATTGTGTGGCTAAACTTTCAACTATTTCCTTCTTAACCATCCCACGGAAAATACATTTCACATTAACTCGACTATGAACAATGCCCGTATTAATTTTTGTTTTCACTCACAAATGCATTTCCATAGTCTCGCACCTCGCCGAGCTTTAGCTTCTCGTAAAACCTGCCAAGCGTCCATATACCTTCTCCGTGCCGGCATAAAAAATAACAAGATAGCAGTAATCTGACAGTGCGACAATCGTAACAAATGAAAAAGTTCAACGTAGCAAGTGTAAGAACATGATATTCTAGTCCACGTCATGATTTCGTGAATTTTTATCCATCGACTTCATATCTGATTGTACGCCTATGGCTTGCCAGTCCTTCTGTCTGCGCTTTGAGTGAGTCCATTTAGCAGAGTCCGAGTAATTTGACAGGAATCGTTGTCACTCATGCTAAGTGAAATTTCAAAGACAAATTGTCGTTTATGGCGTGGGAGCGCAATGACTTTTCCGAGCTCCATGCACGACGCTCGGCCCAAGGTCTGGCGCACAGGAGTGAAATGACATGAAACCCTAAAGTTAAATTGAAACCTCTAGAATATGTAGCATCAAGTCCTTGCCACTTTTTATGTACTTGGATAAACTAGGAGGAATCATGATAATTGAATTAAATTTGTTATAATGCCTGCAACGATGCTCCTTTCATAGCCTTTCAATGGACTCTCTGGTCCTTATTCTGCTTTGACGTTCTTCTTGTGCCTTTTGTTCCAGGAGACTGCCGGGACCACTGTCTGTGGCGAAATATTGGTCGTTCGTTTGGTTCGGCCGGGGATGGGATAATGGGCTGAGATGCGTTCAACGAGCGAGCATTCAATGCTAGATTTGAATTGGGGTAAGATTCCCGAAAACCCACTACTACTATTCAATGAAGCCGACCAAATTAAATTTATGACATGTAGGCAAACAGACACGAAAGAACTCTACCGGGGGCCGAGTGATTATTATATTGTGTGTCTCCTTTTCAAAAAAAATCGCTCGGAGCAGAGTTGGAATCCGTTTTGGAATTAGAATGGGATGCAATAAAAGAGTATTTCTGATAATATATTGTCTTCATAAAAGTCCTTCTGTGCCGGCAGATGAGTTTATGTTGGGAAGTGGTTTGAGACAAAACATCTATTGACAATGGGATTTTCAGGATTGTGTGTTATCGTTGACGAAGAATAATTAGAAAATATTGTCGGAAAGAAAATGAAAAGTTTATCGAAGAAATAAAATGGTAATTTCGTATCTAGTTTGATAGGTATTGACCTCAGATAGGGATGTGTTTACAGGAAATTCCAAGTGCTCCATTAAACTTGGGGTTTGATGACTGTTATTTATTCAGCCATTGAATTATATATACATATCATTTTACGATGTTTTGTTTGGACAAATAAAAATGTTACAATATCCCTAATGTGGATATGTGTTTCAAACAATATGGTTAAATGGTTTTCTTATTTGAAGAAGTTTTAATAAATGTTGGGAGCAAAAATGATCGGAAATTGTGACTGTTTATAACGCTAAAGTTGGTAGAAACACTGAATTTTAAACGCCAGCAAAATGGCTTTCCGTTGAAAGAATTTTTATTTTGCATGGCTTACTAGATCGTATAAATAATTATATTTAATAAACACATTTTTACCAACTTCCAAAGAAAATTAGCATTAGAGTCACTTTGTCCAGGAATCCATATATATGTTTATATAATAGGTGCGAAACTAATTTTCCAAGTTTAACACATAGATAGCTCTAGTGTTACTTGCGGTGGATACGTAGGTACTACACTCAGAAAAATATGCTTCCGAAAATCAAAGAAAATATTTACTTGTTTACGAGATGTGAAATCTTCACAAATCAAATAAACTTTTATTTGATATCAGTAATTTGTATAAATATCATTGAAAAATTTCTTACATTCAACGGAATACAATTTTTGCTTTACCTTATTTCAAGTAAGTAATTTTCCTCAAATCTTGTAAATTATGTCTATGAATTTAGTAAATGATATCTACACCGCGAATATTTTTTTCTATGTTTCAACAACAACCATGCTTCAATATTCGACGAAAAAATTGATAGTTTTTAAGACTTCGATCAACATTTCCTCTACACAAATAAAGGGTCGATAGCTTAGCTCGCTAACGTGTCAATCCAAAGCAGCGAACTACCGCTCGTGGGTTCGAATTCCGCCGGGTTCATGGTTGACTTTGTTCGTCTTCAGTTGTCCTTACTCCATTGATTAAGTGTCACATTATAACTTAAATTGGCGACTAGGCATAAATAATACTAGCGCTTCAGAAAATAAGAAAAAAATGTGGCACTTTAAAAAAATGGAAAATTTTTCAGAGTTTTTGTGTGCCAACAACATGCGATGCTTTCAAAACGGTCCCCCATCTAAGTAGTAACCGCGCCCAGCACTGCTTAACTTCGGTGATCGTACGTGAACCGATTTATGCCAGATGCCAGATGTTCTTGAAACTATATCAAATTTAATTCAGGGCAAGTGCAATATCAGTGCTTGAAATGAACAAATTCCTTTCTTTCGATTGAGTAAATATTTCTTTGAAACTATACCAAGTTTTACTCAGGGCAAGTACAATATTTGTTCTTTGAAATGAAGAAATGTCTTTCTTTGGATTGAGTAAATATTTCTTTGGCGCAGAATCATTACCAATTTTCTTTGATAATGTGTTCATTTTTCTTCAAAAAATAGAAGTATTTTTCTCAGTGTACTGTCTACAAAAAATAACGAACTTTTCACACAAAAAATCACACTTTAATTCTGTAAACGTACATGCTAATAGATGAGCTTGGTCCTAATTTAAACCTAATACTTATTGCCAATATATATATACAAGTAACCGCCAAACTCCGTCGAAGCGACGTGATTCGAAACTGTTATCGATTCGCATCTGGTCAGATTACTACAGATATACATGTTAGAAATTGTATTTGCTTTAAAGATTTAACATACGTCAACAACAATCTGCCGTAACACCAACGCATATTGCAACGTAAAAATATTTTTAAACTACAAACATATGGAATTTTCTGACAAAAAGACAGCATTTTTGGGAAGCTTTGCTTTCCTGCTTTAACTAAAAAAGGCGGCGAGAGCGCGTCGTTTGCTTGAAGAGGCTTGCGGCGAACAAGAACTTCTGTTAGGAGCATGCAACGAGATAATGATAGGATTACTTACCATAAACCTTCTATCTACGGTAGATAGAAGGTTTATGCTAAGTAATTCTACGTTTTTGTAGATGGGGGATTTTCTATTATTGATTTTAACATACTTCCACAAAAGATAGGTTTTTAATTTTTTGCAGGAAGATTTAATAGAGTACGCAGTTTCCGAATACGGTGTTAACTCAACAATGAAAAAAATGTCAGATGTAGTGCTTATAATGTTATTGTAAACATATTATAGTAAAGCTGAACATAAATAAACATTGAAATTAAATGTATATAATAGCTTCGATATCGCTACATTGAATTGCTGTAATTTTTGCCCCGCAACAACCAAATTCTAATACCAGTCGTTGCTTTACAACCTATGTTCAAAACAGGCGTTTGTTATAGCCGTCATCCTAATCACCAAATTGAAACTCAATCGACATACTGCTCTGCCTGGAACATTTTCCCTTTGGCCTTCCAGCTATTTATTGACAAATTACGAACGGAAAGTTACGTTCCAACCTAAAGTCGTTTTTCGAAAATCATTCAAGTGACACAACAACCCAATTACACTCGAACTAGATCCCGGTGGATGAGAGAGCTGAAGGAAGTGACCCCGTGGCCAGGGGAGCGATGTTGTTGAGGGGAAAAAAATAAAACTGCGAAACGTCAAGAGACATGGACAGGAATGAACACACGAAATCAAATTCCGGTAGCAACAAACATTCGATTTGTTTTCTGTTTACTCTCTGCCAGTACGATATTGTTAAATGGCGGAAAGGTTGATTTGATGCTTGCGATGCCGTTTTCAGCTTTGTTATTGTTGTTCTTTCGGAGCTATTCCTGCCTGCACGGAAATCCTTTCAAAGCGCAAAAACTAAACGTGAACATATTTCGACTTTTCATTTTCTTAATGAAAAGCAAACAAAGGTCGTAATCAGTTTTCAAGGGTTTTGCTTTCGTTATTCTTTTTCGTTTTGATGTTTTTCTTTTGTGATGAAATGACTGTTTTAACGTTTAAAAACATAATTGACTAGCCAAAAGGTTTATAAAATGGTAGCAGGAAATCTTATTTGAAGACATTACCTCAGACGTAGAATTTGGAGCCCATTCTCGCAGCTCGCTCGAGACGCAATCTAAGAGCTTGTTTTTTTTTTTTTTATCTAAAGCAGATTTTTATTGGTAATGAATTGATGAGCCTAATCTTATACTATGACATAATTATGTAGTTTCTATTGATTTCAATTTTTGGTAAGCTACACGCAAAACATAGTTTCCCCTTAAGAGACTCATTTTGGGTCGAGCGAATTCTATTTGAAAGAGATTTTCTGGACATATGAACATCCACGAGGTGAATTTATCCATGCTTCTTAAAAACAAAATAAATGCATCAAAATAAAACAATTCTAGCGCGTAGCAACTGCTAGAAGCACTGATTTTCTAAGAAAAGTAGAAGAATCGTGCAGATTTAGAATTAATATTCTACCACACGAGCTCCTTATTACAGTCCGTGTTAGTGATCCGCAGACTGCATCGAAACTAATTCGATAGAAAGGTTTACATGGCTAACACTTGCATGAATTTCCTGATTTAGGAAAGTGAAACACTTGTTAATCATAACCGTTTTCGAATGTTGAAAGCAGCATCTGCTACAACAAAAATGATGAGCATGCTCAGTGCTTGTGACTCTTTACCAGCATTGCAACCAAAAGTTTACTAGAACTCCTTCACGTCAAAATCATCCACCGAAAGGCTGCTACTGAGTTAATCGTGAGGCTAAATTTTGACAAGCCTCCATTATCTGGTCATTCTTTTGAGCGAAAATTTAGACAATGGAGAAAAGCGGAGACACTGCTCATTTCTGACGGATAAAATGTCAAGAATTTCAATTTTCGATCAATTTTGTTGTTTAAAAGACATTTTCACAATTCAATTTTCAAATTCAAGCACCAAACTTCACGTTTTACCTCGAAACTGCACATACTAAATTGGCGTGAAATGGTTGGAGACATGTGTCAATGCCATCTACATTTTCAAAGCAAAAGCAACTTCCAAGCAACCTTTCATGCACTGAAAGAAAATTCATTCAAAATTGTCGAATGAACTATGGAACTACGGATTTGACCACATAAAAGTAGTTGACTTTGCTGATACAAAAAATATCGAAAGTAAAGTAATCAACAATTTTCTTATGGTTGTTTTAATTATAGTCCGTACACTGAAAAAACACATAGCGCCAGACGCCATAATTTATAGACTTCTGCCATAATTTATAGACTGCACATAGAACCATGCGCTATGTAGATTCTGACATTGTGGCGCGGGGAGCCATATTGCACAGCTCAGAGTACTATGTACATAGCGTATGGGGCCATAAATAATGCGCAATGTTACATAGCTCTGGGCGCCATGCGGATTTTTTTCAGTGTAGTTGACGCAAAAACAACTAAGGAAACTTGTTGATTTTATCAAGATTTTTCTCTCAGTGTGTTAAGAAGTTAGTAGAACTCTTGCTTATTTTCAACCTAAATTTTCGCCGAAAGAAATTTCACGTGAAATTTGGTATGAAAATTTCACGTGAAATCGAAGACAGTTTTAAGCTTAAGGGTAAGAAATATTTCACGGTAAATCAAAAACCCCGTACAACTCATATACAACGACCACGTCTGAAAATTGCAGTATGCTCGGATAACGTGATTTGAAGAAAAACGTAGATAAGCTTTGTTTTGAATAGGAGGTTTGATCCAAAAGTAATGATAATCAATATAAACCCAGATGATTAAATTTAAAAAATGTTTATTTTTCAACATAGTTTTCTAACAAGTTAATACATTTAGTACATCTTTTTTCCACACCCAAGATACCCTTAGAAAAAAATGATTTGTATCTACTCTCCCAAAACGCCTCAACAGCGGCCATCACTTCGCTAAATTTTTTGCCCCGGAGGTGATATATATATATATATATATATATATATATATATATATATATATATATATATATCCATATATATATATATATATATATATATATATATATATATATATATATATATATATATATATATATATCCATATATATATATATATATATATATATATATATATATATATATATATATATATATATATATATATATATATATATAAATGTATATATCTATATATATAGATTGGAAATATGCATTTTTGGACAAAATGATAATGATATAGATTGGAAATATGCATTTTTGGACAAAATAACAAATAATGTTCTTCGATCATCAGTAAAAATTATTTGACCTCTGCACTGAGAAAACACATGGCGCCAGACGCCATAATTTATAGACTTCTGGCGCCATGTACATAGTCGATTTAGGGATTGTGATAAAATATAGCGCCACACGCCATAATACATGGCGAAAAGTACATAGTCCATGTCCTATAGTCCTCCACGCCATGTACATGGCGTGGTGGACTATATTACATGGCGTGGAGGACTATAGCACATGGCGTGGAGAACTATAGTGCATGGCGTGGAGGACTATACTGCATGGCGTGGAGGACTATAGTACATGGCGTGGAGGGCTATAAGCATAGCGTCTGCTCCTATGTACTATGGCGTGTGGCGCTATATTTTATCACAAATCGATGTTCATGGCGCCAGAAGTCTATAAATTGTGGCGTCTGGCGCTATGTGTTTTTTCAGCGCATCTGATATGGAAAATACATATTTGCCGAGCCCAGGCGAAAGCTGGCGAGCCCGATTGTGGGGACGGTCTCGCCGGCACTCGTGCGACTTCCGATCGGAGTGGGTTTTGAGCACGAGTCAACGCGATTTCGTGACGAGCTGTCAAATGCCGTCCTCATGTTGGCGGTCTCGTCTGGCTTCGGCTCAACAACAAAAGACCACGAGCCTTCTAACTTCTGAACATCTGAAGATAGAACAGTTGATGATAGGTGATGGAATTCATCTATCATCAACTGCATCAAAGACCATATCGTATCCTCTGTTATACTCAAGAAGCTTGCTGATATTTATACATCTCCTCACACAGCATGGCTGCGAGTTATATTCGTAGTGCCATGAGCCATATTACATGGCTCATGGCACTATGTAATATGGCGTGTGGGGCCATAATTTCTGCGCCATGTAATTATGGCGCTGGGAGCTATACTGCATGGCTCAGTATACTATGTACATAGCGTGTGGCACCATAAATGCTGCGCCATGTAACATGGGACCACGCGCTATGTAGATTCTGACATTATGGCGCTGGGAGCCATATTGCATGGCTCAGAGTACTATGTACATGGCGTATGGGGCCATAAATAATGCGCTATGTTACATGGCTCTGGGCGCTATGTGGATTTTTTTCAGTGTGTCATCGTGACATCGGACCGATAAGTCTTTTAGGACACAGTAATATTTTCATTCACTATTAACCTTTTGAGATATCCCGAGATTATGAGAATGCGCTCTAACAACCCAATTTTCATTGCGTCGAAACCTACTTTCCCTTGCACTTCACTTGTTTATTCATTTGTGCGAGGGACGTTTCAGAGACCCAATTAATGATAGCGTAATCGGTAAGGCGTCTTTTTTAGCGAAACACTATGATTGCGATCGGAAGCTATATATCATTTTGTTGAAAGAAATTAAATTCTAAACTAAACCTAGAGATCCGGGGATATTGTTAGCTTTGAGTTGATAGGTACTCAGACGAAGAAAATAGTTATTTCATTTGTGATCAAATCTATCACATCTGCAAGTAGTTTATTTTTGCTTCGCATGGAAACATTTATGGTAAATAATGGCTTTGAGCACCTTGAATTTCATGTACTTGAAAAGAACATGTTTTATGTCAGAATCAACTCAAATTTTCAATCCAACGCCCTTAACCAGCTCCCTTTCAAGTTTCAGACGGTGGACGATCACATACTTTTTTGCTCGTGCACTCACTTGTTCACTGCAAAACGATCTAAATAGCTCCGTCCAACTAATTATCCGCAATCCCCTCTGCTAATAATTATTTCCACTTACTTCATATCGGTAGCGATTCTCAAGGGATACCACCAACCTCCACTGACGACGGCGCGTATTGCCATTACCAACTTTCATCCAATTACTTTTTCAGATAAAATACGTGACCTCCGATTCCTGGAATCGATGAGACAGCCAGCTTCACATGAGCTTGCGAGGACAGCAGATTCCTGTTATTAGTCACGATTCAATATTCATTAGAGATGTTACTTAATATGCTGGAAAGCTTATTCGGCCCGAAAACCGAAAATAGGACAATCGCAACAGCCGTTGGGCTAGCTCGATTATTCTTGAAGACGAAATATGTGTTCCACCGCAAGAATTGGCTATGGAAAGGTCATATTACCAGTGTGGGGTTCTGTGGTTGTAAAGTTCCGTAACGCCCATCCGGGCGGTGATACGATAATAATAGTTTCATAATCTATTTTGAAAAATGCCTTCGTCCGGGCTGAGCGAGTATAAGTTATTATTAGCAAGGACTGTGCGGACGGATTCAGTTACACAACCACAAATATAATCTTTCGATTCATCTTTATCTGCTTGCTTGCGAGCTGGTAGCTAAGGTGGGGGAAGAACGCACAAAAACAAGACAAGCAATGACAGTATCTCGCAGATTGTTGCTTCCGCCAATGACCGATATGACTTGGATGGTCTTACAATGCTCTGTTCTAGTGGACACTTGCTGAACAATGGCTGGACAAGTGCTACAGCTCGGCGAATAGCAGAGTAAAGCGGTAATTTCATTCAGTTATTTACGTCGATGAAGGACAAACTCATCCGCTTCCCCGCATTGTCCACGGTCCTAGTCTAGTTCGAAGTGAACGAGCATCGGAAGCGACAAGTATACATTTTGATGCGTCTGTATAGAAATCGCACAATTATACTGCCGGGAATAGAAGCAATCTCGGCATTTTACAATAATGAAGATCTGAGTCGTATGATCTAGTTACATTCAAGGATTTTCTTGGAAATGATTTGCTCCCATGGCACTGGACTGCGTGTGTTTCTGGGGTATTCCAGAAATGACTGAGAACAGCAGTTTCCGTGTGACAGGCGTAGTTCTGTTAGCTTGAAATCAATGAAACTGTGTTTTTGTGATTTGCTTGTGTGAGATACTGATAGAGTTTCGATTTCAGGAATATTTGTTTTTGGCTAGGAGATAAATTTCATGAAATCTTTACTGCCAGGAAAGTCGGTACACAAGAGTAGATTTTGGTCTTTACAACACAAAAAGCAGTTAGTTTGAATCCAGCCGACAACTATTATCAGAATATGTTGTATACTTAACTATTATATTACTCAGGAAGGGAAAAGAAGGGGTTGGAACGTAAATAAAATAGCGACATTCTCATATATGTTTTTTATTCTCATATATGTATATTTAAACCAATTTTGCTCACCACACTGGGATTTTGGGAAGCACATTGGGAAGCATAAATTTAGTAATAGGTTGAGACGGATGAGAAAGTTAATTACCCGCAAGTAATGATGTGCCGCGGGAACATTCCCGAGTCGGAAACTTCCCGTTCGGGGAATATTCCCGAAATTTTCCAATGTACCGGGAATATTCCCGAAACATTGGGAACTTAAACAAATTACATAAATGTTTGTTTCGTTCACTTTTTGCTTTTAAAGCTTTTTGTGACGTTCAATAAAAATTAGATTGAGCAAGCTGTAATTTTTTCAGCTTTGTAAGTTTTAGGTTGTTGTGTTTTATGTTATTGCAATTAATATTTAAATCCTTATTTCTACAAAAACCTGCAGATAAAGAAACATATTTTTAATTTACAATTCAAGTCGATTACTTTTGCTTCATTTATATGTATTTGAAAATACATTTTCCGCAATACCAATTTTTCCTGTTTTTCAAATTTATCGAGGACGCGATCGGTGCGCGGTGCAATGGGCATTTCAGCAAACACAGAGCTTTTCGGACGCGTGCCACTTCATCACCTCCTCTCACCCGCTTATTTTGTTACCACTCCGGTTACCTTTCAGTCAACGACTTGAAAAGTAAAGTGAATTATTGTATACTTTACTAATATATTAATTGTATTATTAATTTTATGATCGAAATCTTTTATGTTGAAATAAAAGTTTTTTTCTTGTGTGAAACGATATTTTTTTCCATTATAATGAATAAACATGAAAATAAGTTATTGGTTATGACTTCTGTAGCTTCATGTTAACCCCAAACCACATAAAAACCAACCGTTTTGATTTTGACTTTCCGGAAATGTTCCTTAAATTCCCGGGAATATTCCCAATCAGGGGAACTTACCGGAAATTTATTAGATTTTGAATTTATTTCGGGTATTACGTAACAATATACTTAAAGATAATAAAAACTAATAATCAGACGTAATCTTGGCACTGTTCTTTAAAATCAGTTTTAAATTCCCGTTAAATTCCCCAAGTGGGAATGTTTCCGGGGAATGTAACAGGAATATTTCCATTTCGGGAATATTCCCGGGAACGGCACATCATTACCCGCAAGCAAACATAAAACAATATTATATTAATAATTACTAAATCAATTTTCCTTTACGGCAGGGCCAACACTGGCTTGGGAAGGGTAAAAAAAATATTCCAAATATTCTTTAAAAAAAACTTGCATCAAAGAAAAAACTTGTGCTTATTCAATTTACTAAAAAGTCAAATAAACTAAAAAGTCAAATAAATGCAAAATTTAAAGATAAAAATTTAAAAAATATCTATTTTGAAAGTAAGGTACAACCAAAAAGTTACGCTTAACTTATAAATAAATTAAATCATGCAATAATGGAAGCTATTGCATTATTTAAAACCCTATTCCTTCAATTCGAAGGTAGCCTAAGGTTTTGGGCAGATCTTGTACTGTAATTATGCGTCTCCCAGATCATTCCCAGTTATATCGAAGAACTTTGAAATTTCAGCGGGCTGTAGCTCTAAAAATCTTTCTTCTTATCTCAAATGTACCACAGGATCAAAACAAAATTTACAGAGTGAGTTGCCTTCAACCCGAAGCTAATTTGATAGACTTTTTGCTGGAATGTTGTTAGTTGATAGAGTTTTCGCAGTATTTGCTAGCACCTGACATTTTTGTTGTTTTCGTACCAACAGATACTAAGTGAAATTTCTATATGATGCATCTACAACGAAAAGTAGTAACAAATGTTTAAATTGCTCATTTATTGGAAATTTTCGGATCGCAGCCTCAAAATTCTCTCTATCGCTGTAACTTAAGATGCAGTCTTCGGATAGAATTGAAATTCACTTGACGTGGAGCAGGTGTGGAATACTTTTGGATGTAGTGCCAGGCAATTGTTGTCACCACTGTACATTGTAATCATTTTTGGATAAGGTCATGCTGCCTACAAAATTTCATATGATAGGCATCCCATAATCAAAGTAAATAACAAGTGTTTCACTTTCCTAAATTTTGAAACTCTTCTAGGAAACCTTTCTACTCTATTGCTCTCTGTGCGCTAGAGGCTTTTCTAGTTTCAGGGAATACTAGTGACTTTCGCACATTTTCAGTGGAGCATTTTACTGCAAATTCCGTTACATTAAGTCAAACTACAGATAACTTGAATTTTTTGCATATATCTGGATCGGTATTCAAATT
The DNA here is from genome assembly GCA_963978885.1 of Nemotelus pantherinus. Classification (NCBI taxonomy): domain Eukaryota; kingdom Metazoa; phylum Arthropoda; class Insecta; order Diptera; family Stratiomyidae; genus Nemotelus; species Nemotelus pantherinus. Next base: position 1,020,529 of record OZ022263.1, read on the forward strand.
CGAAGCCTTGCTGTCTGAGAACATATTGTTAGAAAACAGAAAACAATCGAAAATGTGAAAAAAGTTGAAGTGAAGAAACAAAACTAGTGGATTTATGAAGAATGAAGACGAAAGGAATAGCAGCCCTTACGCTCAAGTAATGAGTCAAAAACCAAACGGCTGCTTATAAGAAGGATATGTCATATCAGTACTCAATTTTTTAGCTTTCCAAAGCTAACCGAAATCCAACTGGAATAACTTTCGCGCACAAATAACGACGAAAAGCTTGCTGAAAAGCGGGCAACCGTGTTACTTTATTAATTGTGAAATTGACATGAATTTGGATTGGTTACGTCAAAAACACTAAAATGAAGTGGGCTTATCTTAAACCATCAGATTAGACAAAGATTCTGACTATTTTTTGGTCATTTTGCACTCCCAAAGATCTCAATTAGAAATGCATTTTTTGTGTTGTGCAGCATGTTTTACTCCCGTGCCCTTTGAGTCGTATGCAAGGCTAAAATTTATGATTTGTATATAAGGTGAAACACGGTTTCAGCCCACAAAAGAATGACAATTAATATCCGCGCCCAATGTGGGTAAACCCACTTTTACAGAATTCAATTATTAACTACAGTCTCGACGATTGAATATTTCGTTTGTTCGTATCGATTTTGCGTTCATGCTTTCTTTATGAATCTCCCTTACCTTGAAAACTAGGATATATTTTCTGATTCCCATTCGTCTTTGTTTTAGATTCTTCGTATTTTAAGTCGCTTTCAATTCATTACGGGTTCCTACTTGAAATTTCCCCTCTTTAGTGGCTGATCGAACCCAAAGTCAAGAGTTTTATGTTGTTGTGAACAGTAATTACGAAGCCAAGCAAGGCATATGGCGGAGGGAATTTTCGTCGAAGATTTATAAACCCTGGAAAGCTCGTGTAATTCAGCTAAGCCTTTATTGGGTTGTATAGAATTATGAATTGATTTGAAATCCCTTCGCCTCATCTGTAAAAATCTCTGTCTTGAAAGTTGCGGGCGCAAAAACGAAAATCCGCTCAACATGGATTCAACAAATGAATTTTTAAAAAAATGAAGCAGATTTTCAAATGGAAAGGAGTAGACCGGGTATGAAAAAGGTTTCGGAAGAGTTAAATGGTTGAAAGTGACATATTCAAGTTGCTGTCCCTTGTTTAAGATATGAATTGAATCGAATTAAGGCTTCGGTTGAGACCAATCATTTAACGAATCAATAAGAAGTAATCAATTTGTCCGAAATAATTTGTTTGGAGATGGGTGAATAAATTTCATAAGACAAATTCCCATCGAAGGTTCGATTGCCTATTCAAAGCTGTTCCCGAAACAACTTGGCTACACCAATCGCTCTTGGCAGAGGAAATTATGAAGCATATCAGTTAGGATTTGCACACTATACAGTTAAAGGAAGGATGAAATATTTTTTTAATTTATTTTAATTACTACATTATGTTAGCGATTTTTTTTTTAGCTCAGAAGGGAGTGGCTGGAATTATCTGGAATAATAAGCGTGTGATGGAAATTTGATGTTTTGTTCTAAGAAGAGTGTTGTTTCCGTTATGGAGCATTGATTTATATGTACTTTCAAAGACACAGTAAATACAAGAGCAAATGATCATAAAAGAAGCCACAACAATATTTTGCGAGCATTTTTCATAGCATTTATGCATAGTACCATGTTTTATTGAATTCAATCGCGCTTATCTAATGTTCACGAAAACATAATCAGAAAGTTTTTTTGCATCATTCAAAGGAAAAACATGTGCAATGAAGCGAAATAAAAAGAATTATAGAGGAAGTTTTTATGATTTGCTATTGATAAGAAGAGCTAAAGTTGACAAAATGCGGCAATTATGAAAGACTTGGTAGTATGTTTTGTGATTTCGATTTTAAATCGTTGCTTTTGTTTTGGATTCGATTCGAATATGGAACCGCTTTAGCTTGCTTATTGTAACCCTGAAAGTTTTATCCATTTTTATACGCATGTTTTCATTGATTTTTTTGGTATGCGAAATTGTTTTCAACCGTGCTTTTGAGTAGTTTTCGTAAAAATAATAGAACTATATTTATTTACTATGATATATTATAGCATGATGGTCATTATCGTCTAGACGAGCGATGAAATAGAATGGAGTCTACAACTTCTAAGTAGTCTGTTGGCTAAAGTAGATGTGAATGTGTAAGCTTTTTGAATATGACAAAGATTTTCCTTGGCAAATCGCGACAAATGAGCAGCCATAGCCGTGGGACAAGAATAAAATCTGGAATATTGATAGCGAAATTTCAAAGCCTTGGTAATCTTGTTGAAAACAACATCCTTTTTAAATGTTTCTCATCAATCAATTACTATCGTAGTATATTGATTGTGTTCTTCACTTTGTTATATTTTTGGTGTTCACAATGAATTTCGTGCTGCATAGAGGAAACATTTTCTAGCGAAGGAATTTGTCTTCCAGTAGCAATCCGCTTTTTCTGGTCTTCTTGGGGCTCAGATAATGTGGAGGAGTATTATGAGAAATTATCATTTTATTTTGATCGGATTTTTCATCAATGAAACAAATTAGTAGAAAAGTTTATTTGTAATGTAAAGTAGAGCAATTAACATTCACTGAAAAGGATGATTCAGATATATTAAGTACTTTGAACCAAAAATAATTGTAACCGATTCGTTTAGGAACTTTCAGCCTAGCAGAAATAGACGTCATTTGATATTTTATCAAATGTGTAATTGCAAATTGTTTCTAGTGGTTGATATAACTTTACTTGATGTCCATTTCTGTTTTGTTTCTTTTTTGTTGGTTTTGTTTTATTTTTGTTGAATATGTTAAGAGCTCGATTTTTCATGCACAATCGGTTTTAAGTTAACTGGATTATCAACAAACTTTGAGGCAAAAGTCTCACACGCGAAACTAGCGGCTTGACGCCCATTTTCATTTTTCAACTAAAACCTCTACTCCGTGATGAGCTGAAGTTTCTTGTTTTGAAGATTATAAAACTGATTGCTGTTGTAAGTGTTAATTTCATTTAAATAGTGTTCGAGCTATTCTGCTTAAATATGACCAATTAAGTCCTGATACCACTTCCCAATTATATCGTAAACCAACTGTGATATAGTTCCTTTCAGTAAACCCATCTTCCTATCTGTACAAACAAAGGGTTAAAGGAGTAAAACACTCTCTACGTATACCGGCTATCACCAATGTTAGATCAATATCAGAATATTATGTTTATTGCTCCCACCATTACGCTATTCTCGGTCGTCCTTCTATAATTCAAGTTGATAGTGACACTTCCGAGAAACGTTATAGCAAACTTACAGACCACGTGATGAGACCGTGTGTAACGCGTTCAGCCATATCAATGCACAGCTCTAAAAGCTATAGCTATATATATCATCTAGCGCACCACTACATAGCACCACTACAAATTCAGAAAAAGAAAAACATTCGCCTCGATTCCCTAAACATCATACCTAAACCAGAAAACATTGAACCCTGACCTGACGCAGTGCATGTGTTTAGAGCAATTTTAAAGGAAATAACAGCGATGTTACGAGTATATGACGAAGATATGTATGTATTTGATATGAAGCAATTGAACGTGACTGTGATCCCAAATCCGTGACACCGTTCAGTACTCGCGAATCCTTGGGTTCACGTTAGGAACTGACTGAAATTGATGCTGCGAGCGTCTTTAACGGAACCAAAATAATAAGCGAATAACGCTTCAAGAAACCGCAGACCAGTAACTTTGGAAATTCACGCAGAGTGTGAGAGTAGGAATCAGATGAATTAATAGCCCCCACGTGCTTGTTATAATCCACTTTGCTGAAATTGCGGTCACCACAATGCCAAATGGGGACGATGCGTACTAGTGGTAGGTCAGGCACGTGTTGGATGATAAAATTCAACGGAGAGTATGTCATCCTGTTAGTGGTAGAGCATGTGCTGAACTAGGCCTGAAACGAGACTTGAACCCTCTCAGATGTTATTGTTTGCGATTTCGGTTCAGAGAAATCGACGAAGCGAACTGAAGTAGGGTCAGCATTTCAGACATCCCAATTAACACAAATATCTCGAGGGTATTCTCGGAGTTTTGAAATACAAGCACGAGAGTACAAATGGCTCAATAGTCCGGTTGTACCCTTGATCTAAGGTGAACAACAGCAGCCTCCGAGTGCCTGCCAACCCATAAAGCGTTCAATTTTTAGTCCCAGCTAACCATTTGTTTCACTTTCCAAACTCTGGAAGAATTCATTCAAGGAACCATCCGCCGATAAATTACAAAAACGTGCATTGAATAAGCTCCGACTCGGCCAATTAATTTACATTCACCCGAGACGAGACCATCAAATAGTTGACTCCTCTATCCTTAATCATCCAATTAATGTTTCATAGCTGTGTGCAACAGTAAACACAACTGAAATCGGTACGGACGGGAGTCGACGACAGAAAAGAAAACATTCTACAAACAGAACCTAATAAATTTTCGATTTTCATTTCCGTTCGGTTCGACATCCGACGGCCAAGCAACTTCGACACCATTCATCTCGCTCATTCTACCACCAGGACTTGGTGGTCTTAGTCAATGTTCAAATTAGCATGCCGTTCGCGCATTCTAACAGCTAACAGCCTCCTACACTGACGTTGTTTTGCGAACTCGTTCATTTTTCATTCGGTGACGTATCACGGCGGCAGCTATTTCGGCAGAATGTATCCCTCCCCTCCAGTGTCGCTGGCCCTGATAAATGTTTGATCTTATCGCAGCCTTACGGGTACTGATTCTTAATGTGAACAAGCTAATCAACCAATGCCAAACTATCTGCAGAAAGCAGAAAAACATGTAAAAATGACGTGCAAGGAATAACACTTTTGGGAATAATGCTTTGCACGAGAATAATAGTGCGTTGTTTGAAACCATCGACCTAAACAACATACGTACCTTCCTCAAAAATCTCTCGTTGCATTCCATAGCAGTACCGCTCCAGTGTCTGTGTCGGTACCGCGAATTTCCGAGTTTCAAAGTACCTCGCAGTTGTGCAGCCTCCGAGACAACTCTCCGTATGGTCTGTAGCCTGACGCGATTGCAACGGTGAATTGGCTTTAGCACCATGCCGCGCTCCGGCTCAGACTCGGCACCGGATTTGACTTGGTCATCTTCGTCGTCGACCCAGGCACTAAGTACGCCCTCCACGAAATTATAGAGCATTTGTATATTCGGTTGCATCGGAGCCGAACCGGACGGAGTTGTAGGCTTGATCAGCTTTCGATTTTGGCACACTTCCCGCAGCAGATTCTCGCCGAAATGGACCGTCTTGTGACGTCGACGACGCGAGTTCAGCGAAGCCGCCGACAAGGACTTCATTAGCTTGCCGTTGGAGACATTTTTCGATTTTGGCTTTTCACCGCGAGCAAGAGATGTTCGGGAGTCGCCGCGGCTTAGGGTGTTCGGCTGCGAATTGGATCGGTGGTGGACAATAGCTGGTGTTCGGATTCGATGAAAGTCAGCCGCGCAGCGTGGCAGTGAATTGCATTTGACGCGGGCTGTGTTAATGCACTTGGGGTCGGTACAACGAGGAAGCGAGTTGTATTGGCACTCTTGGCAAACGGTAAGCGGGCAGCGCGGAGGACCCGCTCGCCGGTCGTAGCAGTCGACGAAACAACAGTGAGGGTCGTCGCATATGGAAAGTAGCTGACACGTCGGGTCAGTACATGGAACTGCTTTCTTTGGAGGAGGTGCTCGTTCTGCTGATGAAGATTTGCGGGTCGGGCCTGATCCAGACTTGGACGTGAATATGTCGGTGGCAGTAGCAGACCGTTGGGTTTGGTGACGTCTCGTCCGGTCGCGTTCACGTTTTTTCAAGGCAGATCCACCAGGCTCCTTCGGGATATACTGATATTGAGTTTCTTTCCGATAACCAGGTTGGCAGCTGAGTTTGTCAGCCAGCTGACGGTCGACTGTTGGAGTAACTACCTCGCTGGCAGAGTGTCGTAGTTTTCGGCTTGACCTAATTTTCTCAGAGCGATCTGATCTATCTCGAGACTTTTTGTGTAGGTCGACGCAGCTACCTTCACTCGGAAGCCGATATCTATCACTTGGCTTTCCCAACGATTGTAGCTTGTATAGAGGATATGGGATCCAGTCCGGTATGAACTCTTTTCCGATATCTTCTTGCTCAGATAGTCCCAAAGAATTACGCTTACGACACTTGTTGTCCGGCTCCTGAGAAAAACTCCTCGATGTGCCACCACTACCATTTCGTCGGTGCTGTGCTTTTGGTTGCTTGGGGATGGTACCTGTATCTTCTCTGGGCTGCGGTTTGGTTTCAGCTATTGTAGATGCAACACCAGTTGTGCTTTGCAGCTTCGCTAACCACTCCAAGATATCATGTTTCAGAACGGAAATCTGCTCTGGTCCAGAATGCTGCCTAGTCAAAGGTTTTTTCAGCAGCTCAGACAATTCTTCTTTGAGACTCTTGGGCAGTGGCGGCTCTTTTAATTCGGGCTCTTGCTGTTTCTCCGGAACGCTTTGCTTTCTTGGCAGTGCAGTCATCCAATCGGACATATCATCTTTGAGGATCGTTAGTCCGCTTGGGCCAGATGATGTTCTTTGAGGCTGTTGCTGTCGGTCCAGCCACTCAAGAGTCTCATCGCGAATGGGTCCACTTTCGGCTGATCGGGCCGAGTGCCGTAGATTCGCTGTTCGATCGAACCAATCCGAGCTAACACTTTGTTTCCGCACTTCATACTCAGCTTCAGCGCTCTTTTGCCGAGACGAAACTCTTGGTGGTGGGTCTGGCTGTTCAGCAGGACTCTTAGAAAACGCGTGCACAGGTTCGTGTTTGTGATGATGTGGCTGTCGCTTGGTAGATGCTCGTCGCTTTATGACTTTTTGCTCCATTGTTTCTTCATCGAGCGCCTTGACTCTTCGAGTGATCTCGAATATATCTCCATTGATCTGGTGGTAGAATTTCTCCACAGCCACGCCTTTGTCAAACAGAGGTGTTGCACTTATCGCCTTGCTTTCGAGGACTTGTTGAGGTGCAGCAACACCAGTCTTTAATGCCGAATCTTTTTGACCCGGTTCTTTGATCTCACCGTGCAGCAGACGATCCAGTGAGCCGTGATGCACCTTGGCACCGAGGGCACCATCGCCCAGGCGACACTGAGCATTACAGATGCAAACCCCACGCCCTCTCGAGCCTGAACTACTACCGAACCTAAAGAGGCTGCTAGCTAATCCACTCACGCCGCCGCCAGCCCCGCCAGATGCTACATCTTTCCCGCCCGTGGTGGTCGCTGTCGCCAAGTGGCTCCGTCCTTGGGCCACTGGTGTAATATCCACTATCACGCAACAGCAATGAAACGAGAATGTTTTTCGATCGCTCGCCGAGTTATTATTTTCGTTATCGCTATGTGACGAGGCCAGAATGACGCACCGCCGTCGCTACTGAGGTACCGCTCGACGTTACGTTGCTCTATAGCGCGATTCCGTCGCGAACTTAGTCCCGATTTGCTTCTGTTTCGTTTCCGGCTGTCAGTATTTCTAGCTTGGTTTCGCACTGATTGTATCACTCGAAATCGCCGACACTTACACATACCACTATCATTTGAAGCTAGTAGAAGAATGGGAAATTAGAAACAAAATACGTAGCGTGAATTGGCAGTTGCGTAATCTGCCCAATCGAAGGGCTGTCAGTACTATAGACGAGACAATTGCTAGTGACTGCCTCGACTGCTTCAAAATGCTTTCGAGGTGCTAATATCAGAACATGCCTTTCTTGATAAGCTCGTTTACTTCGATTCAAAATATAGGTGGAAAAACATAATACACTTTAAGGATAATATGTTTGTTTGATCTGTTACACACTATCTACGATTAGCTTTGTAAGTTCGATTTAATCTTAGGTTTAGAGGATCTTAGTTTAAGCAGATCTTTTCTAAAATCTGATTCCTATTTACAGTCAAATCACAAGTGCTCAGTTTCGTTTTGATTTGTTTTTCAAACCCGATTTATGTACAGCTTAGGGCTAAGGTAATTTGACGCGTGATCCTTAACAAACGTCGTCGTCGTTTCGTATTCATCGAGACCGAATAAATAGATGGCAGCAACAACAAATCAACACCGAACTTCCACGCAAAACGCTTAGGGCCTCTAGGCTAAATTATTATTTTACATTAACTTGCAGATTACACTGTGGCTACACTAGATTAGCACAACATCAACATTAAGCCGTATATCAAACGCTATGTGGGAATACTTTATTTTACATATGTACACCGAACTACCGGCACGTTTCATTGAGCATGCCGTCCCACCGAAACAGTTGTCGCGACAGAAAGCGGAGGGCGACAACAGCAGCTACGTTTCATGCTTTTCTATTTTTGGACTGACCGTTTGCAGCACATTCACTATCGCTCGCCTAGTTCACCCGAAAGTAGGTGAGGTAGCTCTGTCGATGACATGTTGGGCCTATCGATTACAAGCATTCAGCATAAATCCTTTTCTCAGGACCGCCCTACTTCACAAGTCTTACTCTCCGCGATCTTAGATTCACATTACACACACTTCACTTTCGGATTCAGAGGAAGTAGCAGGACCAATGCGTGGGGCAGACTAAGTGGTTAACTTCGACGCGACTCGGGGAGCGCTGTATTTTCGCACAGAAGGATGCAAACAGTAGAGCTGAAACTAGCGTTCTCTTGAAAACAGTAGCACTGTCGCTCCCATTGTCGAAGTGTCTGTTGCAGCTCGACGGCAACAATCCTGGCTTCAACCAAAGGCGTAGTTTTCTCGAAATAAAAGCTGTGAAATTACTTCCGCTACAGCCAGGAGCGCTCCAATTGTGGTTTCATGATGTGGAAACGTCTTACAAACGTCAGGTATCTTAGCAACGATTTCGTGTTGCGAGTACAGAAAATCGCTCGAGGAATAAAACGAAAACGCGGTCGCGGTATCGCGCCAACAAAAAACCCCAATCTGATTCCAAAGCGAGTTCCGAAAATGTCGTCAACTAGCACGCGTAGAAACTTTCACGCATCCGACTACACCAGGGCGGTTCTTCACGGCACTCCGGTTCGAAATATAACGTTTAGTTTTGCTTATGAGAGTATTCTTCACGACCTGGAACTCCCTGAAAGGCTCCAACGACCAATGACCAACACCCCACGGTTCGACGTTCTCGTTTAGACTGAAGCTTGAAAAATTTTCGTTGCCTCGATAAAATCCCATTAAATCCACTCCTTGATGCAAAGCACGAGTCCTTAGACTGGCAGCATCTCCCGGCCTTGCAGCTTTTCCACCAAATACACCACTCTCTTTCGTTCTCTTCCACCCGACACCCCCAAGTAAATAAACGCGCATGAGGCGCACAAGCTGTATGTCTGCCAAATTGGCTGAACTGCAGGATCTGTCGTTGGAGGAAAGCTCCAACCGGATTCCAGTGCACCCGTTGGCAAGGAACGAGGAACTTTATGAACGACCTTGTGCTGATATCGTGCGGGTGATTGCATCGACAGTGTCCGTAATAGTTGCCGATTTCAAATGATTCGCTGGGAATGGCTAGTTCGTTTCCGAAGGAGGAGAGCATAGATTGAAACTAAGGACCGAAAGATGCTGCCTTGAATTAGAGCATATGTTGTCATGACTACGGCCGCCCAGAGACTTCAAATGTCCTTCGGAGCCATTGTTTCGTATGGACACATGAAGCACAATTCCGAAAGCATCTCGATCCCATTATTTTTAGAAAGCTTGTAACGAGCAATGCTTTCAGTGTGCGCGCATGTTCGATTCCAATCCCCATCCCTTTCCTGACTTCACAAACTTAAATGCAAGATAAAACTCCCCAACGGCAAGCTCCGTCTATATTCACAGTCACCGCACATGCTGGCATGCTGCCCAGCGTTGCCAACATGACGCTCTAAGCATCCCTCTCTCAAAACTGGCAGAGAGCTGAGGAAAGACCATTCGCGGGCTCGGGATAAAGTGCAGTGTGATGCAGAAAATGTAACAGAAAATAATACCATGGCCTACTGCAACCAGCTCGCGCTCCATTTTGCCCTTTTTGCTGGTGTGCGAACGCAGCTTGCTTGTTGGAGTTTTCTCTTTGCCGACTGATGTGCTTGCATCATGTTCCTTTAGCAGCATCATCTCCGATTGTCATGGTGCATTCGACATGATGTTTACGTATGACGGGGCATGTTCCCATTGTGGGTACGTCCAAAGATATAGTCTGTGATGCTGCATAAGACGATTCCATCGAAATCGATCAGGTGTAGTGGGCTCCAAATAAAAATCCAGAATAGTAAAAATGTACGTTTCCATGTTTTGTGAATCAGGAGGAAACAGGGGGAAGAAATTAAGTATTTGAATTAAGTCTAGCTGCTGAGCCGATTCTGATTTGATGTGAGACATTTGTTTGCAGAGACTATTAAATTAATGATAGCAATGATTGCGAGCCTAGGCGCAATCGACTGGCTGATTCGAATCCTTATTTGAGTTATATTTCAGGTGCTCATGTACAGCGTTGGACGAATTTTCGCGCCCGAGTAAAAGGTAAATATTTATGATTTGATTGTGAATAACCGACGCTACTATGATATGGTTACAGAAACTACAAATTGAGCTAGAATATACATACGCTCTGTTTAGATTTACTAGCCTGTTGTAAAGATTTGTTTGTTTAGAATGCTGAACAGAGGTCGAATATAGTGCTGATATTGAAAAAAACTAAAATACACAGTCAACAAGTCGTTTTCAATTAGCAATATCTTTTATAAAAGTCGATCCCACCAAATCAGTAGCCAAGATCAAAGCTGATGCTTAGTATAAGAACACCTCACAAATAGCAATCCACGCCAAACACCAATCTGGTGTCAGAGGCGAAAACAGACCGCGAACGAACCAAGGTATTACTTTCATTCATACTCGTTTCATTTGCATCTACATTGCATGTAGCCGGACATTCTTCAGCCTTCGCCTCTTCGATGCATTTCAAAGGGCATGTATCTAGGACGTATCAGCAAGCTGCACATAGAGGATATTCAATCTACTGACGTATGATTCGCGCAAGCTTTAGGTGCAAAGAGCCACAATTTAATTTTTCGTAATCCAATTATGATTATTAAAAGTTGTTAAAAGTATGTCAGCTACAGTCGCCGTAATTAAAGCGAGTGTAGCACCGGTGTTGGCAAAGCAGTAGTTTCATGGAAGTGTTGCCTTTACAATATTGAAATCTGTGGCAGGTGCGATCGGAAGCGAAATGATTATGGCAGAAGGGACGTTTGTAGGACGGTTCGGATTTCGTGCGGAAAATGTATTCATATTCTCGGGAAAAATGCATTAAGCGTTCAAAAGGCTTTGCCACCCCGAACAAGTTGGCAACAACTCAACTGATTGTGTGTACACACAAGTTAAAGTTGCACTGACCTATATATCTTCCATGCTGAGTAAAAGAAGTGTACAGCCTTTTGAAAAAGGCGACGAGTGAATGGTCTCCTTGGTAAAATAGAAATGAAAACATCCATAGAATAGGATCCAGTGATATGAAAGAGATGTTGAAATGAGCAACGAAAGACGCCATCAGTCTGCATCAGCTCATTATCAGCACAGGCGGACAAGACTATAGATTTTAATCGCCTCATTACGTAAAATGAGTCTTTTCATCATATCATCAAAGCGAGTCAACAGAGCCTTCCTGGTTTTCTCTCATCCCCCTTGGGTGCATTCAGACTTAACAAGCGTACATGTGCATCGCCCCATGCCAATGCAGTAGGCGAGTAAGCAAAAAAACAGTTGTAATGTTTGTATGCGATTGCAACTAGGAATAAATAACTGGAGCACATGTCGCTCTAAATACTACGGTTGAACCTATACTTATTTTGTCCTCCCAGTTGTCCTCGCTCGCATATTTCGGTTCCTCGAACTTCTGACATCACATATACTCAGTTTCATTATAGAACGGTTGGGCTACCGCGAAAAATCTGTATATTCATTAGCAAAAGACCAGCCTAGCCAGCGGCAGGATGAATAGGTGATCCGGATTTTGATGAAAACAGTGAAACTTTATCCAAGGCAATTCAAAAGTGCATTCTTGTTAGTTGCGAAGCTATGACGTCAGCACGTGCTGCCTTGCGCATTAATCAAATAATGACCTGCCCTCCATGAAGCGGGCAACTCCTGAAATCGCACGACAACGATGCATACATGCGATAGGTACGAGACCAATGCAATGGGACGTAGATTTTCCCTCTATTTTTTATGCTTTCCCTTTATTCGTCGTTGCGATAAGTTTCCAGCTTTCAAAGCATAGCTATTTTGATGAAGCGAAAGGGGAAAAAGAGAGCAGCGAGAGCTTTGCATGGTTTATAGAAAGCAGAATAGAGCATCCATGGCCTCTTGATTTTCCTGGATACGGACATTTTGAAAGCTGTTGTCACTGTCGATACTACAAATCAATGAAAACCGAACGCGAGGAATCCGAATCCTTGGAAGCAAGTGAAAATTTCGCTGACGAATACAAAAGAACGCGTCAAAGAGAAGCTAATGTCAGTAAGAGCAAACTTATGCTCATTTCGTTTGGACGTGGTGCAGCAGTGTTGATGCCGAGAGAGAACTGCAACGCTAGAGTCGTAGTTTGTTTGTTTACGTAAACTTGCGGATTATTCGCAGCCTTGGAATAATAACCTTACAGTCTCAGAGGAAAAATCAGCCATTTTCGGCAAATATTAACTTGTTCGCAGTGAGATTATAAGGATTTTGATAATACGAAGGTGGGTCACTAGGTGCGCGGAATGGGGGAAGAAGTGCAAATAAAAGAGACAACATATTTTTTTCCAATATATTTGCCTGCAACTTTAATGCATTTTCCGGATCTTCCAATTACATTTCGAAAAACATATTGGCGTAACTCGACCGTGTGCCCCCATAGCGGTTAGACAATTTTATCGATATATTCAGCTGAAATATTTGTGTTTCTGTGGTTGTGCGTTTGTTTTCGAAGGTGTTTTTTGTTTGCTTGCTCGTTTATCATCAACGGGTTGCCTTTTCGTCTAGTTTCTGTATATTTTTGACTATTTTCTTCCTTCCAATTTTACTTTAATGGATTTGTTGTTTGACATATGATGCTATTTGCATGTTTTTATTTCTGTAAGGGATTTATTAAATGAACAGGTTACTCTAACTTGAAATTTTGCATAACGAGGAAACCAGTAGATTAACATCTACAATTAAATTTGGCCCTCTAATTGGAATCCTTAGTCAAATCAGAATCTTTGCGGGTTTTACTTCTAATATATTGCTAGTAAATCAGAATTGGTTTCCAGTCTAAAAGAACTTTTTTCTAGTATCTAAAACTCACAAAATCTACAATTTCATAGACTGCTTGAAAAATTCGAATGTTAATTTTATGTAACCTTTAGCATGAAGCCTTCGAAACTCCAGCAAATACAATAGTTTCCTTACTTTGTTCCGTCACTAAGATCGCAACCCCCATTATTCTTTTAATTACATCTGGTACAATTTCGAGCATATGTACTACTTTTTGCATATGGAAAGAAGCACGCGTGAAAACTTGTGTCACCGACATGGCACACAACGATAAGAAACAGCACTCGAGCTGCCAAATCACAGCAAACGGCGTGGTAAGAACGCCAAAAAGCCTTCCGCGGAGTCAATTCTACGTTCAACGTGAAATATGGGGTGGTAACGTGTCGAGCTACGAGCAGCTTAATGTTGTAAAAACGAGCTCCAGTAAAGACATAACAAAATGAAATGGTTGCGACCACGACGAGTCAAGCAAGAGGGCTAAAAGAAAAAACGTTGCGTTGAACTAGAGGCCTAGCTTGTTTTTCGCTGCTTTGTTCAAAGGAAAAGTCATAAAATTCACAGCATATCTTGCCAGCATGAGTTCTTCTTAACCGTTCCGGAAAACATACGTACGGGTATGTGGAATGCCGAGCGTGTGAACAAAAAACTCACCCTGCTTGTATATCCTCCTGAAACTGACGAACGAATAAGAAAACAGGCTGTCGCGTAAGCGGCACAGTGAACTGGGTACCAGGTTTCGGGTAATATGATGAGTATGGTAGCTTCTTCCTTGTTCTTTTGCAACTGATTTCGGAAATGTGTGTGGAAGAATGGTGCAAAGTTGGTGTCACATTAACCTGCTTTCTTCGAGCCCCTTGTGCTGGCGAGAGCCTAAATAAAAGAATCTTATGCCGGTGTTTAGGATGTGCCTTTTTCTTCGATTCAACTAGAGTTTTTATTGCGCCTGCCATTCGTTTGCAGAATATTGGGGGAGATTTAATGGGGATTTCTGTTTAGATGGTAAAGTAAAGAGTTTTTCGAGTGGCTGTATCGTCCCAAAAAATTACGAAGGTGTTTTCACAGCATGTATCTAGTTAAGGTGAGCCACTTAAGGTTGGTTGAAATTGCTATGATCCGGTGAAGGACGGAATATGCATTTCGGGACGTTTTCGAGACATGCATTGTTTTATTTGCCGATACAAAAAGTCTCTAGCGTCTTCCACTTGCATATCAGGCTTTTTGTGCCAAAGCCAGCAATGTTAAGCGTCAGTTTAGGCGCACTCTTTAGTTTTCCTTCTTGATACACACAATTCAACTTTCGCCCCATTTATTTCAGTTCTTTCGTCTACCGTTATGTTATTTTGCAAATCTCGTTCGTCTTAGACGTTCATATCAAAACAAAGCGAATGTACACATCGATATTGGTATGAATTGGATCTTCAAAATTCTTCGGAAAAATCTTTGTTTGCCTTCTCAGTTCACCGAGCGTCTTGCATACAATACAGTTCCCGATTCCCGAAGGGTTAACGGCACATACTATCAGGTTCATCGAGGAACCGATAAATGTGTTTCGGAATGGGCACGCTGTATCTCTAGCGGATAGCAATTTCCGAACCTATCAGGCAAGTCTATTATTGTTGGTGAAAAAAGTTGATTTGATTCCTCAACTTGATATCGTGCGGATTTCCATACGACAAGGCGAACGTACCAAGCGACGAACGGAAGTTCAAATTCGTTGTGGGACTGAGAGTCCCTGAGAACATTTCCTTTTCTTTTTTGGGGTTTTGTGTTTTTTCCTAGCTTGGAGCTGCTAACTACTTGCGATGTTGAATCCTTTTTTATGGCAAACCAAATGCGAGTGAGCACGTCAAGCAGTTAGACGCACAATTCGATATGACATTCAATTCAGACTAAAGTGTGTGTACGTGTATGCGGTAGTTGAGATCAACGTGCGCCGATAAGTATGAGGAAAAGTAAAGAAGTCACAGAAGTGATGTAGTTATTTCTTTTTCGTTTAGCATGAATATGGGCCATTTGCTGAGAACATATAAGGTTATATATTTTCGGTGAGAGATTTCAATAGAGAATGGCTTGTGCGAGATGGAATTTTCAGGTTCGCTGCAAGTAATGAGTGAAAACGGCGAAGATGATTATAAATGAGCAAAACTTTCAGTTCATTATTTCATGTTTCAAAAGAGTTGGATAATTTCAAAAATGCATTGAATTTTAAATCACACCAAATTCAATTGGCAGGGCTACATTAAGTGGTGGAAATCCGAAACATACTCCGCTTTTACAATAACCAATGAAGATAGATAGATTCATCCAACTTTGGCTGTGAAAATTCTTTTCCATATTGTTTCTGCACTTTTTTTTAAGTCTGTGGAATTTGCAAGTGTACAGTTGGGGATAAGTGGAAGTTCTAGGAGGAAACATATCATTTTTGACGCTCTGGATATCATTTGTGATTTTACATCATATTACGTGCAGGTTAAATTTTTATTTTCCATTAAAAACATCTTCGAACTGATCGATGGGTAAAAGTGGTTAACGAACCAGAGAGTAGTCAAAACACGGCTTATGTTTTAACGAAAAAATTAGCGCAAGATTTACGTAAGGATTAAGAGTACAAGAGTTATTCGTAAGTCATATTATTAAGGTAATCATAAAATCATACAGCCAGTTACGATTGCTATTATGACAGAACGATTGAGACGCACATCACTTACCCCAACATGTATTTTTAATGAAACAAGATTTGAATTGTTTCAATAGCGAATCGCTTCAAAAGTAACGTCATTTTTGTCGATGGGACAAAACATGTTTTTGGCTCCGCATAAGCCTCTTGGGTTTTTTTTAGTACTACGCTCTAGGGAAGCACTTTGATACATTTTAAGATTAACAGCTATCTAAGACATGGAATGTTTGGACGGCTATTGTCTCGAATCATTAGTAGTCGATGAATTTCAAATCCTGTTGCAAATTGACCCCAACATCTTATCAAAATAGTATTAGCCACCGTGTTCATTTCCGAATAACTGGACGTATTCATTTGGCTTCTCGTTTATCAATTACCCAATCAAAAAACTAAACATTCAGGTTGTGTTGAAACAAATCAATTTATTTTTGCTGCATTCAATTTCCATTCACATCGTTATGAAAACTTTCCATTCAATCAAATGAATTATTTACTTACTCATCAAAATTCAATTAAATCCGTTAAGTAGATGTTTCTATTAAAAAATGAACAACGAAGATTTGAAAGTTGTTGGTAGATATTTTCGTAGATTCGAAAACACTTATGGTTTCTGCATGCTCTATAATCTAGACAAAGAAGCACAACTGCTGGCTGGCAAATTTACATTTATAAATTCATTTGCATTCTATAGCATGTTATGCTATTTCGTGAGAAAAAAAGCGAGCACTATACACACATCGAAATACCGACGCTGCAGAGTGCAAAACCATTTCCAAGATAAGATTATCTGACTGATAGAATTTAACAGAAACTAGACCTGCGGCACACGGACGATTCAGCCGAAGAAACAAAAATACTTTATCCGTGAATATTTCGGGATTTCGTTATCCCATTACAGTATTATCCATACGCACGTACCCACATATTTATATTCGTTTCCAAAGTCGTTCGAGCGCCTCGAAAACGGTCCCTCGGAACTATTATACTCGCATTCAGCCATATATCTCGTCAATTTTCCGCTACATGAATCACATCATATATTTCGGATCTGATCCGTCTTTTCTCGTCGAATTCGGAGAATATGACGTCTAGACCATCAAAATTTTGTTATGCTAATACCGTTATAAAATTTCCATCGTAATTGAATAAAATGTCTTAGATCCGGTGATGTGGGAAGGGTACACATTGCTTTTCCTTTTTTCTCGACGATCGGCAAACACACGTTCGCTTCCACGAGGATTTCCTTCGAATAAGACCGGCAAGTGCGTCACAAGGAAGCACCGCTTAGGTCCTTTCGAAGTTTCGTTGAAATCTCGCTTGGTAGGATTTAAGGGCATATGCACGCGAGCTGGTCTCTACTCAAATACCTTCGAAATCGCAAGACAAGGAAATCCACTCACTCTTCGTCCGGATACGACAAGGTCGACGCCCGAGAAAAGTTATTGCAATTTTCAATTTGTCCATTTCAGCAAAAGCCAAAGATGCAACGGGCTCCAACGTGCACATCACCAGCCAAGTAGCTAGTGATATTGCTTTCTTACCAGATTTAACTGGAATCGCGCCGAACTCGACGAGAATGGCCGAGAACGTGCATACAAATTGGGAGCGAAATTTTTATGCTTTACATTCGACGTAGTTGGAAAAGTTTTTCCCATTACCCACATGCCAAGTCGTTGTCGCTGTCCTGGCAGACGCAAACTGAAAAGTCAAATTGAAACCAGCTCTCTGTCAAAGCGACCACTTATTTCTCCTTGCGATCCACTCATTCGTCGGCGTCAATCTCGTCGCTATCGGATACCTAATCGGAGAAACTACATTCAGTCGCCGCACTTGAGCGAACGGAATTCTTCAAGTGAAAAATATGGAATCGAATTTTTGAGGCATTTATATCCTACATATATTATCATAGCCAGAACTCATCCAAGTTCAGTTTTTATTGGTGCTGGTCGAAGTATGTTGACTTTGTAATATTCTGGATTTGCCGGGGCTAAATAAGGTGAATCCGAGAGTTTCTTCTAAAACGTGAAATATAAAGAGCGCTGGAACAATGGAAGCAAGAACGAAAACGGGACTCGTTTATGTCTGTAAAGTTTCCAATATTCTGTGCATCTACAAATAATACACTTCGTCTTTGCCCCGAGTATTTTTATAAAAGTGATTGCAGAAAGCATCACTATCTCCCAAACGATTTTTCTCAATTGTCCAGCAATCCACATTACAATGGAGGGCTAGAATACAGCACGGGCAACAGGGAAGAGTAGTAAACTCCATCAAAGTATCGAACAATTTTAGCAATTACATTGCAATCCATTGTTTAAACCAGTTTCTTCTCCCGAGAGCAATCTACCGAAAAACCAATTCCAGTTTCGCATCCTCATTCTCCGCCAGTCAGTTGTTGTGAATACCATTTCGTTTGCCCCTGCACTTTCGTCCTTACACCGACGTTCTGTGCAAAATTTAGTTAAGTGGATGGAATGGAAACACGAGGAACATTCCTTTTGTCTGGATAAGGACTTCTTCTTGGGCTTCATTTAAACTAGGTCATAATTTCCTCTTGGTATTTACATTTTCACCTCTACCGCACGACGAATGCCAGGTATGCCTGGATGCTAACTCTTACTTCATCTTGTGGTTGGCACCCGTTGCCATGTTGTCAGCAATCCACTTTGCTATGGAACGGTTGTACAAAGCCATCACGTTATGACTGTTTCACCTATCGAAAACCCCGGTCCTATTTTGTTGGTTTGTTAATTTAACTATTGCAGAGGGACGGTGTGCTGGCCAGGTGGAAGAATGCAAAAAAAGAACGCCGTCAGAGATAGCAATGAAATCGAAACTGAGGATGGTCTGCAGCGCAAAGAAATTTGACGGCGTTACCTTTAAGACATTAAACGTTAATTGAATCAATGCCATTTCTCGGCGAGAAATCAGGATTCGCTAGATGTCTAATCGAAGCGACAAATGGATTCTGTTAGATTGGTTGGATTGATTTTATTTATGAGTCGCTATCAATTGAATTTGATAGTGGGGTTTGCGATTAGTTCCGAAATTAGATGGAAGACATGATCTGTGTCGTTTGACAGTGCTATTGGGACTTTTTGCTAAGTGAACATTTGTGATCGCGGTAGGTAAACTGCCATACTAAGCATAAACGTTCTATCTGCATTTTTCTCATTTTTGAGTTAACACTGGATTCGAAAACTACTCTATTTCATCATTCTACAAAATTTAGAAAACCTATCTTTTGTGGAAGTATATTAAAAACAATATTCAAAAATGCGCTCTCCATATATCTCCAGTACAAATCAAAACACAAATCATTAAATATCTCGAAAGTGCTAAAATGTAGATAGAACGTTTATGCTTAGTAGTGCAGTATAGGTAATTTAATAATTTAATTTAAATAATTCAATTTAGTTTTCTGTTTAGGAGCATCAAATTCACAGATTGAGCTTTCCAACTAAGACCCATTCTACCCTACTAAAAATAACACCGGACTCCGGACATTTTGATTCCGGCAAAAAATGATACGTACAAATCATACATTGATACACGAGCTGGATACGTTCAAGAGATTCGTGGGAATACTTCAAGTTATACAAGACGAAAGATGTGATAAACACCTATAGGATAGGCCAATCTATGAATATAGGCATAGCAAAAGCCACTTCAGCAATATTTTACCGAGCACAAAACTTAACCTGTCATCCCTTATTTCCAAATGGAAAACGCCAACATCGAAAAAAAACTAATTAATTTATTTATTTATTTAACCAAACACTTACAATTCATACATAACAATTTTCGACACCATTGTTAACAGTCTTGTCGAGTCAAAACAATTTCTTATTGTTTAAAGCTTGGTAGCGAGGAAATCAATTGAATTCCTTTATAAGCTTTTTCCAAGCACTTTTGTTCAATTCACCTCTACGTTCACTTTGATCATAATCTGGGTTTCTTTTTGGATTTTCTCTGAACAGTCACCTTTTATTCACTCTTGCTTTCGTTTGATTGCAAACTTAAATTTAACTTCCACAAGTCTGATGCAGCTTGATATGGTTTAAAATTATTTGGCTGGGCTCTTTGGGATTATGTATCTGTTGAACGGTAATATCATCGTTATATAATATCTATTGAATCTTGACGATGTAACAATCTAACCATGCTAATTCTTTCAACTATTCTTGGTTGCAATCATGTTCGCTACTGAGTTTCGTGTCTTGCCGAATCCACCGAATTGCCCCAGAAATTTATCTTGTTAAAAATCATAGTGCAGATCTAAATCTTCTAATTGGAAACAGACTACGATTTTGATACAGCCACTATCGAAATAAAATTCGCGTAAGTAGTGCGACATGTGCATTGACAAGCATGTGCATTGACATTGATCCAGATAGCTCCAAATGCTACCCATACCTCAAAACAAAAAAGAATATGAAAAGAACGAACGCAAAAACTAAAGCAAAAAAATGTTTCATAGACCAGCTATTTCACCGCGTATAGCAAAAACATCTGCGCAGCAGAAATTACACCCCAACCAGTTCAAAAAACTCGACAAATCATCCAAAAAGATTTGATCTCCAGCCAGAAATCGAGATTGAAATGAGCCATCTAAGGTTGGCAGCTACAAATATCGCCACTTTTGTTTCTGTTGAAAGTTAATTCTAAATTTCTACCTTACTATCCCTTTTGCTTCAACAAATTTAGCCTCTTCACCCTAGGTCCTGTCCTGTCTTTCACAATAATGCATAGTTCCAATCTTTACTAGTTGGCTACTTTACTACTTTTGAGCTAGTTTCTCATTACCATCTTTGCTCGAACCTGAATTAATCTGTTCGTTAAAATCAAAATCCTGGATATTGAACTTTAAAATTCCAAGTCATTATCGATCTCACTTCTCTTAAGGGGGCAGGATGGTTTCTGACTTAAACAAAAAAAATTTTTCAATTATTTTTTTTATATGAAAGTACAACATCTCAGGAATATCCTTTGAAAATTTCGAGGCAATCGGACTTAAACTCGCAGAGATACCGGTTATTTTATGATCGTGTTCCCAGGTATATTTCCACGAGAAGCCGAAATAGTCTAGCTCGAAACTCCGAACTACATTTTTGAAATCGGTGCGTAACATAACTCAAAAAGTAATGCACCGATCTCAATGAACTTTGCCGGACATCTTTAATATGATAAATACTCGCGGATGAACGATCGTTTTTTTTTTCAAAAAAACTTTTTACTATTTTTTACAGGCAATCAAAGGCTGATTTTTTATGTGAAAATGGTACCTCCAAATTAAAAACCGCACCAAAAATCGGAAATCGCATATTTTTCAATATAGTTTCGTTCATCCGCGAAAAAAACTAATATATTAAGTAAATCACTTCGATTTTTTGATTTCAGATAACACTGTAAGGCCAGGTTTTACGCACCGCACGACGCCTTTTTTTCGAAGCGCCTTTGATTTACTGCCACCACGAGATAACTAATTCATATTTTTTTATACAATAATTCCTACATACTCTCAAGATATAGTTCTTTAATGTGTTATAAAAAATTAGTTGTTTTCGCTCAAAGCTGAGAAAAAAAATCGCAAAAATCGGCTTTTCTTCGGCCTCGGAAACCATCTTGCCCCCTTAAGTCGACTGCGACTGATTGGGAACTTTAAAACGACGATCTTTAGGCGTGTTTTTTTCGCTCCCCCTATCCATAACAGCACAGAACAGATGCATTGGGACAGTCGTTGCTGCTGTTTTCAATGCGTCTGTTCTGCTCTGTTATGGATAGGGGGAGCAAAAAAACACGCCTTTTGTCACAAAAAAAACTATCACAAAGGAATTGGCAAAGCAAAACATCTCAATAGTATTGAAGAAAACACAATTGAAATCAAATTCGGTTCAATTTTTGATTTGTAGTGGTTCCGTTTTTTACTTTAAGAGTATTGAATGGATTTCAAATGTTTTTGTAGTGACTATTCCAGGTAATCACGGAGAAATGCCTGAATCACAATACAGCTAAATGTGGCACTGGGCGGAGAAAAGCCGCTGCCAAAAAATTAGAATGCACTGTTTTGTATGATAATGCCCACAATGCCGGTGGCCGAAATTTTCGAAGCGTCAGAATTTGCCAAATTTCTAATTTTTTCGTTTCGCTAGCGATGATACCTACCGCAGGTTGTTATCACAACTAGGTTCAATTAAGTCTGCATGAATTAGGTTGAATGGTCTGATGGAATAAACAAGCGGTGGCTGATATGTATTGTGATAAGCCAAGCTAATTCTCGTACTACAGGATTTGAGTTAGGTTGGTGCCTTGGTTGGCGCCATGGTCATTTATCAGTGCATTGACAGCGACATTTTCGCTGCATTGTGGTTCACCAAATACTACTGCGAAATTCTACATACATATAAGTTCGCCGCCCCCTTCGAAAACTTCGCAGTTATGTGTTTAAGCCTAAATGCTAACAAGAAACGACAAATATTTCTAACTAATATCATGCTCGACACCTACACGCATACACTTATAATCTTGGCATCAAAATAATTTTTCGCATTACCAACCATAAGTCATCAAACAACACATGCTTCCAAATGTCAAGCTCGTTAACTTAATGAATCCTCTCCTTAAACAAGATCGCTTATCTACAATGGGAAAAGCGAAAGTTAATCGCTTAAGCATTTTCCCCAGCAGCTTCGATTCAATCTCATTAAGTACTTTATATCTTTCACATGTCATACGATTGTTCCAAACGATACTCGTACACATAAACTTGAGCCTACGCCTGTTTTTCCTCTGACATCCCTTGTCTCCATCGCATTCACCTTGCTACACTTCCTGTCTGCGTTTCATACCGCGCAGCCCTCGGCACGTCTTTCATTTTAACTCGTTTGTGCAAAGAAAATCACATGTCCTCGGGTAAATCAACGCCACATCCAGAGACGTGACAGTACACAGATGCAAATCGAATTAGTCGTCGGTAGCGGCAGCAGTAAAATTCTGTATGCGGTTTTGGAAGAGCGGAAAAGGTGAGAACGATTTCCGTGAAATAGGAGATGACGTGATGCGGAGTTAGGCAAAAATACAGTTAGTGCGGCGACATTGACATTCACCTCGAGCATTAACATGCCAACAATTAATAATGCAAAAGACGTTTGTTTCCTGGGGAAAGCACTGTTTATTTCACAGGCAGGCGGATAAGGAAAAAGGACGCAACAGCCAGCTGACACGCAAACAGCCAGGTAGCAGGCACGCACTGTGCCTAGAATGCGAAAAACGAATGGGGAGCTCGAAGATTAATGTATTTTACTTTGGTGAATTCCGATCTGATGGTAGATTTAGTTAGAGATATTCTCTCTGGTGGAAAATTTATTGTTTTAGGGATGCTGCAAAGTTTTTTGAATGGCAGGCGTCATCTGCGTTTCGGAAGTTAAAAACAAGTGCACAAAGTTGAATTGACTTTGAACACATTTTATTGCGTACACTGAGACAGCGCCCATTGTGGGCATGTCATCCTGAAATTATTTTTGACGTTGCGTAGCGTCGGAAAAAGCCGTTCGTCCGAACTGGACAGCAGATCACGATGATGAGTACAACTCACAGTGAATATCTTCATTTTTACGACTACAGGCTGGTACTGAGTTAATCGTGAAGCTAAATTTTGACATGTCTCCATTATCTGGTCATTCTTTCGAGCGAACATTTTGTAAATGGAGAAAAGCGGAGACACTCATCATATCTGACGGATAAAATGTCAAGAATTTCAATTTTCGATCGATTTTCTTATTGGAAAGACATTTGCACAATTCAGTTTTCAAATTCAGACACCAAATGCCACCTTTTAGTTCGAAAGAAAGAATGAACTGCACAAACTTAATTGGCGTGAAAAGTGTGGAGACATGTGTCAATGCCATCTGCATTTCAATTCCGAAAGTAGCTTTTGACAGAAAGAAGCAACTTTTCACGCTAAAAAGTGAGTACAACTCTAGCTTATTTCCAAGCTAAATTTTCGCCGAAACAAGTTTCACGTGAAATTTTGTATGAACATTTCACGTGAAACCGAACACAGTATTAAGCTCACTTCGTGGAAAAGTTGACTTCCATTTTCAAATTAATCTTTCTTTCAATTTTCCAAAGCGGTAGTCCCTATTTAGTGTATCTAAGTCACGAAGAACCCCAAAAATGCATGTCATAATTTTTGTTTACGTATTTCAAGGGACTTGCTGTTGCGGAACAGCCTCGCCGCCAATTAATACGCACACACCCACAAACATCGCTACTGCGGTAGAGCATGCAACAGTCAAATGTATTGCAGTGTCCGCCAAAACAGGCTTTCTGATGCATTTGATTGTTGCATGTTTGATTGCGGCGCGATTGCGAAACTAGAAATGTTGGGTGCTGGCTGCGGGTGCTGTGCAACAGGTAGGTGCACAGCTGATAACGGATTTGAGAACCGGTGCGTGGCGGAATGCTAGGAAGGCTGGGGAGATGCTGATGGCTTGGGGGAGTTGGGATTTAGCTTGCGGCGGCAGCGGTAGCTGTCGCCGTAGGCTTTTCGAAAAGCAAGGTTTTTTCATTTGGGAGGTTGGAACTAAAAAAGAATGAAAGTTTGAGGGGAATTGGAAAGATAATTTTTTTTGAAAGTAAAAAAACTGTGGAGTTCGAATAGATTTGTGAAAAAGGCAATATTTTTGAAAAAGTGAAATATTTTTGAAAAGTGAAATATTGAAATTTGAGTTTGAAAATATTCATAGTAACAATAACAAGTACGAGTTCGAAAAGATTTTTGGAAAGCGCAAAATTTTTGAGAAGTGAAATATTGAAATTTGAATTTGAAAATATTCATAGTAACAATAACAAGTACGAGTTCGAAAAGAGTTTTGAAAAGTGCAACATTTTTGAAAATTGAAATATTGAACTTTGCATTCGGAAATATTCATAGCAACCAGTACGAATTCGTAAAGACCTTGCGAGGTGAGAATATCGGGCGAATGGGAAAAAAATTTGAATTGGGGGAAAAACCTTGAAAATCCGAAAATCGGAGTGAATGTGGGAGACTCTATTGGCGAACGTGATTTGCGGTTAGAACCAGCCACACCTGTTACTACACACAACCTGCATTAAGAGGACAGCATCAGCTAAGTAATATCAAAATTCGAGTTGATTCAATAAAAACCTGCATGGTAGATTTTTGATGAATTTGATCTACGAACTTTTCCTTATATTAGTAACTTTATTAAACAAATAACAATTGCCGTTATCCGTTATGAATTACCTATTTTGCACTGGAATTTTGGACCTTTCATTATATATGTTCATTATTAATTATTATGATTTTGGTGCGTGTTTTGTAAATTAATTACAAGTTTGGGATATTCGATTTTCCTTCTGTAAAAAAATTGTAAACCAGTTCCGGCCGGGGTTGGGTATAATTTAACACACACATACTCATTATTATTCTTTTTTATGCTATTTGGTTTCAACTTCTGTTGAAGGTAATTGGTCTGAATACTTTTTGTGCTTGAATTGTTTTTTCTCTTTCTAAACATAAAGTTCATAAAATTCCCTTGCACTATTGTTTCTTTTGTTTTTTTATATAAATTTTCGGAGTAAAATGTATCTAACGAATATGGAATAAATAGAAATTATAATGATTCTTACGGAAACTTTTCTTTTCCTTTCGCCTGAATCTTTGTAGTTGTTTATTGAGATGTATCAAGTGTTCTACCTGTTGTTTCGTATGCGTGCCATAGCACGTAAAGATTCTTCCGCCCGAAACCCCACGCCATGCTGAGCTAGTCGGCTGGGGAAAAGGCACGCCGGGCAAAAAGTAGGAAGATCTTTAAATAAATATATGTTGCACTGACGGCGGCTCGGCTGCTTTCGGGTTTCGCAACATTGCTGAAATCCTGCAATGGCTCATTTTTAAAGATCTACCACCAACTTTGTCAACTTGGATAATAAGCACAAATAATATCTGTTGAGCTCGGTTAAGTTGAAAAGTAATCTTGCATTGAAACCTCAAACAATGGCTCGAATTTTCCAATCAAGCAATCTAGGCTAGAATATAACAAGGACAGTGACCTAGTTGTCTTACTGAAGTGAAACAATCGCATTAATTTTGTGTTTTTCAAACTTGGCGACTTCCAATTGCATTTAAGTTGGAATTTGTGCCATGGACCAGAAAATATTCAGTGTGCCCTAAAATGAAATATTACGTGTTAAGTGCAGTCAGCTCGTCCGTAGGGCTGCTGCATTGAGAAATTATCTCGGAATACTTCTGAAATCTGAAAAAATTCTTCCTCTTCTTCTTTTACGGTGCTAAACTTTCATAAAAATATTTAAATTTTCCATTTAAACACTCAAATCTTAGTTAAAAAGCAAACATACCAAAATGTAGGATTTGGACTTTTCGCTGAGAGTACGAATCAAGAGTACCTACAAGGGTAAATCATTTCCATACATTTTGCCTATCACGCCCACCGCTATTTGCTCCCTGGCTGGCACAATGCATACATACGCGCCGGTAGTACGATTGTCGAGCGGTAAGAAACGAAATGAAATGAATAACGAAGAATTCTGGCCTTTTCTTGGGCGCCTGCCGGAAGATTTATTTTCCCAAAGGCACACGTTGCGAAGCATATCTCCGCTTTTTTGTCTCCGGGGAGCGTTGAGAAATCCTTGTGGCTGATGTGTAAAGACACAGGATAGCAAAATGGAACAAAAGCCAATGTGGCTGCAAGTTGTAGTCAAGGCGAGTAAGAAATGTTTCTTGTGATTCTATTCTTCCATAAATGTGTCAAGATTTACGAAATTGAATGTTCGCGATGTAAGCTTGGGAGCGAGCGAGTGAAATTCGTTTAGTATTATAGTATTTTACGGAGCGTGAGTTGTGCCATGATTTGCTTTCGAAATATTTCAGGGTTTGGTTTGATATGGAATTGTTACAAGGGGGAAAAGGACGATTCACCAGGGAACAAGACTCTAGCTGGCAAATGCATTTGCGAGGAGGTGCGGACTTCAGACGAACAATTCACATTTAGTGCACTACACTATCTGTTGTTCGTCTTTCGCCGTAAGGAAAAGTACGCGCACTTAGAGTTCCATTTATTAGTGGGAGTGGTCATTATTTACGTGCTCATGTGCGTGTTACTTTTACGTGAATTTTCTTTGAGCGGCTCTCATCGAAACAATTGTGCACTTAGTCATGCAATTTAGTTACCGATATAATACCGCTTCATTAATGCTTCATTAACGCTCCATATATGGAGGCGCACGTTTTTGTTGCCGTGTGCTACTGGAGCTACGTCACTGCAGTGAATTTTAGAGCTCATTTGATTCCATGTAGCAATTCACATTCACTGCACTGCAGTGCACTGCTCTGCACTGCATCGTTTAGGCTAATTTCTAAAAACACGGCACCCTGCATCGGTTGACATTTGTTTGAAAGTAGTTGACAGGGCAACAACTATTTAAATTGAGGCGGAAATTTCGTTCCGTTCATTAAATTGTAAATGGACGAAAAACAAATACAGAAAATCTAAATATCAAACCTCCACAAATTAATTTGATATTAATTGTCTGAACACTGCATTGCTTTCAAAGTGCTTCGCAATGCGTGCACTGCTTCGGCACTGCAGTGCACTGCACTGCATCGCAATGTGTTTCTCGCTTTAGATTGACTGAAATGGAATTCACTGCCGAAACATCAGCGCTATGAATAACAGATTTTGGTCGACAACCTACAAAAAACGATTCCATTGTGCACGCTCGCAGTACGTTTTAACACAAATCTCGCGGTTCGCTCTGGGCCCAACCCGGGTCCGACCTTCTGCTCTGCTCTGGGATTTTCATCCCGGAGCATCGTATTATGTGTTAAATCGTGATGATGATTGCTATGTGTAAAAAAGTAAGCACGCTTTTAATTCAAATTAATGGATGTGTCAAGTGCAGACTTTCTACTACTACTGGTTGCCGCGGTGAAGGATCATGCGAGGCGGCGGACCGAAACGAAGAAGAAGAATAATGCTGGAAGGCAGTAGTACTGAGATTATTTTTCACAAGATTAAGAAGGATACTGAAGAGGATTACGCGAGAAAGTATGAATTTTTCAGTCTGTGTATGAATTAAAATGGAAAATACTCTTTTTGTGATTTATTGATGGAGATATGACCTATCGTTCGGGGCTTTGGAGACGTTTGGTTTTGATCTTTTACGATATAAGTATATTTTGTGAACGCACAACCATTTCAATGTAATGAATGGGAGAGCTGGTTCAAGATTTAATGGATGTCAGACAAAACTGTCAGCCACAAATACCTGATTAACAAAGACGGTAGTAAAACTGGTCTTGATGGTCCTATTAAAATGGTCCTAAATTTTACTACCAGATGGCGAGTAGGTGGTAGCAGATACCAAAAATTGAAGAATAATACACAAAAGTATGCAAAAACACGAGAGGACACTACACCGAAGAAAAACTAACAAACAAAAAACACACTCAAACAGAACTACGCAACCAAAAAACACAAACTTCCCTGTCAAACATATTTCGGTAATACGGTCTTACGGCTATGTATTACGTATCGAATTTAGCCGAGACGGTTGTATGACAGACCTCCGACACATTTTTTCACGCATATTCGGTAGTTGATGATCAAAGTGTAGTACCTTCACATGGCATTTCCTACAGCTGAAAACAATAGCTTGAAGCTTGAATGATAGAGTTCATTTTAATCTACTGCTATTATATCCGATGATCAGACAATTAGATTGCATTTCACCAATCACTTCATATGAAACTTTTTAAATTGTTTCAGCAGCAAACGGACATAATTGTTGGTTTGGCTTTCGGAACCACAATATCATTATCATTTGAAAATTTAATGGTAGCATCTTTTGGTACAAAAATTAACAAACTTTCATAGGTTGCAGTCCTATATTAATTTTTCAACCAAACTTCTGCCAAACCTGATTTACAATTACACCTATCTACTTCGTGACTTTCGTTTCAACTTGATGACTGGATCAAAAGTTATAGGTTAAAAAATGTTATTTTGCTTAGTGAATTTTCCAAATGGCACTACTGCCTCAGGATTGCCAGCGTCTTAATTCTTCATTCATTAACCTTCTTACAAGTAAACTCATTACATTCAGTGAATTTCAATCGGATCTGATAAACCGGTCGTGAGTTCTCGTGAACAGAGCTTTCGTTTGCTAAAACTATTCGTTAAGGATAAACTTTTTTATGCGATGAGGAATTTCAAATATTTTATCTTAGCTGTAATGACAAAGCATAAAATCTATGAACCGTTGGCTTTTTTTCTACAAGGTGAAAAAGTTTCAGGGACGTCAAATAAAAAACTGTAGTTGAAACAGATTTCGTTTACACATATATCAAACTGGCTTGTGTGCAAAATACATTTAAAAAACTGAACACATTTGTTGTCATATAGGATTTATGCACATTGCAAAATAAAAAAGAATAGAAATTTCGAATATTCAAATCGAAGTTGCCAGAACGATACGAATAATCAAATTCTGTTTCGAAAACACGTTAGGGCTAGCTTTTAAAAATATATGCAAATTGCATTTGGGAGCTGTAAATCTCAAGTGTTTTTATACTCTACACGATCACTAATGTAACACCAAACTCTCTTGCAAATATTTCAATTTGAAAATCTAAACACAAATCTTAATTTGTTCTAACTATGCCACAGACACATAATTCATACTGCCCACTCTATTGTGTCTACAATTAGGAATATCATCGTTTTACTATTTAATACTTCAGAAAATAGGACACTCTCCATTCGAATTCTCTTTTCACTCGCACAATCAGCCTTCAACTAGGACTACCATTCTCACCAGACTATTTTTAGCCCCATTGGTTTCAATTTGCCGGAAGGTTGTATCACAATAAGCCCTCACACACTTAACTACTTTTGTTCTGTACCATTCCGACCACAAAAAAGGTGTCAGAATCTATTTTATTGCTTTGAAAACGGTTCCTCGAAACCCTGGATGACACGAACATCGTCGTTCGGCTTATACACATTATGCAGCGTATTAGAACCAGCCGGGCGCAGAACTCTTGAGAAAGGTTCGTTCTGGCAAATCCCGTCAGATGGTATAGTGGCACAGTACTATGTGTAGACTACTGAAATCAGAAGGCTAGATGTCCTCAGGATGAAAGAGAGAGCGGAAAAAAATTGTTCGAACATTTTCTAACACAACGTATAAAAATAAAGTTCTCACGACTGCTTGGTTGGAGGCCGGGACGGACAATACGACTCCAAGCATGTGAGCACATTACTGATATGAAGTTGTGTTAAGTCCAGCTGTCAGTTCTCGAAAGTTTCAAGTTCGGCCCTTTCGCTGGTGACCCTTTTAGATCAATGTTGAATTTTTACTTCATACACATTTGAGCATGGAACTACCGTGATTGTTGGAGTTTCCCAAATTTCCTACGAACATTTCGATCGGCAATTGCATGTGGATTGAATTTTAGCTTGAATACTGCTTGAGAAATGGGTTTCAACCACTGAGAATTCATCGTCGGATTCAAATTTGAAACACCAAAAATTAACTGCTCTAATATCCGTTCTATTCACGCACCTTAGTCTCGCCGTTCGAAACATCCAAAACGAAGACAAAACTAAATGACTGTGCACTCATTTCAAATGAAAGCATCTAAACCAATTTCATTAGTATTTTGAACTCGAGATAGCCTTCCGTCCTTTGAATTGCAACCTTCTCAAAAAGGACCATTTTTATTCTGTCATTCATTTTGGCTGTGTACGTATGTGGGTATTTCGGCAGCTAATGAAAGTTGAATGACTTTTCATTAATTTTGCCCAGGATGAGAACAAAAGCCGGAGGCAATCGGAACGCAAGGAGGTTACATTGAAATTATGTCTTTTTTAGAGACGAGATCGATTCCGAAATGAAAATTTCCCTTTTCAGTGTCATTGCTTGATGATAACGCGATCTGAGAGGACTATTGATGCGAAATTTACTTGGAATTAAGTGGGGGAATGGAGGGAGTTAATTTTCAATTAAAAATTCTTCCTTGATGAAAGCGAACGAGAGGGCAAAACTACGCAGACTATTTGGTTCGGTGCTAATTATCAGTCAAAAGCAAGACTACATAGACAAAAGGAATCAAATTGCAATTTAATTTCGTAAGAATGCTTGAAAGGTGTGAAGGATACTCGTGAATCGCTTACGGTTTGCTGGAAAACGTAATTAAGTGGAACTCTCATTTTGTTTTTGGTGTTTTAGTGTACCGTTGGAGAGTGGAACGTACTGCTTCCAAACGCACTAATAATGGAAGCTGATAAATTAACTACCTAAATTTTCACTTTACCGATTTGTGACTTGAAAGCTCTCCACGAAAGCCTGATTTGCAGCTTTATGGTCTGAAAAGCGACTGGATGGCAAATAATAGGTATGTTCCCGTACTACGATTAATTGCAATGAATTGTAAGAAATCACGATTAATTGCAATGAAGCCGTTCCCGTACTCCGTTTTACTGAAAACTTAAAATTTCCCCGCTTTCAGTAAGTACGATGAAATTTCAGTAGGGTCTGAGCTACTGAATAATGCTGTAAACACAAAACAGCGGCATTGTCGCAGCGGCGCCGCAGGGGGACGCGTGAATGCCGCAGTTGAATTTGGTGAACCACAATGCAGCGACAATAGTTCTGTTCCCGTACTTGAATCTATTATATTAAAATATTAAATTATATTAAAATAGATTCGCAGCAAGTCGTTTTCGTACTTTTGCTGCAAGCCAAATGCAAGCCACATTTTGCAGCAAAAAGAAGCTTGCTGCCAAATTCTGTTACTGCTGCAGTTTGCTGAAGTACGGGAACAGACCTAATGTCGCTGTCAATGCAACCAAGGGACCAACCAAATTCATTTTTTTTATGCCAACCCACGGTTGGTATCACCGCTAGCGGTGCGGAAAAATTAGAAATTTTGCAAATTCTACCGCTGCCGCAAATTCGGCCCCAGACATTGTGGGTATTACCATACAAAACAGTGCATTCTAATTTTTTGACTGCGGTTTGCCGCAATGCACTGCGGCAAATCGCTGTATTGTGATTAACCTATAATACTGAAAAGTGGCAAATGATGTGGCGCGAGTAAATATTTTCAAATGTGCGCGGCAAGTAACATATTTTTTGCGTAATTTCGCTATGAAGGTCGAATATTTTTGTGGCGATAATTTATCACTGCTTATGCCTAGTACTATACTCTTCGCGAAACGAATTCAACGGTCAAATCCCATACAAAAAGAGCTTTTCAATTCGTTAGTTAAGCTCTTTTTGTGTGAGATTGGACCGTTGAATTCGTTTCGCGAAGAGTATAGTACTAGGCATTAGGATGACTTTATAATCACTATTGTTCTTCCAAAAACCGAAAACTGACACTTTTGGCTATCAATTTTCAGGAAATGCAATGAGAGCGTTCCCGTACTTTCATGAATTTCCACCACCACAAGAAATTTCAGTGACTGAAAGTACGGGAACAGTGATAATTTTTGAGCTTTTTCATATTTCAAAGCTATTCGAGTTGAAATACGCTGTTGGTATTTTGTTTTTTTTTTTATTTCTTTATTCAATAACAGTTTCGCCAACTAAATGGCTATTACAAAAAATACATTTATGAAATTAGTCAGAATAATTAAACGGTCGGATAGACACTTGAAAATTTCAACAGTATGATTAAAGTCGAGCATTTGATACGCTGAGCTAAAGCTTCGGGCTATTGCACAAGTTGGTTCATTTAATCCATAATTTGTCTGATAAAATGGAATAGACACTGTGCTATGATATCTACGCTCACCGTGACAAACACGGAAGTTGAGTTTTGCTAACAAAAACTCAGAGTTCACGTTTCCACTGAGTAACTTTGCAGCGAATAGAGTTTTGGAATTTTGACGTCGAGTTTCAAGAGCGTCCATGGTCAATAATTGCAATCGGATTTCATAAGGGAGGTAAGCGAAAAGGATCAGACCAGCGGAAAGAACTAAAAACAAAAATTACGAATCTCTTTTGAACAGTGAATCTGTATAAGAAGACCACATCAAGCACCCATATTATAGGATCGGGCGAACCAGAGAGTAGAATAGGATTTTTGTCATCCGAATGTCATTCTATAGACCGTTTTTTAAGAAGCTAAGTGCAAAGTTGGCTTATATTATTATGGAGGCAATATGATAATTAAAAGTAAAAGCAGAGTTTGATCATCATCCTCATCGGCGCTACAAATGGGGTCGAGTTCTGGCCTCGGTCAACAGTTTTTTTCGATCGGACCCGATCGCGAGCCGATGTCATCCAATTTAGCACCGAACGTCTTGGCCAAAGCCATCCCTCCAGCGCAGTCAAGGTCTCCCACACTGTCGTCTACCATAAAATCGGACATGATTTATTGGAGAAAGAGATAGCTGAGCATTTGTCAACATTTAGTGAAAGACGGTTTAAATCGCACCAATTAGGAAAATTTTACAAATTGCATTGCAGGATTGGACAATCGTCAAGTGATGATATTATATTGAAAATCTTTGCATCATCACCGTAGAGTAGAATGGAGGATCCAGGAGCGAAGGTGATAAGATCGTTTATATTCAGCGAAGAGAATCGGACCGAGGTGACTGCCTTGTGGCACATCCGAAGTCGAGATTATGTCAGTGTATAGAGTGCCACGAAATCGAACGTTCTGTTTGCGATCTGTGAGATAGAATTTAATCCAGTCAATATATTTATTAGGGAATCCAAGAAGATGCAGATTACGTATAAGAATATTATGATCCAGCTTATCGAAAGCCTTCGTGAGGTCGGTGTAAATGAAGCTAACTTGTTTACCTTCTCCAATCGCAGTGATGACTAGATTGGCAAGTTCTAAAAGGTTAGTAGTGGTAGTAATGCAGTAAATAAAAGTGGAAAGTTAGCACCTCGGCAACTATAGCTTTAAAGAGCTTGGCAACGCATGGTAATTTGGCGATTGGTCTATAATTGTGCACGACATCTCTACTGCTTTTTTGTGAATTGAAGCTATAGAGGAATATTTCCACAAGCTAGGGAAAATTCAGGAAGAAATGGATAGATTAAAAAGGTGAGCCAACAACAGAAAGGAAAGGATGAAAACTATTCTCAAGAAAGGATGAAAACTATTCTCAAGATAAGATATATGCTTTATGATAGTAGCAGTGTCAATGCATAGTTCTTTCATTCCCAACGCCGTTTTAGGGGAGCCCATTAAGGGGTTAGGTACACTTGGGACGTCCAAAAAAAGCTCTTTTTCAGGATTTTTTTTAGACACACATTAAAGTAATTAATAGCAAATGTTTTTTTACTTGAAAGAAATATATTTTTAGAAGCAATTGTATTTTTTTTAAGACAAAAGGTTGAAAATTAGTCGAAATAGAGTAAATATTCGAGGGGTCAAAAACAAATATTATTTTGCTCTCATCACTGTACCTTGTCACTGGATCATCCGAAATAAAAAAAAAAAAATCGGGGATTATTAGCTAATGACATAGTGCTTCGGACGAACGAAGGACTTTGGCAAATTTTGATTTTTCGAAAAATGGCGGTTGTTGAAATTCAAAATTGTATTTTCGACCAAAATTTCATTCTTATTTTCGGCTATTGAAAAAAATACCATCCAATCAAAAAATTCTTCGTTCATCCGGAAGATAATTACATATCAAATAAGTGAGGAAAATTTCATGCTGATCAATAAAGCCGTTTTCAAGTTACAGTGGTCACCGACTTCGAAAACATAGTTTCGAGAAAAGTGCTTCGAGAAAAATGCTTCATTCAAAGCTATTTATCTCCATAAAGAATTGTCCGATTCGTCTGAAATTTGAAGAGAATGCTCTTGAAATATGCTACTTTTAGAAAATGCAAAGAAAATAAAAACGGTTTTCTCAAAATTCTAAGTGTACCTGCCCCCTTAAGTGATTGAAATTAGTTATGTCGAAGTCGCAGAGAGGTATTCCATACGCAGATTGGAAGTAATCTGTCAATCTACCAAACAAGTAACTGATTGATAGCTTGCGAGTTATTAATGATCATGCCGTCAGAGATAAAAGAACAACGGTATCCGTCATGATACCTTTTTGATTTTGCGAAATTTGAGAACTATAAGGATGGCTTATGAAAGACTGCCTTATCTCTAGAGTAGTTAGAGTAGGCAGATGAAGTTTCTTTCCAAGCCTTAATTTTCAAATTCTTGAGATTGATTAAATCTGGTTTGATCCATGGAAAGCGTTTCAAAGGTACACAGTTACTCAAAGGTACACAGCGAGCAAAGCAACTTAATAAGTTGGAATGAAAGTTTATGGTAGCAACGTTTATGTCAGTTGGATTCGGTCAGCACTCCACTCAGCATATCAAACTCGACTTTCTTGAAGTTAAAATTGTAAAGATTGGGAAAGTTAGACTCAGTGAGTATATCGTCATCAATTTGAAAAGTGATAGGATGAGCTGGATGGTGACTAGATTCAACAAGCAGAGGAGGTGAGCATCGTTGAATCGAGACATCCGAAGATCTCGTCGAAAAAATTGGGTCCAAAAGTCGTCCGTTTGTGTTGAAAGTACAGTTGATCTGCTTTGAATATTATATTGAATATCGCAATAAAACAGTTATTCATTTTCAGGTGCAAGAGGATTCAGTTTTATTTGTAAGCTTATCTATTTGCTGAAGCAAGGAAAGTTTTCACATCGCAGCGTTTATGCTCGACTCTGCAAATCCATGCCCGAAACCTAATATTCAACATGTTTCCGCTCAGTGGATATGCACTTCAAGTGCACTGAAGCAAACGCCATCTAATTTCAAATGCCAGCCTATCATTTCTGCTACTCGAAACCAATAAATCAACAGAAACGCGTATCAAAATGCAATAGTAATACGTTCCGTATATGAAAATTTAATAGGACCTAGACCATTGCACTAGCCAATTGAAATCAAATCAAGCTGCCGCTGGATTTCTATCACCCCCGGATTTCAAGCCCGCACATATCTTTCACATCTTGTGTTTGAAATCGATGCCTCTAGCTTTCCTCCATTACCTCACACCCATTTCTGGTTTAAATTTTGTTTGATCCCTATCCAATCCATTTCCGAAATGGATTTTGAGGGCATTTTGTTTACCATCAATTACTCAAGGTGAGCTTCATTGAAATCAGCAGATGTTGGAGGCTACGTATCAGTGATGCGTTTTCAAGTTTCACCTAAGAATAAACATGGCTTTCCGCATTTATGTACAAATTCTCTTCTTGCACGTAAGTGGCAGTACGCTGTTGCATCATGAATATTTGCGCTAAAGAAAACATTAGGCTTTGGTTCATGCGAAACATGCACGGAATAATTTTGTTGCGAATCGTTGCGCACGTACTCACTAAATATTACAGTATTTCCATGAGATTCATCAAACCAAGAAAACGGGCTTGTGCCGTCAAAGACAATACGTTCTTTGATACAGCAGGCGAAACATTTCGAGCATAAAGCGCGGCGTAAACTTACAAAATTATGTTTTTAGGTTCCATGTTCGTTTATAACGCTCAATGTAACAATGAAAGCGTACAATCTAGCGGCTATATTATTTTGCCCTACTGGCTAGTAAGCTTCAAATTATGAAGGCTAGTGATTTGTGATCATGGTTCCCTTCTTGTCTATAAATCAGCATAGACAACGTATATCGTCTCTAAAGCTTATCAAAGCAGAGAATAATTGATACGGGAAACTTGATCGTTTTGCGGAATAAGCCTCCGGGAGCAGAATCAAAGTGGAATTTTTTTGCGGGATGATTATGATGGAAAAATGTTATTGAAAATTTTTTTATTTACAATTTTTATCATCCCGCTAAAACAATTCCACTTTCAAGTTATGCTTGATTATATTTGACAATATTGAGGATACATAAAACCTCGAGTTAATTTTTGAAACAGACTCAAAAATTTGAAAAGGAAAAAATATGGCTCGAAGCTGTACACTTCAAGCTTATCAAAGCATGAAAATGACAAAACTACGTAACAAAACTTAGCAGCCACAAATTAATAAAAGCGAAGAACTCATATGGTTTATAATTCATAATTACGAGGCGCAGATGAGAAGTAACCGACATTAGCAAGAGATAACAGCATCATCAAATCAAATTGATTTTTCCTAAATATTAACATTGACTAGCTATTGTTTATTTTCTCATTTTCTCCTTATCGTTTAGTTTTATTTTAGGAGTCAAGACACGTGAACATCTTTTTTCATTCCTTGCCAAAATTAGAAAAATCGGATTTCGCGGAGTGGCGTGGTACTGTTTGTTGATAAAATAAAAAAGATCAATGAGCTCAACGCCAAAACGAATGGTATTTATGGATACTCTAAACTTTCGATATTAAAGCCCAGTACGCAGTTCGGCTAAAATATCAATTTTCATACAAATTTTACGGTGAAACTCGACTGGATGCACCACACAGCCGTTATATGAATTTTAACGATAGATGTCTCGCTAGTATGTTTGTCTTTTTGAGGTTGTGTGTTTCCTTTTGGGGTTTTTTTTCTTTGTTTGTTTGTTTTTCTTCATTGTGTTGTCTTCTCGAGTACTGTATTGCATAATTTTGTGTATTTTTCTTCAATTTTGGACCCCTTCTACCACCTATGCGTCCTGTGGTGACAGAATTTCCCGGCTGTGGTGCATCAAGTCGAGTTTACCCGAATTAAGCGGTCATCATCAGGTTTTGTGTAAATTTCATTGTTTTAAGTACTATATTTTCTTGTAGTGAAAGTATTTGACATTAATTTTACTTTTGTGAAGAAAAGAAAACACATTTGACAGGATATTTATTGACTGGCGGCACATTAATTTTAGCATATAAATTCACCGTTGTAGAGAATTCTATTAAATTTTTCTGCCTATTATTTTACTGCTAGCATTGGGGAAGTTCAATGTAATTTTTCTCTGTATTTGGCTATGCAGTCACAAATGGATAGTGCAATCTAAACGTGTCCGTAAGAATTAAAACGTTTCCGATGGCAGCTGTCCACGTCCCTTTTATTATTTACAGATATGTATATGGCAGCGTTTTTTAAAAAAAGCTTTACTCTTGGGGAATGAAATTTCGTTGACATTGCTTTAAAAGTAGTGAATCATACACATTTTAAATCGATCATTCGACATTCCAATCATAAGCTATTCGACATCAGAATTGTTAATTTATTTTGAAAACGCTATCTATTTTTATTTTCACTGTTTTTTAAAAAAAAACAAAACTTGCATTTTTTCCAGCAATGTATTAATAAAAAAAGTTATTCAAACCAAAAAATACCTCGTTTTCAGACATACACGTCCTACTAATAATGCAATAAATCCCTACCGAATGCAAAAAATCAATTTCCCTTTCCTCAAAACAGAATAAAAGCTGTAAAAGTTGAGCAAGCACATTCAAAAGTATGTTTCAATCTACTTTAAGCGCAAGCAAGAAAACGAAACTTAATTTGTAGCTTTTGATGCCCTCCGGGATACCTTCCGTGAACTTGGACTAATGTTTGTTTGGCCCGAGTTCCTTCGAGTTGCTCCGGGCTTCAAAAACTGCTTCTGTTGCTATACTGAAAGAAGATAACTTTTCGCTCTAATTTGCATAATAGTTGTTTGATTTATTCCTAGAGACGTTGTCCGCAAAAGTCTTATAATTATTTGAAAATCACATAGTATTTCCAATGAAGTTATTTCAACGAATTTCCGATTTAACTTCTCAAAGAGTACACGGATCCGAAGAATGCGAGATGATTGTTCGACTCAGAAAACTCACTTAGGTCGCTGGGAATTTTCGAAATTGATGTAGTGTATGTAGTTTAATGAGAAGCAATTATGATGAATATGCGGCTATAAATCATATGAAATGAAGAGAACGTACGAGTATATTGAATGCTTGTATGCGTATGGGAGTCAATTGCAAGATGGAATACAAAAAGCGGATTTACATGGTGGCATGTGAGATGCGAGCATCCTGACTGTAATTTATTCATAGGATTTTGGAGAGAAACGGGGCCGTCCACATGCTAATCAAGCATGCTATGAGAATAGGAAAACTCAGAAGCAAGGTGCCAGTTTTAGAAATAGCTTATTCCAGAGCGGATGTTGACTCTATGGACAATACGCGTATTGGCATTGTATCGGCTTTTGGAGCGATAACTGACATTAACCGTTAGCTATGAGACTTGGTTATGGGCTTGGTATAGAGCTGGAATGGAAAGCTGATATTTAAAATAAGTAATGAAGAAAATGTCAACATTGCAGCACAATTTTCACATCAATTTTCTTCGGAGCATATGTAACATTATGAGCCAAGAACCAAACTTTTTCATAGCTTTCATCGACTCGCTATCTAACAACAAACACCTAACTAAACATTAATTCACATGCTCATTTCCAACATCAGCATGAATAAGCACATCCCAGTAGGACCACAAGCATCGATGACTTTTACCATGCACTCTTTCATTAATGCCTATGAATTCCAAAATAATGTATGACAATATCATGTGTAAAGTAATGCGAAAACAATCATTCTGGTACAAAAATTCATGTGTGTTTATCTACTAACTACTTTACTGCATGACAAAGTCATGCACAGTGAAGGGTAGAGTCATGATGACCACCAGTCATCATTATCGGATCGTTTTCGCCATACCGCATCGATGAATTTAACATTGCGATGTCATTATAAGTAGCGATACTCGCTCCGTTTTGCATGACTCTACCCTTCACTGTGCATGACTTTGTCATGCAGTAAAGTAGTTAGTAGATAAACACACATGAATTTTTGTACCAGAATGATTGTTTTCGCATTACTTTACACATGATATTGTCATGCATTATTTTGGAGTTCATAGGCATTAATGAAAGAGTGCATGGTAAAAGTCATCGATGCTTGTGGTCCTACTGGGGATGTTTTTGTCTTTCTGACCTAGCTCAGTTCCTCCGTAAATTTCTTTGTTCTGATATCTTTCCGAAAATGAAACACACTCTACAGAGTAATGTGTTGAAACGCTTATGACCTACATATCATTCGTCATTCCGCACATCCCGAACTCACGTCCAATCAACTGACCACTTCCCTTCTGGAAATATCCTTCTCGCCACCCATAGATTGAAGCCATTCGTCATCCGACCGACTACCGCAAAATAATTATCGGCATCAAAATAAATCTGTGTTGGTCCTCGTCCTGTTTCAACATCCTATCCTATCTTGGGCTTCCTGTTTTGTCCTGCTCCGGCCAGTGCAGAGATTTGAAAACCAGGAACGCCTATTCGCACCCGCGACATTCACAACTATGTTCCAAGGCATTGGGTTGCGTTGCGGGCTCAACAAGTGATTTTGACAATAAACTCTCCACGTCCTAGAACATTTTGTGGTTTCGTTGGTTGCTCCAAGCACGATAGAGTTTGCTGGAAATTGGATATGTGACAAGCAATAGCCCAGTGCCTGAAAAAGGTTCCTTCCATCGATAGGGCAGCATATCGGTCAGGTAGGCCTGACAAATGGATCCCTATCGGGAAGCACATATGCGAATGTAGTTTCGCTTCGTTCCCTCGGGACATGGGATAGATGTGTTGTTTATCATATGACCAGTCCACCGATGTGACAAATTTATTGAGCTTCGTGGCAAATTTATTTGCTTAGAAATGATGTATTTCCGGAATGTAAGTATATGGATATTGACTGCCTGAATTGCGGAAAGTTAATATTGTACTGTGTCTGAGTATTAGAATCGAAAATTCTGTTCACACACAAGCTTGAGTAGCCTAGTGGGTAGACCACTGG
The DNA here is from genome assembly GCA_963978885.1 of Nemotelus pantherinus. Classification (NCBI taxonomy): domain Eukaryota; kingdom Metazoa; phylum Arthropoda; class Insecta; order Diptera; family Stratiomyidae; genus Nemotelus; species Nemotelus pantherinus. The sequence goes on from OZ022263.1 coordinate 1,061,374, forward strand.
CTTCTTGTGTGTGGTGTCACTGGTTCGATTCCAGGTTCGGACGAGGGTCCGCACACCAAGCTTTTAGTTCACCTAGCTCTGAATAGGTACCTGATTTGATCAGGGGGTAAGTGAGTCCTGGAACTAATCACTCCACACTCGTATTCACATTGGTTGTAAATTTGTGGGGTTAAATTCAATTTAATAAGCAGAATAAGTTTAAAATTTGAACATGCATGGCTGGATACATAATCCAGGGCGACAAGATAGATGAGAATATGAATAAAAGTCACACGCTAAGCACACAATTTTCTACTTTTCGGTTAGCTACGCGAGCTTTAGTACAATTGCACGTTTCAGTGGACTCCTGCAATTGCCCTGGTGTTACAAAAGATCATCTGAGGTAAATTTGTGAAGACGCTTCTTAGGAATACCAAATTAGCTTGTTTTGAAAACCAAATTTTGTTCGTTGATTCTGCTTTTAATATTGCTATATTTACTCAATGCAACCACATTTTCACGAAAAATCTTCATATTTTTTTTTGAGACCCCAAAACAAAGACGTTGGGAACATATTAGAACTCGCTGGATTATATTTTAGACACACTGAAAGAAAAACTCTTGGTTGGTTCAACTATTTTTAATAGTATTGCAACGATTCATTCAAAATCGTTAAACGAACTACGGAAAATAGTTATTTTTATTATGTTAATATAGTTAATTTAACGATATAAAAGTAGTTGGTTCTGGTTGTACAAAAAATATCGCAACTTTCATGAAATCAACTGTTTTAATTGTTTCATAACCACGAAAATTAGTTGATAAATAGAAAAATTTTCATCAATTCACTCAAAACTTCAACGTTTCGAATTATCAACTGTTTTTATGGTACTTAAACTACTTCGCAATAGTTGATTTCAACAAACGTAATTCAGTGAGCAACGTCTTTGGAATTACTCTACGCAAAGTAGAATGGTTTCAACATTTGGATGTTTTTCATGCTCCGAATGAAATTGTTTATCAACCACGCGTCATGGTGCATAAAAGTAATCAACGATTTTCTAATGGTTGTTTTAACTATAGCCCTAGTTGATGCAAAAACAACTAAGGCAAACTGTCGATTTTTCATACTCCTCATACTCATACTCCTATTCTATCATAGAAGTTTCATTGCTGTTCGATATAATTCATATTCATGTTATGCAGTGAAGCCTTTATATTTCCCTTCTTCTATTCACAAAATATAAGTCTTCTGTTTGCAAGTCACTGTTATAAAACAGGGAGTCCCGAGAACGATTACGATTGTCCCAATGCCAGAAATTGTTTAGCAATTTCAATTGTTTTCATAGATGCTGCAGCTTGCAGCTATGCATATGAACTCAATTTCACGTCTCACATCCTGTGTCTATTTAAGGCTTGGATGGATTATGTTGCTATGGTTTATGGCTTATTAATGCTCCTCTAATGATACAAGCATTTAGAGAAAAATATACCAATACATCGTTACCGCCTGAGCCAGTACTTTTTTGCACCACGGACGTTGTTTATAAACCACGCGTCATGGTGCATAAAAGTAATCAACTATTTTTTTATGGTTGTTTTAACCATAGCCCGTAGTTGACGCAAAAACAACTAAGGAAAATGGTTGATTATACCAAGATTTTTCTTTCAGTGCATTTTAGGGATATCGTGGTTCCAGTAATCTTCAATATTTTTTAATCAGCAAACACAAGATACGTCAAGAGATTTATTGACACCTTATCTCAAACTTTAAATAATTTTTCATATTATCTAGAGCTCCTGGTTACATCTAAGTCACAAATGAAAAGTTAAAGTAATTTTTATGGTATTCACATAATTAGGTGTGAACAGAATCATTTTCTGTATATATCCGGCAAATTTTTGCACTTGTTACGCTTAACGCTATTTGGCTCAATGGACGGCGTGAAAATACCTTCCGTTTACTACATTTCAAACGAGCGCTGGACAGGGAATCCGCTCTTTGATTAGCGTTACTGCGAAGAATAAGCAATTGTATTATCATGCAACGATCGCGTCTACTATTGTACATATTATTTACGTACAACAAGCGGGACTCCTGATACTTAGAAAAACAAATTACTAAATTGGGAAAAAAATCTTTGAATACAATTCAGGAGCATACAACTTATTATTTATGCTTTCAACGATGAGGTTAGATTTTTTAACTTTGATCGGTTTAAATATGACGATAAGAGTTATCATTTGAAACTTTTATTTGATGTAGACAACAGTAGAGGAGGCGAAACCAAAATAAAGTGATTTCAACAAGGATTTAACAATACAAATTCATATTTGAAAAATGGGCCCAATGTAGCCAGTGACCAGTAAGAAATATGATAAGGATTACAAATATTTTAATTTATTGCTCACAAAACAATTTTCCCTCATTCAGAAAAAGAAAGGCTGTTGAAAATTAGGATTGGCGAGGTGTGAGCCGTAAGCGCAATAAGCTGCTGTCAATCGTTAAACTGTTCAAGGTATGTTATGTCATAGCCAAAAATTTTTGTAAATTGTGTAACCAAAGATTGCAGCCATTGCAAACATTTACATTGCATCAGCCAATAATGGCGAATATTTTGAAACTTACATGTCTTCAAAAAACAGTTTTAGCAATCTACCAATAACTCAAAGGCATAGAAATATAACACTGAGATTCAAAATCAGTAGTTGTTGTTGAATTTCATGCTTCCAGTTCAAGCTTCAAACGGATGCCTAATATCAGTTTAGTCTCTGTACACCAAAATGCTTATTTATAAGTCTGTTTTGAAGCAGAATTGCACTTATGGCTTAAAGCGCGTCCTTCAAAATCAATCATTAGTCACGTTTTTAGCAACTCTGCGCAGTACAGGTTAGAAGTCTAGCATTGAAAACAGCAACAACTCCTAACCCAATCATCTGATTGGGTTAGCTACTCTTGTCTGTCCATAAAGTGAATGCTTCTGCATGTAGATGGAGTTGATAGGAGCAATTGTGTTCCTGGCAGTGTCTGCAATTACGTCTGACGGTTTTCAGCCTGATAAATTTTAACTTGCATTTGAAATCATTTAAATTCCAAAGTTAAGTAGTTATCTGCTGAACAAGCGTTAATATTATCATGTAATACAAACTTGTAAATAAATGTTTTTCAAAACACTTGTTGGCGGATCGTTTTCGTCGCCAACCACTTTAACCTGACCTAATCTGATCTCGATAGAGATGCAAAAAATGCAGCTACTATTAAGATAGGCCAGTCCAGAATCCTAACTGATATAACCGGAAATTGTTGGTGCTTTTTTAACTCCATTATACATAAGGGACTTTCGAACAATTGCAGTAGAAAGCAAAATCTACGTCAGAAATATATAGCAATTCCTGCTCATCACTCCTGTAATGTGCCTAACGAAATCCTAACTTATGGCTAGTACTATACTCTTCGCGAAACGAATTCAACGGTCAAATCCCATACAAAAGAGCTTTACTGACGAATTGAAAAGCTCTTTTTGTATGGGATTTGACCGTTGAATTCGTTTCGCGAAGAGTATAGTACTAGGCATTATCAAGAAATGTGCACTGAAAGAAAAATCTTAGTAAAATCAACAATTTTCCTTAGTTGTTTTTGCGTCAACTACGGGCTATAGTTAAAACAACCATAAAAAAATAGTTGATTACTTTTATGCACCATGACGCGTGGTTGTTAAACAACGTCCGTGGTGCAAAAAAAAATAAGCAACCACAAACAATGGTATTCCAACAATATATATAGTACGCAGTGTGCATAGTATGCAGTATGGAATTATGTTTGTTGAATTTAGCATTTGTATGGTAACGCGCACAATGGCTGCGGCTGAATTTGCCGCTGCGGCAGAATTTACCAAATTTCTAATTTTGCCGCACCGCTAGCTGTCATACCTACCATAGGTTGGCATCACTACTAGGTTGAATGGTCTAATAGACAAGCAATGGCTGATTTGTATTGTGACAAGCCAACCTAATCCTCGTACAACAGGATTTAGCAATACAAAAGACAAAAAGAAATGGATGTATTGCCGCAGCCCACTGCGTTTGCCACAGTGGAAGACATTGTCATGTGATTAACTTATAAAGCGTCATGCAACGTAATATAAAGACTTCACCGCATAACATGAATATGAATTATATCGAACAGCAAACCGAACACAATTTTGCCATGTAGTATATGAAACTTCTATGACAGAATAGGAGTATGAGTATGAGGAGTATGGAAAATCAACAGTTTTCCTTAGTTGTTTTTGCATCAACTAGGGCTATAGTTAAAACAACCATAAGAAAATGGTTGATTACTTTTATGCACCATGACGCGTGGTTGATAAACAATTTCATTCGGAGCATGAAAAACGTCCAAATGTTGAAACCATTCTACTTTGCGTAGAATAATTCCAAAGACGTTGCTCACTAAATTACGTTTGCTGAAATCAACTATTGCGAAGTAGTTTAAGTACCATAAAAACGGTTGATAATTCGAAACGTTGAAGTTTTGAGTGAATTGATGAATATTTTTCTATTCATCAAACTTGTAAATAAATGTTTTTCAAAACACTTGTTGGCGGATCGTTTTCGTCGCCAACCACTTTAACCTGACCTAATCTGATCTCGATAGAGATGCAAAAAATGCAGCTACTATTAAGATAGGCCAGTCCAGAATCCTAACTGATATAACCGGAAATTGTTGGTGCTTTTTTAACTCCATTATACATAAGGGACTTTCGAACAATTGCAGTAGAAAGCAAAATCTACGTCAGAAATATATAGCAATTCCTGCTCATCACTCCTGTAATGTGCCTAACGAAATCCTAACTTATGGCTAGTACTATACTCTTCGCGAAACGAATTCAACGAATATCAACTAATTTTCGTGGTTATGAAACAATTAAAACAGTTGATTTCATGAACGTTGTGATATTTTTTGTATAACCAGAACCAACTACTTTTATATCGTAAAATATACGTAACTATATTAACTATATACGTAACTATATTAACATAATAAAAATAACTATGTTCCGTAGTTCGTTTAACGATTTTGAATGAATCGTTGCAATACTATTAAAAATAGTTGAACCAACCAAGAGTTTTTCTTTCAGTGTGGTAATTGAAAAGTTTCGGCTTGATAAATCTCCTTTTACGAGGATTGTTTTGGAAAGCCCTGCTTTGAGAACGTATGATCTGATAATACCAAAAAGGATATTATGACACTAATTTCCCCCACGTTACAGCAGAACATGATTTATTAAGCATAGTACTGAGTTCGATTTCACGCGAAATTTTCATACAAAATTTCGCGCGAAATCTGTTTCGGCGAAAATTTCGCTTGAAAATAAGCAAGTTTGGTACTGTGTTCTTCGCATGAAAAGTTGCTTTGAAGTTGCTTTCGCTTCGAAAACATAGATGGCACTGAAACATGTCGCGAATCATTTCACGCCAATTTAGTTTGTGCAGTTCATTCTTTCGAGCGGAAAAGTGACATTTGGTGTTTCAATTTGAAAATGGAGCAGTGAAAATGTCTTTCCAATAAGAAAATCAATCGAAAAGTGAAATTCATGACATTTTATCCGTCAGAAATGAGCATTGTCTCTGCTTTTCTCAATTGTCAAAATTTTCGCTCGAAAGAATGAACAGATAATTGGGAAATGTCAAAGTTTCACGTGAACTCGAACTCAGTACCAGCCTTAATGGGGAAATGTCAAAATTTCACGTGAACTCGAACTCAGTACCAGCCTTTAAGCATAGTACTGAGTTCGATTTCACGTGAAATTTTCATACAAAATTTCACGTGAAATCTGCTTCGGCGAAAATTTAGCTTGAAAATAAGCAAGTTTGGTATTGTGTTCTTAGCATGAAAAGTTGCTTTGAAGTTGCTTTCGCTTCGAAAACATAGATGGCACTGAGACATGTCTCGAATCATTTCACGCCAATTTAGTTTGCGCAGTTCATTCTTTCGAGCGGGAAAGTGACATTTGGTGTTTCAATTTGAAAATGGAGCAGTGAAAATGTCTTTCCAATAAGAAAATCAATCGAAAAGTGAAATTCATGACATTTTATCCGTCAGAAATGAGCATTGTCTCTGCTTTTCTCAATTGTCAAAATTTTCGCTCGAAAGAATGACCAGATAATGGAAACATGTCAAAATTTCACGTGAACTCGAACTCAGTACCAGCCTTTAAGCATAAATTACATAAGTTTGCTTTCAACTTTATGTTGTGAAATCTTTGACAAAAAGCCTCTTTACACGAGTTCCGAAACTGGATGTACCCGATTTGATGAGCTTGCGCAAGTTTTGTTTTGCAATAAGGCGGCTTCACTGGCCGCCTCCACTGGCAATTTCCCATGGCATAACATTTTAAATTGCTAGTGGAGGCTACCTATGGTATGTCATATTTTATGGTCTGCCATAAATGGTAGGCAATATGGTATGCCATTTGCTTGGCCATCTGCCTGGCAATATTTTGAGAGTTCTTGATTTCAAAATGGCGCTGAACTGTGGGAATGCTTTATTTCTTATAAGAAAATGTAGGGATTCTGAATTCAAAGGGATTTTTAGATCTCGTTGAGCAATGAAAATAGTCTACAGAATATGAAATGGTGGGAAATTGCGAAAAAATCGAATTTTGATGCGGAATAGTGAAATTATATATATTTATTTTATTTAAAAAAGAAATGATTTCAATTTGGAACGATGAGTAAATATATGAGACTCCCTGTTGATGATTGGCGGATTTTTCAAATGACTTTTATTGCATTCGCCTTCGTACCCCAGCAAATCATATAATAGTTACATTTTCGCCTGAAATTTCACCCGCTTATCCAAAAAGTAATTTATCCTACACGTGACGTTTTCATAAGTAGCAGAATTTCTTCGCTCTGCACTTCAAATTACTCCTTAAGAGCATTTGACACTCAGATACAGCGCACGTCCTTCCCGCTCAGAGGCATTTTCGAAATGAAAATGCATGCCATGAAATTGTCCACGCACAGATGGCATACCATAAATTTGACAGTCGTTGCCATCGGAAATGGTAGAGTAAATTGACAATCGAGGCCTGGTGTCAGACAATCGCTGCTCACTTCGTGTGAGCGTGTACATGCGAAAAAATTTCCAATATGGCTGCTTCGGACGACCACTGTTCACTTCGTGTGAGCGTTTGTGTATGCAAAGAGAACAGCGGTTATCAGAAGCCGCCATATTGAAAACAAATCCGGTTTTAATCCGGATCTCACGAAGCCATACAATTTTATCCGGTACACACATATACAAACACTTAGTACAAAACCGATATTTGCAAATCAATTTGATGAGGAAATTCCGTGCATGCACACAGTCTGCGCACACATACATGGAAATTGGCGGCAAGCTCACAAACTTGTACAACATTGCATTTGAGTTTCATCTATTGCATTTTACAAAATTAGTAAGGTAGTTTCGCTCTGTTTAGTATGTATATGCAACTGCTTGCTAGCCATTTTGAACGATTTCGGATTTTTCCTAGTCAAATCGGTCAGTCCTTTAGCTCTTTTCTACGTAATTGTTTCAAAAGCTATAAAGCTTTTAAATAATACCAGCTTTTTAGGCTAAACTCGAGTAGGTGCACCTCATAACCGTTAAACGATTTTGCCGATAGATGTCTGGCTAGTATGTTTGTGATTTTGTGGTTGTGTGTATGTTTTTGGGGTTTTTCTGTTTTGTTTGTTTTTCTTCAGTGTGCTGTCTTCTCGTATATTTTTTGTGTATTTTTCTTCAATTTTCTTCTTCAATCATCTATTCGCTCTCAGGTGGCAAGATTTTCCGGCTGGGGTGCATCAAGAAATCCGAAAGCACATTGGAAAGAAATTATTTAGTCAGAACTTCTACCAAAGTCCCGAACGGAGTTACAAAAGCTCGTCAGAAAGTTAAGAGCAAAACTACAATCGCAACGGACGGTGGCAGCAATACGACGTAGCTTGCCGTCGAAAGTTTAGAACATGCTGAATTGTATTGAACTGTCCACAGTACGTCGAGCAACGTCGGCACGCTGGCATCATCGCTACCGTTGTTCATCGCAGGTGTATTTTACAGTTAACCACTAGCATAGTAAACTGTTGATTCATCCCTTCCAAAAGCATGTTTTTAAGCTACTCAATTCCGAATCAGTATTTTATCTAGCACTTTGAATCGCTGTGTGCGCGAAAAACACATACATGCCCCCAGTCGCGACGTAATGTGATTTACGCTTGGATGTAGCAAATTGAATGAATTACAGATAAATGCGTGCAAAGTACCATAAAAATAAGGAAACATCACATTAAACCGTAGATTTACGATGAAAATCATCTTGAAGGATTTGTAATAATGTACAGCGTACCTAGGCGTTTACAGACGTACACCCTACCCCTGTTACGTAACTCGGAGCATTAAATTGGGCATATAAGCGTATACTTGTAAACAAGTTTAAGTGCTCGTCGCACGCAGGCAGGAATGTTTGGTTGACATTAAATATAGGGTTATTGTAATATTTCAACGCTCTCGGAGCCATACAATTAACCCAGCATCATTTTCATTTCACTCCTTCGAGCCGCCGAGACAAACGATTGTGTGAAGTAATTAATTTAAAAACTAGCCTGGACTGGATCATAATGACGGTATTAGATGATTATTTCATATAGTGTATTCGCATATAAAACGGCACCGAATGAACTGAAGGATAATGTTTTCAGCAGTTGAAAATGACTCACAGTTGTGGGAACCTTAGCGGCGTAATGCAGATTAGATTGAAATTTACTGTCCAAAATAATGCAAGACAGCAAATTGCAGAATCAGTAGAAAGAAGCTGCACATTTTAAAAATGCTATGCTTTACTGGTGGAGTTCTATACAACTTGAGCTTTTTGGGGAGAATTATCTGCAAATAGTTGGGGTTTATGCTTTTTTTGTCGGTGAGTTTCCGAAGATGGGAAAGTTCCTTGAAACATTTTACACTGCGTGGAAAAAGTTAAATTCAGATGGCTATTATAGTGCAAAGATATCTCTGTGCTTTAGTGCAAAGATAACTCCTGCTATATCGAAATTTGAATTAAAAAAGGAAAGTGATTTTTGTCGTAGGCACTTAGCGAGGTATAAATAGAATTATTTCTTTAATAGTTCCGACAACATCATGCACTTGTTGAGCTAATTTGTTAAGCACTATGCAGCTTAATCTTTCGTTTACTACATTTCAAACGGACACACGACAGGAAACCGGCTGTTTCAATAGCATGACTATGAGGAATAAGTAGTTATATTATCGGGAAACGTTCATGTTTACTACGTATTACTTGATTGCTTCGTCTGGAGTTCTTGAGGCACACATCGAAAAGAGTACACTCTGCTTTGAGTTCCAATACGCTACATTGGTGAGGTTAGTTTTCCTGCTTTTATTCTATTGGAATATCAGAGTTACATATATCGTATTTTTTTAATTTTACTGAGGTGAGAATAAGAAATTAAACCAAGATAAAGTGATTTCATTCATACCAAAACTATACAAATTCAAATTTGAAAAGAGCATCCAGTGTTAAAATGCTCATGGTAATCAAAAGATACTGACAAAGTGGCTATTTGTTTTCAACGTGGATCACCACAAATAAAGCACCTAAAAATTATAAAGACCACCCTCTTAAAACGCAGCTAAACCTGAATAGTGCTACTTCGGACTTCATGAATTGAATAACAAATAGCATGTATTAGATAAAAACAAACATTATATCTTTAAAAAAAATGCAATTCATAAGTGGATATCTTCTTCACTTTGATGTCATTTTTAAGAGGTGTAATGTTTGTTTTTATCTAATACTAATAATATCGTCCAGACACAGAAAATGAAAATCGTTATGTCTGTCAGTAAATTTTTTAAAACTTGAAGACCAAGTGGACATCAAGGGGATAGTTCTACGCGGTCTTCGCTCGTCAGTACTGAAGAAAAGTAATTTGTTCGCACCGGGAACTTCACAAGTGATATCTGGGGGCAAACTTTGGTGTATCGCAAGGAACGATTATAAGTTCAAAACTGTTTTTAATGAACTCAGAACCATGGTGTTGTTCAAACAGTTAAGAACGATTTTATACTTTTTTTTTTTAGCTTAGAATTTTAAGAAAAGTTATGGGACATGACACATGCTTGCAGTCAAGGAAGTCAAAGCCTCTCTTTGATTTATTCAACATAATATATATGCCTTTGTTTCAAAGCTCTGAATTTCATTATTTGACAAGCTATTGCATAAACCGCTTGCTTAATATTTTATGCAGTTTTTCACCACACTAAAACCATTAGCCTTTAAACAAATTTGTGCTCTGATTTGACACAAGTCTACTTTAGTGTTGTAAATCAAAATGTCCAAGCACGACATTCACTTTTTCTTTCGCCAACTCAGCCTAATACGGTAACATAAAACTGCAGCAAGTTTTGGTGAGCTCAACGTGTTCCATTTGTACATATTTGCACTTGGGGTCACAAAGACAAGGACAAGATGCAGCAATGAGTACTCGCACAAAGCGCACAGGGAAGAAAGAATCGCGTTGAGTACATATTGGCAAGCACAGCATAGTGATATTTATGTTGTCATGATGCACAAACTGAGCAACCATTATGCAAAATTTATGTGCTTTCTGGATGTATTTTTAAAGTGCCCCTAGGACTTATCATTTGTGTCTCCGGTGTGAGCTCTGGTTTATTTGATAGTTTTCTCCACTACAAAAACGGTAATTTTTAATGTGAAAAATTTAGAGAAGAATCAATATTAATATTTACTAAAAGGCATTCGGCTTCACTTAAGGTTTGAAAATTCGCAACATTAGCAACAGCGAATGATCTCTACACATACCTTTAAAACTAAATAATATTAAATGTAAAAGCCATTATGGCTTGTGCTCGATATTGAACACAGTTTTCAATTTTACTCGCACAAAATAGTATCGTCAAATAGCCTACAAGACTTCTTTCGATTGACCTTATTAAAAATATGACCACAAAAAAATTCAAGAACCAGCGCGAGATTAACAACAGCTTCTCTACACCGAATTTGCTGATGTAGAGCTGTATATAGAAATTCGTCCTCGAACGACATCAATTCATTATGATCATCAAATCAGTTTCGAGACTAAGAAACTCCATCTCTTGCCAAATAAATGATGGGATGGAACGGAGCACTGGCAGTGGTTGTCCATCCGACAAGATACGAGCAAATAGTAGTTCATGCTTAAAAGCTCTTCAAACTGCCTAAGCTTAGTTTGCCACAGCTACCAGTGCCGATAAGCAACATTCCTTATTATCCCACGCTGGGCGCAGAGCGATGTCTGAAGTGTGGGTAGAGGCGAGCTTATGGAACGAATGCGATAGCGACCCGAGGTGAGTGAAAATTGAAAGTGGCAAAGTCTAATCAAATCAGCCGAATGTTTAACACGATAATGCAATTAGACGCTTCTGACTGTGCAATGTCTGCAAATTGGATTACCCAGATAGAGAAAGCATTGCGCGCGAATTCGTTTTGAAGTAAAAATGCATTTCATTGCAGCAAAGTTTGTCGGCTGAAATGAGTTCATGCTGGAACGGTGTGCCAAGTTGATTGGACATCAGCTTTCGGACGGAGTATTCAGGTGGGAGGGAGTTAGTGAAGGTCGAGTCATTAGCATAAGCTAACAAAGGTTTTGCCGGAATTGAGAAGCAAACAAATTGTTTTTAGAGTTGGGTGGTTGCGATTGCAGTTGAAACATTTCTGAACTACTATCCGTGTACTGCAGTCCATAAAACGAGAAACAAGCTGTTCCTAATATTGCAGGGACGCAGAATCAACAGCATCATTGAACAATTTACAATTGGAAGCAAAGTATTCTTGAGTAGATCGCAAAACTATTCCGAATTTGTTGAATTCTTCGATGATCAGTATACGCAATACAATAAGGTGCATGAGATGCTGCAATATAACCAAACTGCAATCCAAAGAATGCTCTTGCTTAGTATTTATTGCAATGTTGCAGCCATTCTCTATGATAGAACCGGTTGCTGCTTGGCAGTTTCTAGATTCATTATTGTCATGAATATTGAAGTGCTCCGTCACGAATAACAGTTTCTCGACTTTTTTGCAACATCTGAGAAATACGTCTTTATGTGACTCCCCTTTTTTGTAAGCGAAATCAGCGTGGTCTTGGCTTCATATTTCTTTTGCCATTCAGCATTATATCAAATGATATTCTAAAATCAACATGTAGCACTGACGAAGGCTACCACAAACCCCAGCAGTCTCGCAATCTCAATAATTTTCCTATATTCTTCAACGTAAGCATGGCACTGAATTTCGCAATTGAGGAACGTGTTCACTCATCTCGTCACCCCGTTGCATTTCACTCAACAATCCGACCGCCGTTCATTCTCGGGCGACTCGTTATCCTAGATTTCTTACAACATTTTCGATTTAGATCAGCCATAATTTATTCTGATTAATGCCTAGTACTATACTCTTCGCGAAACGAATTCAACGGTCGAATCCCATACAAAAAGAGCTTTTCAATTCGTCTGTAAAGCTCTTTTTGTATGGGATTTGACCGTTGAATTCGTTTCGCGAAGAGTATAGTACTAGGCATATGCCCGAGAGGAGAGTCGACCGGCTTCCTATCGACCAAGACTATGGAGCATACTTGGCGGACGAACGGAGTTGAAGATGAGATTTAGCGCGCCCGTGAAGACAGTGTAGCTTTCCGCAATGGAATGAAAATTGAATGAGACTCATTCAAATCAGTCAAGCTTTTGAATTTTCATCTGCCGAGTTCGAAAGAGGTGGACTGGAACTATTTCCTGCTTCATCATACTGAACGAGTATTTGATTAAAGGCTACAATATCCAGCGAAAGAAATTCAAGTATTGCGTAAATGTGACCTTGGGCGTTGAATTCGATGACGAACGATCCGGGCTAATGTGAAGACAAAATTTAATAGGCTCTTAGCACAATGAATGCTGAAAAATCAATATGATGAAGTATCTGCTCATGAAAATCAATATCTACTTCGGGAACGCGAACAGTTGTGAAATAGTGGATTGCATTCAGTGGAAACGGTGAGGACAACATGGGGCCAGTTGATTCATTGCATTATATTTTGAATTCAAAAGGTGATTGATAATTGCATGTGCGTACCTACAAAAGCATTTTGAATATTGTCTAACGGAAATGACCTGGACTATGATGCTTTTCTTTATTAAGTGAGGGAAGATGATGACAAAGCAAGCATTTTGGATGGATTGGCCTGTTGCGAGTTAAACTGCAACGTAAGAAATTACTGCGTATATTGAATAGTTATCGTACATTTACGTATGGCTAAGTAACACTAAAGCCCAAAAATCTGCTTTATTCTCGTTTGACTACATCTTCTACATTAAGTACTTTAGAATATTCAATATCAAACGAGTGCAATTATGTCGACAGATTAGTACTCCCACAAATAGATTTTCAATGGAAGAATAATCCCGAAAACGTCAAATCTATCGGGGTAACAAATATCTGCGTAAGAAAATTTCCAATTTTGCATCCATGGTTCGATTTAGCTGCATCCAAATGCTTGCGTTCAGCCATCATAGCCGTAACAGGTGTATTGAGGTACTGGTGGTCGACATTAGTTTGCGGCATTTCTTAAGTGCGGAGTCTTCACGTGCACCTGGTTCGGGAATCCCAGGGTCATTTATAATAATAATAATAATTTTGATTTCCTGTTTTTGAAAGTGCGCAAAAAGCTTGGTTATGGTGGGTCGCAGAGCTGAAGTTACGGTTTCTACTTGCCTCCTTCTGAAAAGATGCTCTATAAAAATTCGAGCTTCGAAGACTCCGCGAATGCATTATTTTTTTCTGTATTTTCAAAATTTACGATGCACCGCGGATTATTGGTGTAAGTGGCTTGGTTTTGTTTGGCAGTATCAAGATAGTCGCCTATGTGTGTTACTTTTAGACTCGGTGTTTTGCATCAGGTTTCGCCACTGGTGTTCAAAAAGGCAGGCAAATCAGTGCAATGTAATAAGAAATTTTGTTGTGTTGATTGGTGATTTGGTGTTTTGATTCAAGTGTATGAATCTAAAAATAACAGAAACTTTCGAATAAAACAAGCCAACATCCTTGTGTATCTCCCTTATTTCGCTGCAATTTCGGTCCCAAAAATAATGGGTGACAGCTGATAGTGAAGAATTCCAAAGTACTTATATTGTCAAAATATTACAACCGAGCCCATATTTATGGGCTCTTCTTTGACAAACCTTTTCGTTGCAACTGCAAATGGTTAGGTTTTTAAAATTAAATATTAATGGAAATTAAAAAAAAATATTAGGCTTTTTCTACTTCAACAGTTTTGACTGACAGTTTTGCTTCCTTATATTTTCTTTTAAGCCTTATTCGAGCAGAATCTAGGACTACAGTCAACCTACGTATATATCATGCAAAATCGTCACATACGAAAAACGTTTACGACTCTCTTCTGCTATTTTTTTAATTTTCTGAAATCTACCACTTCCACAAAATATGTCTATCATAAAATGAATGCTATCAAATTCTGTACTCTTCGCTACTTCCAGAAACTTAGCTTTAATCAGTTAACTTGTCGAAAATTCAAGTCACGTTCGCTCATGGTGACATAACGTCAACCATCAACCGCATGTGCTTTGGTACGCGACTACGAATACGTTCCGAAAATGCTCAGAGTAATTTTAATTTCTGGCAAAGACTGTCGGTACATTGACTCAGTACCCGCAAATTTTGTAGCTAGTTCAAACCCCCAAAAAATTTTGGCTGCGACACACATACGATTACTTAAAGCATTCTTTGGTAACATACGTTTGCTTATCGTCCTCTTCGTCTCAAGCCGCTGGCGATCCAATGAAAGACATGCAAATCGAAGTTTAGCAGTTTGTTGACAGTTTTGTGGAGGAGATATCTCATGTTTTGCTTCGAGTCACTTCCCGGTCCACTACTGGATGGCGCGTACAAAGTTAGCACGTTACTACTTAAAATTCGATATCATCTTAATGTGTGACGAGATTGACATTCGAAACATGTTTTATGAACACTTATCCAAGCTTTCACTTATGCCATTCATTAGATAAGCGTAAGATACGCGAAAAGCAGCTCACAGAACTCATGCAAGCGAACAGTGTGCGCGCGTAAACCCGCACACGTTTCCACGTGTCCGCATTTGACGACCACTTCACGCTCCTCACGCCCGCGGGCTCTGGCGGCACTGGAACTCTCTTTAATTGAATAACTGAGCAAACAATAGAACGTCAAGGCAACAATGATGCTTTTCAGGATAGCGGGTGAGAAAGTGGTTCAGTTTCACAACGGGAGGCACCACTTCAGAGCGCTACCACTGCATTGATACGGCAACACAACCAAACAACCAGGACTTCGTTTCAACGCGAAACACTATGACACTTTTTGATTACAGTTGCCGTAAGTTACCCGCTGCCTGGTTGAAGCTTTCGCAAGAAAATGTGCTCAAGAAGTAGACTTGCATTCAAGGTTCTCGAGAATCACTTTCGACATTGTATCGGCGAGAAACTGCGCGAACGGGCACATCGAACTCGTGTTCAGGTGACAGTCGTACAGCACTGAGCCTAGCCGAGGTAATATCAAATACAGTTCACTGACCGGACTGTTGGTTCCTTCGCGGAAAATTCGTTAAACAGGGTCATTCGTCAATCCTTTTAACTTAAAACTCCGCTCGTCAGCTGGTCCACGAGCCCTGTCCGTATTTCACAATATATTCCAGTGCCACGATTCACCGTTCACTCCTACAAACGACACTGAAATTTTCGCGGAACAAGAAGATAGCAGAAGAGCACCAATGTGTACCTTTCACTTCCCACTTCCTACTTTCGCTCGGGTCCATGCACTATATAAAACACGCAAAACGAGCACAATTTCCTCCAGATGCTTAGCAAGCGGTTTAGGAGAGCAACTGGAATACTACAATAGCAATACTATATATGCAATATGCGTATACATATGCACTATATATGCATATACTACAATATTTATTACAATAGCAAGCTTAAAGCCTCCAAAAACTATGTCCTCGTGTTGGTACTACCCGTCCAATGTGACATGTTCGAAGCAAGCGCTTAAACTAGGCGTAAAACTCTGCTTTGGAGCCAAATCAATGAATATGTTACAATTTGCAGATTCCGCACGAATCTCCGACGGAACCTAATTTCATTTCGAGTTCATCTGAACTCATCTTCATCCTATCCATCCTCTCTAGCATAGGCATCGTGCACAGGCATCGTGTCAACATAAAGCTCAAGCAGCCCCATTGCATTTGCAGCAGTATTGGAAGCTCCAGGCATGCGCCGGCTTCAAGAATTTATGTATAAAAGATACAAGTATATACTTCCGCGGGCCACGAGTTTCGCATCTCTCCACACCACCCACACGGCGGGCTCGATGGACAGGCCAAGCGAACGAAAGGGAGAAAACCAGTGTTTTCTTGAATATAATTGTTGCCATTTATTGTTTTTCCTAGTCACACGACCGTGCCAGGACACCCCAACCACTCACTCACACTGACACATGGAAATAATGCATGTTTCGATAAGCTTTTTCTGTCACGCCGAATACTCTCCATAAAAACAAAAAGTTGCAGATATTTAGCAAAAACGGCGGCGCGCTCAAATCAACCGAACAAGGACGCAAAGAGTGCTGAGTAATAAAGGAATAAATGTGTAGATCTGAGGCACGATTTCAAACTGGCTTGGATATTAGTTTATTATGAATATCTTTTCAGATGTATCAAGAGAGTAATCTACATATATAATAAAAGGTCATAGTCAGAAGCTCGTGTTATACGTGTATATCAAGTCTCCGAAAGATGTAAAATATTTATGAAGTTCCTACGAAGAGTGCAGCATTATGATGCTTCGCAGCCAAATATATCCTCTTTAATGTCAATATCTTCCTACACTGAATGTTTTTGAAAGGTTGCTTCGACAGCACAGTGTATATGGCGAATTCCCTGAAACCTTTAGTAGGCCACTGTAAATTAGTGATAAGTATACCCATACATAAATCATCAACGGTTGCATTGATTGATATGCACAGAAACACAGAAATTGCGATCAAATTGCACAGAAATGCATACAAATTTAGCGTAGTAGTTAAATCATACTGACAAAAATGCTTGAACTTAAATTATAAGAGCACATACGCTAGATAAATGCAGAAATAAAAAAGCGCCCAATGTGAGCTTTATATTTTTCACATGTATATTGTATAGAGAAAGTGTGTTATTTTCAGAAATCATCGGATATAAAAATAATATTTCAATTACATAAAAAAGATGCTTAATACGACAGTCCTCCATTGGCCAACAATATGAGCTCATTGTTTGCCTTTGCCTTTGCCACTATAAATAGTGGCTAGCCAGTTTACTGGACTGAATTAACTATCACCTTTTGTGGATTTTGTCAACCGAACGCATTTGAATATTTTGGCAACCAAATGCTTAAACATGATGCAAAATGGATTTAAAAAAAACGATATCCATTCACTATTTCCGAAAAGAAATCGAATTCATGTCGAGTCCATTTTAAGAAATGAGCTTCATTTAATCTTATACTAGCTCTTATGTATTCAGTACTACAAGGCTTTACTCAATCTTGAAATGCAAATAATTATCCTGCATAAAAAGACGATGACAACATAATTCATCATTCGGAAAAAAAATCACATTTTATAGATAAATTATGATATCGATCCAAAATATTCATATCTAGTTGGTAGGTCATAAATGCCAAAAATATATAAATTTGTCTTTTGTTGAATTTCTGCTTTCAAGTCTATTTTTGTAACGTGCAATTGACCATTTTTTGTAATGATGTCATAAAAATTAAAATTTCTTACATACTTAGACTGTCGCCTACATTAACTAAGTTGAAATGTGGGTTAATTGAATTCCTTCGAGTAGATTGGTTAGCACCATAATTTGCAAGCATGTTCATTTACCTAAGTGCTTTTTAATCTTAGCATGTTAAATGGACGCGGAATTTATCATGCCAAACAATTCCAGCATTTATGCCCTTAAATTAAGATATCGAACAACTTTCCCACTCTTCAGAAATACTACTTCTGCATTATCAGCTCATATAACAAAGTCGACTCCATTAACCTCGATAAGCTTTCATAAAACTTGTTGGATTTTCGCCAAATATTGACAATCTTCTCATTCACAATTCGCCGTCATTTCCATTTCGGCCGACCGAACTGACGAACCCAAACTTAAATAATACCCTGTTATGCAAATATCCAACGTATCAATAGAGTCTCCATTCATATTCATCATTTCGCATTGATTCGAGTCCTTCCTTGGAATGTCTTTATACCGACATCATCATCGAAGATGGCGCTATATGCTCTGCTACAATGAATAGTTGTCCTTCTATGTACTTCAATGAATGATTGAATTCCGAAAATGTGAAAACTCCGAAGTTCCGGAATGATCACTCACATTTCGCTTCATTGCTCCTGACTGACATGCAAAGATGCAGATCCCAGCCAAAGGCGTTTTCACACATAAAAATTGCATTGGGTGGAATGTAAAAGGGTAAGGGAGCGCCAATGAGCACGATATATGTTTGCAAAGTCAATGAAAGGTCATCTTCCTCGGAAGATTTCAATTCCTGTGAACTTTAAGACTTTATATTTATTTTGTTTTCTAATCCGCCTTTTCGAGCTGCTATCAGCTTATGTCAAGTGAACAGAGAAGATACTACCAATTGAACAACGAAAAGTAGCCCCGGGCTTTATTGGCTCTTCCCTGCCTGACCAATTAACCTTAAAACTCTTGAGTGCACTTGGTCATTTTCAGTTGATATTGATAATTTGTCGCTCGGGTTCGCCCAACTCAAAGAAACTTTTCTTTGAGGACTATGTGACAGACTGTGACTACCTGAAACACTATTATCAAATCATTTAAGAAAGCTAAGGTACATACTAGGGAAAAGCTTTCCAGGACTTTTTATTATTGAACCTGTATTTTTTCTTCTATTATAAATTTCATCTTTATTGCATTCCTTTTCGTAGATCAAGCCCTAGATCTAAAAGCAACTATGACTGAGCGAGTCTGCCGTAAACTTTCAAAGCAAACATACCATCTGCTACGTTCCCAACATCCACCACTGTAAGTATTCGGCAAACTAAGCCAAGCTAGCTCTGTAGCCCCGGGACAATATCGATACATACAGAATCCTTCAATTTGGCAAGCGGGTGTGCTGCGTGGAGTGGATAATATGAGACTCGAATAATATTCGGAGGAAAAATTATGCTGTAGACATCGGAAGCTCTCAGTAACTGATGCCACATTGACGCATGCTTCTTGGCGGTGGAACAAAGCTGCCGCCAAACAACTTCATCCTTACTGATGAAAATTGACCTGAATGAAACGGTACAACGGCTTGCGATGAAATGCAGGTCGAGGTCGTTCATTTGCATTTGACAGGCACATTCCTGGAAAGCTTCAAGCATCATCCTACGTTGACCGATGATTAATCCGTTCGTTCGAGGGGGAATCCCCGTAAAAGAAGTTTGGGATCTTTCGCATGAACTAGAATCACGCATAGTTATGGAATTCAAATGAAATCGAATAGAGTGATTGGTAATGGAAGGTTTATAAGCCAGGGCACATTAAGTTTTTTTTTTTTTGTAGTGTTCTTCGGAGCCATTGAAAAAACCGTGTTCCAGATACTTAAAATAGAGAGCCAAAGCGAATGATTCATGAAAATCTATTTTTAAATTTTAAGAAAAAGTCGCTGTGTGATATTTTTCTGTGTCCGTTAAACCAATCATATGTAATTTGGAAGAGTGAGGTTCTCGTCAGTGTTTGCGTCTTTGAATTCCGGATACTTGCTGAATTCATTTTCTCTTTGGCTGTATGTATCGTCGTGGCAATGCTAACTGTATTTTCATTTCAGATTTAAATGTTCCTCCCGGTACTCTAGGTATAATACAAAATTGTGCTGGTTATTGCTTTTCTAGCATCGACATTGCTTGCACTTGCTACGGGAATGCCGATGGTATAATTATCGAGCCAAAGACTATAAAGTAAGCATTAGAAATACGAACCGAGCTTCAAAAAGACGAAATTCACCTTACAACCAACCCCAAAGAAAGACTTAGAAATTTCGGTGAAATTTTGATAAAATCATTGAGCCAAATACATAATGCAAACTTCAATGTATACCCCATGAAAGACACGCCAGCCAATGTTTCAAAAAAAAAAACTCTCGCGCATAAGCGGGATCTAATTAACAAAAGTAAACTATAAAACCTTATCGCATGCTTGCCTTATTTCAAACTTATTCTTTTGATAGAATTATAAAAGTAACTGAATTATAGAAGAAACTGAAAGCTATAAAAATATGCCAATTTAAATTTTTAATAGTAGCATCATGGATCTACGCCCTATATGATATGCTTTTACCAAAAATTTCATCTCAAAATATGCACTCGACATATATATATATATATATATATATATATATATATATATATATATATATATATATATATATATATATATATATATATATTTATATATATAGGGTATATATATGTATATATATATGTATATATAGGGTATACATATATATATATATATATATATATATATATATATATATATATATATATATATATATATATATTCGATCGAGAGACTCCAAACACCGGGAGCAACTACCCTTCTCACTAGGTTTATTGTGGGAAGCACATTATTTTGAGTCGGAATAACGTGAAAATGAAATTCATCACCGAATTAATTTAACATCTTTGTTACAGTAAAAATTTGACGATTGTCAGCCTGTTTGATGAACAGATGGTCTTGGATTCTAATTAAGGGGGGAAATACATGTAAAATGGAAAAGAAATTGCTAATTTCAGATTGACTTAAAATATATATATTGTTTATTCAGAAAATTTTTAATATTAAATCCTCAAAGTACATATCTTATAGTAAATGAAAATATTTTTTTAATAACTTTTTAACACAAAATGGAGGCGATGCGAGCAAATGAAAAAAACACATCAAAAACAGCCTCGTACAACTTAACGCCTTTTCCGAGAAACTTGCAACGTTCAGAGAAAAAAAAATATGCTAATGAGATCTATAATTCATAGGTGAACCAATAAAATTTAGAAAAAAAAATCAAATTTTTACATTAATATTAGATTAAAAAAAAAAATCGATTTTTTTTCAAAAAAATCACGTTTTAAACATTGGTAAACTAATTATTTTTCCGAAATTACAAGAAAATGTAGGTTCAACGATGAGATAATACTCTTTTGTACATGTGATATAAATTTGAGCCGAATAGGTTCAATATTTTTTGAGATATCTTGTACGGAAATTGAAAAAGTACTACTTTGAGAAAAACGCGTTTAATGTTCTAAAGCTCCACCGACCTGGGGAACGCCGCGCTGTCTATAACTGGCTATAACTCGAGAACTAATACGAATTTCGCTTCAAAACTTTTTTTGGTATATTTTAAGAGTATTTCGAACACTTTGATGCAATAAAAAAAAATCGTTTTTGTTTTAGCAGTTACATGTATCTCCCCCCTTAAACATAAGGCCTACTGGCCACAAACATTGATCTACACTTTCTCACATGGATCAGTAAAATTTTTGGAAACCTTTGCCATCTCCAATAGGGCTTCTTCTGATACGTTCTCATTAGAATCTGACGTTTCAAGATATATATATATATATATATATATATATATATATATATACATATATATATATATATATATATATATATACATATATATACATATACCAAGAGTATCTGGCAGCATCTTAAATCCATACCCGAATGACATCCTCTTTTGGTAGTTCCAACACAATCTCTACTTTATAGTCACATAATTGCAGAGGATTGCTACCCTACTACCACACACAAGGCTTATAATAAACAGCGAAAAATAACATAGGGTCGTTACATAAACAATCGAAACATTTTTTGTCGAAAATTATCAAGCGTCTTGGTATCAGGTCGGTCGAGACTGGAACTCCATCCAAAACATTCAATCTTCCTTGAATGAAACAGCTTTCGCATACTAGCTCATCAGAAGTATTATATCATTAAGCCCTTACCGAATGCATTCATAAAACTGATAAACCCGATTTTTAGATACATCTCAACCTGATTCAGAGTTCAACTTCCGGAATGCTACTTGTCTTTAGTATACAAGTAATTGCTATTATTGCTGAAAACTTTGTTGCACCAAATATTTTTATTTAATGACCAATTTATGCTTTAGAAGCCAGATATATTTAAATTTATTGATTTTAAAAAAAATATGTCGATGGTAGTCTATGCAGCAGAAGAAGTAGAGCTCCTACAATAGCTACCTTAGAAACATGTATATCTGTCAAGAATTTGAAATACTTGCTGTAGCTTCTAGAGCAGAAATTGTATTTAAATAAAAATATTTGGTTGAAAGCTAGGAAAAATTGAATCAGGTTAAAGTTTTACCTCTAATACCTATCTTGCTTGAACTAAGCAGCAAGCCAACGCAGCAGAGCACGCATACGCTCTTATGCAGCTTCTCCACCTAAGACCCTGGCTCTAGCGACAACCATCCACTTCAAGAAATGTTCCTGGCTGCGCTAGCTACTCCCTCACATATTCCACGGATGAACTTGAAGAAGTTGTTTGCTTTGTCACTTTCTAACAAAAAATATCCGACAATAGTAGATTGCCAAATACTACTCCAAGTCGAACAAAGGAGCTGCTTTACGAACCGTATTTCCTTTTCTCTTCTTTTTACCAAACATCTACACTGAAATACCCCCAATGTAATTAAGTTATACTGGTACAAATAATTAAATATCAAAACGAGCACAGTTTCGAGCACTTAGCCAATAATTCACAACTTATAAGTACTCCATTTTGCAGGATACTCTGTAAGAATCCACTTTCTTCATTCCTAGAAAGTGAGTGAGCAAGATAAATTCAGAATTATTGCACTACATTTAAACCAATGGCCGCTTGCATTTGCCGCCGATTGATAAGAAATCATTTTCGTTTTTTTTTTTTCGAATAATTACATTGAACACTTATTCACTTACCTCAGAAGACGTTAAATAACAGAGACGCGAGTCAGTACTTTCAATCGATGCTTGCTGCACAATACCGTAGCGAGTTTCACGATCACTCAAATAATCGGATCGCAGACTATCTTGTCTATCAAATACGCCCCTGCAAACACTTTGATAAATCAATCACTTCTGTCACAGCTTGCCAAAGTAAGAGTACCCACCTCTGTTCCAACGAATCTGCTCGAGCACTCTTGTAGCCTGAGTCATTGAGACTGCTGTCCTGGCGCAAAGACGGGAGCGAGTCCCACGGCGACCGTTTGTGCCCCGAGCCGGAAGACTGTGATGGCATCAAACCCTGGCCTGAACCGGACCCGATGGTTGAGCTGCCCGAACGCCACCCATCTGAATGACGGAACCATTGAGCACGAGCCGACTCCCCAATGCACGACGCACAACGCGAATTCGAAAAGCTGCAAGAGGAATATGAAGTCCTACCAATAATTTATACGTCCAATGAAAACCCATCTTACCTTGAATTGTGGTCGCTCAAATAGCCTCGATCACGATCGCGCTCACGCTCCCGTTCCCGAACCAGCTCATTACGATCGCTGTAGTAACCATCGCGTTCTCGATCACGCTCGCGAGCAGTTAACGGCCGATGCGGCGGTAACGGAAGAGTCGACGATTTGGCACTCGCTGAAGATCCTTAAGCAAAGACAACACAACATATGGAAGATTGATTAGAGCTATGTATTGTGCGAAGATGCTCGAGAATGTTACATAAAGCATTCAGTGTAGCAGGCTGGGAGAAGGGGTGAAGCAAGCGAGGACTTCAAATTGATTTATGCAGATAAGGAAGGACCGATGGGATTCAAGGAACTAATTTGGCGAAATCACTCAGAAAGCAACTACTTACGTCTTCTGACTGGATAGGGACTACGTTGGGTTGATCCTGGCAAACTCTCAGCAAATTCTGTTCATACGAATTATAGTGCAAAATATATGGCAGTTTTTTGGTTTTTTGTTTTTGATGATGTAATTTGGCGTGTTTTGATATGTAGTAAGTCATGAATATACAAACAATCTGAAGTTTTCTTGTAGGAAGCACTGCCCTACTAAGCGCAAAAGCGGTATCTCAATGAAAACGAGTTTCGAGATAATTGAAGTTTTGTATGAGTAGTAATATTGATAAACCTCTAATTGCCTTAGTAATTTAAGGTAAAATTGAGATAGGCGACGAGGAACTGGGTTCGTTTAGAGCTAGTGGAGGATTCTCCTTACTCCACTTTTTTCGGTGAGCGGTCTTCCGCTCTTGGGTACATCGGGTACTTAGATTTAAAAAACTTTCTTAAGGTGTTTTCTATTTGTTTTTAATAAGATACCATTAAAAGGTTTAGTTCATTAGAACGTATTGGTTTAAGGTTTCTTATGTTATAAAAATCAAGTTTTCGATTTTTTTTGAGATACCGCTTTTGCGCTTAGTTGGGCAGAGCATGGCATTCGAAAATTTCGCTTCGCTTGTGGATGAAGATTTTGTCCAAGAAAATTTTCAAACCTTTTGATTTCCATTTCAGGGCATTTAGAAGTCACAAATATCGAACTAACGTATCTAGAAATTACTATTCAGCCGTTTCAATTAAGTCACAAAACTTTTCCACAAAGCTAACTACTGCCAACTATCCAACTTTTAACTTCAGATTCCTTACATATCCGGAAAAAATCAAATATCTAAAGCGACAAAACTAGCCAGAAGCAATGAATTTGAAATATCGAAAGTGTTGTGCCAGAAGCAAATCAGACGGAATGAAATTGTCTCACCTAGATTTTCCATACTTTGCGTCAGCAGTGCCTCAAACGTATGCAGGCTGTACGACTCGGCGTCCATGCCTTTGGCGAGAGTGTTGCGCAGGTGCATTTCATATTCGAGGAGCAGACGTGATGTAGGGCTGCCGGGTGTGGGGGTTGCATTTGGTTGAGGAGGATGGTGGTGCGAGTGAATCGGACCACCACCCCCAGTTGCAGACCGCTGCTGACCACCATACGACTGATCCTGATCAGAATTGCCATTGCTTGAGCTTGGGGTAGTTGCATAACACTGATTATCAAACATTACGTTGTCAGAGGGCGGCGATCCCTCGATGCAGCCTCGCTCCCGTTCCAGTTCCAAATAAAGATTCCGCGGCGGATAGCCTCGACCGATTTCGTGCGATGATCTGAAACGGATTCGACATTCAAATGGAATCTAACAATTGAGTCTTAGTTACGACTGGAGGAGCCTGAGCTCCAGCTTACCTCGATCCTGAGAATCTCGACGACTGACTAGATGGCCGTCCCAGCGTGTTATTGTTGTTGACAATATGATGCATAGCATGCGGGTGCATATGCGGCGCTCCTTGCACGCCACCAGTGGCATTCGCATTGTAGTAGTTGTAGCGACGCCTGCCCATTTCGGGCGATGTGACAGGGCTCTCGGTACTGGGCATAGGTTTCAGCATTCGCTTCAAGGTGCCCCCTTCGACATTCATGTCTTCCGTGCTCTTAGTTTTTCGACGAGTATTGTTGTTAATCATGTTGTGATGCATATCGTGCGAGTCACGAGCCTACGGGCAACCGGATAGAATGGAATGGAATTAATGCGAATTAGTTGTAAGCTTGCTTAATGAGATCAACTAGTTTCTAGTAGGAAAACGAATGAGGTAGCATGATGTCAATTAAATCGTTGTTCGAACATGAACTGCACAGCTTTCACCAATTTATTTTGCAATGGTAATGCGAGCAATTGTTCGCAGGCCTAAACATATTATTTAAAATGAGATGCAGGAATTTATAAATGCAGAAAAAATAAAAGAAAAGCCCTAATTTAATATGCTAAATAATATTTACACTTGTTCTATATTTTCTGAACGCAGATATATTGGTGAGAAACAAAATGAAGCTGTTTCATATCAATCACTTCTTTTTGGGGTTGGAAATCGACAGGGGAGCAATGTTTTTCAATTTTATTCTTACATCGTTTTAGTCTTCCAAGTATTTCATAAACTGCAAAGACGCACCTAGTACGAAATCACGCCTTGTTGAACAGAAAGCCCTTGCTGGATTCTAATTTCTTAAAACTTAATAATCATAAATCGCGATGAAAACTCTCCTATCAGACTTTATCCAGAAGATCTTCAAGCCCAAAATGTAACCTCGTGCATTACAAAAAATCCTTTCCAATTATTTTTGCACACAGCTTTTTCAGCCTGTGAAGCCTGATGTAGCAGCATCTCTCGCTTTTAAGCCAATGAAAATTGACACTTACATATATCAATCAATCAAAATTTAATATGGGAAACTTTGATAAATGTTTTAAAAATTTAATTATTGAAAATGAATTGTTGACAAATTAAAGTTTGACTACAAATTTTTCAGGTCATACCATATCTCAAGAAGGCAAATAAAGTATCTCGCCAACACATTGATCAACTGTAGAAACAAACCATTTAATCATCTCATTTGTTTTTCCAAGACGGAAAACAATTGCAATGAAACCAAACTCTCTTATTGATGGGAGTGCTTAGTAAAGTAAAGTAATCTTACGACGACCCTTGCCGGCTCTAGGGTACATTGTGTATTTTTCCGTTTTCAATTTAGAAGTTCGAATTTTTCTATCTTCGTATAAAATCAGTGCTTTCCACTAAAAATAACATATGTTCATATTGTTTTATTACATACACTGTACGACAAATACTTGTTCAATGTGCATGCTATACCTGCTACAAAAGCATAGCATACCATCAGTTTGGCAAGTGACAAAATTCGCAGTAGCTACATAAGTCGGGTTTTACACAGCACAGCTCAATAACAAATTTTTTTTCCGTTTTTTTTTTTTAAATTTTAATCTTTGTATTTACGTGGATCAGCTCAACAATTACATTACAGTTTTGTAAATTGTATGATATTTCTGAAATTTCAGCATACAGCTGCAGAAACCATTAACATTTTCCTAATATATTATCTGTGGAAAAGAGCAAAGAAGAAACGTTGAAAATTTGCTGGTACATGAATCAGCGTACCCGGCCTTTTGCACTTCACACCGGCCTTCTAAAAACTCAAGATGAGTTGCGCTGTGTAAAAGCATACTTAAAACTCGAGTTGAGTTAAAGTGTTTAAAAGCCTGTATTTAGTTTATGAAAAAAAATGTATTGTTCACTGTGCTTTTTATTTCCATTTCTAATCAAAAGTGACGTTTGAACAGAACATATATCAGCTGTGTACGTTCATTTTGCCTTAGCTGCTCTTTTGCTATCCTCCAGACTCCGAGCAGCAAATAGCTGCTACCATAGCAGCTACTTTAGAGATTTCCTGTGGCAGCAACTGTTTAGCTTTTGTTGCAATTTTTTCGCTTCTTAACCTAATCATTATATTACGAAATTAGTAGGAGAAATTAATCGGATTGCTAACTTCTCATTCCAGAACAGTAGTTGCTACCATTCCGGCTTTTAGATCATGCAAGTTCGAACAAGACAAGCTCCATTCTATGTTGTGGAGTGCTATGTAGAATTTTTTTTTTTTGAACGAAGAATTCATTGTCGGTCAAGCTCTGTTTGATTGATGCACTTAAATACTTTGCACTTGCTGTGGAGCCTTTTTTTACTGCAATTTCACGCGCAGTAAAGTAGGGTTTGGATGCTTTTCCTAATAAATTCCATTTCGAATTGGATTAAAAAGTCACCTTTCGCCTACCTACTAAATGTCTCTCCCCATACTTTTCACGCACTTCAATAGCATTAATTTCAATATTTATAGCTAGGGATGGACGTTTCTGTTCTTTTCAAAAAACGAAAACGAATTGTTTGATTAAAAATAACAACTGTTTTTTTAAACTGTTTGAAAAAAAAAACGGTTTCAATTAACGGGAAATGAATAACGAAACAAACGTTGCGAATGTATGAAATCAGGTTCAACTAAGAAAAACTATAAGTTGAAATGTTGCTCAGTTTAGCTCATTTTAAGCAAGTTTTTAACAAACATTAAATTTAACTATGTTAATTACTATATTTATTTTGACAATTTCTAATCATCGAATCATTATGAGTATTTTACTTTCTACCCTATGCAACAATACATCATACGAACCTCGTGATACATCGCGAACACGAGTTTAGTGAGCTCAAAATAGATAATATGATGAAAATTTGAAGCTGATGGTAAAAAGCATTACATCTTATATTTGAATTTTACTCGCAAATTTGTTTCACACTCCTGCCATACCTACAGATCGCCAGCACATAAATCCAAAATCCCACACATTTACATTTTGAAAGTACCAATATGCTTTGCAAGTTTCGTAAGTATTTTTTAACTCTGACTGAATTTATCACAGCTTGCACTTAGTGTTAAAAATTTACAGAACGCTATCATATACAAGCTTAAAAAATTATCAGTTTTCATTTTGCACACCCGGTTTTTCCAAACTTAGTTTTAACATAGCAATACAGAGCTGCCTGAAAATTCATAGCATCCGCTACCACCAAAGGGTAGAAATAATTTTTATGGCAACTAAACGCACACTTTCACTTTCTCAACTGCAATCGAACCGTTGCTGAAACTAAAAATGCAAACTGAAAAAAGCCCACAGGCTGGTATCGACCGCAAACAGTTTTCCATTGCCAAACTGTTTTTTCTACCAAACAGTTTGGCACTAAGAAACAGTTTGCCTCTCGCAAACTGTTCGGTTTTTAAAAAAAAGCGTTCGCTTAAGAAAAACTTCGTTTAAAAAAACCGTTCCTTTAAAAAAAACTGCTCGTTTCAGAAAAATTGTTCGTTTTTATAAAAACTGTTCGTTTTAGAAATACTGTTCATTTTCAAAAAACTTCGTTTTAGATAAACTGTTTGTTGTTGTTTTGAAAAACTGTGCGTTCATTTTTTGCAGTCAAACTGTTTTTTACAAACTGTTTGCCGTTTGTCAGCCCATCACTAATAAAAGCATACATCAAATTCCGTTTAAAAGAAAAAATTGTAAATAAAACTACACTCCAATTGAATAAACTTATTCAGTTGTGGCATATCCACACTTTGTTTCTAGGAAGTTAAATTCTGCTATTCTATTAATACTTAAGCTCAGTTTAACAAGTCGTCGATTGGCATAGAACAAGCTCGAATTATTTGCTTTTGAAATGCAAGCAAATTAAAATAATCATTTGGGCAAATATAGCTGAACCTACGCATTTGTCATGTGTACGGCAAATGCGCCTAAATTTTAATTTTTTTCTTATCAACCTGCATGTTATTAAATATACATTTGCGTCAATGTTACTGATCTGACAAATTGCTGTCTGAAGATATATTCCTGGCTAGATATGAAAGGCGTATTAGATGAAATAATGGTTTTCTTGCGCACGGTACATTGAAATAAATTAATTTTGTTCTGAGATCTATAGAAATGTAAATATGTATTTCGAATTCTCATGTTCGCGCTCAAACATTAATATTTAATATATTCAAACAAAAATGGCGTCAATCTTTTCGACAATCAACAAGGAAAAAATTGTTTCAAATTTACAGGTGCCTTTGAAGATTGACAATTGTAAGATAAACCTCCAATACGATGCAATCAGTCGTCTTCTCTTACAACCCATTCAGAGCAAAATATATGTTTACATACATTCCTAAACAAAGGTTATCGGTGTGCACTCTACTGTGGTATTCATGCTAGCGCGTTAGCTCAGATACTCATTTGGTTCTCATATTAAATTTCACGTACAAACAACCACTGGAAGATCTTCAGAAATTCAATTATGTTGCCTACCTGTCTTGCCATTTCCTCGTTGTAATCTTTTGTGCGTGTTCCAGTTCCTGTTGATTTCGTTGTAGCTGCAGCGTTTTGCTGAAGTGTACCGCCGGCCTGAGTGCCTTCTGATTTCGACGTTTCTTCATTACGCTGACCACCAGCCATTTCATCTTGGCCGATTTGTGAGCCAACATGATTTTGAGTTCCTATCGTACTGGTAATAGTTGAGGCATTAGTCATAGTACTCGTTTCTTGCGATTTTGTTTGACGTGACAGAGTATCGCCTAAAAACGGCGAGGGTTTCAATTAGATACTTGATTGTGATTTTTATTTAAAATTATTTTTAAAGTTGATGAATAAAATATTTCCTCTTTTTGAAGATTCTGAGCCAAAATATCACAGGAAATATTCGTCGTTTTAAAATGTTTTGGCCATGAAAATTTAGTTTTGTATTCTTCTAGAAATTAAGGGAGGACTTTTTGGAAATTACTTTTATTTGTAAACAAAACAAAGTTTGACGTGACAGACAAACGTATGATACAAAAAACTTTGAGGACTTCCACATCAACTAGGTGGGGACTATGCACTTTTAGCTCCGATAGATCTGAAGAACAAATGTTTGAAAGAAAGAAGCAAGATGCCAAACTGCCTTGAGGTATTCTAAGAATATACCAAAAAAAAATTTTTAGCAATTAAAACGGAATGGTCAACCTTTGCGAAGCCGTTGCTGAAGCTTATGTCCGCAGGACCGTTAACCATTTTACGGATAAACATCATACGATATCGGAAATAAGTATCATTAAATTAGAGAGGCGATGACAATTTTTACTAAAATCGAGCTATTAAAGAATAGATATCCTAGGGAGCAGAAAAAAAGCTATTGCTCAACATTGAAGAGTAACCAGTTGTTTTCTTCCAAATATTAACAAAGCAAAAAAATGAAATTCTTGGTATACAGACGATGGTTTCAGTGGCTGTTTTCTTGAAATTTCAAATCTTTGTGCGTTCATTTTACTTTTCGTTAGAATTGTTAAAACCAAAAATTAGCTGTCATTGGTTTGCAGGTTTCATTTCCTTGGTTTCTCAGATGATAAGGGAGCCTGACGAGGTAAGGTTCTGTCGATTTTATTTATGTGACGTAGAGACGGACATTGAGATTGAATAACCAAAGCTGCCCTCAACTGTAAAATTTGGAGATAGAAACTCCCCCGAAACATTGTTTTATTTGTTTAAGAAAAGACAAATTCGTATGTATGATTGTAGGTAGAATCGTCAGCCAAGTGGAATTTGTAGACCGAACGTTCGATTGCAACGAAGCAAATATTTCATTTTGTTTATTACTTTGAAATTAAATTGTTTTATTGCCTTCAGCCAGGAACATAGAAAAAGGATACAAGGGTTAAAATAAAGTTATCAAATTTCAAATAATTATAATCTCACCTGAGGACACACCTTGCAGTGACTGACTGCCAGTAGCAACGTTATCATAGATTGAAGTACTTGACGTAGCATTAGCCACTTTCGCTCCTTCCGTATCCGTAGCTCTCGAAGCTGTTCTTGGCAACGTGGACGAGCCTAAAATACAACAAAACATTAGCCCATGCAACAACAACTTCATCCAAATTCCATTCTTCTTACCTCGATATCGTGGATCCTGTGCCTTCAAACGTGCATATTGCTCCGCTGACATGCAAGTGCATTGTGGCTCACGTGCACGTGACGGGCTAGCAGGCGTACTGAGCGGTTTCCGTTTGCCCTTAATTTTGCCACCCTTGCCCGGCGGATCCAATTTCAGCGAATAGCTCGATGAGGCCTTTCGTGAAAATTTGAAAGAAGGCGACTGTAAAACGTCGCACTGTCATTAGGTTAGTTGGTTGGGAAACGACAAGGTTCTGATTGTGCGGTAAGAGTATCATTGGTTAATCGATAAAAAAATTAAATGAACAAAAAACGAAACAGAAACCAAATGAGCGACACAAAGACGACTTGTTTTAGCAAAAACACAGCAAAAATAATAAAAGGAACACATGGAAAATATTTTCACCAGAGGAGAGGAGAGGTCGAGATAGACATTATATTCAAAAATGCGTAGTGCAAGAATATATTCACTATGAAATGCAAATACATGAAAGACGGTGGTGTAGGACAGATGGTAGAAATTTATCAGAATATGTTTTCGTACAAAACAAGCGTTCATGCAAATATCAACCTGTATATTATTTCAACGATCAAACTAGTATTGATAATCTTAGAGAGACTAAGAATACAAACGGTTTTTTCATAGTATTCTTTTGAAAAATTGTCACTAAGTATATAGAAAGTGAAGTAGGAAGAAAGCGGGCAGTCATCTATTTCACTCCAAAAATTTCAAGATTCTTCTCTTCCTTTCAGATATTTTCGGCTTGAAGACAATTTGACAGATTGTTTCCCAAATTACTTTACTTTCATTCCTTTTTAAGCACGTAAAGTTTCAAACTTATAACAATTGATAAATCTCAATGAAATGCTAAAAGCAATCCACTAAGCCATCGATGCGGACATATAGCGTGTGCAATCATTCAAAAAAGCTTGAAAAACTATCAATAATCAATCGATCGTAACAGCTTGCAATAATGATGCGTATTAAAATAATTTAGTATTTTGTTTATTGTCTCTCTTCGCTGAAATTTTTGCATTTCAGTAAAGATTTCTTGAGTGAACTAATCAGTTCAAAAATTTATGCACGTTTTACTCCAAAAACAGCGCGAAACTTGGAACCGGTACTACATATTTCCAGGGTTTCCTATTTTCGAAATTAAAAATATCTCAGGACCTTCATTAATGCAAGCATTGTCCAAAAACCATCACTATCTCATGCATAATACAGTGTGCAGCAAAACGCTATTTTCATAAATAATTTGAATGTATAAAAACTCAGAACATACATTGAATGGTGATTCGTGAAGCTTGAAAACACACTTTCAGTTTTGTTTTTATTTAAGAATTTTGCAATGAAGTGAATGTGAGTCTATTTATTGCACGTCAGGATCTTGGCAATCTTGACATCGTGGGCTCACGCCCACCCTTAATACTTACACAACATTCTCGAAACTGTTTCGCATCGATGGGGGATGTAAAGTTCAAGCCCCACGTATCGTTCGTCATCGGGTCCTTCCAATAGACGAAGCATTCCGACGCTTGACCGATCCGAGTACCTAAAATGCACAGTCAAGCGATATCACGAAACCATTTCCATGAAACAAACAAAATGACAAAAGTCAGGCATTAGTAAAATCTGTACTCTAATATAGAAAGGATCACCTGAACACAGCTCAGCAGCTTCTACCGGGCCATCCAGTTCGCCTTTGCGAACGGAAGTGCCTGCGGTAGTTTGAGGCGCAAGGGCCCTCTCTACGCTTCTTACTCACCTGGCTGCACCAGTCGCACATCGAGAATTTTGTCGACTTGACTGTTGTAGGCGGTTATGTGGAATACGCACTCAGGTGAGTCTTGGATACAGGTAATGTTGACAGGAACCAAATCTTCGGACACTTGTTGCCATTTTACAGTACCGGCGCCGCTCGCTGACACGTGAAACACTTCAGCCCACAACCTGAACGAACTGATCGTTTTACCAAACATCCGCCATTTGCGCATTTTTATTCATTTTTAGGTTTAAAGCATTTTATGTGCAATAGTGTAGTAGCAGTAGTAGTTTATGTACAATTATTTATTCGCATCCAAAGCCGGTAGCGTGAGTGATTGCCGAGTGGTGTCAGTATGGAAATGTTTTGTGTTAGTGTCGTGTTAGTGTAGTGTGGGGAAAAAAGAGAGGGAAAAATTTATTTTTCAATTTGCATATTCGTATTTGAACACCCCATCAATGAAAAATGAAACAAAACGAGACCCAACATAAGAGACTTTCCAGAACCCAGAAACGAAAATAACCTAAATACGAGAATGCACACTAATTTCAAAAACAAATCAGCCCTCGTGATTCGAAAGACTCAAATTTACAATAAAGCAAAGCAAACACAAACTCAAAACTGATTGATGGCATGCCACTATACATGAGTCCAATCAAAATGGACTTTCTTTCATATTGGCAATGTGTTTATTGTTAGGTTTGTATGATGTCAGCTGTGAAGTATGAAAAAACAGCTCTTGACTTGCTCGAATTTTCCCCGAAATTTCCATCCATCATGTCCATATTTCGGGGAACTTCCAAACAAACCAGTTCGAGATTAATATCGAGTCGAAAAAGTCACTGTCAAACACCGATCGGAGTTCACAATCTTATCTAAAAACTAGTTTGAGATACATGACTTTTTCACTCAGCACCAGTGATTCTCAGATAAGAAAAAATTTGCAGGCCAAACGATAAATTCATACCAATTGAAAAATCATAAAAATCTTCTAAGAATCACACTTCAACGAAATTGCAATAATCGAATGATTTTATGTCAATCAGACACCCATGATCCTGGGATTGTTGAATAACGCGAATAAAATTGAAATATACGCTAAAAAACTGTTTATCATTGACATTTTGTTTTCGCGCCTTTTTTCCAAGATAAGAACACATCGGTAAAACTAACATTGCTTCATGCATCTAAATCGTTACATTGTGTGACTGATTAACATAAACTTTTTATCGAATACTCGCAAAAGCATAGACAATCGAATCTGAATTACAAGACAATGACATAAAATCTTTAAAAAAGCACCTCAGGAGATGGCCGTCCCGTCGACGAGAAGTTTGCCATGGCGAGTCCTCGTATCGGTAAGCTTTGCGCATGAGCGGCGCACAGGAACAGCTCAATTTGTTACCCATAGCGCAACTAGCACAACCAGCCTGACCCCCTGAAAATCATCATTTTTAGTGTTAGTTAAGTCTAATTTAAATGACTTGCCTGAGGCTCCCTGGTGTCACCACATACTGCTTACGTCTGCTCGTGAGAGCGCTTGACCGCGGTTTAAGGACTGCGACCGCTGATTATGTCTGTGGCTATAATGTCTGCTTCCTCTCTGGAATAATAGAAGAATAATCATTATTATAAGTCGATATTAGAATATTAGATATTTGGTTTGCTAACGATTTCAATAGAGAAAATCGCTTAGCTACTAATTTGAACTCATTTTCCTACAAAGCAATATATGTTCTTTATTCAGTTTCAAAGCAATATTTTGGAACAATTCGCTGACATACAGCTTACCATCTTACCAATCTTCTCCTCTAAATCTTTTTTTTCTTATCAATCCTCCACCAAAATTAGCGTTCATCTAATTGAAGTCCTAATGAATTCAAAATTTGCAAAATTCGTTTTGGAATACGATGAGACCCGACGCTCTTGTTGCGTCTCTATCGACTTCTAAACTCAAGACCCTAGGTGGGCCTAATAGCACCACTTTGTTTACCTACTGCCTAAATAATACATAGATGTTCCACGCGTAAAAAACTAAGTTTTCGGGTATTGGTGCAAACAGTAAAAATAAGTGAAACACAAGCGAGCTAGTCAAAAATTCTGAACTCCCTCATATCTTTAGTAAAAGAGTACTTAAACCTCATTTTTGCCTTTATAAATTCTGACTCCTTCCCTTTAAGACAGAAGCGATCTATTGTTTGTTGACATTATGATTTAGCTTTCCTCGTTCAGGGTCGACTCGCATTTCACAAGCACAAACTACAAACATTGTTCACGCAGAACATAGAACTCACCTCACATATGCCACACCAGCTCAAGCTGAAATATTGGCAAGAATCTCTGGAGGACACATCCTGTGTACTCTATGGTCTGATTCATGCGAACTGAGCTGTACACTTAAGCATCATCAAACAATACAGTATTTAAAAAAAAAACTGAAAAAATACAACAAAAACAAAACTCGAGCCTAGCTATAAATTTGTCATTATGTTGCTTAAGGGCCAGGCTGGGCTAGGCAATAGGCTGCAATACGACACGAAACAATTGAAAAGCGGTGAAGAATGTGATTGTGAGCTCTTCCGTTTTGCATTTGATGCATGCATTTATTTGCAACATATCACTTGTCATATGTCACTTGGATACGTTCGCAGTACTTCCAGTCGTGTCTGAGCGAACAGCACATGAAAGGCGATCCCTTGTTTTTGCGCCTCTTGTCGATGTGCAAACGTGCTCGTCTGGAAACGATTTGTGAAACCGGCGTCTCGTCGAAAGTCTTCTTTTCAAGAAAGATATTTTCCTGTTATGGTGATACGCAGACCTTAATATATCTAAACTTACATGTCTATGAGTCGCACTCACACTCTTGCCCTCTTGCCAATGATAATCATTGTAATAGCACGCAGTTCACTGCTGAGAGAAATCCGGCAGATCGATGAAGTTTAATAAAAGTAGGGCAGACCGGGGTTAGTAGACCCATTTTTCATAATTAATTTGATGCAAATGTTACTGTTAAGTTTTTAGCCATAACAAATACGTTTTCGTTTTGATTACTTCAATGGGTTTTTGAATAGTTCCTTTCATTTTATTCACAATAAGCTTTTCAAGTTGTATTTGCTATTTTAAAAAAAGCTTCCCCGTGAGTCCACTTACCCCATGCCTGGGGTTAATTGACTCAGTGGACGGGGTTATTTGACCATATCAATTAAATTATGTATTGACCATGAAAAAAACACAAAATTGAAAAAAAACACGACATATCTCTGTAAAGTTTTATATGGTATTCCGTACTTAACCGCCGTACTTCGAATACTTCTATCGTCATAAATAACCTCTTTCAAAGCAGTTTCCATGACATCTTTCGATGTATTCGATCTTTCCGTTTTTCGTTTGTAGGTCCTCATCGTTTTGAATGTAAGAAAAGCATGTGATTAGTAGTAACTTAAAAGATAAGCAAAATAAAAACCAAACATGGAGTTAGTTGACTCAGAGTCGTCTAACCCCGCTGCGCTGTGAGTCAATAAGCCCCAACCCGTCATTTTCTTTTTAAAACACTCATGACAAAAGGTTATTCCAATCACAGGCAAAACAAGTTAAGGACACTATTAACCAATGCATACACTTTCAATTGAAACCATTAGACAAGCAAATATCATGAGCGTGTACACTATAAGACAATTTAAATTTGAAACAAAATTTTCACTCACGTGCTTGTAATTTCGTTTTTTTCTATTATTCCGCGAACGACAAGCGCTGGCTTCGACGACTATTGCTGCACTGAGGAAGGTACTTAAACTGAATACACAGTCAAATTTATACAGCTTAGTTCTCGATTTTTACTTAGTTAATCGCAATGAGTCTACATACCCCTATAGTCAACTAACCCCGGTCTGCCCTACACTTAAATATTTACTTGAGAAAACATAACTATATCGCCGAAAAAAGGAATCTTCGGAAAATGGTATTTGACCTACCTTTTTCGAGATAATAACGACTCTTTCCAATAAACAGTCACAATTTGGTCGGGTCATCTCAAATAAATGTTGCATCATCATCAGAATTCGATTTCAAAAGAAAACAATCCGTATGAACAATTTTTTTGACGCAAGAAACTCCTTCCGTTCCCTAATGTTTTGTCAAACACCCAATAAACTGTTTATGTTTACCCGTAACATCCCACTACAAGCACTACTTGTCTGGATCTTTGAAAACCCGATGAACGTACTTAGTTGGTCGTCTGACGTGAAACTTTTAAAACCACTAACCATATATTCTACGACGACTCTTGAATTCGTTTAACTTTTTATCCATTTACTGTTGTAGAACCTCTTCGATGAGAGTCCCTTGCGCTACTTTTTCACTTCGAATGTCTTTCACGCCTCAACAGAAGCCATCAAATGCTTCTGGTCCGTAATGAAGAGCAAAGACAATAGGTTCGTTCATTATCTCTCTTCGCAGTGCCTGAACACTACTACCCCTCGGCATCACGCCGCCACCCAGCCCTATTGACTCTTTAACGAAGCACTTGACGGCAATTAAGTTCAAGACATTTGATATCCTGTCATCATCTATAGACCCGTACAGCGTTCTGAAATCGTTCAGACAGCTACGAAATAGATGAAAAAGGAAAAAGCATAAAAGCGAGAAAATAAAATATTCCTGCAGAAGAAGTCGCTTTTGGCCGCGTACCTGAGGGAAAATCAATTTGCTGATGAGATTTTTCGCACGGGCAGAATAATTGTTATTTTGCCATTTGATCGAAGTGCAGGTGTATTTGTACTGTTTTCGCCGAGTTTATATGCTACGTTCAAAACAAGAATGTAGTGCATATAATAGCTGGGAGTTGGTAATGTGGTTTTCAAATCGCCCACCCCCGCACAGTTTGCGTTCAGGATGTTGGATGCATGCAGACTTCGAAACAGGCTTATTTCTACTAAGAACGCTTTCCAACCAAATCCTTCCATTCCTCTATCAATTCAGAAAATAAAGGTACTGTTTCGGTTACAAATGCAATTTGCAGTAACAATAAAATCTTTGGCTGACAAAACCGAGTCGTTCATAACCTTTTGCTCGACTTACGAGTAATTACTTGACTTCGTCTTGGAGGGTTTTGATTTGAGTAGAATATTTTGAATACATTTTGTTCTTGCACTCAGACTTAGTAGGTGTTGCCAAAACTACGACGAGTGCACATTATTCGCTTATCTGCTTGCGTGCAGCAGGCGGCGGAATACTTATTTTCATTTATCAAAACAATGCGCAAATGTGAGTTAATTTAAAGTTACGAAACTGAAATCAGAATTGCAGTTTTCGAGAAAGACTGGGTCTTATTCGCTTTTGGTTTTCAGGATACAAAGCTATCTGGGAATAGTTGGCAACGCTTTATGCTGGTTTTGGTTGCTGAGCAATATGGCGTTTGATGCTCAATTTGCTCAACATAATCAGATGGTTTGATAATTGTCCTCCGGCATTATGATAAAGGCAACTTAAAAAGTAACCTAAAAACGTTACTTTTTCATTTTCATCTGTGATTTGTGTAAGCGAACTTTCTATCAACTCCTGTCATTTTTTCATTTTCTCAAATCTTCACAACAGTTATCTGCTTACGGGTCTTCATCATCACTTAAAGTTTAGTACTATCTTTAATACAGTGTCTACTGTCAAAATAGCTTCACGATCAAAGGCTGGTATTGAGTTAATCGTGAAGCTAAATATTGACAAGACTCCATTGTCTGGTCATTTTTTCGAGCGAACATTTTGTCGATGGAGAAAAGCGGAGATACTGTTCATTTCTGGTGGATAAAATGTCAAGAATTTCAATTTTCGATCGATTTTGTTATTGAAAAGACATTTACACGATTCAATTTTCAAATTCGCCAAACGCCAAATGTCACATTTTAGCTCACAATATTGAATTGCACATACTAAATTGGCGTGAAATGATTGAAGACATGTGTACATATTCAAAGCGATTGTTATTTCCGAGCAATTTTTCACGCTAAGAAGTGAGTACAACTTTTACTTAATTAATTTTACTTAATTTTCGCCGAAACAACTTCACGTGAAATTTTGTCTGAAAATTTCACATGAAGTCGATGACTGTACTAAGCTTTACTCCAGATATTAAAACCAGAAAAACTATTTTCCGAAGTAATTGAATGCAAAAAATTACCGCGAGAACGATTTTTACGAAAAAGGATCAATTTCAATGTCTTCATATGATCACAAACCATTACATAAGGGATTGAGTCGGATTATTTAGTCTATCAGATAATTGTCACAAGCCTCAGTTGAACTGTACTTTATCGCAGAGCTAGATACATCCTACACTACGGTTACTTTAAATAACGGCCCACAGCAATCGCGTGTAGAAAAGTTCTGAAGAGAGCCTGGGTTGCACTGAAAGAAAAACTCTTGGTTCAACTATTTTTAATAGTATTGCAACGATTCATTCAAAATCGTAAAACGAACTACGGAAAATAATTATTTTTACTATGTTAATATAATTAATTTAACGATATAAAAGTAGTTGGCTCTGGTTATACAAAAAATATCGCAAGGTTCATGAAATCAACTGTTTTAATTGTTTCATAACCACGAAAAATAGTTCAAACTTCAACGTTTCGAATTATCAACAGTTTTTATGGTACTTAAACTACTTTGCAATAATAAAATAATAAAATAAAATGAAAAGTCGAACTCGTTTCCTTTATTTCTACCAATTTATTTTTCAAAAATCCGTATACCAGTATTTCGGCTATCACTTATAGCCTTCTTCAGCGATGTTTCTTCGACTCGAAGAAACATCGCTGAAACATCGCCGAAATACTGGTATACGGATTTTTGAAAAATAAATTGGTAGAAATAAAGGAAACGAGTTCGACTTTTCATTTTATTGTATAATTTCTACCTAAACGCTCGCCAAACAATTTTTTGTTTGATTATATTTGTTCTACTTTGCAATAGTTGATTTCAACAAACGTATTTCAGTGAGCAACGTCTTTGGAATTATTCTACGCAAAGTAGAATGGTTTCAACATTTGGACGCTTTTCATGCTCCGAATGAAATTTTTTTTGTTTATCAACCACGCGTCATGGTGCATAAAAGTAATCAACAATTTTCTTATAGTTGTTTTAACTATAGCCCTAGTTGATGCAAAAACAACTAAAGAAAACTGTTGATTTTTCATACTCCTCATACTCATGCTCCTATTCTATCATAGAAGTTTCATATGATACATGGCAAAATTGTGTTCGGTTTGCTGTTCGATATAATTCATATTCATGTTATGCTGTGAAGCCTTTATATTACGTTGTATGACGCTATTTTGTTCACAATACAGCGTTTTCCGCTGTGGCAAAGCAGTGGTCTGCGGCAAAGCGCAGTCAAAAAATTAGAATGCACTGTTTTGTATGGTAACGCGCACACTGGCTGCGGCCGAATTTGCGGCAGCGGCAGAACTTGCCAAATTTCTAAATTTGCCGCACCGCTAGCGGTGATACCTACCATAGGTTGGCATCACCGCTAGGCTGAATTAAATCTGTTTGAATTAGGTTGAATGGTCTGGTGGAATAGACAAGCGATGGCTGATGTGTATTGTGATAAGCCAACCTAATCCTCGTACAACAGGATTTAGCAATACAAAAGAAAATAAAAATGAATTTGGTTGGTGCCTTGGTTGCATGGACAGCGACATTGTCGCTGCATTGTAATTCACCAAATTCAACTGCGGCATTCACGCCTCCCCTGCCTATATTTCGTACTATGTATATGGTTGGAATACCATTGTTTGTGGTTGCTTACTTTTTTTGCAACACGGAGGTTGTTTATCAACCACGCGTCATGGTGCATAAAAGTAATCAACTATTTTTTTTATGGTTGTTTTAACTATAGCCCGTAGTTGACGCAAAAACAACTAAGGAAAATTGTTGATTTTACTAAGATTTTTCTTTCAGTGTGGTATTTAAAGAGTTTTAATGGATTTGAGTTTTCTGTATTATAAGGTCAGCGAACTGGGCATGGGAGCCTAGTGTATCATAATTTTATTTTTCACAATATTTTTTTTCTATGTTGAATGAATAACGATTTTTGGACAAATTATTTGAACATCGATATTGGTCTACAGTGAAAGCTCCTTTTGCGGACAGCTCCCATAAGCGGACATCTCTCTACAGCGGACGCTTTTTTTGGAACCATATTTTTTATATGACTCTCCATGTAAAATACGCTCTCATAAGCGGACGCTCTGTCGGACGGACACGGACACCATAAATTGTCACCGACAGACTCGAAACGTTCTCAAGAGCGGACTCCAAGCTCCAACAACGGACAACAATAATTTCTTTCGATAGCGCGGTAATTCCCCGTAATATGTGATTTCCCTTTACATGCATACACATAAGCGCCAGGCGTCGCAGGTGATGATTTTGTTACTTTAATTTGTGCCTTGAAGTGTAAATTGGGCGAGAGGTACGTATGCTTTAAAAATCAGCTTTATAAAAATTGTATTGTATAAAATTAAATTCAACGATTTTAGGCTTAAAATAAGTAAAACTCAAGCATCAGAAATATTAAAGATGAAGGAAATCTTTCGTAGATAATGGCAAACAAGCGATAATTTAGATTAATTAACAAAAAAATTAAAAGATGGTGCAGCACAGATTGAAAAGATTTGTTTCGAGTGGTTTGCTCGAGCCAGAAACCAGCATGCTCGCGAATCAGGGCCGTTAATAAAAACAAAGGCCAAAGAAGTAGCTAAAGCCTTGGGATATGATAATTTTATTGAATCGGATGGATGGCTACAAAAATGGAGAAAAAGGCATAACATTAGCTTCAAGTGTATCTCTGGTGAGTCAGCGGACGTTAATATGGAAGATGTGGACCAATTTCGACAAAAATTTCCAGCGATCCTATTAGAATACCAACCACGAGATATTTTCAACGCAGATGAAAGTTTTTATATTTTAGAGCTTACATTTACTTTTAAAGCTGAAAAGTGTGTAGGTGGCAAAATGGCAAAAGAAATATTGACCATAATGTTGTGCGCAAATATAAAAGGAGAAAAAGAAAAGCTTTTGGTTGTTGTGAAAGCTGCTCGACCACGAGCAATGAAAAATGTTGCAGTTAATAGTTTGCCTGCTACGTGGACTTTTAATAAGAAGGCGTGGATGACAATGACTATAACGACAGACTGGCTTCAAGATATGGACAGGAGAATGGGACTTCAAAAACGTAAAATGTTGCCTTTTTCTGTACAACGCTGGGTCGCATCATACAGACCTGAATTTGGGAAACATTAAAATAATATTTTTTTCTCCTAACACCACATCTGTTTTTCAGCCCATGGACCAGGGAATTATTCAGAATTTCAAGTTCTTCTATCGTGGTTTAATTCTGAAACATGTTCTTTCAAAAATTGATAACGTTTCCTCCGCCTCACAACTTTCAAAATTCACTAACGTTTTGGAAGCTATCTATTTTATTAAAAACGCATGGGACAAGGTAATTCCAGATACCGTACAAAAATGCTTCGCCAAAGCAGGTTTTAAAAAATCTGTAGCTCAGCAAATTGACCTGATGGAATATCATGCAGAAGATGATCTCCCACTAGCAACCCTAGCAGAGTTTTGGAAGAACTTTGATGAAATTGAATCATCTCATCAACTCGATGAAGACTTTACAAATTTGGACCACACTTTATCAATTGAAGAGAAAGTAAATGAAAATGAAGAAGCCGGAATGAATATAGCGGCTGCAGAAGTAAAACATACTTTAGATATAGTATCGGATGACAGTGACGAAGAGGAAAATGAAGATCGTGGTCCAATCAACTCTTACGCCAGTGCCTTAGAGGCCGTTGCAAGCCTAAAAAAGTTTTCAAAGAAAGATTTTGTTGCGTTCGAATATTTAAAAAATGTTGAATCATATTTTCAAAATTGTTTTTTGCGAGAAAAACGTGAAAAACAAAGCAGTCAAATATACTTGATTTATTTAAAAATTATTTTTTTAGAATTTCTAAATGATAATATAATGTATACGTATATATTTTTTACAAATAAAAGTAAGAGCACGTTAGTCGTTTAATTACGTTTGCTTTTACATGACTTTATGTTAGATACTTTCTTATATACGGACACCTCCCATAAGCGGACAAAATTCTTGAATCCGTGACTGTCCGCTTATGAGAGCTTTTACTGTATATGAAATATGAATTATCAATGAAAATCTAGACAGGAGCCGTTTCAGCCTGGCCGGTACCCATTTTACGTCGACTCATCCACGTTGGGCCTACTCAAACAATGACAGAAGACGTTGCTTTCATTCAAAAGCAACAGTAATGAAACAATCTCTTCCGTAGCTGGGACACAAACAAAGATTCGCCGTGTCTTTGGCAAGCGATCAACAAAACTTAACGACCCCATCAGATATGCGCGTTTACACAAACATGCGTGCATTTCCTTATCTGCAAGATAACAGCAGCTGCATAGATAGGCGAATATGTTTCTGATCGCTGTATCTTCATACACCTTCAA
This sequence comes from Nemotelus pantherinus, assembly GCA_963978885.1. Taxonomy (NCBI): domain Eukaryota; kingdom Metazoa; phylum Arthropoda; class Insecta; order Diptera; family Stratiomyidae; genus Nemotelus; species Nemotelus pantherinus. The sequence continues at coordinate 1,105,191 of OZ022263.1, forward strand.
CTTTCACTCTTGGCAAGCACTGAAGACTTGCACCAAGACTCTTATTTTAAGATCGCAGTCAAAGCCCAATGGATTACCTCCTTGGCCGCGAGTCAAATGCGTTCGACGTATGTAAATTTTCATGCGTGTCACGGATGTACACGTGAGCTATTCTCGCAAGTTAGAATGGAATAGAGATTTAGTCACATGTGAATCGTAAATAGATATTAGGTACCTATTTCCACTTTCGATATGACTGAGGTACTGACTTCTGACGGATATGTGTGTGGGAATAAGATAGAAACTAAATAGCACTTTCACTTTCAAACTTGCTTATACAGTGATTTAGAAAACACGCAATTTTGCGCAATGAAACACTACCTGATAGCTTTAAGTAGGTTAACATGAATACACTGCACTGATGGAAAGTATTATAACCACATATGCTCATGTATTTCAAGTCCAACATAAGGATTCGATTGTATTTCAATTTCATTCGACACTTTCACTCTTCCGCGAAACGTGGTTACCGAAACACAGCACAAGATGCATTCAAATCCAAAAAAATCAATAAGCACCCGTCCGGCCACATGTCGACTGCATCGAAATGACAATCGAGTATAAAACCAAGTTTTAGAGTACAACTAAATCACAACTAGGTAGCATATGTTTGGACGATTCTTCTGAGCTTCATCCGACAACGACTACAAAAATATTCACATTCAGATTGTGGGAGTACCACACTTCAGAAAAAAGTTTTCACTGCGTCCATTACGAATATTATAAGATCAATGATCAAGCGGCTCATACAGCGCGGATTTTCTCAATGCCGTCAGCGGAACAAAAAACATCATATCAGATTCACCCAGTTTTCACTGAATTGTTCTGGGAACACTCAACTGTCCAATCGCTGATCGTGCTAGTCAATCTCAGGAGATTACAGATTGTATTTTGACGTGGGGACCGACCAGATTGCCAGCCAAACTGATCATCTGGGCAAACGTTGTCTGGATGTATCCTACATGTGCATGTACATATGTACATACATATATCAACTTTGATTTGGCTTCGCAAAAATATTTCCGCACAACTAGCTTTCCGCAGCTGAAGAACGCCAAGTAAATTTACTCAGTGCTGCGAAATGATTAATGAATACGCCCGCCATCGACTTGGTGCGGTCGAGAGTATCATCGACCGATAAGATAAGATGCAACTAGACAGAGATTTTCCTACACCCCCCTAACACCCCCCTAATACCCCCCCCGGAAAGTGCATACACCCCCCCCTAACACAGACAATTTTCCTACACAAATGGACCTTTGTGTCCTTTGTTCCAAAGGGACACCCCTCCTAAAATTCTGAACACACCCCCCATGAAAAATTCCTGAGAAAACCCCTGCAACTAGACAAGACGGCAACATTATGTAATTATAAATTAAATCGGATATGAGCTATGATATGACATCACAGTTTTATAAGGCTAATTATTTCAACTGCGTCAGTTAAATAAAGTGCAAGTACGGAAGATAATGCAGGGGAAAGTCTTCGATGATTCAAGTCAATCAATCAAGATTCAATCAAGCTAAAAGGCTAAAACATCTCTCCGCACCACACTTTTTAAAGCCGAATGAATTGGAAGTGAATACTGAAGCAGATGAATGCTGAATTTTGCATTAGATCTATAGCTCGCCTAGGCGAAGAGCAATCCTCAGGTCTGACCTACTGCGTCAAAAATCTTTCCAGTCCATGAAATAATAGTGTCATGCTATTCACCCCCACATACTTTCGAAATGAATTTTGAAAACCAGAACACAATGCCAACATTAATTTAGAAACTACATAATTTCCTGCTCAGATAACTTCCAGACACGAAATATTTTCGAAAAAAGATATTTTTAGCGAGAACTGTTAAAAGGGCCGTGCTGCGAAACAGAAACATGCAACATAACTTTATAGAAGCTAGATATTTTGTACGTGCGCTAATATCTAATCAGCTGGAACTGAATGGCTTCACAAAAGGTTCCTGTCTGCTTGCTAGAGCTAACTTTTTCCGCGGATTACACATATGTACATAGCAAATTTATAATGAATACAAAAAATCTTTAGATTGAGTGTAGAGGCGCACGAATCAATCCAGCGGTACTGCTGCTTTGAAAGCAGGGTCAAATGCAACACAAGGCAAGAAACACGTGGACGCAGAATTTGTGTGGTACCAAAATAGTTTTGTTCCGTGCATTGGCCGCAAGAAAGTGAAGATGGAATTTCACTTGATTCATTTGCATATTTCGCGCTCAACGTGGATCTAGAAGCATGTCTTAGGTACGCACGTTAGGTACGCACGAAGCTAAGTATGTGCAAAGGTTTCTCTAAATTTTCCAGTGTCGCTTCGAATGTCGTTCGGATACGGAAAAACCCTTGAAATAAGTGAATTCGATGGATTATGAACAAATCTGGATAAGCAAGCACTAATCGAGTGTGGCATGCTGACCTAGTTCTGTTCGATTTCATTGTGGCAAATTTTTGATGTTCAATAATGGGTAAACCAATATTCGCTCATGATACGGTCAAATGTAAATTGATATAGAGTTTCAATGCTTGAATTCGCGCAGTTTAATAAATTATTCAGAATTATCATTGCGTGGAAGAAGTATTGTTTCCAGCTTCAAGTCTTGCCGGGCTTGCAGAATACAAGGAAAATACGCTAACTATGATGGATCATGTTTCAGACTGCAAAAAAGGATAAGGGAATAGGAAATAAGTTAGAATAGGAAATAAGGAGCAAATTAACTATTGAATTTTTCAGACATTTTTGAAACGTCTTTATTTATTGCACAGGCTAGGTAATACGGTAAATATATGGCAAAATAACGAACTTTAGTCCTCACCTCCTCGCTCGTACTGATACTTTGTTCCGAAATCTTTTAATCTCGCTCTGATCAGAACAACATGTTTTGAACATAATTCAGACTGTGCCGTAGGCTCCCAAATAGATGGGTCGGATGCCGAAAAGCATGCTATTTTTCAACTATCCACATCGAAAACTTAAACTGTTCACGCCGAGTCATGTTATGATTACATAAGTAGGTGGTATGTCATTTGAAAATAACTATTTTCTGTAAGACATGTTGCTGAATACAAAAAAAAAACTTGTTCAAGCAAAGTTCTGGAGTAAGATCGGATGTACACATCATCTAGACAGAGGCGTCTATTTGTCTGAAATGTTACAATTATAATTCGTCGTTTTACTTACTTTCTTGAGAATAGGAAAATATTTAGAATGATGCGTAAGCTAAGATACATAAACTTTCATCCAGTTTGCTGAAATACATAGTTATTATTCAATACCATTTTATTCTTTTTTGTCGTTAAAAGGTTCTGGTTCGAATCCAGCTGTGAAGAAAAAACCATGACCACACACAGGGATTGGAGTTGGTCCAGCTGTGAGCTGATATCTGAGTAAAACTATTGTTGTCTTAGTTAATAAGGTATTAATCTACTTTCGAAAATATTTTTTGTAAATGAATTCTTTGCCAACTGGCCACGAAAGGGAATACTTGACTTTACGTGTTTCGTCATAGGAATCTAACTAGCTTGCGCCAACAGTATCGGAAATATTCTGAGAAGAGAAATAACAATCGCAAATTGAGTATTACCAATTGTCATGCAAATGCATTTCTTTAGGTCATGTGTCGAAACCAGAGCCCTACACTGATTAATTTTCACAGCTTTGTTGAATTCATGACAAAACTAGAGACTAGGAATGACAACAAGAAAATCATGACAAAAACCAAAAATCACCAAACTACTACACTGTAGTACCAATAGCTAATGCAAATCATCACACTACCAACATATATCTACCACGTTTCTGATCTCACCTAATTTCGAGCAAACATCATCCACTTATAGCGCTTTTGCCTATTATGTTTTCTGATTATCTCTTCAACTCCTTTTTGCAACTATCTCAAGCTTCGTGCAAGCACACTGCACTAACCGAATCACCTCTAATAAGCCTCGAGCTGAGTTCACTGATCTGCAAGACATACTTTCGTCTTCGTCTTTTCAAATCAGCCTGCCTGGCTTATGATTTCTACTGTGTAGGTCACGTGGAAAATTCACTTTTGACTCATTACCTGGAATCAAGGATACATTCGCCTTAGAGAATGAACACACGTCCGCTTGGCACAACAATAGACGGAAGCGACTGAAAACAACGAAGGGAAAAAGTAAATTGCCAAGACCTCGTTAGTTTCCTTAACTTACCTCCTGCTTGCCATGCACTTGTTTTCTTCCCGCTCCAGCTACGCAGAGCTGGCTTGCCTCAATTCTCTCGCTCGAGGCATCTTGGCTCGGGTTCAGATTAAAACGATGGGCTCTTTGTCCAACATTCGCATCTTCGCATTCCTGGCAGCATGAAGACACCAGTCAGTTATATGAGTGCGTCTTTGAGTTGGGGCATAACAGCCCTGAGTGTAACATTGTGGGTGCATCAAAATTAAGATTTGCTCAGCCAGCACTGGCAGAGCTGACAGAAAGAGGCTAAAGAGAAACTCAAACTAGATGAACACATACTGAATATCACAGTCGAATGAATAAACCACCCCATCAGCCCGCTGCTTCCGACACCATGGCTGGATATGAATTTGACCAATGCCATCCGAGACGACTTAGTATGCTCTCGTGTCCTGAAAAGCTTCGTGACAGGATAGAAACCGCGCAGCATAAATACTTATATGCCCATATGTTTGAATGTTTTTAGCCGAATGAGCACAACTGTGAAACAAACCGCGCACAGTTCAAAAAGCAGAAAAAGTGTCGCGAGGTTCATAAAAGTAGTAAGGATTGATCCTAGACGTGTACAGAGGACTGCGAAAATGTAAGCTTGATGCATCACGCAGCCATTCAGCTTTGCGACCAATTCCACTTTGCGTAAGACTAAAGGCTTCCACCCTTTCAACCCCCTTCTCCTAATACTTGGAACTGTTTTTAACTACTGGTGGAACGAGTTAAGTGCAGGTTCGCACAATTAATTCGAAATGTATCCTTATTATATTTGCAATAACTATCACAGTCGATGCCGAGCACATCGCATGCAGCCTTTACACAAAGGTGACTCTAGCTTTTTGTCCTGCAGGCTATTATTCTGTTACACAGAAGTCGGTACTGCTTTCGAGTTGCAACGTTGTTTCGAAAGTTACTCTCGGGGGACCATTGCAAGTCAGCATCACTGGTCCAGTCCAGTTAAATTCAGATCTGCTCGCCATCCGGCAGCGGTCGGTGCAGTTGGGCCATCTCATGCATTGCAATGTAGGTTGGAAAGTGTAACATTGGGCTACTCGGCTGCCGTAGTCATGGAGTGTTGCCTTGCCACTCGTTCCACCAACCTATCCATAGTTTCGCTTCGTCCCGTTAGCCTTGTCTTAACATGCTCCGACGAAACGAGGCCAAACAAAATCATCAACTGTACACACAGAAAATGAAACAGGACAGCCACGACGACGATGATGATGGCGATGACGAAAGACGAACTACGAAATACGAGTAAGGACAGTCAGCGTCGGGCGAACGGGGCCAGGATTTGGGTAAAGATAACTAGGACTAAGTACGAGGTCGAACAATGGCTGGGGGTTGAGACAGACAGCATTTCGAACGCTCTTTGCCGTTGCTGCCCTGTATATGCATCTGCACAGAGACTGCACTGTGCAACTAACGCGACTCATAGAGGAATATAGTTGTCTGGTTGACTGCGCTAATGATGGCACGGAGAAAGAATCAAGAGGATGAAAATGGATGTGGCAAGTGCAAAAAGCACCGAATGGGGCGATAATATATAGTGAGATGCATGTATTTTTAGTACGTTGGGAGTACGATCGGGAAACTGAACTTTGTATGATGGTTTTATCCAAGTTTATTTTCGTTTTTGGCCGGAGAGAAAAATATTTTTGGATCGGGTTGGTGCAAATATGAGGGATTTTTGGTTTCCGAAGGAATTCCACAATTCAATTGAGCTTTAAATCGATATTAACGGACTTAATGTAATAATGCTGGATGAAACTGCTCAACAACAAGAGCATATTTGTCTTGAAAGCTTGCGTTGTTCGGGTAACACATAGTGTGAAAGGGTATCGGTGCATGTTGCAATTGTTGAAAAACTGCCTTGAGCTGTAATATATTTCTAAATATTTTATTTTATATTTCTATACTTATATTTCTAGACTTATAATAATATTTCTCCAAAGTAATCAGTCAAAGATTAGAAGGAGTAAACTGATGTTTACGTCTTTAGAGGATATAGTTTTAAATGTTTCTTCAAAAGTTTTTTTTCAATTGCAGCTTCTACATTTCCTTTAGAAACATTATAGTATTGTGTGATGCCTAATAAGATCGTTTCCCGGACAAGTAGACCATGAGTGTAATCCATTAAATCATTTATAATTTTCAAGTGATTAGAAATTATCAAGTTTCACATAAGTTGTAGCAGAAAGTAAAAATATGATAGTAAGAAGTTGGAAAAAAAAAGTTTTTTTAGAACTTATATTTTGAGCCTATATATGCCTATAACAAACCTTAGCAAAAACAGTACAAATAATTCAATAAACTAAAAAAGAAATTCAACAACTAGGCTGTTCCTCTTAATAGTTTGAACTATTTATTGTCGTTTGATATCAGTAGACAAATCAGCGTGACACATATAGGTTCACATAGTTCGTTAACGTATATGTTAAACAATATTGGTCCAAGAGCAGTACATTAGGGAGCCCCACGTATAATTTTCAGAGAGCCATTAGTAATTGCGGCTGTTTTGACCTTTTGCGGTCGATGAACATCATGATTATACTCGAATATCAAATTCAGCCTACTGTTGAAAAAAAAACCGCTGTTATGACTCATAGAAGGATTTATGAGTAGTTTGCTAGTTTTTAAATTGGTCTAATGTTATTTGAACATGAGCTTGCTATAGAATGCTCCTATACCTCTAGAAAAAGTGAAAATTTTCAAAAAGTTCAATAATTGACCCACAATTGATGAATAGGACGAACTAACTGAAATTTTCTGCAGCACATACCAGAGAATTCCAGCTGAAAGTCTGACTATGAAACGAGTTACAACACAAAAGGTATTCTATTCCGAACAGTAGAGAGGAATATAGAGTATTATTCTCTAGATCGTTTGTTTCGGCACATGATGTTTACGCTGTCAGCACAAGCCATCAGTTTTGTGGGCTTTTTGAAAATAGTACCTCTGATGCTCACCCCGCCATCTAAGGTCACTTTTTCAAGCACCAGATTAAAATTGTAGTGAAATGAAATATAAATAAATTAAAAAAAATTGTTAGTTAGAAAGTAGTAAAATGACAACAAACAACAGAGTGTTAAAGAATAAACAAAAATAATCAAAAGCTATTAGGAGCTTGGAGAATTGCCACTTTGATTTGAGAAAGACTTTCTGACTAAAGTCCCAGCTGGAAGTCTTTATTTTTCGTCAGGATATACAATAACGGCAAATGCCCCCAATCAATCACCAAACAGAAAGTAGGAAGAGCGAATAAAGGAAGGAAAATTATTGGTAAATTACTGCTAAGAACCTTAGGGGACTAAGTATTGAACCCTAAAGAATCCTTAGAAGAGAGCAAGACGGGAGAGAGGAATTCAAATCACAGCATAGATGCGAACATAAACCAAGAATGCGAGCCAACATAAAATGAGGCCAGATACCCCTCAGTGTTCGATCTTGACCAGAAGAGGCCTGTGGTCATCAGAATCAAGAGTTTTGAAAAGCCGGCGTATACAAAATCCAATTATTTATGTTAGCTTAAAGCGAAAGCAAAAAGTCAACCAAAATTAAAGGTTGTGAGGTTCAAGCTGTAAGCTCAGCTCTTGATTAGCCCACGTTGCTCAGGACCGAAAAAAGCTGATGACTGGGTTGTAGCGTATTGTAAACAGCTCTTCTAAAGGCAATTGCATATTTGGAATTGCAAGATATATGAAACGCAGATGTATGAGACATAAGCAGACTTTTTACAGAAAGAACCCAGAGGCGAAGCTAACTTTGAAAATAATAAACAAGTCAACATAAGAGGGCGACTTGACTTAACTGGCAGGTCCGGGATGCCATTAATCCCACAGTACCGCCGAATAATGACTCAGTATTTCGAGGGCTCCTAAACAAGCAGGAAGAAATATATTTCTAAAAAGGTCACAAATTTATTGTAGCTGTAAGTATTGGCACATTAAGAAATGTAGAAATTAAAAAATTTTCGGTGGTTCGAACAGATAGACTCGACGCTACCAAAATAACTGCTCTATAAAATTTCCAATGAGCAGTTTTGAGTTCCGAACGGCAGTTAGGAATTATGTCAGCTAAAGATGGTAGCTTAAGAAGAGCAAAAAAGAAGAATGATTCGAGTTAAAAGGGACTTTATATTAAACAGATAACTAAAAAAACAAACTAAATAACATCTGTGTAATAAGAAATACAAAAACATAGTCTACAACACTATTTATGTGCAAAAAGATTTGAACTTTCTTGCAGCTTGAATTCTATACCCACTTGTATATGGAACCATCTTTTTAGTGAATTCTGTCAGCCATGGCTTCGATAGCAATGACTATTGGGTATAACTACAAACAAAACATAAAATGAGAAAGATGCTACTTTAGTAGATTTTTGTTTTAGCGGTCCATTGAATTGGGGCGTGAATAATGCACAGTTTCATTCAATTGATTACCTTGATTCAGTGATAAAAACCTGGGTGTTATCTGAGTCAAGACCATTCTCGAATCACATCACAAATCACGATCCTGATCATTTCGCATCCGTTGTTTTCCTTTAAATACGGTTTTTCATTTTTGTATTACTAATAGTATGTAGTAGCTGCGTGAATAATAGGGGCAAAGTAACCTAGGGTATTTTAACAGATCAAAGAAATATATCTAAAACATTGAGTATGCTCAAACCTAAATTTCTCCGAAAATCAACTACGGTAAGGAATGATTTGAACTAGAATTACGGTTAAACAGTAGTCAACAATCTGGATATCTTCTGTCTGCTGTTTATTGCCGATCAACAAATTGTAATTGGCTTCATGTAATTCTAATTTTTCTTCAAATCATGCTTATGATAGAGTAATCAATCGTGATGATAAAGTTCTCTTTTTCTTGTCACTTAAGACAAGAATTCGTCCTGTCTGAATTTTTTTCCGGCCAATTAAAGCCTTGCTTCGATACGACATTGCTTTTAAGCCTGTTCACTACAACATATCGCATATTTTTTTTAGTCTAATGTCATACTGTGTTGAGGTCATATCGGAACATCGATTTATAGCTAATAGCTCTTAAAACAATGCCTGACTGTAGGCGTGAATTTAAAATCCCAATCTGGTCTATATTATATCACTATATTTTTCAATCCCAAGCTCCAAAAAACTAGTTTGGGATATGTTTAATTAATTAGCAAGCACATAAAAACCCCCTCAACCTAATGCGCAAACAGAATATGATAAAATTAGAATTAGTCGAAGTTACAAGATTTATATTTAACTGTATCCTTTATGGATTTTGCAGCAAAAAATATTTTTGGAGCTATTTATCTTACGAGGAACAAAAACGTTTATGACGTGGATATCACTTTCCAATGTTTATGTTGGATTCTGATTCCTCGAAGTGTATTAATTTTTACGTTCCCAAAGTCACTGCAATAATTGAGCATATTATTTTAAACTGCGAATTCAAGTAAAAATTCAAGTTTGAAAACCAGGCCATACTCTTATCAAACTTTTTTGATTCGGTTTATGCTTCTAATACTAGGTTATTGATGGACTCACATTTTTCTAGATGCCTGTGTGCACTTTGCCCATAATATACAGTTACCAATGTCGCAATGCACAGCAAACTTAATTTCAGTAGCTATCTGCTTTTAAAGTAGCAATCTATATCAGTTCGTGCAAGCCTACATCAACTCGAGATGCTTCAAAAGCTTTCACAGACTACTTCTTCGATTAGTTTATTGCTCTGGAATTATGTATAACCCGAATTTGGTGAATTTGCTGTAGCTGCAAATCATAATCTGCTTAGTTTTTTTTTTTTAAGGAGAATCGGTTTGAAGTAACTTTAAGCTTCAGTTTGTTTCTAGGAGATCACTTATTGTTAAGCAGTCGTTAACTCTAGATAAGAGAATTTCAATACACGTAGATCACTAAAAGCAATTGGAACATATTCAAACGCAACACTCACTCGACACTCTATACCAAACTGTCATGGCATTCTCTATTAAATACAAACCTCTAAGTGCCCCCAGCCATCGGCATTCATTTTAGCGGCCTCCACACTGCCTTTCGCACCCATTTTCCTGTTCTTGTTGCTATTGTCTGTGCAGCTTCAAATTTTCGTCACGGCTCTTACGACAACAGAAAATCTGTGGAAATAGTGACAATGCTGAAGCTTGAATGAACGCACCGCCTATGATTCGTTTGCTGGGTCTACGCCAATTTGCTGGGTCTACGCCTACCCCAAAAAAAGTTTCTTCGATTTTTCACGGGAGTTTCTCCGCAAGTAGCCTTCAACACCACACCTGCTCTTTTGTTTACACGACGAATTAGCTTAAGGCCTCACGAACGAACCGCACTAACGCTGATTTTGTTTTTTCCGAACTACACACAAAGTTCCATCTTAGCTGTTCAATGATAACGTACACGAGATTGCAATGTACAGCTTAAAGTAGGACTTATCGACTGGTTTAAAGGCGAAAACCTGATCGCCTTCCTACAAATGAGAACTAAATGAAGTCAAACACACTGGTGTTGCTCTCAGATGTTTTGTTCTCCGCCAGCGCGTTCTTGCTCCCTGCTGTATCTAAACTGGTCCGTTCCAGCTCTAACCTCTTCCTTGTCTCCGTTGCCGACTGGAATACTAAGGTGCAGCTCCAGCTCCGTCCGTGTCTCTGCTCCACTGGTGCTATGCGTCAAACACACCCACTTCTCGAATTGATTTTGGAAAATTTCCTCGGAAAATGAAATTCTCAAAATTGAACAAAGATCGCCCTTTGAAGCTTGCAAATGTTGATTCTTCTGGCGATTGTCCTGTGATGTCCTTCTGACTACAAGCAATGGTACGTGTGAAGAATTTTGTCCGAGATCTACTTCGTATTTGATATGGTTGATAGCGGCCGGTCGCCAGAAAAACTATCGTATCAGCCTAGGAAAATACTCGCAAAATGATATTCCACTGTTGCTTTAAGCACCGCAGGAGAGGCCAACCGTTCCCGTAATGGTTTGCATTCGGTTCCGGTTAAACCTCGAATCACAACACAATGACACAGATTTGGATCAGCACAACCAGATTTTTGAACATGCACGCTGGCGATCCTGCACTCGAATTTGCGTTACTTATCCACTAGTGAGCCCACTCAATAAGTTTCGCCCAGCAGTTGACTGAAGCAGAAAATTGGTGACCGCACTTATTCTCCGAGTAGCACGCCTGAGTTTGGAAGCTTGATTCTACACAAACGTGCTATCACGTATTCAATTCAGTAATCCAGAATCCGTAAAAGTTTTCGAAAGAGGGCTGGTCGGTGTCGACATTCGCCAGGATGCTTGTCCTTTCTATTGATTATACAAAACGTCTAAGCACAAACTGAAAAACTCCGAGCTGCTAGCACAGCTTGTCCACTAAGTCACTATCATCAGCACTAAAAACTTATTGTTGCGGCCGAAACTGTCCGTTAACACAGAAAATTCGTGAATACAGTGCTTGGATGCCGCACGACGTCGACGAGAACGACAGCGAAACGAAATTTGCAGGCGAGATTTCCAGGAGCTGCCTGAACGCAATTGAGAATTCCAGGCGAAGAAGAAGAACGGTAAGGAACAACAACAACAACACAAACAACAACATGTGCAGTGTGCCAAAAGTCCCACACTCTTTCGATCCGAGCTTTCCCGGATCGATATCCAGAGATAACTATTATGCTACAGCACACCGAAAAGATGCGGGGATCGAAATTAAATTTTCCAGCCGTGGTCCATCTCGCAGCCTCCAACTCGTTGCGTGACAGCGGGGAGTTTAACGACTCGGAACTGGATATCAACGAAGTGTGCTACCTGAGTGCCAGAGAGAAGCATGATTGTCGAATCGAGCACATCGTCCTGCTGATAATGACGTTTGATGGCGAATGGCATTTTCCTGTTTCAGATTTGTCAGTTTTTTCATGAAGCTAAGATATAACTATTTGAGTCTGGCTGGAGAGTACGAATATTTTCAAAAGCAGTTTTAACTGTTTACTCTAGTTAAACGGAAATACTCTACTGTGTTCTACACTTGAGTCCATTCATCATAAGAACTATAAATAAATAATCTTGCCTTTCGCTAACATCTGCGCAAGGACTTGATTCGGCGCACAGCATCCGTGCCGAAGCAAGGAGAGACGTGTCCTCATCTTCTCTGGCAGCAGCGAGAAATTTCTGTATCTTCATCCACTGTATACTTGGAAACTTTCTCTGACTGGATGCTGGATGCCAACCGTATCGGCTCCTTCGAATCCTTGCCATACTACGTGACGATACATGAGTTACGATTTCGTTGAAATCCCCAATAGCTACGAGAGCTCAACGAAATCTCTCGTGGTGGAGAAAACCCACTGGAAATTGTTTACCTTTGCTAGGTGATGGTGAGAATGACAACGGAAAATATGACGGAATGTCAGCGTTTGGCAGCTAAATGTCTTACGGTCTCACAATCGGCATGGTCGACATTTTTTGGCCCCTACTATTTAATAGCGAATACTAGTTAAATGTTCACAATTTTCAAAGGAATAAAGTAGGAGAGAGTCAAATATTTTCAAATATAGAAGGGTATGGTGCTGGAAAACAAAATGAATCCAATCCTTTGAGTGGCAATTGCACTTCTAGTGATAAAATTATTCTTCTTCTAAAACACCGCCAATGATTTAGCGACGGCCTTTCTATACCGCTGCTAGTAATTCAACCTATTAGCGCCAATGCTGAAAACGCGACTTTCAACCTTTTTGGGGAAATGATATGACATTTATGATGGTTTACATTGAAAAACTATGCTTGATATTCAATCAAAGTCCAAATAGAAAAAAATTGACTAGGCAATGGTTACTATTGAATTTCTTCCTTCTAGAACAGAAACAATCCCATGTAGCCAGAATTCAAGCGATCGCACTTTGAGCGATACTGTATGCTTTTGCATTTTTTTAAATTTGCTGCGCTGTAATACATTTAAGTCGAAACCTAGTGCTTTTTTTTTGACGACACTAAAAAAGTTTACATATTTGTTTATAAAATAAAAAATTATAAAGTAAATTTGGCCCACTATGTTAGACCTATTATTTAGTTATTAAGCTTCAGTTAGACTGCTTTAAACTAAATTGTCCTGCTACCGGTCTTTTCCGCTATTCGAGAGTAATTCGAAAGTGGTATGTTTGTATACATCTACCAAAGTGAAATTCGATTTGCTTTGAAAGCTAAAGATAACTTGAGCCCCAAGCATTAAAAACGAAAGATTCAGCCTAGCGGGGGTTCCATAGGTATTGATACGACAGAATTCCTAACCCTTTTTTTCGATCGATATGCGACGAAGCCACTTAGAAACGTCAGATGCTTGGAATTGTGGTTCATAGTCTAGACCGATTTTAAAGCTAAAAAGCTCATAAAAATAGGTCTGATTATTAGTATTGTCTTTTAATTTCCTTAATTAGTGCTTTGAAGCTAAGGTAACTCTAAAATGTCATGATTATTTAATTGGGCTACGTGTATGTATCTATTTTGAAGCATTTACCTGTAGCTGGACCTATAAATATAATATTTGTAGCATTTTCACCACAGAATATCTGAAACATTGGATTGCCACTACGGGGCTAGTAGAACATGTTAGTTCGACAGTTTTTCGCTGATAGTATAATTCGAAGGGTAAAACACAGTCTACGTTACATTCTTACTAGCACATGGTGATTTGTTGTTTTTGTTTTTGTATTCAGAAAATACCTTATGTGTTAATAGAACAACGTCTGCGACGTAAAAGAATATATAACGTATTACAATGTAATTGAAATCGGAACTCTTCCGTGAAGTGACTGATTTGTGTTCATCAAAGAGTTTCTGACATTCAAGAAGTAAAATTAACTTAGGAGCCGAAAAATTTTCAACATACTTTATTGTTAATAACATGAAAAACAGAAAAACGACTAATGAAAGTGTATGTAAAATATTTATGTCTGATTATGAAATATACTAATCCTTCGAAGAAAGTAAAAATGCAAACAACAGTATCGACACCCAGAATATTCCATTGGGCTAATGCAATAACATTTTTTTTTGGATAGTAAACTTCTACATTATTATCACTATTTAACGTTTTTCAAACACGTTTACTTTACAATCATTCACACGGTCCAGCATTCCTTAACGATTCCTTAAATTCACCAAGGAAATAAAGTAATGCATTCACTCCAATCTTCCATGTTGTATTCTGACTAATAATAAAACACGCAGAATTAAAATAGAAAAATCGCCTAAAAAACCGAACAACGAATTGCAAATTCCCCCCCTCCCCCCTCTATATTCCTTTCTACTCCTCCTATCTAGAGCAACATACATCACATTACAAGTTCTCTTCGCAGCGACCACGTGAACATCATATGTACGAGTTCGATACACACAAACAAGCATCCTTTTATTGCATGGAAAGCGATTGGACCTACGAGTAGTGCCGCCGTTCCATTACAATCTGGTAACTGTAGGAACGTCAGAACTTTCCAACTTCAGCTTATTATTAGATTTCCACAAATAAGCCCAGTTGTGATGCTGTCGTCACAGAGCGGCGACATCTATTTGTGAAGCTGTTTGGTCCAGGGGAGGGTGTGGCTGCATTCAGGAATCTAGAAACGTTACTCGTGCACTATGCTATATCTGTACACGTGCATGCATATCTTTGACGAAGTCAGTAGCGCAAATGATGATAGAAAGAAGGACGAAAACATAATTAGCTGGGCTGCAAAAAGGTTCAGTCTCGATTGAGCAGATTTTCGGGGAAAATGCTCGCGAAAGGATGTTGCTCAAGTAAGTGTAGCTTTCGGAAGCTTCTTGAGGTTCTAGTCTTGAGATGAACTTTTCAACATTGGGGTAGTTTTGATGGTGATTGGAGTTGTAGAAAAGGTTGAAACAGAGCGCAATAATATGGATTAAGCGTAAATGCTATTTAAAAATAAAGCGCGAAATTGATTAAAGGAGGGTCTGGTCGCCCCAAATCCCACACAAAGCTCTCTATGTTCACGTAACTTTTTCTTAGCTCCAGCTCAACATTTTTTTGTTAATTTTCTTATTGTTTTTGTCAACTACAGTTTAACCGCTAAAAAATAAAACAAAAATAATTTTTGAAAATGAAGCTTTTGATTTGTGCTATTTTTTCTTTCTTTAAGCCAACTTAACTATGCTACTGGTCAGTTTTTTTTAAAAAAGAACGGTAGAATGGATCATTCAATGGTCTACAGCAAGTTTTTTTAAAGAGATGAAATTATTTCGAGCAAGGTAAGGGATAATTAAAAAAAATTCTGGGAGTTCGTATCAGCTTTTCTGATTCGCTTCCAGGTGCTTCTCCAAGTGCCTATCAAAAAAATAAAACATGTATCAAACTTCCAGCAATGATGTGTGAGAATGCTGTGATTGAACCCTGCAACGAATGGTTTAATCTTGCGGAAAAAGTAATACAACTTAGGCTGGACTTGTATCTGGCAGCATTCATCATTCACTGTTTAAGGATTTACTGGGATGAAAAACGTCAAACTGTTTCCGAATTACGAACTGGGTCCAACAGTTATGTGATGATGGCTGCACAGAAGTCAAGTTGTTTGCAATGGTGCTACTTGCTTCTCATACCCGCCACGAGTAAAGCGCTGTCTACTCTTTCAAGCAATTTGATGAGATGTAAAGTCATGCGAAATACTGCACTATCTCTTATTGTATTGTTCAATCATTGCTTAGCCAAATCGGAGGATATTATGGGAATATAATAAAAACTTTCTATCGACATGTTTCCAGCTTTGATACGACCAATTTCAAATACCATCGTAAAACTTGTAGAACATGTTGCCAAGCACCTCCTCTCACTCTCACTTGACATCCATGATATATAGGATAATCTAGAATTCGCTTTGGCTTTTGCGAAACCCACACAAAGCGCAAAGCAGTCATGACATCTTTGCCTTTGGAAGTTAATTGCATTTAACTTGCCGATATTTCAATCAGAAGACCCCAAGCCAATATCGGTATCGTCATGACTTCTCTGATCCCCTATAAGCCGGAAGTACAAAATTCTCATTTAGCAATTTTGTGAAATGACCGATTTCATTACGAGAGCTCCAATTGCCCGAGTCCCGTACTGACTCAGATGGCTCAAAAGTCTGAAACCACCCCCTTCTAAATGACTTTACTTCAAAACTCGATTACGACTGAAATCAATTTAATGTTTTCTGCGCGCTACCGGTTTCCAAGCGTTTCGCATCGAGTCTGGTCTGGTGGGTTCATAGAAGTCAGAAAAAATTACTCGAGACTGGTGTGTTCTGGTGTGAAAATGTACAGGACTAAACCCCTGGAGCAAAATTCATTCGCATAATACCGGAAAGAGTGCGTTTTCTACGCACAGTGTGCCACAACTAAATGACATAATTTTCCGGTGGCGGGGGAGCTAGGTGAAGAAAAAGTTGAGGCTTAATACTAGAATATGTTTTTCACTTGCACCAATTATATGTACATACATCCAGAGCTTCCAGGCTGTAGGTAATTGTGGGTTCCCTTTTGGTTTGCGAGATTTCGTTTGGCGAAAGAAGGATATGCGAAGGAATCTGCTATAAGTTTATATTTAGGCTGAATGACGCTTCCATAATATAACTAGCAGACTTTTGCAGGCATGGTAATAACAGTAAAGGCAAGAATGAAATCAGAAGAAATTGTGTTTGCCGTGCATAATAAAATAAGGCTGCTACTATTTTTCATATTGGAATATTGACCAGAAACATCGATGATGCGGAGATTGTAAATACACATTTAAATTAAACTTTAATGTTATTTGGAGTTTAGTCAACGGAAATTGACAAACGACTGAATCCTTCGGGTGTCACAGATCGAACTGAGGGAAATTCGTCGACACTTCAGAGCTGGGATGGACAATTGCGTATCATTTGCCGCTGCATATAGGCATTTGTGTTGCTAATTAGATCGGTATTTGTAAGATTTGTTCATATTATTGCCATCCTTAAAGCTAAATTTCAAGGATAATCCGTGCATATATGCTTTTCAATGTCGACAAAATTTTACTCGGACTCCAGTTAACTGCATCGAACTTTCTAAAGATTAGTGTGTTCTCGCCCATCCACAATCATCACTCATGCAAGTGCACCTTAGTCGCTACTATCGTTGATGATGGATCGATGGACTGAGCTGAACAAATGCAAAGTAAAAAACATTCGCCTGCCGGAAGTCAGAAAACAATCAATGAATAACGTAGACGCCAATTTTACTCACGGAGCTTTTTTTATTAATGTCAATAGTAAATTGCATCGCATGGCTTCTCGTTCAATTCAGCTGCCTCCCGGTTTTGCCACTTACTCCTATTACTGATGACCGCCGATGGGGTAGGTTGATATAAAAAAAAACCACGATAACGATTCTTTCGTGCATTGCAGCCTGTGGACGTGGCTAATGGTGGAACAAACGAAGCAAAGTTTTACTTCTCCTCTCTCGAACATGATACTATTTCTTCCAATTATATGGTCCAAATTCTAACAATTGCATAGTCTCACAATGATTGAAGCCGCTGAATCTTTTTATTCCCCCTTCGCTTTTAAACACCGAAGTGGCACCTCGTTGTAAATTTTAATAGCATTTCAAATCGATTGATTCTTGATTCAACCGCTCAAGCATACGAAGCACCATTCCAGTAAAATTCATTATTTTTTCAAGTGGACCTTTATTTTAACGAGACATGAGTAACCACCATCGTTATCGTCTTCACCGAGGGTGTTTGAGGAATCAAAACGTCTTGAAAAAATCAACAAAGTGCGTTCACTAGGACTCTTGCTCGACTTTCTTTGAATAGCTTTGAATGTGAAATGGTAATTTGCTTTACAAAGCAAGCAAGTTTTTTTCAAAATGAAATTTCTTAAAATCGACGTAACTGAGGGAGCATTAACGCCATCGTAGCGTTAGTAAAAAAGTCATTTATTTTTGGATCGAGATGCCGACTTCGTGGCTCATGGTGAAATCGAGCCATGACTGAAAAAAACATTTATTTATAATAAACCTTTTCCCGGAAAGATTGTAGCCTTTTTCCCGGAAAGAATATAAAGCTTAAATTCATACAGGAAAGTCTACACACATGATAAACATTTTTATTTCAATATGAAATGTTGGACGATTTCTGGTGATTCCTATAGGATTTACTCAATCTGAATTTTCTGTGTTTCCGCTAATCACCCGACACCAAATCTAAACGTTGATGCTCTTTCGATTAAATACCTACTTCTCGATCCTTGAAAGGAGCGAAGTACTTCGTCTTCAATGACGCTGCATGCAAGCTCAAAGTCAAACAATGGCGGATGCAACACGCATGCAAATTTAAATTCGTACTGGATGGCGGGCAAAAAAATCCATAATCGGTTGTCAGATGCGCTATTTCGAGCTGGTTTGTTCAGCACCAGCTTATTTTTGTGGAAAATATCAACAACGGCCAAATTGATAAGTTTAACCCTAGAATAAAATTTTACTCACATAGAGTATATATTTCGTAGCGCACTAGCCAGTTGGCCACTCCGACCGCCATGAGGCTTTTTACGTCTATTGATAAAATAAAAAATGTACATAATACTATTGGTGCCATTTTTTAGTAAAAGCATGTACCTAAAATCATCCAAAAATTTACCGTACCATTCCAGGGTTAAACTCAAGTCTTGTAGAGGACGCGCTTGTTATTTCACGCTAATTCAACGATAGCCAAATTCATGTCGACTGTGCTGTGGCGCGTCAATCAAAGGAAAGCGGCAAAGAATGGTACTTCACCTGTAACTACTCTTGAACCAACATCGTTAGGACAAAAGTATTTACCAGTGATCCAACTGCTTCTAAACGCCGAACTAAGAACCCGCAATACAAGGCCTCATGTGGACTCAATGAACCAATCTTTCTACCAAATTAATAGGCGAGAATAACATTGAACTAGTCATGATGTGATCCTCATGTTGCGGATCGGGATCACATGGATCGAGTCCGGCCCCGGAGTAGTACGATTTTACATTTTTGATATACGAAAATTTTTTTTCAGTATTAATAATTTTATTGAGGGCTTTAGATATTTTTAGTTTTCGTGCAAGAAAAGTAACTAAATAAACTTTCGGATGGAATCATTATTTTGTACGAGTTTCAATTTCGACTACCTTCGCAAATAATCATCACATTGATTTCTGGCATTTCTAGCTTTCCGTGCCATACCATTTTTTAATATGATTACCTAAAAGGAGAACGTTAAATTACTGTTCCGATTTTGTTCAGGACTCTTTTTGTAGTAACATCAAGAGTATTGAAAATTGTTCGAAATATCAATAAAACTTTTCATAGTTGAGCTATTATTGATGCACACATGTTATAACTTCTTGGTTTTCCAGTTCTTTAAGACATTCGACTCCGAACTTGAGCTGTATACTTGCGCAAAACAAATATAAGTGTGATTTTTCATTACGTTAGGTCAGTTTTGAGAGACGGACCAGTTGCGCCTAGTTCAATAATACGCGTAGATTCAAAATATTAGGTCCGGAATTCGGCAGCCGTGACTAAATTGAACGTAGCAGATATGTTAAGGTTTTGCTTTGAATTGAAAACTCGAGAGAAAGTTTTCGAGGAAATGGGAAGAACACCGGCTTTAGTACATACATAACTGCTGTCATTGAATTTATTATTTTCATGGGATTTCCGAAAATTGTATGTTAGCAATACCTATCAATATACAACAATAATATGCAAACTTCTCAGTATTATCCCTTTTTGCGCCAATATGTTCGACGGCGCTCTTGAACAGTTAAATAATTCAAAATTAAGTCAATGACGAAATTATTTCTATCTGTGTTATATTGTCTATCTACTGGAAATGGCTCAACTTTGAATATTATCAAACATATCGAACCATTTTTCCCAGAGGTATGATGGCAGATAGATAATTACGGTATTTATGCAAACACTAACGTAGACTCTCTTCTAAATGCTATTTTAGAAGCAAAAGAAGCTCTCGTATATTTTTGTGCGCAGTATTGAGGACAATCACTGAGAATGGAAATAATCGTGTTCTGCTCATTAATTTTGTTTGTAAGATGAAGTACTATTTTTGCATTTATCAGAAGTTTACTCACATCGAACGATTAGGGCTGAATATCTGAAAAGACAAATACAAAGAAATTAGTGGATCGGGTTTTCTGTTGAATTTCAAAAGTAAGTAAGAGCTTATTTCACATCAAAAATACAAGTGATGTTAGAATTCGATCGATATTCTAAGGAATCAATAGCTAAAATTTGGTTCTACGCAAAGTAATGTGACGATTCAATTTAAATTTTATGGAATTGATTTATGTTAAGACGAGCTGGAAAAGTTCTTGCAAAATCTGAGTGGAATACAAAGGTTAAACGTATCACTTTATCCAATAAAAACCGAATATATCATTCAATCCATCCGAATCCACAAAAAACCGCCACTTACAACCGTCAAAATTAGTAGCCAGTCGTTTTAAACATTTTTAAAATAACCTTCATCCTTATTCCGTAACCTGACATTGCCTGAAGTCGCTTAAAACGTGTTCTCCCACTTTGCTTTCAAATTGTTGTGCCTATTTCAATAGCATTAAAAACCAATTTATTCTCGATTTGACTTCCCGTAGATACGACAACCATTTCAACTAAAAAATCTTTTCCATGAAGATCTGTAATTTAGCGAAGAATAAACGCCCGTCACCGTTGACATTGCTGCTACTCTTGAGATAAAGTACGATATTGTAAAAAAAGGTTTAGTATATCTGAATTTGAGAAAGTCATGGACCTACCTACTATTATATATATATCTACGTTCTCCGAAAATTTCAGCTGAATCGGATCGGCCACTCCAGAGATTATCTCCCTTAATCATTTTGCTGATATATATATATATATATATATATATATATATATATATATATATATATATATATATATATGTATATATATATATATATATATATATATATATATATATATATATATATATGTATATATATATATATGTATATATATATATATATATATATATATATATATATATATATATATATATATATATATATATATATATATATACAGTCAACCCCGGTTATAACTATAACGAACCTCAAGGGACCGGGAAAATTGGTTCGCTATAGCCGATGTTCGTTATAGACGGAGGCATAAAACTACACATAAGAGTAGTTACACATACATATAATTTTTATTTATGCATCAACATTCAAAAACAAAAAAAGTAAAATAAACAATATTTTTCGAACTATCCATTGATTGAAAATTTTTATTCTTAAGTTATGCGCGTACATATATTATTTATACATTCTGAAAATAATTTGTTATTTTAGTTTGCATGTGGGTGTTCAGTGCTGTCTTGTCCGTATATGCTTCTAATTCAGCTAAACTATTTAGAATAGTTTGAGATGCATCGCGCGATTGAAGAGAGGTACGAAGTTCACTTAAATTTTGTTTTGCTGCACTAACAGTTATAACCGGTGCTCTATGTGGCATGTCATCTTCATCCTCATTTTCCGAATTGTCACGATAAGTGCTGGCACAACCTATTACAGAAGAAACGATGTCATCGTAGGTTAAAAAATCAGATGTGATGAGGTTATTATCTACGGTGATGTAGTCACGTGAAATGAAGGTATTGGATTCTTCAGAACCTATGGTCCTCGATTCCTGTTGACCTTCTTCGATTGATATTTCATCGTTAGCATTTGGTACACCTTCAACATTAGTTAAATAAAAACCAGCATGCTTAAAACAGTTTTTTATTGTTTGAGAGGATACTCCTTGCCAAGATCTATGAATAAGATTGATCGCGTCCAGAATAGTAACAGTAGCTGTGGTCCCAGCATCAATGTTTTAATTAAAGAGCTTGCCGATAGCGACTTTTTAGGGGATGTGTAGCACCCTGGTCCATGGGTTGAAGTAACGAACTAGTATTTGGTGGCATAAAAACAAGCTTAATGTATCGTAACTGGTCAACTGTTGGGTGCGCTGCGCAATTATCCACTAACAAGACAATTCTCCGTTTGTTTCTAGTACATTCTACATCCCATTTCCGTAAGTAATCGGTGACAATTTCAGATGTCATCCATGACTTGGTGTTTGCACGATAATCAACAGGTAAACTCTTCACGTTTTAAAAACATCGCGCATTTTGTGCTTTGCCTATTACTAGCAGCTTTCGTTTCTCTGATCCCGACATGTTGGCACATACTAAAAGTGTTATTCTATCCTTAGCTTGCTTTCCCCCTTTACACTGCTCTCCTTTAAATTTTAAAGTTCTGTCGGAAGTTAATTTATAGAAAAGGTCAGTTTCATCGGCATTGAATATGTCATCAGCGTGGAATTCTTGTTTAATTATTGGCCAAACAGTGATACTGCTGCTTTGCCCACAATTTTCTCGCTGCATACATTATGACGTGCCTTCCATCGCTCGATCCAACCTTCGCTGCAAACAAATTCGTTCTGTATTTACCTGGCGAAATTGTCTGCTTTCGTTTTTAAAACTTAAACTATTTAATCGCTGTTGAGTGAACCCTTTTAATAACATTTGATCGACATCATCGCGCACGGATTTCCGATTTTTTTTTCAACTTTCACGTTAATTTTTTCGTATGTATTAAGCAATTCCAGCTTATTTTTGTAAATTGTTCCTACTGTAGACTTGCACAAACCTCTTTCTCGGCATACGACACTCTGCATTTTCCCACTTTCAATTTCACGGATAATTTCACATTTTTCCTCTAAGGAAAAAGCTTTTCATTTTCGAGCATCACCCATTGTTCTTCACGTTCTTCACTGCAGAATATTATTTCGTTACTACATAGACGAACAATACAACCACATTCGGGGAAGTCCCCAATTATATCGAGGTGTTCTTTACGCACACTCATCACACTCACCGTACACATCGAAGCATCGTTCATAGATTAGTGTCACGAAGTTCGTTATAGCCATGTTTTAAACCAAATCGGATGGAAAATTAGTTCGTTACATCCGATAGTTCGTTATATACGAGTTCGCTATAAACGTTTATTTTTAATACATTTCCTATTGGTCACGCGCCGGGACTTAAGAATAGGTTCGCTATCAACCATGGTTCGTTATAACCCGGGCCGTTATAATCGGAGTTGACTGTATATATATATATATATATATATATATATATATATATATATATATATATATATATATATATATATATATATATATATATATATATATATATATATATATATATATATATATATATATATATATATGTTATTATTGTATATATATATATATATATATATATATATATATATATATATATATGTTATTATTGTATATATATATATATATATATATATATATATATATATATATATATATATATATATATATATATATATATATATATATATATATATATATATATATATAAAGAAATATGAATTTTCGGCGAAGCGAGTTTAATAAAAAATAACAAAATACATTAGGATACACGGGTTTTCTTGCTCAACGAATAGCATGAAATAATAAAGGGTAATTTGCTTTGCCAAGCTAACAAACCTTTTTCTTAAGCAAATTTTTAGAAATCGAAGTAACTGACGAGAAAGGAGAAATTTGGGGTAGGAATATCATTGGATCATTTCGCACGAACTGCTGTGGCAGGGAGGGAGTTATTTCGTGATGAGCTTTCAAAATCAATTATTTTCGACTCAGATGCACATGCCTGTCAATTTGAACAAAACTGAATGCATGCAACTTTTTGCTTTTTGCTTTTTGCTTACATATTCCCTTATTATTGATACCTCTGTAGCTCCTAATGTGCAGATCGCTCAATATGAAGCAATCTCTTACCCGTCATCACTGCAGCACGAAAGTTTCAAGAGATAATTTATTGAAAATATTTTTACCCAGCCAATAACTCATGCAGAAGAGTGATCATACATATGTACATCCACTACAAACCTCCAGACAAGGAATGATATCGAACGACTTATTTTGAATATCTTAAAAACCGCATGCAGTGCACCAGGAGAGATGAAAAGGTTGCGTTGGTGTCGATATGAATGAACCATTAAGAAAAGTCGCAATAACCGAAATAAAATGTTAGCTTATATAAGGTAATAATTCACTGTTTCTTTAATTTGCACGGACTTGAAAATCGTTTTTCCGAGTACAGTCATTTGAAATGTGTTCAGTGGGTTTTTGAGGAAAATATGTATTAAATATGTATCGTGGCGAAGTTCAAACCTCCTCCATTACCCCTGGTATTATAGTTACTGCCAATCCCTCGTGTGAACCAGTGACAACTGCGCCTAAGTTCCTGGACCCACTAGTGCCTCCTATAGTTAAAGCCACAATCAACTCCAGTGCTGATCTCGAAAGCAGGTATCTGCTTTCTCGGCTAAGGGATAAGAAAATCTATGAAAATGTTCGCCTCCACCTTGCATACATGCACAAAGCCACTGACTCTGCTTGTTTCGAGGGTAAAACGAAGACTCATCTGAAAGTCATGATTCAACAGGAAGGTCTTCCCATAGATTTTCAGGCTCTTCATACTGTTTTTGTCCGGTATCATGAGCAACTTGGCATAACAGCTGACCAAGTGAAAAAAGAGCTAAGCACCTTTGCCTCACATGTCTCAGCTAAGTATATTTCCTCCCTTCAAAAAGCAAGGAATGATTTTAAAAACTATCATTCCTAACAAGAAGTTTTCGTTAAACAGCCTCAAACTTTTTTACCACAACTGTGGTGGTATGAGAGGCAAACTGAATAGACTCTTTCTTGACTCAAAATCTTGCCAATTTAATGTATTGACCTTCACGGAAACCTGGTTAAACAGTTCGCACACAAACGCAGAAATATTAGATGGTAACTGGACTATTTACAGGAAGGACCGAAACTACCTTTCTACTGGCCAAACTTGAGGTGGTGGTGTTTTAGTAGCTGTTCGTAACTCGCTATCAAGCGAACTAGTCGAAAACAGCTCATATAATCTCTTCGATCACAAGATTATTCGCATTTCCTGGTCCAAAGGTTTCATTTACATCGGAATATTCTACATCCCACCCGGTTCAGACGAAGCCGTTTATAATGATGTGTGCGAAGTGATTTCTAACTTAGTTTCATCTCTTAATGAGGAGGATAAAATTATAATTCTCGGTGATTTCAATCGCCCAAATTTAAAATTTACGGCCGATGAAACTGATAATAATCTCATTCCTTTTAATCTTCTTGACTCCAGCGATTTCAATCTAGTTAGTATATTTTATGGCAATGATTTGCAGCAAATAGCTCCGACACCTAACCAAAATGGAAATTGGTTAGATCTCATATTTACTAATAGCTACGACGATGTAGTGGCTAACTCAACTGCTGATGCAGAAAATTTTTTTGGCAACACTCTTCACCACTCTGCGTTCACAGTTGAGTTATTATCTACATCTGATATGTTCGCTTCCCTATCTTACAATAACTCTATTGTATATGACTTTCGCAATGCTGATTATAAGAGCATTACGGATTGTCTTCTCAGAATTGACTGGGCTAGTAATTTTTCAACGCTAGAATTAGATGATGCTGTATCATTATTCTATGAGTTGGTTTTTGACGCCGTTGAAAGGTTCACCCCAAAGATTAAGAGAAAAGACAAAATATCTGAACCATGGCTTGATAGCAATCTAAGGTATTTGCGGAATCAAAGAAATAAACTTTACAAAGTAATTACCACCAGCACTGATGTCAGAGATGATATCAAGGATAAACATAATGAATTAGCTCAAGAATTCCTGTCTAAATCCCGTGAAGCGTATGAGCGCTATGTTAATATCATGGGCGAAAATATAATTCATGATCCTAAAAAGTTTTTTGATTTCGTGAACACCAAACGGAAAACTTCGGGCTACCCTACTTCGATGCACAAAAAGAGCCTTTGTTCGACATGCCCTCACGAAATTTGCGACCTGTTCGCTGAGCATTTCCAGGAAGTATTTTGTTCATGTACAAGCATGTCTAACATTCTTCTCCCTCAAACATTCCCACCAGATATCATTTGTGAAATGTATTTAACTAGAGAGGAGATTGCCAGGGCCATCAAAGATCTCAATGTCAACAAGGGTCCTGGTCCTGACTTACTACCTCCTAGTTTCATACTCGAATGCATGGAGTCGCTTATCTTACCCGTGTATTTAATTTTCAACAAATCACTTTCTTGTGGGGTTTTCCCTTCCTTCTGGAAATCATCCCATCTGACCCCGATTTTTAAAAGTGGTGATAGGCGGTCAATTGATAATTACAGAGGTATTGCAATACTTTCAGCATTGCCTAAACTATTTGAAAAAATTGTCTGTGATAAGCTCACTACTGTAATAGAACCTCTTCTAAATGAACAACAACATGGTTTTAGAAAAGGCAGGTCAACTTGTACCAACCTCGTGATTCTCGTCTCAGATGTTCTCTGTGGCATGGAAAAAGGGCATCAAATTGATACCATCTACACAGACTTCAGCAAGGCCTTTGATCGGGTTGATCATGATATTCTTCGAATCAAACTACAGAAATTTGGCATCTCGGGTCTTTTATTAAACTGGTTAGACTCTTATCTTCGAAATAGGACGCAGTACGTTAAGTTTCAGGGTATCCTATCCAAAAAAATCGAAGTTTTATCAGATGTTCCACAAGGTAGTCACTTGGGGCCTCTTTTATTCAATATTTTCGTTTCGGATCTTTCTGAAGTTTTATCAGACATCGCTCACCTTTTTTATGCAGATGATCTGAAAATGTACCACACAATTAAATCGAAATCTGACTCAGTTTTCCTTCAATCGAAACTGCTTTCTCTTGAGCAGGGGTGCAAACAAAATAATCTCGACATTAATGTCAGTAAATGTCAAGTCATTAGTTTTTCCCGCAAAACCAGTAATATAAATTTTGATTACCGCCTCAATAATGTTACAATCAATAATGTTGACAATGTCATCGATCTCGGGGTTACTTTGGATAAAAAGCTGCGTTTTAATTTACACTATGACAAAGTCTTAAGCAAGGCTAATAAGCAGCTTGGATTTATCAAAAGACCTGCGAAGGAATTCAAAAACCTATGGGTCACGAAGTCCTTATACATAGCTCTAGTTCGGCCATTGCTCGAATATGCATGTATTGTCTGGCACCCTACCTTTGATGTCCATAGCGATAGGCTCGAATCGGTGCAGAAGCAGTTCTTGCTATTTGCGTTGAGAGATCTGTATAATCCTTACGAATTTGAAAATCTACCTTCATACAGATACAGGCTAAGTCTCTTAAATCTATCAAGTCTATCTTCGCGGAGGATAGTCATATGCTCCTGCTTTACTTTTGACGTTATTAGGGGCTTGATCAATGTTGTGTCCCTGTCCAATAAGATCACTTTCAACGAATCAGTAAGGCAGACGAGGCACACACGTTTACTGAATGAATACCGACACCACACAGTTTACGCCAACAATGAGCCAATCAATAGATGTTGCAAAATATTCAATAGCTTCGCAAAATACTATTCCCCTACCATTTCCAGACCTAGGTTTAAAACTGCTCTGACTAAGGTGCTCACGTCATGAATGCCCTATCCAATTCCCTACTAAAGATGGTTATATATTTTTAAATTTCTTCCATTGTTGTTAATTATACAAATTTATATAAATTGTTAGATATTAATTGTAAGTGTTTTGTACGCCTTGTTTGGTTGAAATAAATAAATAAATCAATAAATTCAATTAGTTCGAAAGTTCAAATCTCGCTCAAAAATACACAATAACTGAGTACGCATTTGAGAACTGTTATACGAATCTATCAGAATAGTCTTTTAAAATGGACAGTCACATCTTTGTTTAGTTTTTAAATACATTATTCTGAATTTTCATCGATTCGTGGTAATGATAACTCGCCTAGGCCAATTATATTGTATCCATTGTCTTGAGCTACTGCAAGATTTTGAGGAAATTTCTGTAAATATCTATAATCATCAATGTCCTTATGTCTCATGTGGTTGGGCTGTAGAAACAGTGAGTCCGACGAAAATGCTCAATACGAAGAACATGAACTACCCGCTGGTGCTAGGGAAATTATCAAAGATAATTGTGGACTTGGTTTCTCAATTCATCACTAGGACATCGATCTCTGGCTGACAAATTGTCCTGGACAGTGTTGCGCACAAAGCGTTGATTGCACGAAAGCTGGCAATGAGAGACTTGCAGAAATGAAGGAATATCGCCCTCCCTGAGACTGTCGAAGTCTGGAATTATTTGGTGAGCTTACCAGTCCGACCAGTCAAAAATAGTTTTGCTGTGAGTATTCTTTAAGACTAAGGGAAAAATCATACAAAAGTATTTTTTCTCATCTTATTATCGTTAGTAGTTTTACAGCGTTTATTTGCTACAAAAGAAGTGTAGATATTATGTCTAAACACACCATATATAATTGAAACTGAGCGATGCGCAACCGGTTGACACTATTTTAGATCTTTTAAATAGAAAAAGAAAAAATGAAAAAAAGTTAAATTCAAAGTCGTGAATAATTTGAATTAAGTTAAGGACTTTTGTTTCTTAAAGCAAAGAAAACAATATGAAGGTTTTTCCCCACTAGTGTAGATGGCAAAAAAAATCTGCTAACCAGATCCCCGGTTGACGAACCACCGCGGGGTATGTGAGATTTGACTCACTAAAAAAAAGGACCGTCTATAAGCTCACGAGCTTCCGAGTCGGGACCCGCCTAAGCACTGCTTCAACCCGGTCGTGCTGACTCACCCATCGGTAACCACGGACTGCAGAAACTACCACAGTTCATGGGTCAGTAAGGCAACCTTCCTCCCGTTTAGTGCGCAGCACTTTCTCAACATATGCTGAGACTGCGCGCCAGTTCTCCTCGCTTCGCATCATTGCATCCACGATCGTCTCAGGCGCTACCAGGTCGATCGTGGACTCAATGGTGCGCCTCAAACTTACGAAGCGACTGCACATAAAGAATGTGTGCTGAGTATCATCGTGCTCATTCACACAGTACCGGCAGTACGATGTGACCATCTTACCCATTCTGTTCAGGTATTTCCTGAAGCAACCGTGCCCTGTCAAGAATTGACAAAGGTAAAAGTTTACATCTCCTTGGCTCCGGTTAAGCCAAGGCTCAATGAGACCCATTAGACCAATTATCACTTTCACTCCAACGTTGTTGCCAAAGTTGGAGGGTAAGCGTTCGCACTAGTAGGTCGATCGGGATTACTCCCGATACAGCTCTTCTGAGAACGTGCGGAAGCTACTGGCACTGCGCCTCCGGAACTTCTCAGTTCGGAGCGCATCTCCCCAGATTTCGGCTCTATATAACAAGATGGAATCAGTCGTTATCATCAGCAGCCTCCGTCGCGTCTCACTGGGTTCACCGACATTGTCCATTAGCCTACTCAGTGAAGTGACGACTACTATAGCACTGCCACATGCCCTGCGGATATGATTTGAATACGTCAGTTTGGTGTCCAGGGTCACTCCCAGATGCCTGACCGACTTGCTGATCTGGACTTCGACGGAGCCAACTGTCATGGGTAAGACAGTTGGTATCCTCCGCTTCGTCACGATAACAATCTGTTTTAGAGACTGCTAACTGGAAGCCATGTTCGGTCATCCATCGATCCATCCTCCTTATGACTTGTATACTTTTAAGGTATACTTTCCATGTATATGGTATTATCGTCAAGTTCCGAAATTTATTCCTGTATATAGTAAATCTACAAATATAGTGAATCATCTTTTCGCCTTCTTATTGGGTGAACGCCCAGGACGACTCTTTCTTTTCAGGGTTCGCGATGGCCTGGCTAGCCTATAATCGAATATTTGTTTTTATTTTGTTCTCGGCTGGAGTCAGTAGGCGGAGTGACCCCGCAACATCTAGGGTCATGGCTCCAATAAGCAGACGCCTGAGGCTGGCTGGTTCTCTTAAGGCCTGCTAAATAGAGGCATAATTCCCTCAATTTTTATATTTTCGTATAAATTTCAGATCCCCTTTTATACGGATCAAAGGGCGTGCTTTCGCACTTTTCGGCGGGGTTTGGGTTGACAACCCATACCTGAGGGCTACGTTTGGTCCTCCGCGGATAATAGCCGCTTCCCGCAATATAATTAAATTGACGGATGAAATATACGCAGCGCTCTTGATTTTTCTGGGAGCGAATCCACTCCATTTTCAATAACTCATCCCAGCCGCATAGAGTTGACAAACCAGCATCCGTCGGGGTCAGATTAAAGGGTGCTCCGCTTATGTGGACGAGGGGTTTTTACGGCCATTTCTAGTGTGCTCTGCTCCCCAGGCACTTTTCTTTATTTTGTTGCCTGGCTCTCTTGACGGTTCGTCATCATTCACCCTGCTTGGTAGGCTTTCGACAGGACTTCGGTTCAGTTGAAGCACCTGCAAGTATACCATGTTTCTAAATCACTACACAATATTGCATTTGCAATAAAACGACAGCACTGCCCAAGGACAAACCTTAACAAAGCGAGAATTGTAATCAACAGGTGTTAATTTTCATGCTTATTTTAATTTTTTTCGCGTTCAACAATTAATTGAAATATGTTTTTTACACTACCACACTACCGAACGAGTTTCAATGAAACTAAAAAAAACGATTTCTTCATTGCAGGAACATCGAAAAATTGCAATCTTCTAATTTGACAAGCAACCGAGCCTATTGACCATATTAGATTTCCATAATTGAAAAATTGAAGCGTGACAAGAATATGATGCTAATCGGGATGGAAAATAATATTATTTATGGCGCTGACTGCAAAGCGAAAGAATTGAACATGAGGTACTTGCACCTGAAATTGATTTTTTCGCACATTCTGTTACCTTAGCTAATTTCAGTTTTATCTACATTTCTTTCACTAATCAAACCAATATGCTTGACCAAACGAACTAAAGTAATAAGTGGAATAAACAGTTAAAGACAAAATTATTCAATTAGTTTTGACCACTTATGCATTATATTAGTATTGTTCAAATTATTTGATGATGTGAGGTGCATTTATAACTTTATTCAACCACGCTTATTAGATTCCAGCACTGTTCTTCTGTGAATATTTACTGTACATAGTGGTGCTAGTTTTCAAGCAAAGCGTTCGAAAACTCTTTCGCTACACGTTACGAAGCAAATATTTTTCAAGAATCGATCTATAAAAGCCTGTCCTCAAAACAGGAATGCATATAAATCGACTTTATGTTGTGGAAGTCAGGTAGTAATTGCTGTTATTGAAAGCTGTGATTTCATTGTTTATGGCCAAGATTTGATTTGTAGCAGTTTTGTTTTCCTACAAATTGAACGATTTCGAAGTACTTGAAGTTAAAATCGTACCGTTAATTTTGTTGCAGAAAGTGAAACCATGCTCGAATTCGTGATAATAGGTGTGCTCGTAGCATATGCCAATGGTCAAAACTACTGCGCATCATCACTTTGCAGGAGGGGGAAACATATCGCTTGCGGGAATTCCGGCGTAAGATTTTCTAATTGTATCAAGCTTTAGGTGTATACAAATTTTTCGTTCAGTCGTTTTCGTCATCCTGTGCCTCCGATCGAGAGCTGGTCAGCATTACGCCTTACATTGACATGATACTGTCGAAACACAACGACTACAGGAACACCATTGCGGCTGGGAAGCTCAAAGGATTCTCGCCGGCCGTTCGAATGGGAACAATGCTGTGGGATCAAGAGTTGGCCAAGCTTGCCGTGCTCAATGTCAAGCAATGCGCCATGCGACATGATCAATGCCGCAACACATCCAAATTCAAATGGGCTGGGCAGAACTTGGCTTCTTACTGGAGTGTGCCGGCAGCAGTGCCACTAAAAGCTATCCAAATTGGAATTGATAGATGGTTCAATGAATACAAAGCAGCCTCTATGAAAGACATCAACAAATACAAGGTTTCGCCGTAAGTAGCGCTTGCCAATTTGCTGTGGATTTAGTTCGGTCGAATCAAGGACATAAAATTTTTACAGTGGCGTTATTGGTCATTTCACGCCAATGGTGAATGACCGCAGCATTCGAATCGGTTGTGCAATGGTGCGTCAATCAAAGGATGATGGCAAACAATATTTCTTTGGCTGCAATTATTCTCAAACCAACATCTTAGGGCGGAAAGTCTACACAAGTGGTCCGACTGCTTCAAAATGCCAAACTAGGAACTCGAAATATCCAGCGTTGTGTGGACCCAACGAGCCAATCGATCCAAATTCGATTTACTAAACAATTGTGTAAATGATGTGAAATTAGCTTGGTTCGCTTAATTACACGTATCCAGTTTGCTGGCTCTCAAACACTTTTGTTTGTCATTCGCGTTTGCAAGAAAATGTTCCATGTTGAAGGATTACGACCGACAATGGAACACAATTCAATTCAAACCCACTCCTAGTCCTGAATAAGAAATTTTGTGGGAAACCACATGAATTTGTTTTTCAAAGTTTACAATAGCTCATTGATTATTTTGAAAAGGGTAAAAGAGTGTCAATGCGAGCGGAAATATAGCCGGAATATAAGTTTTCCTTATATTTTTCCTTAAAATATTCAGAAAAGAATATTATTTGTCTGTCCATTTTTCAAACTATTAAATCCGAATAAACTTTTTGGATGGGACAAAGACAATTTTCGCAACGCTTGTTAGATATCTTTAGTTCTTTGGGGCCGGTGGGTATTTTAGAGATATTTGAAGTGCCGTTATAATTCTATGTACAAAGGCCTTTAAAAAAAAATCAAACTTTATGCAATGAATTATGACTGTATTTCAAAGATGGATATGAAAATGATTTCGAAATTTTTGAGCTATTAAAATTTTACATCGCACAGGAACTGTAATCTTTCCTCAATTTACCTATATTTTTAGCACCCGATATATGGATTCGCGGGAATTCACGACTCAATGATCAGACTCAATTGAAATTTACATAACGCATTGATATTGAGTTCGACCAAGTCTGATAAAAGTTTAGTCACTGTGTGGCAAACTTTTCGTAGTGGTTGCACCTTAAAAAATTGCTCCAAAATTTAGTGCTTTATGCTCTATAGCAGGGGTGGCAAACGGTCGATCGCAAACAGTTCGACAGTCGATCACAGACATTTTAAATAATTTACTAGGTTAATTTACAATGTGAACTAAAAATTTAGTAGACGATTTATTCAGTACATTTTGGAATGGTCCTTGGCCTACTAAATCCAATCGGACAGTTCACGCAGTTTCAGTTCACACAAAAGCTCGCAGAGCCTTGGTGGCGGAGAAGCCAAAGGAAAAATCCGAGATAGCTATGCTCGCGATTTGTTCAATTGATAGATTTACATCATTGTAGTAAAACTGCTTCTCTAAATCTCGTTTACGTATACGGTTGTTTCATTTCCTTAAATCTCTCTGTTCTAAAGTACACACTTTATGTTTTTGCTTCCCGCTATACTCCTTGCGTGCATTTGCATTCGTCTCCCTGCTACCGAGGTAGTAAATTGTCGCACACAGCGCAACAAAGCTTTATCTCAATTTTAGATATAATAACATTTTAAATTATAAATTAAATTTAGTTTGTGCAGCTCATTCTTTCGAGTTAAAAAAGGACATTTGGTGTTTAAATTTGAAAATTGAATTGTGTAAATGTCTTTTCAATAACGAAATCGATCGAAAATTGAAATTCTTGACATTTTATCCGTCAGAAATGACACGTGTCTCCGCTTTTCTCCATTTTCAAAATTTTCGCTCGAAAGAATAACCAGATAATCGAGACATGTCAAAATTTAGCTTGCCGATTAACTCAGTACTAGCCTAAAGAATGAACTGCACATACTAAATTGACGTGAAATGATTGGAGACATGTGCCAAAGGCACCTGCATTTTCAAAGAGAAACTGAGCACAACTCTTGTTTATTTTCAAGCTGAATTTTCCCCGAAATAAATTTCACGTGAAAATTTGCATGAAAATTTTACGTGAAATCGAAAACAGTACTAAGCTTTAGATGGCTCAGTTAAGGAAGCTTTTTGCAAAGATTTTCGAACTGGTTTGATCAGCTTGTGCTTGTGGAAAATATCAAAGTAAAGCTCGTATTTATGCCTAGTACTATACTCTTCGCGAAACGAATTCAACGGTCAAATCCCATACAATAGAGCTTTACTGACGAATTGAAAAGCTCTTTTTGTATGGGATTCGACCGTTGAATTCGTTTCGCGAAGAGTATAGTACTAGGCATGAGTTGTTGATTTCGCCCGGCCAAATTGATAAATTTAAACTCAACTCTTGTAGAGGACGCGCTTGTTATTTCACGGTAATTCAACGATAGCCAAATTCGTGTCGACTGTGCTGTGGCGCGTCAATCAAAGGAAAGCGGCAAAGATTGGTACTTCACCTGTAACTACTCTTGAACCAACATCGTTAGGACAAAAGTATTTACCAGTGATCCAACTGCTTCTAAACGCCGAACTAAGAACCCGCAATACAAGGCCTCATGTGGACTCAATGAACCAATCTTTCTACCAAATCGATAGGCGACAATAACATTGAACTAGTCATGATGTGATCCTCATGTTGCGGATCGGGATCACTTGGATCGAGTCCGGCCCCGGAGTAGTACGATTTTAAATTTTTGATATACGAGATTTTTTTTCAGGGTTAATAATTTTATTCAGGGCTTTAGATATTTTTAGTTTTCGTGCAAGAAAAGTAACTAAATAAACTTTCGGAATGAAATATTATTTTGTACGAGTTTCAATTTCGACTACCTTCACAAATAACCATCGCATTGATTTCTGGCATTTCTAGCTTTCCGTGCCACACCATTTTTTAATATGATTACCTAAAAGGAGAACGTTAAAATAGTGTTCCGATTTTGTTCAGGACTCTTTTTGGAGTAACATCAAGAGTGTTGAAAATTGTTCGAAATATCAATAAAACTTTTCCTAGTAGAGCTATTGCTGATCAACTTCTTTAAGACATTCGACTCCGAACTTGAGCTGTATACTTGCGCAAAACAAATATAAGTGTGGTTTTTCATTAAATTAAGGCTGGTACTGAGTTCGAGTTCACGTGAAATTTTGACATGTTTCCATTATCTGGTCATTCTTTCGAGCGAAAATTTTGACAATGGAGAAAAGCAGAGACAATGCTTATTTCTGACGGATAAAATGTCATGAATTTCACTTTTCGATTGATTTTCTTATTGAAAAGACATTTTCACTGCTCCATTTTCAAATTGAAACACCAAATGTCACTTTTCCGCTCGAAAGAATGAACTGCACAAACTAAATTGGCGTGAAATGATTCGAGACATGTTTCAGTGCCATCTACGTTTTCAACGCGAAAGCAACTTTTCATGCTAAGAACACAGTACCAAACTTGCTTATTTTCAAGCTAAATTTTCGCCGAAACCAATTTCACGTGAAATTTTGTATGAAAATTTCACGTGAAATCGAACTCAGTACTATGCTTTAGGTGAGTTTTGAGACACGGACCAGTTGCGCCTAGTTCAATAGTACGAGTAGGTTCAAAATATTAGGTCCGGAACTCGGTAGCCCTGACTACATTGAACTTAGCAGATATGTTAAGGTTTTGCTTTGAATTAAAACTCGAGAGAAAGTTTTCGAGGAAATAGGAAAAACACCAGCTTTAGTACATACATAACTGCTGTCATTGAATTTATTATTTTCATGGGATTTCCGGAGATTTTATGTTAGCAATACCTACCAATATACAACAATAATATGCAAACTTCTCAGTCTTATCCCTTTTTGCGCCAATATGTTCGACGGCGCTCTTGAACAGTTAAATAATTCAAAATTAAGTCAATGACGAAATTATTTCTATCTATTATTTCTGTCTATGTACTGGAAATCCAACCATTTTTCCGAGAGGTATGATGGCAGATACATAATTATGGTATTTATGCAAACACTGACGTAGACTCTCTTCTAAATGCTATTTTAGAAGCAAAAGAAGCTCTCGTATGTTTTTGTGCACAGTATTGAGGACAATCACTGAGAATGGGAATAATCGTGTTCTGGTCATAAATTTTGTTTGTAAGATGAAGTTCTATTTTAGCATATATCAGAAGTTTACTCACATGGAAAGATTAGGGCTGAATATCTGAAAAGACAAATACAAAGATATTAGTATTGTTGAATTTCAAAAGTAAGTAAGAGCTTATTTCACATCAAAAATACAAGTGATGTTAGAATTCGATCGATATTCTAAGGAATCAATAGTTAAAATTTGGTTCTACGCAAAGTAATGTGACGATTCAATTTAAATTTTATGGAATTGATTTATGTTAAGACGAGCTGGAAAAGTTCTTGCACAATCTGAATGGAATACAGAGGTTAAACGTATCACTTTATCCAATAAAAACCGACTATATCATTCAATCCATCCAAATCCACAAAAAACCGCCACTTACAACCGTCAAAATTAGTAGCCAGTCGCTTTAAACAATTTTGAAATAACCTTCACCCTTATTCCGTAATCTGACATTGCCTGAAGTCGCTTAAAGCGTTTTCTCCCACTTTGCTTTCAAATTGTTGTGCCTATTTCAATAGCATTACAAACCAATTTATTCTTGATTTGACTTCCCGTGGATACGACAACCATTTCAACTAAAAAATCTTTTCCATGAAGATCTGTAATTTATCGAAGAATAAACGCCCGGCACCTTTGACATTGCTGTTACTCTTGGGATAAAGTACGATATTGTAAAAAAAAAAAACAAAATACATTAGGATATACGGGATTTTCTCGCTCGACGAATGGCATGAAATAATAAAGGGTAATTTGCTTTGCCAAGCTAACAAAACTTTTTCGCAAATTTCTAGAAATCGAAGTAACTGACGAGAAAGGAGAAATTTGGAGCCGGGATATCATTGGGTCATTTCGCGTGAGAGAATCGAAGGGGCTAATAGTGGAAAGTTATACCGTCGATGTCATCTCCACTTCTACTACCTCAGTAAACAAAACTAAATTCTTCTAGTCTTCTTCTTAGAAATAAAAAGTGGACGCCGTAAAAGTTCACGTCGAAATTGTGTTTCTACATGTATTAACCAACAATATTTGAAATTTGGTATTTGAAAACAGTATGAGCATGAAAAATGTTCCCAACGAAGAGAGAGTACTTTGCAAGTGAAGGTAGTACAGTAGTACGTTAACTAAAAACGGAGTACAAATACTCCGATCGGAGTACAACGACAGCACTGGTCGTTATCATCAGCAGCCTCCGTCGTGTCTCACTGGGTTCACCGACATTGGCCATTAGCCTACTCAGTGAAGTGATGACAACTATAGCAGTACCACATGCTCTGCGGATATGATTTCAATACGTTTGTGTCAGTTTGGTGTCCAAGATCACTCCCAGATGCCTGACCAACTTCCTGATCTGGACCTCGACGGTGCCAACTGTCATGGGTATGACAGTTGGTATCCTCCGCTTCGTCAGCATAACAATCTCTGTTTTAGAGACTGCTATGTTCGA
Organism: Nemotelus pantherinus; assembly: GCA_963978885.1. NCBI lineage: Eukaryota > Metazoa > Arthropoda > Insecta > Diptera > Stratiomyidae > Nemotelus > Nemotelus pantherinus. The sequence goes on from OZ022263.1 coordinate 1,142,982, forward strand.
TCATTCACCGATCCATCCTCTTCATGACCTATACTTTTAAAGCATACTTTTTATTATCGTCAAGTTCCGAAATTTATTCCTATATAGTATAGTAAATAGGCATTGTGTTTTGTAAGGCAACGGTTTATATGCATGGGTTCCGAAAAAGAAAAGGGCCTAATAACTACCTATTAAATTAATAAAGTAGAATTTACTATTTATGTTTCGTGTAGGGCACAAATTGACATCTATTTTGTGGTTGATATGTAATCGACAGAAGGGGTAGAGTAACGAAAATTTTGATGATCTGTATACTCGTACGTGGTTATTTTGTTTTGAACTTGTTTTACATTCATATAAAATCACTTCTGTAAAGGCATAGTTTTATAGAATTTAAATCTTTCATGAATATAACATAATTCAAGAACTACAATTAAGACTATTTCTCAAAGAACACAGATTCCCCAAAAGAAAAAAAAATTAATTCATCAAACTAATTTATCAAATTGAATTGATGTTATTAAAAATTTTGTAATTTGCAGCACATGTATGATTTTGTCATTTCAATGTATACCATCTGGGTATTGAATTGAATAATAGTAATAATTTTGAAATCTCAAAACTATCTTTAAAGTCAAGAATAAATTCAGATATAGAGTAATAGGATAATCTAGAATACGACACGGCTTCAGTGTGATAGCCTATGAGATGCTTCTGTTCATTTAATTTCACTGAAGGAATAATTTAACTATTTTGTGTATGAAAGCTGCTAAGTTTCATACGAAATTCAAAACACAACCAAGTTTGTTTACGCCTTTGCAAACAAGAAAATAGTTTTTCTTTGATTTGCATTGAAATTAATCTACGCAGTTAATAAAATAATGAATTGCTAAACTTAAACTCTTTTGGCCTTTTTATTGGGTGAACGCCTAGGAGGACTCATTCTTTTCAGGGTTCGCGATGGCCTGGCTAGCATATAATCGAATAGTTTTGATAATTTTATACAAGGCACAGGCTTGGGCCGATTGTTTCTTGCTTTTGTTTTGTTCTCGGCCGCAGTCAGTAGGCGAAGTGACCCCGCAACATCTGGGGTCATGACCCCAATAAGCAGGCGCCTGAGGCTGGCTACTTCTCCTAAAGCCTGCCAAATAGAGGCAAATTTCCCTCAATTTTTAGATTTTCGTATAAATTTCAGCTTTCCTTTTATATGGATGCTAGCAGCGTGCTTTCGCACGTCTCGGCGGGGTTTGGCTTCATAACCCATACCTGAGGGCTACGTTTGGTCCTCCACGGATAATAGCCGCTTCCCCCAATATAATCACATTGTGGCTGGTATATGTTCATTGACGGATGAAATATACGCAGCTTCTTGATTTTTCTGGGAGCGAATCCACTCCATTTTCAATAACTCATCCCAGTCGCGTAAAGCTAGCAAAGCGACAAACCAGCATCCGTCGGGGTCGGTTTAAAGGGTGCTCCGCTTATGTGGTTGAAGGGTTTTTAATGCCATTTCTAGTGTGCTCTGCTCCCGATGCTGTTTTCTTTTTTTGTTGGTTGGCTCTCTTGACGGTTTGCCATCATTCACCCTGCTTGGTAGGCTCTCGACAGGACTTCGGTTCAGTTGAGGCACCTGCAAGTATCCCATATTTCTAAATCGCTACTCAATATTGCATTTGCAAAAGAACGACAGCACTGCCCAGGGCCAATTCTTAGCAGAGAGAGAATTGTGATCAATATGTGTTAATTTTCAAGCTTATTTTAAATTTTTTCGCGTTCTGTAACTAATTGAAATATATTTTTTACACTACGACACTACCGAACGAGTTTCAATGAAACTAAAATAAAAAACGATTTATTCATTGAAGGAACATCGAAAAATTGCAATCTTCTAAATTGACAAGCAACCGAGCCTATTGACCATATTAGATTTCCATAATTGAAAAATTGAAGTGTGACAAGAATATGATGCTAATCGGGATGAAAAATAATAATATTTATGGTGCGCTCGTAGAATATATTAAAATAACTATGTACCAGATAGACATTTGAATTGTTTTTGACTTAATCATTGATCACTTTATATACTTAACGATAGAATCTGAAGTACGAATATTGATGAATCCCAATCCATTATTATATCAAATGGTTTTCATTACTGTTTGCTCATAAACGTTTGACGTATCAAATAATTAGCAGCTTTTACAAAACTACACAACAGCTGAGGCAATAAGAAATTTGCTGTTTGCAAATACATTTACAGTATTAACATGAAATACCTGGACACATTCGAATATAAAAACAGCAGCTCCGTAATTGAAATTGCTATTCAGCTCAATTTGATGATGGAGTGGCCATGTCTTGTGCTGACTGCAAAGCGAAAGAATTGAACATGAGTTACTTACACCTGAAATTGATTTTTTCGCACATTCTGTTACTTTAGCTAACTTCAGTTTTATCTACATTTCTTTCACTAATCAAACCAATATGCTTGACCAAACGAACTAAATTAATAAGTGGAATAAACAGTTAAAAACAAATTTATTCATTTAGTTTAGACCACTTATACATAATATTAGTATTGTTCACATTATTTGATGATGTAAGGTGCATTTATAACTTTATTCAACCACGCTTATTAGATTCCAGCACTGTTCTTCTGTGAATATTTACTGTACATAGTGGTGCTAGTTTTCAAGCAAAGCGTTCGAAAACTCTTTCGCTACACGTTACGAAGCAAATATTTTTCAAGAATCGATCTATAAAAGCCTGTCCTCAAAACAGGAATGCATATAAATCGACTTTATGTTGTGGAAGTCAGGTAGTAATTGCTGTTATTGAAAGCTGTAGTTTCATTGTTCACGGCCAAGTTTTGATTTGTGACGGTTTTGTTTTCCTACAAATTGAACGATTTCGAAGTACTTGAAGTTAAAATCGTACCGTTAATTTTGTTGCAGAAAGTGAAACCATGCTCGAATTCGTGATAATAGGTGTCCTCGTGGCATATGCCAATGGTCAAAACTACTGCGCATCATCACTTTGCAATGGGGCGAAGCATATCGCTTGCGGGAATTCCGGAGTAAGATTTTCTAATTGTATCAAGCTTTAGGTGTATACAAGTTTTTCGTTCAGTCGTTTTCGTCATCCTGTGCCTCCGATCGAGAGCTGGTCAGCATTACGCCTTACATTGACATGATACTGTCGAAACACAACGACTACAGGAACACCGTTGCGGCTGGGAAGCTCAAAGGATTCTCGCCGGCCGTTCGAATGGGAACAATGCTGTGGGACCAAGAGTCGGCCACGCTTGCCGAGCTCAATGTCAAGCAATGCGCCATGCAACATGATCAATGCCGCAACACATCCAAATTCAAATGGGCTGGGCAGAACTTGGCTTCTTACTGGAGTGTGCCGGCAGCAGCGCCACAAACAGTTATCCAAAATGGAATTGATAGTTGGTTCAATGAATACAAAGCAGCCTCTATGAAAGACATCAACAAATTTTATGTTTCGCCGTAAGTAGCGCTTGCCAATTTGCTGTGGATTTAGTTCTGTCGAATCAAGGACATTAAATTTTTACAGTGGTGTTATTGGTCATTTCACGCCAATGGTGAATGACCGCAGCATTCGAATCGGTTGCGCAATGATGCGTCAATCAAAGGGTGATGGCAAACAATATTTCTTTGGCTGCAATTATTCTCAAACCAACATCATGGGGTTGAAAGTCTACACCAGTGGTCCGACTGCTTCAAAATGCCAAACTAGGAACTCGAAATATCCAGCGTTGTGTGGACCCAACGAGCCAATCGATCCAAATTCGATTTACTAAACAATTGTGTAAATGATGTGAAATTAGCTTGGTTCGCTTAATTACACGTATCCAGTTTGCTGGCTCTCAAACACTTTTGTTTGTCATTCGCCTTTGTAAGAAAATGTTCCATGTTGAAGGATTACGACCGACAATGGAACGCAATTCAATTCAAACCCACTCCGAGTCCTGAATAAGAAATGTTGTGGGAAATCACTTGAATTTGTTTTTCAAAGTTTACAATAGCTCATTGATTAGTTTGAAAAGGGTAAAAGAGTGTCAATGCGAGCGGAAATATAGCCGGAATATAAGTTTTCCTTATATTTTTCTTAAAATATTCAGAAAAGAATATTATTTGTCTGTCCATTTTCCAAACTATTAAATCCGTATAAACTTTTTGGATGGGACAAAGAAAATTTTTGCAGCGCTTGGTAGTTATCTTTAGCCTTTTGGTGCCGGTAGATATTTTAGAGATATTTGAAGTGCCGTTATAATTCTATGTGCAAAGGCCTTTCAAAAAAACTTATTTTGCGCAATGGATTCTGACTGTATTTCAAACATGGATATTTTAGCCCTATGGATGCATAAGGTGCCTGATATTTATCGAATTTGTTGGCGTTGCCAGGTCAGGACGCATTTGCTATTAAAATTTTATAGCGCACAGGAACTGTAAACTTTCCCCAATTAACCTATATTTTTAGCACCCGAATTATGGATTCACGGGGCTCGCGACTCGATGATCAGATCCAATTGAAGTTTACAGAATACGACCACGTCTGATAGAAGTTTAGTCACTATGTGGCAAACTTGTCGTAGTGGTAGAACCTTAAAAAATTGCTCCAAAATTTAGTGCTTTGTGCCCTATAGTCGCAGTCATCAGGGGGATGCTTAAATAAAAAATAAGTTTAGGGTTGTCTTTAATGGCATTTTTTGTCATTTTTGTATTAAACGATACTATCATTAAATTTCCAAACGAGCGAAAATTAACAACGAATCAAAACGAAAGTTAACAGCGAATATTTATATGCTGTAAATTTTTAATTTTTCTCGGGAGCCCTAAAAATTGTTCCACTCTAATAACTTTTAACGCAGTCATTGAAACGAAACGAAATTTTCAGGTTGGGTTGGGTTTAACTTGATATACTTTTGGCTAAGGTGCTTGGAAACTTCTGAATAGGTGCCTGAGCTAGCTAATCCAGCTCTTAATAAGTACTTCATTTAACACGTTCAGTGCTAGCTCGGCTAGGCAGGAGAACGCCCGTGGCCGGTCTGGCCGAGCCCATCACTACATCGAGACACGGACCCGCGTCGATGGCCGTACATCCAACTTGCCAATTCAATGCATGCTGATAATACCTGTTTTCTCTATTTTATATTAAGGCTTAGTAATAAAATTTCATATATATATTTATCACAATAAAAAAGGCATTTTTAACATAGTAATTTTTTTCATAACAGTAAAATAAGAATCGATTAATTATTGGAAAACAGTTACTTTTAATTAAAGCAAAAAGATAAAATAAAAACGAATAAACGAAAACCGTTTTTGTTTAGGAATCTTCAGTTAAATAAAATAAAAAACTATTCGCGAACGTCAAATAACAGCATCAAGCAAAATAACTTCCAAATAACCTGTAATAGGTTTCAATCCTGAAACCAAGAATGCAAACTTAATCATTAGATTGGAATTGTTTTTACGGGATGATGAAAAGTGAAAAAAAATTTTATTTACATTGAGCATTTTTATTTGACAAAGTGGTTTCGAAAGTATGCACTGATGCCCATCAGACACTAGCTCACAGTGCATATTTGGCTGATGTGACCACTAGAATGTCAACCAAAAACCTGATCATATAACCCAATTGCCAGGTTCACAAATTTACGAACAAAATGAAAAATACCAAGACACGGGATTGCGTCTTCGGCTTTTGCCTATAGGTGCATTGGACGCGGAGGCGCGTTGCTAGCACTGAACGTGTTAAAGAGTCGATTAGTCATGGGAGTACATAATCATTCCACACTCGAATCGACATTGATTATAAATTTATGTTAGCTCTCTACCAGCTTGGACCTCAAGGGTTGTCGTGGAAACTGCCAAGGGTTGTCGTGGAATTACTTTACTTTACTTGCCAGCGAATTCACTTTCAGATGAAAAACATCTAAAATGAAAATAAGTGGCAAATGTTTAAGTTTAGAAAATCATTCTATTCCTGTTACTTCCGACGCAATCATTGGCTAAAATCAATGTTCACAGGGTTTGTTGACCTCGACGTGAAGCAGTTGTCGTAGACATTTGCTTGCAGGAAACACTCGTGTACTATGACTTTTGGTGCAGTCATCGGGTCAAAGTGGTACATGACTATCGGGTTTGTTGTAATTAGAAGCTTATTTGGTGAGACTTACATTCAAAATCTACATATTCTCCTGCGTTTCTTCGAAAGCGTTTTTTTCAATGTTTTGATTTTATCAACAAAATATCAATAAAATAAAATTTTAGATTGTATCAATAAAATACGTGAAAATGCTTATTTGGACTTATTGTCATCTAAGGAAAATGTGTTGCGGAAAATAATACTACTAACAAACCTACAGAAACACATTTTTTAGAATGAAATAGTGGAAAGCTTCAGTGTACGATAATTTAAAATAGTTTGAAGTCATCAACAACATATTGAAAATTGTTTGCTTTGTTTAGCTATTTCTAAAATGATTTACCGAGAATTATGTATGACAAGCAAAAATAAGTAAAGCAACACTGAGTTTTTTTGTGACGTTCCGTATTTCGGCACGAAGCGAAACACTGAAAGCTAAGTTTCACTGAGTTCACACGCAATTTTTTTTGTGTTTTAGAAGAAAAAAAAACTTAAATGGCGGGAAGCTGTTTTAAAGAAGTCCACCTAAACAGCGCCCAGTGTGAGTAAGGCAGATAAGTTCACGATGTACTTTGCAAAAGTTTTACATTTGTTTCAATATTTATTTGTTGCTCTGAATTCTCCAAAGATAAAATCAACAAACAGTGAAAAGAAGGAAAGAGTAATTTTGGAGCTTCATATTATACCAATATATCATGCGCCTATTGTTTATAATTGAAATTGCTTATGTGAATAAATGTATCAGCTTGAAACAAGCTTATTGAAATCTTATTGCTTGATTGAGGTGCTTTGAGTTTGGTTCTATATGAAATATTCAAGACTTTTAGATTTTTTTTTTTTTTAAATTATCGATTGGTTGTATACTTCATGTTTCATGTACTTAGACAGTGTGAGCTGAAGCTGAACTGAATTAAACTTGCTGTGATTTAGAGGATATGCTCAGTCTGCTCCAATTATTATTTTGAATAATTATTTCTATACAAGAGATGTCACGTATATGTGGTTCAACAATGATGTATATTTTTTATTGTAAGCATGAATATTCGCAGTTTAAAAAAAACGCGAGGAAAAAAGACGATACTATCAAATAATAAGCTGAACTTGTGCTTAAACTGACGAATAAGTTGACATTTTTTTATATTGATTCGCATTTGCAACGCCAAAATGTTACGATATTCATAAAAAAATTGAAAATAAATTATAAATCTAGAAATAAAAAAATTACATATGATTTTTATTTAGAAGTACATGAATTAGCCCAAGTTTGTAGCAGATGAAAGAAAAGAAGGATAATAGTAGTGCCAGCTGATCTAAGTAATATTTGTTCAAGTAGAAGCCAACGAACGCCGCTTGAAAGGAGCCTTACCGTAACTTTACAAAAGTATAAGTACTATTTCTTGGACAGAGAGAGCCAACATCTTCAGAGAGCCAACAACTATATTTCTGATTACCAGGAATTTTTCCAGGAATATTTCCAGGAATTATGATTTCCATTTATTATTCGTTTGCAGGCAGCCTCCAGAGCAGCCTGCCACGAGAACGCTACCCCAAACAATTGAATTGGCTCAGCCACAGCAGTATAAAGCCAAGCAGCAGTACGATGCTGTAATCCCCAATGCACTCCTATGGGTCTTTTACAGCAGTAAAGTGCGTTGAAAGCATTCCGTGCTCGTTCTGCTACATTGTAGGTAATGTAGACCCCATTTAATTTGGATAACTCAAAAAAGGGAACTTTGTACTTCCTTGTAAACAGTACTAGCTTCGTTTTGCTGGGATTCACATTCAAGCCGCACTCACGACTCCAACGTGAAAGTATGTCAAGAGAATAATTTAACCTCTCCAATAGCATAGATAAATACTTTCCTGACACTACCACAGCTATGTCGTTCGCATACGCAATCACTTTGCAGCCGGCACGATCCAGCTTTATTAGGAGAGTATTCACTGTAGTGCACACAGCATGAGAGAAAGGACCCCACGTACTGAGTCCTCGTCTTGCGCTGACATTCCCCAGGGAAGATATTACCACTCTACTTTTGAGAAGTTGCACGATAAAAACAATTAGCTGTTCATTCGCGTGCAGCACCGAGCGTGCCTCAACAATTGCGTTAGACTTTACGTTGTTGAAGGCCCCCCTCGATGTCTAAGAAGGCGGCAAGCGTATATTCCTTTAGAGGAAGAGATTTCTCAGCTTGCTCAATGAGGACGTGAATAGCAGTCTCAACCGACTTACCTCTGGTATAGGCGTGCTGTGACTCCGAGATCAACACAGGATCGATTGATCTTTTAATCAATGATTCTTTCTAAAATTTTATGCAAGACAGAGTTAAGACTTATTGAACGATAGTCCTTCGGCTTAACCTGCGAAAATTTTCTTGCTATGGGCATAAACACAACTCTAGTTTCCTGCCAGCTGGTGAGAACATACGCGAAGCGTAGGCAAGCGTTTTAGGTCTCTCTGAGCCATGGTCGCGATACTTCAATGGACTACTGAATGTCAGCCGCAAGGACGACATCAGGGCCTGGGGATTTAAACGGCTCAAAGGAGCTAATAGCCCACCTCAGTTGAGAATTGGATATTCGGCACGGTGGCATTGAACTGTGAACTTGCTTCGTTTGGTGCACCGCTTCTAGAGGGCAATAATTGCCCGGAAATGTTCGTCCATAAGAACGTTTAACGCATCATCGCTTGTTTCTTATGTGGGTTTGTATGGTATCAAATTTGATGACAATAATTCATAAAAACCCAATAACTAACGAGATATTTAACAAAAGTTGATTTTCGTAACGTTTGACCATGGGAAGTTTTTTACGCACACGATTTCTTAATTAACTTTTCATGTTGTGAATAAAATCCATTTAAATTTTTTTCGTAGGGAAAGTCCAAATCGTCTGTGGTATAGAAAATAAGTATTATTTTCTTAATTTCACCGTATATTTTTATGAGCTTTATAATTTTGCATTTAAGTCAACGATAAAACCATGCAGATGATGGTTCTTTATCGGGTTGTGAGAGCAGAGCCAAAGTGCCACTTTAAATTGCCTAGTGGATTGAACACTGGCTTCTTGTGTGTAGGGTCCCTGGTTTGAATCAAGGGTCAGACGAAAGATCGCGCACCGAGCTTTGAGGTCGTCTAGCTCTGATTAGGTACCTGATTTAAATCAGGAGTAAAGTGAGTCATAGAATTAATGATTCCACACTCGTATTCACATTGATTGTAAATTTGTGAATGATTACGTTTTTAACACGTGCTTGGTTGAACCTGCTACCATCCTACGTTAATTGAAACCCGTTCGTTTCATCAACCCTATATATTTTTTTTATTAATTGTAATTAATCGAGTTCGAGAAACTTTCAAATATTTCTTTTAAAGTTTGTCTCGAAAGTCAACATGTGTTTGCAAATAGTTAGTTAGTCTTTAAGTTAGAAACGCATTTGTTTATTTCACCGCTTATCAAAACAGCTGTTATCTCCCTTGTAGTATGTTATCTCCAAAAATATTTTACACTTTTTTCTAATCAACTCTTTATCCGATGCAAATATTTTCACAACTGCTCTATGCCGCAATTCTTTGAAAATTGTGGCTTCTATTATTTTGCAATAAACTAAATAACAATATCTTTGTTGGTCGATAGCGATAACAATTTGAAGAAAAAACAACATAGTTGAACTGCTACAAAACATTTGTTTTTACACAGGTGAACGGTTCTGATTGGTGAAGTATTATGTTTATTCGATAAAATACGCAAACTCGGATTGCGATGGCTGGAGCTCGAAAAACGCGATATAAGGTAGAGTATAAAAGTCAGCGTTAGGCTATAGTCTCGTCAGTTCTATTTCGTCCAAAGGATTGAGTGGGATTATCTTAAACAGAGAAAAATGTTCAAGTTATTGCTTGTAGCAGCTGCCGTTGTGGGGGTTTTGGCTCAAACCCCCAACTACTGTTCTGTATCTTCGTGCCAAGGACGGCCCCACATCGCATGTGGACATAGCGGGGTACGTTAGTGAGCAAGCAAGATCATCTCAGTTGGAACGTGACGGCGAAAGTTTGTTCTGCTTGCCTTTCTGGTCATTAGAACAGATTGAGATTTGATTCATGTCCTTTTTAATAAATTCCTGACTACGATATGGCCTTTCGCATCACATTTTTTAATATCCCTCAGAACTTTGCGTCAACATGTGCACCCGACAGGGAGCTCATCGATCTTTCTCCGTACATTAGCACGATCGTGGCCAAGCACAACTTTTACAGGAACAAAGTAGCTGGTGGAAATCTCGCAGGCTTTTCAGCTGCCGTACGGATGGCAACTATGCAGTGGCATCCTGAACTTGCAAGCCTTGCAGTTTTGAATGTGAAACAGTGCAAAATGCAACACGATCAGTGCCGCAACACTAACGAATTCAATTGGTCTGGACAGAATTTGGCCTGGTACTGGAGCTCACCAGCAGCCGACCCATTAACCGCAATCCAAACTGGCATTGATGGTTGGTTTAATGAGTACCAGCATGCTTCCATGGCTGATATCAACTCTTACAAATCCTCAACGTAAGCAGAACGATTTATGTGTCTGAAATAGGTTAATTTTCATTTTATTTTGTTTTGCAGCCAAACCATTGGCCATTTCACACCCATCGTCAACGATCGTAACAAAGCGGTGGGCTGCGGAATGGTTAGACAGAGTAAAAATACCGGCAAGGAATACTTCTTTGGTTGCAATTACGCCCAAACCAACATCCTTAACAAGAAGACTTACGTGAGTGGACCGGCAACTTCATCTTGTGCGTCAACGAACCCATCATATCCCAAACTGTGCTCTGTATCGGAGCCAATCAATCCCAATACTATTTACTAATTGTGTCGGCGATAAAAATAAACGCTGGAACTCGTATTCAAACAATGTTTTCAATACCTGTTCGGAATTAATTCGGGATATTGGGCTTTTGTACAGCTGAATTTTCATTAAATTGATTTGTTGTTTTTATACCCAATACAGCCAAGATAGCATGAAAATTATTGAATTATTGAAAATTATTGTCAATAGACTGCAAGTCGTGGTCCAAGGTGTTTCTTTAATTAGCAATAATCGTTTCAAATACATCACGCAGGTATTTGTTGACGTCGGAAATTGGTTGAATCATGCGAATCGTTGCTCATTGATGTGCATTAAATTTGATTGCTTGTTGAGATACAATGAGTGCGTTTATGCCGTAGCCAAATTAGTGAGCTTTGCTTATTTAGCAGCGGTATAAACCACTTTTAAATTAGCAGAGCTCGCTATTTTGGCTACGCTACTTTACAGGCTGCCTCGACTAGCAATTTTCCATGGCATAACATTTTAAATTGCTAGTGGAGGCTACCTATGGTATGCCATATTTTATGGTCTGCCATAAATGGTAGGCAATATGGTATGCCATTTGTTTGGCCATTTGCCTGGCAATATTTTGACAGTTCTTGATTTCAAAATGGCGCTGAACCGTGAGAATGCTGTATTTCTTATGAGAAAATGTAGGGATTGTGAATTCAAAGGGATTTTTAGATCTCGTTGAGCAATGAAAATAGTCTACAGAATATGAAATGGTGGGGAATTGCGAAAAAATCGAATATTGATGCGGAATAGTGAAATTATATGTATTTATTTTATTTAAAAAATAAATAATTTCAATTTTGAACGACGAGTAAATATATGAGACTCCCTGTTGATGATTGGCGGATTTTTCAAATGACTTTTATCGCATTCCCCTTCGTACTCCAGCAAATCAAATAATAGTTAAATTTTCGTCTGAAATTTCACCCGCTTATCCAAAAAGTAATTTATCCTACAAGTGAAGATTTCGTAAGTAGCAGAATTTCTCCGCTCTGTACTTCAAATAACTCCTTAAGAGCATTTGACACTCAGTTACAGCGCACGTCCTTCCCGCTCAGAGGCATTTTCGAAATGAAATTGAATGCCATGAAATTGTCCACGCACAGATGGCATACCATAAATTTGACAGTCGTTGCCATCGGAAATGGCAGAGTAAATTGCCAATCGAGGCCCGGTGTTAGCGCTGCTAAAATTTAGCGCGGTTATAAGTGTGAAGGTAGCAGTGGTATAAACACTATAACTGTCATAAATAGAGTTTCTAGTTTCGAGTGACATTCGCAATCTGGAAGCCTTGGTGCAAGAGTGTTTTTGTTCTTAGTATTGAGCTCCTTTCAGATATTACGCCACTTTTGCTTTGGTTTATAAGCTGTACGGTGTAAACGCTACTACTATAGCAGCGCCAGTTGGGCAACGCTATTTAGCTACGGCATAAACAAGACCATTGACTCCTATCTGCTGAATTGTACATTTTTGTTTTTATAATGGTCTGTAGTTTGTAACTCTTATATGCTGTTTTGAGCAATACCTGTAGAATCACTATTGGCTAGGGTACTTACATTGGAAAGCATTTTTTCTTCTCTTCGACAACTCTACATTTGTATGTATTGTTCGGTCAACTATGGCCCACGAAATTGATAATATCATTAATAGATAATGAATATTGGACGCAATTTTAGACTTATACATTATAATGACATTATAAAATAACTTTCCACTTTTTTTCACTTGTTTAAAAGTGTAATGTGGTGGAGTAAAAGATGTTGCAGCATATTGCTTTACCAATGAAATCAATAAACTGTCCGTTCAGTTTTTTGGAGCTTCAAGCTTATGTTTCTATGAAGTACTTCTCTTTGCGAGTGAATCTCTGGGGTCTATGTGTAGATTGGCAAATACTCGTAACATACAGTTTGGAAGCTTTTGAAAAAGAGTCTTCCTCTTGTGGACATAAACAACGCCTTCCGAGATTTTAATAAATAGCTGAACTTTGCATGGCTTAGTGAGTTTTATCGACCCCTTGTTGTCGGAATATTATTCAAATGAATGAGTCTCCAAAACCAAGCGAATTATTTAGCTGGACACAAACTCTAACATTTTTATCTGTATTCGAGTGCGATCATGTTGTGCTGACGATAGCCTTGAATCAACCAACGCACTGAAATCGTCCTTTTTTTATGTCGAAGCAGCGACTATCGAGCTGAAATCTGATAGAAGCGCCGAGATCGATCCAAACCGATCGTTGAAATAATTAGAAATTAGAAATAATTGAAGGAATCATGGATCATCGGGCATATATTGCAATTCTCAAGGGAAATTTGGAGCTAAGTGCTGAAAAATTGGGTGCACTGAAAGAAAAATCTTGGTAAAATCAACAATTTTCCTTAGTTGTTTTTGCGTCAACTACGGGCTATAGTTAAAACAACCATAAAAAAAATAGTTGATTACTTTTATGCAGCATGACGCGTGGTTGATAAACAACGTCCGTGGTGCAAAAAATGTAAGCAACCACAAACAATGATATTCCAACCATATACATAATACGAAATATAGGCAGGGGAGGCGTGAATGCCGCAGTTGAATTTGGTGAATCAAAATGCAGCGACAATGTCGCTGTCAATGCCACCAAGGCACCAACCAAATTCATTTTTTTTTCTTTTGTATTGCTAAATCCTGTTGTACGAGGATTCGGTTGGCTTATCACAATGCACATCAGCCATCGCTTGTCTATTCTACCAGACCATTCAACCTAATTCAAACAGATTTAATTCAACGTAGCGGTGATGCCAACCTATGGTAGGTGCGGCAAAATTAGAAATTTGGCAAATTCTGCCGCTGCCGCAAATTCGGCCGCAGCCATTGTGCGCGTTACCATACAAAACAGTGCATTCTAATTTTTTGACTGCGCTTTGCCGCAGCCCACTGCTTTGACACAGTGGAAAACGCTGTATTGTGAACAAAATAGCGTCACACAACGTAATATAAAGGCTTCACAGCATAACATGAATATGAATTATATCGAACAGCAAACCGAACACAATTTTGCCATGTATCATATGAAACTTCTATGATAGAATAGGAGCATGAGTATGAGGAGTATGAAAAATCAACAGTTTTCTTTAGTTGTTTTTGCATCAACTAGGGCTATAGTTAAAACGACTATAAGAAAATTGTTGATTACTTTTATGCGCCATGACGCGTGGTTGATAAACAAAAAAAATTTCATTCGGAGCATGAAAAGCGTCCAAATTTTGAATCCATTCTACTTTGCGTAGAATAATTCCAAAGACGTTGCTCACTGAATTACGTTTGTTGAAATCAACTAATGCAAAGTAGTTTAAGTACCATAAAAACTGTTGATAATTCGAAACGTTGAAGTTTGAACTATTTTTCGTGGTTATGAAACAATTAAAACAGTTGATTTCATGAACGTTGCGATATTTTTTGTATAACCAGAGCCAACTACTTTTATATCGTTAAATTAATTATATTAACATAGTAAAAATAACTATTTTCCGTAGTTCGTTCAACGATTTTGAATGAATCGTTGCAATACTATTAAAAATAGTTGAACCAACCAAGAGTTTTTCTTTCAGTGTGAATCAAAGGATTTTTGCTTTCAACAAGATAATGATCCTAAGTCCAATACTAGTATGTTCTTGGTGTATTTGCTTAAAATACCGCCGCAAAGTCCTGACCTCAATCCCATTGAGCACATCCGGAACATGCTGCAAAAAAGGATCAGGACTCATCATATTAGCTCGAACCCTAAGTTGAAACAGACACTTTAGCAGGAATGGGCGAAAATAGAGCCAAGCTATGCAAAAAAACTTGTAGAATTGATGCCAAACTGCCTTAAAGCGGTGATTTAAAATAAGGCTACCCACTTAATATTAACAAAAAAAAGTATCAATAGGTTTTAAGATTTTTCATAAGCTGTTACGTAAGAGTACGAAGACTTAATTGGAAGCAAATTGTCGACATTGTTTTATTTTTAGTTAATAGCTTTGTAATGAATAATTTAAATGGATTAGTTTTTGTTTCTAAAGTAAATAAAAATGTTTAATGAATAAATCTGAATTAAAACTTTTTCAAATTTCTTGCATTAATTTGTTGTTTTTTATCACTTGAGTTTCAAATAGATGCTGTACGAAAACATTATTGGTACACTGTAGCTGTAAGTAGATAATACAGATTTCGCTGAGCGATTTTCAGATTTTGATCGCTAGACGCCATAAAAACTTTGCTTTTTAAAAAATACCCCGGAATTCAAATTCTTATCTGATAGATTGAGAGTAAGAACACCTAGTTGCGGTAGTCGATCAACAACAAACGGTCATTCATCCTCCTATTGCATCTCACATGCTCATATCGATGATACCTTACCACTCAGAATGCGACGATAAATTAAACGGTATTTATCTCGTAGTGAGTTGGATGTAATTAGGCTGATTTGTCTGTTCTTTGGCTATGTTCTATATATTAGCAGAGCTACACTAGTCGTGCCACGCAAACATATTAGGCGTATTTTTTTGCTCCCCCTATCTATAACAGAACAATGCTAAGCAGTGCAGACGCATTGGAAACAACAACAACTCCCCCTATCCATAACATGAGTTGTTGTTGTTTCCAATGCATCTGCGCTGGTTACCATTGTTCTGTTATGGATACGGGGAGCAAAAGAACGCACCTACTATTTCGCTTTATGTTATTCATTTGTTTCATTCAACATATCGTCGCTGTTAAATCAAACCGGCATATCTGCAATTAAATTAAGGCCGGAAATTACACACTTGAGAATAATATCTCACACCAGCAGGGTTATTTGGGAGCGCACAAACGAAGAGAAATCATCCGTTAGCCGCTCACCTCATTTATACGAAGAAAGGATCTACTAAACCAAATTCAAATGTACAGGTAGAAATAAATCTGACTCAGATTTGAATGAGTGCAATCACGTAAATGTGTATACTCAGTTGAATAGATAGATTTCTAATCTTCTGGAGAACTACTTTGTTTTTGATAAATTATGATGTTGAAATTAAGGGTTGACTGCAAGTTAGGAACCGAGAAATACGTATATCCACAGAAAACTACAAAAACATACAGAAACAAACAGATGGACTTAATGTTGCGTGTAGCACTATCTATTTACCATTCCAAACACTTCGCGAATAGTGACTGTCTATTGTTTCGCTTCAACTCGAATCTCATTCCACTCAATAACTTTGATGTTTGCCAAACACCAGCGATCTACCCTGCAGTTGCCAAACGGCTTCTTTGCTTACTGTAATCGTTATCAGCCACTCACTGTTTTACTTCCACCTACCTTGAATGTTACGTAATCCATTCAAAATCTGTAAAACTGGAATTACATTCTCGCCAAACGTTTCGTCGAGCAACTTGGGAAATTACTTTCCTCCATGTTTTGGCATGTGAAAAGAACAGGCGAGAATAGACGAGGTGACCATTTACACGGTCGGCTTGCCAACAGTGTGTAAATTTCGGCATAACAAAACCTGCAA
The DNA here is from genome assembly GCA_963978885.1 of Nemotelus pantherinus. Classification (NCBI taxonomy): domain Eukaryota; kingdom Metazoa; phylum Arthropoda; class Insecta; order Diptera; family Stratiomyidae; genus Nemotelus; species Nemotelus pantherinus. The sequence goes on from OZ022263.1 coordinate 1,159,523, forward strand.
ATGTAAACGTAAACAAATGAGCGTCATGGCTGTGGCTTGCAATGCAGCAAATCTTCCTGTCTCTTATCGTTCATTCCGCAATCACATAATTCACTATTATCTCGTTTCTCGACGTGAGCTCTATATTCTTTTGTTTCGCTGGATACAAACCCATGTGTGCACATTAAAGTATCTATGTTTATGATCGTCACTCGCATCGCAAGTGCTCGTATGTTTCGAGGAATGTTTTCCACCAAGTGTAAATGGCTTTTTGTACAGCAGTAAAATGGCTTGACAGTACTTTGATTGCCTTAGCTTATTGCTCATTAAGTACTTCTAGTCTAAATATTTTCTCAGGTGAACATGAAACAAATTGAATAGTCAATTGCTTGACAGTGCGGCAAACTACACCGGGCGCAGCCTTCCTTTGGTTAATTGTGTTTGAAAAGTCTAACAATTTTCTTGTACGTTCATAAAATTATGTTCTAAAAAACTGTTGTGCAAGTATTTCGAGGCAATTAAACAGTTGCCAAATATTCTTAAAAATATTAAATATTCTTAAATTCACTTACAGTAAATGAGATACGACATCATATAAAAGTGAATGTAGGGTACTATTTCGGCTTATTTTTTGGGCCTATGGAATACACGATTAAACTCAGTTCAGCAATTATGTTAAAGTTGGTAGTGCTTATTTTGGTCTGCATATCCTCATCGCGAGGGCAGACCTCGGATTATTGCTCGTCTTCCCTTTGTTCTGGAAAAAAGCACATTGCTTGCGCTCATGACGGAGTAAGTATAATACGAACTTCTTTGCACTTGGTAATTGTACCGAAATAAATGTTGTTTCATTTGTCAAAGAGCGGTAGGTGTATTGCCTGTAAATACTCGTCAATATAATAGATGATAAATTTGTAATTAAATGATGGTGGTGATCGTCGTGCTGAAATCACGTCCACCAAATTAATTTTCATCTGTTTTTATATATTTGATCCTTTCCGGTCCATATTTTAAGAATTTGAAGAAAAGATTGTGGGGTCTATTCAGTAAATTTTTGCGTTAAAGTATTTTGTGTAAAAACTTACTGCTACGATGCCAGAAAATTTGCTAAAAAGACCTGAAAAGTAAAGTTAAATGTTTCGCATTAAAACCCGCAAAAGAAAAAAGAAGGGTTAAAAATGACGTCGCACAAAAACAAACTTGAAGTATACAAGTAATGGTCCAGTGAAATCCGACATAAAAAAGGCGAAACTTCGGAAAAAAAGCACCATGTTAGATTTCCCTGGGCTATAAGTAGCTTTGCAATTAATGTGTTCGCGTAAATTTTTACCATAGGGGAGGCGATGAGGTCAGCCAAATGTATCGTATTTTCCGAGCAAGAAAATGTTTGAGAACAATGTTCGGGTAAGCTTGGTATCCGATGGGCACCTAAAATTACTAGGAACTAAAATTACAGATCTTCCATTGAATATCCTTTGTAGCAAAAATTTCCACCTTGATTTTATTGCAGGCTCGAAATTTATATAAATTAAGTACATGACTGCAAATAAAGCATAATGACTACATAAAGAAGAATTTGTTTCAAAACACTAGTTACTTATTGCTTGTGGTGCAAGTAAGAAATCAAATGATAAATGCTTTTGCTTCAAGTTAAAGCGTGATTAATTTAGTGTGACAAACTGGTTTCCTACTATTAAAGATGTAAATTTACAAAACTGCGTAAAAAGAATATTTTTTTTATGACCAAATTGTGTAATTTTACCCTAAATAATAATGCAATTTTATGGCTTTGGTGCAAAGATGAATAGCAAACTAGTAAATTTACACTCTTTTTGCTTCAATTTACAAAAAGCTGTGTATCATTCAGTTGATATGGCGTAAAAGCAAAAAATGCACATCGAATATGTAAAAAAATTTGTGATTCGTTATTTTAAACGGAAAAATGAATATATTTCCTATTATCAAAGTATTAATTATAGACCCACTTTTTAGAGTGTACTTTTAAATATTGAGCGCCCATATAGCTATAGAAATTTCAAAACCGTTGTCATAATCTAGCATAATATTGAATCAGTTTTTATTTGCCGTACTTGCTTTCTACAAAAATCCCTCTGTTGTGCTTCAATCTAGTTGAAACGCCCTGTCAACTACTTACAATAAATTGCCACATATCTAAACATTACAATGCTCGAACGTAAGTTGATTTCAGTTCTGGCCTACTTGGTAGCTTGACCGGTGTTTTGTTGTGACCGAGTCATTTCGGTTACAGTTAGGTATTGTCTCGCTCAATTTTAATGTATCGTTCACAGTCGGTCCATCACTAAAACTCAAAGGCAATTCACAAGATTTACTTACTTTGGTCTATCGAGCACTGAAAGATGGATGCTTGCGGTAGACTGAATTTTTGATGCCTGGATGACCGGATGGCTCAAAAATATTTCTGTCTTTTTGTTTCGTGGGAAAAATTACTTCACTTCATGTATTATACTGAGGCAACATCAACACCAATCGTTTCACCACCGTTTCTCCGAAACTTAAAATTTATTGCAAAACAACTGTGAAATTTTCGAAGGAAGACGGTGATGCGCATTTAATTGGTAAAGAAAAAGTTTCTGGTAATCTTCTTTCAATTCAAATGCTATTATTCGTCTTTTCGCCATCCATGTCTACTAGATTGCTTATAGCTTGGACTACTTGGTTGCCAGTTCTACTTGATTGTCGAAACTTACGCTAGGAATGCACTCAATTTTTTCCTCTTTGAATATTGTTTCGAATGAAGATTTTAAATCTATTCATCATCTATTTTTAGTCATTCAGTTCAACATGCACGGTCGGCCGATCAATTATCAGCGTCGAACCATACAAAAGCCTAATCCTTCAAAAGCACAACGCTTACCGCAACCAAATCGCAAGCGGAGAATTGCCTGGGTACAAACCAGCTGTTCGAATGGGAACAATGGTAGGTAACAGCTTAGTTTACCTTGGTATTGTCATCTAACAGGGGTTCTTTACAGGAATGGGATGACGAACTAGCTGCATTGGCCACACTGAACGTCAAACAATGTGTAATGAAACATGACGAGTGCCGCAACACAGAAAGGTTCAAATATTCCGGCCAGAACTTGGCTTGGCGCTGGGCCGTTCCACCGCCGACAGCCAAAGTGGCTATAACGAACGGTATCAACAATTGGTTTGAAGAATATAAGGATGCCAGCCAGGCTAATATCGATAAATACACAAGAGTTTCGTAAGTATTTTTCTGTTTTCATGTTAAAAAAGTCAGGTTATGACAACGACTACGTTCTTAGAGCTGTGATTGGGCACTTCACGGTGATGGTCAATGATAGAAACACTCGTGTTGGATGTGGCATAGTTCGTCAACCCAAAGAACATGGTGCCGAATTCTTTTTCGGTTGCAACTATGCTCAGACAAATATTCGAAACAGACCCATATACATCAGCGGACCTGCAGCATCGAAATGTACAAAAGGCAAAAACAAACAGTATCCAGCTCTGTGCTCAACTTCAGAACCTATAAATCCTAATACTCTTTACAAAACAGTCAAGTAGATTATTTGCTGTTAGTAAGTTGTGATATGATACTCGAATAAATATTTACCCTCTGAAGCTGATTGTTATTACTTATGTTGTATAAAGCAGTGAAAAATTATTGCGTAATTACCTGGGAAATCACCCACGCTGGGCGCACAATATTGATGATTTCGAAATTGAACTGTTTTCTAGATTTTCTGTCAAACTCCATATTGATATTTCAAATGCTATCATTTGCTTGATATATGATCGTTGAAGAACATGTTTTATCAAAATATAACTCCTTCTGTAGCCTTGGAAATTCTTGATACCCCATTAGCTATTTTGACTAACATCATAAGTACCGGAAACAAACAAAACACTGAGTTTTTCCCTAATCATCCATTTCGATTAGAGGCCAAATTTTCCAAATAGGTGAGCAAATTTAATGGTCAAGCTGAAAATTTATCTGAAGGCCAGTCGATATTAGCTCTAACACCCTGAATACCTCTTGACCTGAAGAATTTCTTGTAATCCTTTCTTGTAATCTTGGAAAACAGTGGTTTAGCTTTAAAAGGGTTTTAAAAGTTCTATATTCGTGCATGGTTGCGCACAAAATTTCAAACTTCTGAAATACATTTCTAAAGGATCTGGCTCCAAATCTTAGTTCAAAGTCAACTCTCTTTTAAACTCTACTTTTCAGCCAATTTCTTGTATTTTGAATCAGTCGATTCGATCAAACATCATCCGCAACGGTGAAAGCTATTCAGATTTAGTTTGGGTATAGTATTTTCAAGTGCAGTGGTACATATTCAGAGAAAGTATGTCCAATTGTTAGCTAAGTTAATACCCAGAATTCACTTTAAGCTGTGCGTAGTCCAAAAAATTGATCCCAAATAATGTCATAGCTTCCAACATTCCAGTTTGGATACGTTGTTCTCATTGTTTGCCAATTATGAAATTTAGATAACGAAAACTAGATTGGATGCTTGAAAGAATTAAAGTACCTGGTATACCAAAAAGTGTACGAAAACTCAGTTGTCCTCCTTTTGGTAAAAGTTGGGTATGTCGTTGTTTGTCAATAATAGACGTAAACTTCTATGGATTCTCGTATTTCTTACATACCGTAATAATCACACACTAGTCCAACTCTCGTGATAGTGCTCGTGATTGGAAAAATGCCAAGAAATCTTATATCTGATTTTTTGCCTGAATTTTTCGCTTACCAGCTGTGACTTAGAAGTAATCATAGGGTATTTTTGGGGAATAAAGTCAGGTCTTAATATGGTTTGAAATTTCAGCGCTGTTGGTCGGTTTTCGAACGGTACAATTATTACGACACATACTGAAGTGTCAAATTGACATTTAAGAATTTTATTTTTGGTGGTGTAATTTGATTCGGAAAACCTGCTTCACGTAGGCGCTTATGAAGACAGCATTTTGATGCTGCTTTTAAGATGAGTGTGTGTAAACGTACCCGTTTTAACTAATGATAGGCTCACAAACGACAAACAGTTAGCAAAAAAAGTGTGAACGACAGCAGTCTGCAAAAAACGTACAAACAGTTTTTCAAAAGAACAACAAACAGTTTTTCTAACATGAACAGTTTGGCGGTGACGAACTGTTCTTCATTGTAAAACTGTTTGGCAGAGAAAAGAGTTTGCGAGAAAAAAACTGATTCTCAGCGGCAAACTGTGTGGCGGGGAAAACAGTTTGGCAGTGGCAAAAATAAGAGTTTGATAGTGGTAAACTGTCTAAAACTAAAACTACCAAATTACCTGTCTGTAACGGTTATATTTTTAGATATTTAGCGTGGTGATTTAAAGGGTTGAGGCAAGATCATTTTCGAACTGAGTGTAAGGTATTGGTTGTATCTTTGGAAATAATTGATGCAATTGAAAGGAATATGTGTGAATATTCTCAACGAGATTAAATCAACTTAACTCATGATCACATTATTTGATTGAACTGAACTTTAAGCAAATGTTTAGGAACATAAGGAGTAGGTCTGCGTTTAGTTAAAATTAAATTAACTTTTACACTTTGGAGACAGCCGTCTTTTTGTAGGTTTTCAGGTGCCTTGGTGGTGGTTATATGGAAAAAATAAATTATGAAAAACCAAGTATGCAAAATAAAAACTATTAATATTTTATATAGAAGGCATTAACAAAATAATATTATTTGAACATCCCCTGCACCGTCTTTTATGCACTCTTCCTTCCTACTGCAATTCCACTTACTTTTCTAGCAAAAAAAAATGCAAATTTATTGCAAGCTTATACTTCAAAATGATTGGTCTCCTCGACTATGTAAATTCACCGCCAATTTAACACCCTCATTAACACCAGCCTTGCCACCAACATGTCAATTAAGTTTTCTCATGTGAAGCTTTTCATCTGTGCAATTCACTCATAATCGTTCTTTCCGTTCGTAAAATGGTTTTGTAGCCAGGTTTCAATTTAATCTCCATTACACCCTTGTTTATTTTCATTTCCTCGAATTTCGAATAATTCCTCGATTCTCTTAGGACATGTTTCTCGAACCGTTTTGTGTCTTGTTTTACATACAGATGTATAAATTAATGGAGTTTTCTCGTTTTATACCACCGTCAATGTCGGTTGTGATGTCGTTGAAGAAAATCGGAAAACAGGAGATCCAAAACTATTGTGCTGAGACGCTAGGCAGTTGTTCCAGAAACAACTTTGATCTGAATGTCGAGCTCTACATTAGAGAGTTGATGGCAACTGAGGTGGTTTCAGCGAGAACAAATTGTGGTGGTGAATTCTATTTTTATGGGGCACAACCAAGCGGTCTTTGTTGAACATTCAGCCGATGCTCTGCCACTTCGAGCTGAGAATAAATTTGCGGGCCCAGAGACAGCGATAGGTAGAGAATCATCAGCAGTACTTCGCTTGGATCGAACTATTATTCTTAGCCAGTCATAGACTACCTGGAGAGTAAAAGTATCGATTTTACAAATTCGAGCAAAATCGCAAATCGCAGATTTCGAAAAAGTTGCGATTCTGATCTAAGCCTGGACACTAGGCCATCATCAAATTATTGAATTTTCCGTAAAACCTACTCGCTGGAACTCACAGAAAATGTATAAGAAAACTTCAAATCGGACCATATTGAGGTCTTGTCCTTGTTTGTTCGCCACAAACGGCGGCTTCGATAATGTCTCGACGATGTAGTTACGACCTGCGAGATTATTACACATTCAGATAAGCCAATGCTTCATTTCATCAATGCGAATTGTAGAAAGCACCATATCTATTCTACTATCCATTCGCATCGTATCTTCAGCAATCTCGTATGAGGTAATGGAAAACATGTCGAATCTTTCGCAAAGAATAGAAGGAGAAGACAACGCTGAGATTACGACAGTAAACCGGAGCTGGTTCCTCGTCGTTTCCATATTGACTCGTGCTGTCCTAACCCGCCACCGTCGCCAAATGAGCCTTCTACAACAGTACCTCGGCTACGAAATCGGATACGAAGGGTTGAAACGGCTTGTATATAGTGGGTGGCAGAATCTGCAAGAAACAATTTGCGGTACCGATTACAGACCCGATTCTGCTCTTTTAACCGAACGAATAAAGAACTCGATTTGTGGTACGAATTTGTTATTTTCACCAGATCCAGTCTACAATGTAGGCAGCTCTCGCCATCCTTTCACAGATCTCGGTCCAGTAGAGAATGGCCGCAATTGATTCCGTTCAAAACATTCATTCTCTATCCTTCTTGGATCGGAAACGATACCTACCTTGAGGGGCGAGCTATTTTCTGAAATCTTAAACTTTCATTGTTTCATGCGCGTGTTTTTGGCCTGACTGTTGAATGTCGACGGCTGCCTGACCCAACTTAGAGCTCGTGGTGTTTCGACAGCAGGCCAGGGGTGAGATTATTTCAAGAATTGTCGGGTTAGCTCTGATAACTTTCCTCGAATAAAATTATACCGAAGTCCTGGCACGATGAGATTTAAAAGGTGAGAGTTTGAGAAAGGTTTTCGTATCTGAGATTCGATCGCATAATATTCTTCATAGAGGCAAAAGATGAAAATTCGTAAGAGTGGTGAAGATGATAGCTTTGCGACCCAAGGTTCTGTTGGTTATTATCGCTAAGAGATCCGTCCTGATAATTAGATGCAATGAAGAATGGAAAGAAAATATTGAAGAGATAATTAGGCTTCTACAGTTGGCGGAGCATTTATTAAACAAAGTCCACTGAGTCGAGCTGAGCTGATGACTTTGCGAAATATTGTTAGTACTCTTATTTATTGTTCAGGTTGGAATTTATAATTCAATTAGTCCAGAAGCACATAAGTGCCATTCACATGTTAGGTTGGAGAAAACCATCTGAATATGGTGTGCCGTCGCATTATCCATTAAGAAATAAAGCAAATGAACCCATTCCATGCTTCGCCTTGATTTTATGAGCCTACTGTTACAGATTTTAACATCAGCCAGCCGATGATAAATTCAAAACGGAACAGTCGTAAAATGTCTTATCAAAAGCGCAAACTTTTATTATTCAAACAAATTGTGACGATTGTATATATAGAAACAATAAGCGTCAGTCTGCTGTGCTCTTGCACATGCTTTTGTCGATCGTTAGTTATCGCGCAGGCTGACTAATGTAGATAAGTATGCGAATGCTCGTTTGCATCATTACTGGCATTATCTTACTTTGACAGTTGCTGGTGTATCACTGAATGACTGGGATCAAATTTAACTGTAAGCACCTACTTACATCTAGTGCAGATGCATATGCTCAGGTCTGATAATTATATAGATGAGGTGGACGGAAATATGTATTTTGTGTGTATGACTACTAGATAAAGTGCTTATACCGTGATCTTTGACCTAAAAATGCATTAACATTAAATTACTTGGCACTGCCATGTATATGGTTAGTTCGGCTCATTCGCTTTTTCGTTTTCGCCCTAGATACTTCTCATGCATTGGGGTGGTGGTTATAATTTGAGAATGTAAGCTCATTCATATCTTTGTTATATAATATTTCATCAACTTTATAGCTCTGTAAAGAAACCACCTTCGCATACATAATAAAACTACAAAAATTGTCCCAACGCCATCAGTCAATACATCATTAAAAGTAGCATATAAAAGTGCTGGGTCATACATATGGCTTGGTAGCTTTGAGCTCCAGAATCACTTTGGTTGTTTTCGAAAATTGTTTCCAAACACACTAATTACAAATTTATGAATTTTGTTGAATACTTGATGTGAAATTTACTTAAAATTAAAGTTGAATCTTATTAACGATTTCATCGTTATCGGCAAGAAGAAATTTGATTGCGCATAAATAATTTTTTTTAGTTATTTTCCGTCTCAAAGAACTGTAAATCCAGTGCTTTGCATCATATGTGCTATTTTAGTTTCAATATTCTAGGAATACTACCAAATATTTAAAAATCAAAGATAGCGCCATTATTAACACAATCTTCCGATTATTATAATTGTGCTAATTGTTTCGTTTTCGTCTTATGGATTCACTGTATCGAGAATAGCTATATTTTAAACATCCGCAAATAGTCGGAGGATACTTTTTTCTATGCAGCGAAAGATCAAGTCGGTGATAATTCAGCTCAAACAGCAATTATTTACTAAGTATTCTAATGACACATTCAATATTTCAGGCTGATTATTCGATTCTCGCTGAATAAAAACAAGAAAAGCAAGAAAAATGTATGGTTAAGCTTACCTGAAGAAGATGTTAATGCAATTGTCGAACTAGATCTTATTCCATTCCGCCCTGGAATCCAGGAGTTTCTTTCAAAACTTTGAAATAATATAAAATTTCTTCTTGAATTCTGTTACATTAAATTTCTCCTTCACTTGATTTAAAACACAATCACTTGTTTTCACTGACAATAACGTGCAATTGCACTCTGTCGCTTCTGTTCAATTTCACACCACACTACAATTCTCTGGGTCTGGTCAGATATGTTTCCAGCGGGTAATTTCCACGTTACAAACGAGTGCGTAATGATTGCAGTTAAAAATGATTTAAAAAGTAGAAATTCGAATACGAACCATTCAATATCATCCCGTAAGCGTATCGTCATCTTCACATAGCTGCTTTTACTACAGGAAGGATAGGGCAAATTATATTTTGAATATGTTTTGAGCACGGAAAGCAAATCAAGGCAAGCAAGTCAAGTCATCTTCCTCAGACTATAAATTAAAGTCCTGATAAACTCTACGGAGACCATCATTCAAGCTTTTCCATGATTTTCATGTATTCTTTCCTGCAGCTGGGCCTCAGTGCAAGATTGACGGTAAACGGTATGTGGTCGCAGAAGACACTGCTATTAAGATAGGCTGTGGGTGTATTTATAAACGATCCATAAATATCGAGAAGGTCACATGCCTAGTAATCTATAATCGGCCTTGAAGGCATGAAACTGTTCGATTTAGAACAGGGGTGGGCAAACGGTCGATCTCGATCGACCGGTCGATCGTGAACAGTTCGACAGTCGATCAAAGACGTTTTAAATAATTTACTAGGTTAATTTAAAATGTATACTAAACATTTAGCAGACGATGAAACATGAATTTAAAATTAAACATGTAGGTATCTATTTTACAGCTGACGTGACTAATTCCCAAGACCGATTCCATACGCACCTCAGAACAGAGAGTATAAGGAAATGAAAACCGCCGAGAGAAATGAATTATTTTGCTTACACCTACAAAGCAATTGATATATAGTTGATTTGACTAGGTGGCTACATTTTTTGCTTGTAAATTCGCTGAGTTTATTCATTACATTTTGGAATAGGCCTTGGCCTAATAGATCCAATACGACAGTTCATGCGGTTTCAGTTCACACAAAAAAACTTGCAAAGCATAGGTGGCGGAGAAGCCTAAAGGAAAATCCTAGATAGCTGTGCTCTCGATTTGTTCAATTTATCGATTTATATCATTGTAGTAAAATTGCTTCACTTAATTTTGTATACATATACATTAAGGTACACACTTTTTATTTTTGCTTCTTGCTATGCACCTTGTCTGCATTTGCATTCGTCTCTCTGCTACCGAGGCAGTAAATTGTCCCACACAGCGCAACAAAAGTTAATCTCAATTTTACATAAAATAAAATGTTGTTTTCATATTCTATATTTAATAATTTTAATTTCAGAGAAATTAAAAATAAATAAAAATAAAACAAGCAAAAAATATAATTTCCATAATGAACGAGAAGAGTTTTTTTTTACTATGTAAAAGGGTAAATGCATATGTTTGATATGTCGTGTTACAGACGCCTTGCCCAAGAAAGGAAATCTCGAATACCGTATTAATTATCCGTTAATACCGAATTAAGAAAACAAAAACTAAAATAATTACTACATTTTATTTGTTAATAATTTTATTAATAACTAAAACTTTCTTATGCCAATTGCTGAAAAAAAAAAATTTGCTCTTTGCATAAATTGGCTATGTTAAATGACGGAGCACCTTCTATGATTTGTAGAAATTTGGATTTTTAGCCATTTGCAAACAAAATGAACAATTTACTAATTTCATATAATTTCATTTCACAATGTATAATAATGCCTTATGTGCAAAAATATGGGATGTTACTAGAAATATGGATGTGGCAGTGAAAATTGATAACTCCATAAAACCGCGAGGTTTAAGTCGGCGTCTAATCCGTAGTCAGCTTGAAGACAATGACTCGGAATATGAACATTTACTACTTTTTTACTGCTCAGCTGATTAAGCTTTTTGGAAAGATTTCTAAATCTTTTGCCTGAAATTATTGCATTTTTGGACACATTGGGAGAAAAACATGAACTAATGGAAGGGTAAAATAATAAGCATTTCTAACGGATTTTATGGGCCGTTACAACTCGCTTAATTTACAATTACAAGAAGAAGAAAAAAATATTATTGACTTGTTCAGTTCGGTGAATAATTTTAAAGCAAAATTAAAGCTTTTTGTTTCACAATTAAATAGGCACCATTTTTAAACATTTTCCATATTTAGAAAAACACATTAAACTTACTGGTGAATGTAAAACGCAAAAGCGGAAGGGCATCCTTCAGTTCGCGAAAAAGTCCGGGGCCTTCGATGGCCGCTTGGACTGAACTTTCTTTCACTTGGTCCATTTATCTGGTATCACTATGGACCAGCCAGTACAACTTAACCTAACCTACTGGTGAATGATATATTGAAGTGTTTTGTTTTGAACTGGAAAATTTTAATCTAGAATTCGAGAGACGATTTGCAAATCTCAATAATCTTCAATCGATTTTTGAATTTATTTCATTTCCTTTTGGGTAACGAGGATATTTCATCAGATCTAGCTCATACTTTACAATTGAATTCATTGGATCTAGAGCTAGAAATTTTAACAATACCATCACATATATTTCTGAAAGCACGTGCCAATGAAAATTATTTTTGGATTTTATTACCATAAAAAAATATCGATTATTGAGATTGGTGGCAATGAGGATATTTGCATTTTTTTTTGCTTTCACTTATCTTGTGAAGCAACGTTTTCTCAAATGAACAACATCAAATCGCAATTTAGGAGTTCTCTGACTGATGACTACTTACGCGAAAGTGCTTACAAGCCTAACTCTACATTATACTTTTTGATGAAATGGAGTGTCACGCATCGACATCAAAAATTAATCCAATATAGTTATTGATAAAGTACATTGCACAAAATAGTAAATACAATGTATTTAATATACTATTATCAATAAAGACCTTAATAAAATTTTTAATTGTTTTTAATTTAACAAACTTTTTGAAGTCGATTACGCATAAATTAAAAAAATTAATGTCGATCATACCAGAATTAAGTTTGGCCACCCCTGATTTAGAATGATGTAACTATGGAGCCAAAAAAATTTGTGGCCCGTACTCATCAGTAACACGACATTTTTTCTAAATCATTATCTTCACCTATGAAAAATATGACGCTACCTATGTTTGTCACGAATAACATGCTTTTAGTTTAAAAAAAGAATTTCCTAAAGAAAATATATGCGAAAACTCCGAAAAACTTTGATGGCACATATTCATTCTGGCACAAAGTGTATGCCTCCCTCAAGTCTATCATATTTTCAGTTTAATAGATGCTTTGTGCAAAAATACCTAACTTTGAAGCGAAATAAATTTAATATTCAGCTTAAGAATACAGGATAACAAGTTCACCAAGCAGACTCTGACGACGACGAACAAGACCCAATCATAGCACAGAGGAGACTATGTTCATTTCGATCGTCCTCGACTATAAATCGAGAAGAGACTTGATAAGAAATGTTACCGGACAATGTCAAACAAGACGCCGTCATGCACACAACTTATCTGTTCCGGCATCCGGTTCAGACCTAGCAGTAATAACAAAAGCATTAAGTAGCGGCAGTAACATAATAAGGACGCTCACTTCATTCATCCCGAGAACTCTGAAAGTACTTCGTAGTTCATCTTGGCACTTGGTCAGTACTTCAGTAAAAAGAAAGAAATCGTGGAAGCATTTGATGTCGTTGGAATGAGATTGTAGGATATGTGCATGATGGGTGTATTAGCGTAGTGTATTCTTTGGAAGTTCCCTAAGATATGTAGATTAAAAATTTCATAAGTCTTGGACTGAAAGAATTTAGTGCGGATATAATAAATAAATTTAACTACCAGAAATTCGAATCAACGAAATTGTTTAAACAGTTTGAAGTTTTAATAGTTTAGATTATAACAAAAGTTTGAAGTTTGAAATCGGTAAACTATTCAAAGAATTCAATTTTAAGAGATTTGTTTTTGCGATTCCAGTTGTAGCAATGTAGCAACTGCAATGACAGCCACGTCGCCAATCTAATGAATGCTCATGCAATAGTTGAAGATTTTCAATATTATCTAAAGGAGGAAAGACTACAAAATTAACCAAGATACTAAACGTTAGGTATCAGTACGCTTGTTGGTCAATTTTATATGTGGAACGACAAAGATATTTAAATTGCGTTTTCGCCAGCAATAAATAAATACGTAACCAAAAAGCATGTAAAACCTCCTGGATATACGCATTGGTATACTAAGGAACTCATCAAGCGGCTAGCTGAGAAAAACAAATACAAGGCCCGATACAGAAAATATGGGAACCCTTTAAACTGTCTTTTGGTCTGCTTTGTGGGAAGTTGGTAAAAAGCTGTCATAAAAAATACCTGCTGGACCTTGAAAATAATGTTTCACGCGATCTTAAGCTATTCTGGTATCACATCAAATATCTTCGTGGAAGTAGTAATAGTGATCCTGCAACAATTTATTTAAATGGAACAGTGTCCTCCGCTGTATCTTCATTGTGTAATCTTTTTGCATCACATTTTGATGGTGTCTTTAACACATCTTATCGAACATATGTAGAGTCAGAGACCTGCTCACATCATATTAACATTTTCACATTACGTTTCGAATTTGAAGTTGTGCTTGAAAAACTTAAAACACTTGATTTAAAGAAAAGTTCTGGGCCAGATGGGATGGCTCCAGTAATGATTTATAAGTGTGCCGACTTCCGTGCAAAGCTTCTCAGCATGATATAAAATAAATTCTTAAGCACGGGAGTTTTTCCTAAAATATGGATAGAGACTAGAATCGTACTGGTCTTTAAAGCTGGAGATAAATCTGATGTGTCTAATTACAGCCCAATATCTATACTATCAGCACTTGCTAAGGTTTTCGAGTCACTGATTTGCTCAACTATTAATTAGAATATAAAAAAAAATGGAATGTAAAACTGACCAACAATTTGGGTTTGTCAATAATTGATCTACTGAATCTAACCTCGTACATATTGTGGACTCCCTAGCGCGATCTTTGGATAAGAATATGCAAACATAAATAAAGCGAACTTCAACCACAATTAATCATCTTCCACAGAGCCCATTTGAAATTCAAGACATCGTTTTCACACAATTACTCTGAATCAGCTCCTTTTTAAAGATACTGAAACATCCGTCAACTTATTCCCTATATCACAAAGGATCTATTTGCTCATATCTTCACTCAGATTTTCCAAACATATCACTTAAGTGTAGTTCAACTTTTTCTCAACCCACTTGTTCTACGGACAGAATTCCCTCTCCTTGCATCTCCCACGTCATTGCAGAAAATAATTGTTTTGTTGAGTCCCATGCTATGAAGCAAACTTTCAAACGAAACGTCTCGATACCCATACCACGGTCTGCTTTCATAATTTTTGGTTCGAGGTAAAGGATCCTAGATGCTAATAATAAAGCAGGCATTCGGCGTCAGCGTGAAATGGAATCTGAAATCTTTAACGTTACTATGTTTGTGGTGTGACTCCTCCTAGTAGCGCCCCCACTGGAGAATAGAGATGGGTCCAGAGAAACTTGACGATTTGCTCCTTTCAATTCTTAAGATAGTCAAAGTGAATTACTACGTATAAGGCTTGTTTCACACGTACGAGGTTCCATTTAGTTCGGTTCATTTTCGGTTGCAACCGAAAACAAACTGAACCGAACGAAACAACTTCACACATACACGGTTCTCTCACGGTTCATATTAGGCTTTGTGTTTTCTTCCTCAACTTTGCGTATAATTCACAAAAGTTTTTAAAAAATTTCCACACAATCCCTTTCCATGCTTCCTGTGTCTTAAATTGCACAAGTTTTCTCCCACAGCACTACTTTAGATTGCACTGCACAAATCAGCCGATTCACATCAACATCTGGTAAATCGCTCATTTTTTACAGAAAAATTGCGACTGATAGTTTCAAAAAATTAGAAGTAATAATAAAACTAACTAAAACTGATTAAACTAACTAGGTAAAACGTGTAATATTTCAAATAAAGAGATCTAAACTGATAGCTTATGAATTTTAAAGAAATACAAATGATCTGATCAGGTTAAAACCGAAACTTAACCGTGCGTGTGCGAACATCTTGATTGCTTTCTGTTCCCTGGACATAAATTCCCACCTTATAGAAACCTGACGCAACCTATTGGTGCTCAGGGAGTATTCTATTTGGTGCCTAATAGAAACCGAAGCACAGTTTCACACTTGTCACACACGGCAGCGACCGAAAACGAACAGAAAATGAACCGAACAGAACCTCGTGCGGGTCGATTAGCTTCATTGAAGCACCTTGTGGTATAAAAAGTCTAGCGCATCAGAACAGCTTTAAAACTATTTTTCGAAGAAATATTCTTTGAGTGACAAAGAAATGTGGAGAGACGTAATACACTTTTTTGCAGAATCATATCAACCATTCCTTATCCAAAGCAACAAAACTCAACTATAACACAAATGATGAAAATGTTCAGTGCTGGCAACACTTTCCCAACGAAGCAGCAATAAGTTTACCTTTACAAGCTCATGCTTAAATCAGCTTATCCTTTGAATTTCGTTCTCATCGGAGGATTTCATCGAAAGTTTCAGCGGTTAAACGTTGTTTGAGGCTGCCATCCGAAAAATGTTCAAAACTCGGGAAATTTAAAAATTTGGTTTCTTATTTTTATCGCAAATGCTTTGCATATGAGTACGTAATTCGAATCATCTGTTCCTGCAATATTTACGAAAATGGCTAAAGCTGGTTACCCTGTGTCAGCAGCAAAGCAAAATATATACCAAATCTGCTTCACGTTAAGTTAAACCCAACCAGTAAACTTGCGCTGGAAGGTATACGGGTGAAAAGAATTTTAGGGTTACTACCCTCAAAACTTTTCAAATTTTTAAAGCGTTAATATTTGTTGCTAATTTTCATTGCAGGATCATTCCCATTTCCAAATCTAATGACATAATCGCTCAGTAAAGAAATTCCACAAAATTACAAAAATGGTCATAGCTGGCAGGCTTTTCATGAATTTTCTACGAAAATCCTACGTAATTTGGATCACATTAAGGTTTATTTACTGCATTAACTTCGTTTTGATTTCAGTTCTGTATTGGAAGTAATAGGGAAAAAAGCTTTACTTTGCTGAGCCAAATTGAAAGATTTATTAGACAAAAATCACCATAGCTGGCAGCTCAATTAAATTTTCATCAAATGTTACTTGAAGTAAATACTGTGTGAATTTTGTTAAAATTTGATGGCTGAATCGGAAGACATAGGCCACACCGGTTTTTTTTCTCACTGATTTTTCAAAATGGTACCACTGCCACAGGGTTACCTGCATTTCAAAATCACTTCTATCAGACCTGGCCCTAGCTAATGCAAACATGTCCTGTAAATTTCATCATGATCGGATACGTCGGTCGTCAGTTCTCGTGAACAGAACTTTCAAGTGCTGAAAATAGAGGTAATTTGGTGATGGGTTGCCGTTCTTGTGCAAATCGGAATTTTAAAAATTTCAATTTAACACGATGGACAAAGGTCAAAATTTATCAATGATTTGAATTTTTTGTGGAAAATCAAAAATTTTTGAGGAGGGTCAATGATTTGAAGGATTTTTTTTCAGGAGCCTGCCGTAGCTACAGGTTTACCCGCACTATCTTGAAAATTCATGTGTATTAAATCCTAGTCAACATAACTACGCTCTGCAATTTTTACGATGATCAAATGTTTTTGTCAGAAGTAATGATAAATCAAAATTTGAAAAAAAAAATCCTTGCCTGCTTTTAGGCACGCTGCACCCACACACGGCTCAAAATGTCCAACTTTTTAACATAGGCAAGCTTTAAACAGAATAAGTTTTCATTCTCAAACATTTGTTTTAACAAAAATTTACACTGCTTGGAAATATAGGAATACCTCAAAATTCACTAAAACGCTCGCCGCCGCCAAAAGGTTTAAGGATATCTGAATTTTAGCAAGTCGTGGACCTACCTACTATATACATCAACGTCCTCCGAAAATTTCAACTCAATCGGATCGGCCACTCCAGAGATTATCTCGGAAAATCATTTTGCTGATATATATATATACATATATATATATATATATATATATATATATATATATATATATATATATATATATATATATATATATATATATATATATATATATATATATATATATATATATATATATATATATATATATAAAGAAATATGAATTTTCGGCGAAACGAGTTTAATACTAATTTGTTTCGAAAATTAGTAAAAAGCGTTTTTTTCTTGCGCGACGAAGTTGTTGACCTGTACAATAAGCTCGACGATCTCTTTGCTCTGTGTTTGTGAAACACGAAATTAGGCCATACCCAACGGGGTTTGTTGTAATGCATTTTTGTAGCATGCATGAAGCAAACATTTTCAGCAATGCAGATGTAACGTTTGAAAGCTGTTTTCCAAAAAGTCCATTATTTGCTTATGAACAGTACTTACGAAAATAAGGGGAAAATAACTTTCGAGCATACATCGGCTTGAGTAATGTTTACTACATGAAACAGGAAGATGAAAATTTCAGAGTATTTCAAATCTTCACAGGTAAGGAAAATGTAATTCTATACACTATATACTATTCATTAAGGGCTATGCAGGGTAAGCTTGGCTGCTGTTCCAAGCAGCGAAAATTCCCCCTAGCAATGTGCGGTTGTAGGAATCTCCAATGAGCGTCGCAATCATTCCGCAAGTATGATCTATCTATACATTCTGGGTCATTCAAGCTTCAACACGCATTCACCATAGATTACGGAAATACCAGAATACAATGTGAGGCTTTCCAAAAAGTTCTGTTTATAGAGCTATAAAGCCGTAAGCTCAAAGTTCCCCCTGTGTATACCTTGCCAGCCTAAAACACCCAATGTTAAGAAGAAATTAACCGGGTATGGATCTGTAATGGTGCCATGCATTATACGGATGCTTACGCGGAGTATATAAACACAAATCATTGAATATCTCGAACCTTACTAATATGTAGGCAGAAGGTTTATGCGGCAGTGTATATATATTTATGTATATGTATATGTATGTATATATATATAAATATATATATATATATATATATATATATATATATATATATATATAAATATATAAATAAATATATATATATATATATATATATATATATATATATATATATATATATATATATATATATATATATATATATATATATATATATATATATATATATATATATATATATATATATATATATACAAATAACATGTACCATTTGCCATATTTTGACTAGGGTTACACTAACGGACAAGACACTAATCAAGGTATCTTCTTGGGGAGCAACCCCTCAGACAGTTAAATTGCTTAAAGTAGAAGTGAGCGAAACTTTTTTCATCCATGAAGTAGACACGCGGAAGTTTTGAACGACAAGCGTCTCTGTCCTATCAAATGACCCCAAATGATTGTCGCTATCATTTTCATCCACTCCAGGCGAAACGAGCCAACTTCCCACCTTTCACTTGAACTTCGTTCGGTCGATCGCAAGTCGATGGAGAATGTTTGTTAGTAAAAACTGTATTCCTCTGAAAAGATACAAAGTTATAATGAAGGGAATAATGTGAGCTGTGAAGAGCTTCGTCAGTGCTTTCACATCCTTCTGCGATAGGGAAAATATTAACACAATCCACAAATCTATCTTCGTTCTTGACTTCATTGTTAGCCTGAAGTGGAATCTTCTTAAAGAAGAGCACAAAAAAAAACTGACACCTGGTTAAGAGGATAATGCTCGGTAGGAAAATATATTCAACTGCCTTGAGAAAGTTTTTATAATGAAGAGTGCGGCTGAGTTAATAGATAGATGTATGGATTAATAAATAGATGGTTTCTTTTTGGCAAAATTTTTGTGACTTGTCGTTTTGAATCTGTTGAGTGACAGTTAAAATTTACAGAGTAGAGCTTCTTCAGCTCAAAAACTGATGAATATGTAGTAGTTTTTGTTTGGACATACTACGAAGGGTACACGTATAATGTGCATACTAGCGATTATCCACAAGTATAAATTGAACATTTATTTAAACATAATTAACTGTAATTCTGGATATAAAAGGATTTGCAGATGGTTTAGCATTTGAGCACTTGAACATAAGGACACGGTGCCAGATTCAATAAATGCATGAGAATGATAATTGCTGCTATGAAAACGAAGCAAGGTACATGAAAGCTAGAACGAAAAACAATGAGCGGTAATTTTGGCGTCCAATGAAGAGTGAAAGTTAACATTTTATCAAATCAGAGAACTGAATATTGAATGTCCGAATTACAAATTCTTACTCCAAAACGCTGACCAAATCCATTTGGCTTACCTCTCAGTTAAATTATTTTCATATTCACTCAGTGTAATATAATCGAAAAATTCCCATACTTTCAGTTGTCATGAAGCATATGGCTTGCAATGAAAAAAGTACTGAATATTCTGCCCAAAACTAGGGTGCGTCATGAATCACAACAGCATTCCTTTTTTTGTCCATTCATAAATTCACAGCACACATGCGAATAAAATTGATCCTCCGGGGTATGCCAGGCCGTCCCATGAGCTGCCTAGCCAATCATATTTATACGCGTTTCGGCACATAAAAAACACATCCTCGAATTTCTAGATAAGCTTTAGTATGTCTCTCTATGTCTTTCTTACACTCTGATATACGAACAGGCCACTACTCGGCGTCTATCATTTCGAGACATTTTAAAAAGATCGATTTGTGTTCGTTGAAAGATACCAAAGGATGAAACTTCCTCGCCTCGGGACATAATTCATCTGAATGTAGCCTCAAGGTTTCTAGGCTTAAATGAAAAAGATTTGAAGTGCAATTTTCAAAATTTTCCGTCATTATCTGTTCGCTGGGAGTCCCGATGCAAACGGCATTCATTTAGTCTGACTGGTTGTCGTTCACCGAAATAACGGGCAGTTTCCACGTTGAACAAATTGCCATTACAAAAAAGCAGCAACTACGAACACACTCCCCTTTGAAGAGTGGGGTTGAAGTGCTTTGAGGGCTTACAGGACTCGCAAAATATGGCACTGAGATTGAAATGAGAGTGGATAACTATAGTGTTTCGTACGTTCGCTTCGCGCCTGGTGGGCTTTGTAAATGCCTATATCTTGCCAAAGCCAAATTCATTTTCTATCCTCGCACTTTCTGAGACATAATTTAGGCTGGATTTCTGCCTGTTGTAGTAAGGGATTTCCTCGAAATTGGGATTTGAAGCATTCTGATTATCTGTTTTGCAATCAAACACGCAGCAACAGAGCACAAACCACAGGCAGCAACCTCGAGAGGCTCGACAACGGCAAGCAATACCAGAAAGCTTAATTTTATTACAAGGCATTTTAAGTCGGAAGGATTGTCTTGTCGCCCGGTACACCATAGGTCGGTCAAGCTAGACCAAACCAACTGGGGCCCGATTTTACGTGTGGCTAGCGAAACTTTTATCTGAGCCTTTCACGGCCTGAGGCGAGGTAGGGCCAGCGACTGACATTATTTATAAGTTATTGGGGTAGAAATCCTAGTGGGGTTATAAATCTCGATTAAGGATAAAAGTAGAAAAGGACACCAACTCAAATATGATATTACTTTCGCAAGCACAGGAATTTCATTGAAGGAAGATATTCAATCAGGAAGCGAAATTCTAATTAATTTTCAAGTCAAGTCACCTTTTTCGAATATATTATGGGTGCGATGCAAAAGTTTTAGCTAGGTCGGGTTTTACTGTAAAGTGATTCGAGATCAAGTGGGAAGGATGACAACAGTCAAACGTCTCGTTTGCGTATTCAAGTATTTGAGAAATATCACCACCTAATGTTTCATCATCTACCGAATTTTGTGTGCTGGTGGAAAAAGTTTCGGAATAATTTGCATTTTAAAATTGGCTTTTGTACTGAAGCTAAATCTAAATCAACCTGACTATTCTTGCGGCATGTGTATACTCTTTTTTTACTTCAAAAGATCAAAGCATTGGAACGTTGCGAGTGATTTTTGGAGGTTCGTTTGTTAATAGGTGTAAATCGGAGATGTTCATACATGGACTGATTAAATTAACTCTGATTAAAAAAATTTCTTCTTGGGTAGAGAACTCTGTTTCTTTCTTGATGTTCCGTGACATCAAGAAAGAAACAGACTGCAAATACCATCATGGCCATTAAATGATAGAAGGATACAAACACACTCGGATGTGTCTTTGATGAACTATGAAATGAATATATTCATAAAAATGAACACAGAAAATCTCAAATTGGGCTCGTGTAGAGAAGAGAAAAGTATGGTTCATAGAATCAAATTCCATCTAAAAGTGTGAGCAGCATGATCTCAAATATTGATTACCTCAAAATGAAAGTCGTCAAGATCTCTTCAGTGGTTCAGATCTCAACCAAGTGAATAGTAATAAAATCATGTCTCTCCTTTGCAATAAAGTGGCTGATCTTGTGTGCTGGATACCGTGAACTTGTTCCTCAAAAAGTTCAGATAGCGAGATCATTTATTTTTATTTCACCCAGACCAAAATTTCCATTAGAATACCATCCAATAAATAAATAACAGATTTTCAGAAATCGAAGCATAATATTAAACGGCAGTAATCTTATATTTAAGCAATGCTGTATAAGGTATGAAGGAAGCTTGAGTAGCTTAGTGGGTAGAGCATTTGTTTTTCGCGTGTGGAGTCACTGGTTCGAATCCAGGTTCGGACGAGGGTCCGCGCACCAAACTTTGAGTTCACCTAGCTCTGATTAGGTACCTGATTTAAATCAGGGGTAAAGTGAGTCGTGGAACTAATCACTCCACACTCATATTCACATTGAGTGTAAATTGGTGGTCAAGCTCTCTACCAGCTTCAACCCCTAGACCCGTACGAGGCTATCGTGGGATTACTTTAGTTTGTATAAGGTATATGCTGCATTTTCCAGCAAGAACATATTAACGTTAAACAAATCTAGGTTTAAAAGAAAGCTGCCAACTTGTTTAATATGTTCAATTGTTGAGGTCATTTTTTAGTTGGACTTGCAATTTAGATAGAACAAAATATTATAACCAAAATAACAAAATATTGGATGGATTAAATCTAAATTAAATGCGATTGAACTCGAATTCATTCATTCCCTGATAAGAATAGCTCGATTGGTTTAGATTGATTAGTTCGGTTTGTTTAAATTATGAAAACAAGCTATTCAACACACTTTCTACGTATAATTGAGGCGATTAAATGCTTCAAAAGCCTCACTCGTCTCAATGGAAACTGCTTAGTGGTATATTGAAGCCATAGGTCAAACTAAAAACGGAATGATTTTCATTTTGACATCATATCTTGATTCCTACGCTGAAGCCTTGGCGTAAACTCCTGAAAAACTGATTCAAAAATATCGCTGGTTAGATCTTGGTTAGGGTCTTTTGGGAGTTAAAAATTAAATTTTCGGAAAGTAATTAATACTTCGCCTTGTTTATAATGAAATTGGTTAGAAAACGGAGACGATAGTTTTGTGCGTTCTCACATTAGAAAGTGGTTTGTCACGAGGCTACGATGTGGAACAGCTTGATGAATAAAATCGTGGCCGTTTATGGCGGTCGACAGTGTCAGTTAACACTCAGCATTTTCATATTTGGTTCCATGAGAGTTTTCGGCCAAAAAATCGTCCGTCATCGCTTTGCACAAAGTGTTCCAAACAGGTTATGTCGGCTGATGCTGAGATTGCGAAAAACAGTTGTTTCAGATTAATCAATCAATGAAAAGATTTATTGCATAATTTCCAGATTGAAAATATATTTGAATGAGCTCCGTCTTGTGCGCGAATCATTAAAACCATTAATCAAGCATACAATGCTCAAAGATGTAGAGGAATCCAAAAAACGTAGCTTTTGTGCTTCATATTCATTAACATTTGATAGACTATCATAGCTCGAGGAAATCTTGGCTGACAAATTGTTTGCGTAACTTATGTAACGCCAGGCTATGCACACAATTTCATTGAGGAGTATTGGCTTGACATTGCTTAAGCGTTGAACTACTTTCCGTTGTAAATGCACGAATCTGGAGGTGGAAAATCTGAAACTTTATATATTTCCTTTCAAGTATTGAGGGTGGTGGATTTACCGATTAAAACCATACGTGGCTCTCCTGGTCTTTCAATAAGTACACCTCATTCATACTACATGTTTCAAACATAACCCACAATCCATCATAATCCAATGCAGCATAATAACATTTCTCAAACCCTCTCTCTAGTGACAAATCAAAGCAAAAACACCCCCCGCAGCCTTGAAACCGAAAGACTCGCGGAAATACAATCTCTTTGAATTGAAATTTTTTGTATTCCTGATTTTCGTCCCGATCATCTCTCTTGTCTCTTCAGAACGAATTTCATTCGAACGCTTTGTTATTAGTTTGAATTCCACTTGAACCCACGCACACAACTCCCGATCTAATAGAAAAATCCGCATTTACATATATCGTACAGCTATGTCAACATCATGCCCCGCATCTATTGACAAACTCTATCTATACAGCATTTATAATGTCACGTTTTGGCATGTTTTTTTGGGAAGAATCAGTTCATTTTATGTACACAGAACGCTCTGTTCTATGTATTCACTGCAAGAAGAAAAAGCGGAAACTACAAGGGGAGAAGATTCCGCAACATCTTGTGGTGAGTGGAATCTAAATTCTTTTGAGGCGCTTCAGCCTGGGTGTGACCTTGTGAAGTTTACTCTACCCAATCTGAAGAAAATTAATACTGGAATCCGATTTCAATTGAATATTTTTTTAATACCATGTATTGGGCTCGTTTCGATAAATCCTTAAAAATTAGCGGGGAACTTCACAGTGCACATTTCACCCACCAATTTTGTTTTACATCACCATGAACCGAATAATTCTTAAAAATTTCACCTTGCCACAAACACCCACGGCACAATCTTTGAATCCTGAAAACATTGTCTGAATTATTAAGACCAGCTTACACACCTCCCTTACACATCTCAAACATTTAGTTGGTCTTTGTCGATTCTGAACAGCAAATAAATGTTAATTCAAAAACATAACATTATCCGCAGAATCTTCTTTCGATGAAGAATGTTACACAATTTCCAATGAAACCAGATTAGATACCCGTCAAGAGCAGTGAACATACGTGAACACAAAATCAGAAATAAACCCACCTGCACGTTTTATATTCTTATCTATGCATCTACTCGTTGCACTCACTCAATCAGCTCCACACACTTTCGTCTTCACTGAGTATCTCACTGCCCGATTACGTAACTCAACTCATTTACCTCGACAACAATCTTTACCCGAAGCAGCTCGACTTTCGTCCACACATCCGTTTTTTTGCCTTTCGCTAAGATGCTAAGGTAGCATCTGCACGGCGACACAGAATATCACTCGAATCACACTCTCACACCCTCAGTCAACTTATCGCAATTCCCACATGAATCATAAATTACGTAAAATTTCGCTAAGCTATCATTCACCACAAAAATATGTTTCGGAGCAGTTTGCCTTCGTACGCTGCGCCTGGTCACTGAAATAAACGGTCAAAAACTTCAAATAGGCTTTCTGCCAGATGATTCTCAATACCACATCCACATCCAGTGACACACTAGATTGTCTCTACTGGCCCGGTTTCCACCGAATTAATTGGGAACGAACACTTTAAGGCGCCCAACAGAATGTTACTGACGGAGCTCGAGATCCTGACCTATGTTTCGGCCAGGGCTTCCGCTGTAGAACTCTTGGCAGCTATCCTGAATGCAGCCGCAGCATCTTCCTTGTTCAGATCGGGTCATCCGCAAACAGTTCACATTGGGCGTGTATAACAGTCGATAAAAAGCTTTTCTTTCCTGCGGTACCACGGAGCTGTTCCCAATTCGTATATGTTTGCAACGTACTGAAAGCCAGGTTCCAAACACTGGAAAATCCAAAAGCTATTGCTGAATCAGTCTGAGTCGCAAGGATGAAAGCTTCCACTCTCTTGAACTGAACTGAAAGCTATCGCTCGGGACACCGGGGAAACGAAACCGAGAACGAACTGAAAAAAACAGCAAGGACGAAACAATTTCTTCGCACATCTTACTCCATCAGCGCTGCACTCAACGCTTACAGCTCTCATTCTAATGATGTGTGCACAGGGAAGAAATACGTAGCTTCTACACTTTCACTCAAAGATGAATCGGTATCCTTTTGCTCGTGTATTTGCTACTTTTCGCGGTATCCACATTCAGCTTCGATGCCTTATAACTCTCCTTCGCTCCAGTAGAAAGCCACTAAAACTTTGTTGACCTCACCTCAGCACCACACGAGTTTAGGTTAGTTATGGGTGCGGTCTCTAAAACCCAAAAAGGGAAGGTTTTGCCTTTTTAGCTCCGTATCGCACCCGCATCTGCCAACAGTCACCGCTCGGTGACCACTGCATACGACTAAATGCGTTTTCACGACATTCGAAGCTCTGGCAATTTATGTTTGGCATCTAAAATGGGACTCCGCTGCCACGAAGGTAAAAAAAATTGATTTTATTGTATTAAGTCGTTGCTTGTTGTTCCGTGTATTTTTGGACTGAAACTTATGCAACCTGCAACTTATTTAGCGTGTATCCATGCAATGACCAATTTAAGATGAAGGCTTTCATTTGGGCCGACAATAAAAATATAACGCATAATCCGGACCCATTGGTAACGAGGCCTCAACTAAAAACTTTATGAAAAGTAAACGACGCATACAAGTAGGCTTTTTTCGACATATCCAAAACACGAAGTGGAGTAATATTGTGACTAAAAATATAAAGAGACATATAAATTTCGGTATCTCACTTGAAAACTACTGCTTCGTATAACTGAGCTTAAGAATTAAGAATTATCATAAGCAATAAAATCAGCTTAAATTTCAATGGTTTTTCTTGAATACCTGGATAGTCTTACCATTCACTTAATGACCAATCGTAAAATATTAATATTAAATTCCTAAAATATTAATAGTTTGAACGGTTTTCCAGCTAAATGTCATTACAACACCGTGAACCTGCAATTAGGGCTGAGGATTATTTTCACAGGATCGTTTAATTATATTTGCTGTTGGGTTGTTTGTAAAAGACGGACCTGCTCTGGGGGAGGGTTACGCGGCCTTGAATGGTGGAAGGCCTGTAGATCATTTCTTAAAAACAACCGTGTTAAAACAGAAGGCCTGCAGGGAACGGGTATCAAAAGCGGCTTGAAAGCGACATACACCACACAAAAATCACTAGTGAAGAAACATGACCAAGATATCTAAGACACCAAATCGTGAAGTTGGCATAACCAAAGAATGGTTAAAGAAAATGTGCAGCCAAGCAGGAATCGCCGAACGGTCTTACGGAAAGGATTTGAGAGGACAAGCCATGATACGAGCCACAATGCTTTGGGCGTACGAAAAACAGAAAGAACAAATGCGGAGGCTGCGCGAACGGAACGAAAAAGACCAGAAGAAATTCGAGGAATGGCATAAAATGATGGATAGCCGGCGATTACAAGCTCCACCTCAGTGGCGATAATGCATACGATCTTCTTCCAGTTAGAGATCGTTTTTTTACGAAATTTTCTAATTTTAAGCTTATTCTTTTTCTGTAGCTTAATTTCATTGTTATAGAATATAAAAAAATATCAACTAACCGGGAATGTTTCATTTAATTACTTCTGCGGAAGTTGAACCGACATGCTTTTACGATCATAATGGTCGTATTGGTAAGTATGAATGACGGTTCGGCCTGCCAGCTATAAAGTTTTACTTGTCAAGTGCTTATTTCTTGTAACTTCGTCGAATCTACTGTAATATGCTGATTACTAACGGCGTCGAGTTCATCTAAGATATTAGAAAGTGGGCTCTTTCGCTTCCAGAAAATATTTATTTTTCTTGAAGTGCTTTTATGCTTTTATTTTTCTTGAAGTGTCTTGTCTTCACCAATAACTCTGGTCACCCACAACGTACATGCACCATAACATTTCAAGTGCGTTTTCAACCTAGGGAATACGTGATATCTTCTTTGATTAGCAGACATATATTCTCGTAAGAAAAATGATAAATATAATTATGAGCCAGCGAGCAAACCTCAATTCAGGAGTTTGCTTAAAAACACGTGAAATTGCATAAACAGACCAGGTGCTATCACCTCACACATCGTCGTATCTTTCGAGTTCTCTGAGTATTTTGTATGCTCGAAAAAACAACATTATTAAGATAAAGGCATGAAAAGTCAGGAGCAGCAAGAAATAACCGAAAGCAAAACTTATGCCACGACCAGGAATTCCCACAAAAACACAATGGCATGCTAAATATATCCCCCTTAAGAATTCCGGAACAAACTTGAAGATCGTCACAAGCATAGCACAAACTGCACACAAGAAACGACATAAAAGGATATTAAGACGAGTTATTCGTCCTAATTTTCTTTTGCGCTGAGAGCCGGTACCTCGACACACTTCGTCCCGCTTGTTTCGATTTCTTTCCCATCTCTGCTAATGTGGCAGGCACGGCATTCCTTAGCCTCCTGCCTGACTGTAAAATCTTTTTGCCTTCAGATATAATTTATCTCAGAAACCGTCGCCTACACCCTTGTATCCTAGCTGTCTCCGAAGGATCCGTCTCACTTCTCGCCTGCCGTAGTCGACTACTGTATTTTTTGCTGTTATTCAAACATTTCGTGTCTACTTTGAATGCTGTGCGGTCGTCCCTTGGATGATTACAGGCTGAAAGAGGCCATCTAGCACTGGGACAGGAAAGTGTGCAGTCAGTGTTTCAGATTCCCTAGCTCCAGGTCGAAGCTCTCGAGTTGCGTCTTCGTCTTTTTATCATCTCCGTATTCCTGCACTGGTTCAGGTTCCGGGTCGAAGCTCCACATAACACAAATATCGTGTGGCTGGCGGAGAGCTGTAATGACGGCAGAAATGGAATTGAAAATGCGTGGGAAAATTCGAAGAGTTGGAGAAAGAACATCTTGTTAGGTAACAGCAGGGATTAAAACTCACAAGACTGTGGAGTGAAAACTATAAATCACTGGTGTCATTTTTTAGATCGTGTCTCCTTAAATTTATTCATAAATATTAAAGGCATTCAAAGAGTTTTTCTTCATTTACCATGATGGCAGCACACCGTGGTCTCTCGAAATGAAAACGAAAATCGAACCAAGCACTTAGAAGTAGTTCAGGGTCTTCAGGCGTATGTTCTTGAAATGAAACAAAAGTTTAATAAACATCTCTATGGCTCAGACAAATTCCAAGTTAGAGTACGTAAGCCTTGGTTGAAAACCAAGTTTACGAAGTGAATTCTTAGCGTGTTTCAAAAATAGATAGAATAACGTTTTGGAAATTTATGCCTTATGTAGATGCCTGAAAAAAGATCAAGAAAACTGCTGACAGAGTCGTCAGATTATTACAATACTTAAAGGACGCATTGATGTTAGCTGTGTTTAATGAACTGCTCCAGGTTGAGCTAGGTTGAGATATCTCAACAAAATGTGTTTTATGAGCAATTCGGCTGGTCTAACTTGCCCGAAGTTGGTCTGATTTGTGTTTCATGAGCCTGCTCTAAGATGAACTAAAGGAATTTAGAGCACGATTTCTGCTCTATTTTTTCTGTTAGAGCAAGTTATACATAAAGTTATGGCTGAAGTGGAGTTCTTTATTAGTGAATTGACAGGTTGAACTTCTGACGAGTAATCAATTTGGAGAATTGCCTCTCAACTGTTCTAACTTGCTCGACTTTTTTGACAGCCGCTCTATTTTAACTTGCATTGAGATGCTCTAATTTTTTCGGACTCATTAAACAAAGCTAAAATTGAATAGTAGACGTGAATGGTATATGAATTCGTTGGAAGCCTTGTATCTAAAATCGGCTCTCCTGAAAATTTTACGTTAACAGATTCATATGAGGAATATTGGAAGAAAATGTGAACATAAAAGGTAAATAAAATTTTGCTAGCATCTGCTTCGTACGAGACGTACCCTTTGCCTCGATACCTCCTCTTCCAGCTTTCTTTTTTGCCTTACTTCTTCCACTATGAGCATCTTTTGAATCATTTTGTTACAAATTGGTCTTAATATTATAATATTTGGTTTAAAATGACAAACCGTTAAAAATGAAACCAAAAACATTTCCAACATTGATAACGTTTCCTAAAAAATCATGTATATTTCCTCAGGTATGGTTTGATTTCCTCAGGTATGGTTTGACAAATATTGACATATCTTTTTTTCTGCATTTTTAAATAATGCAGGTCCCTTTGGAAAACTTAGCAGAAACATAATTAGGGGTTCAAAGTGAAAAAGAAAAGAAAAAAACTAAAAACTACATTAATAATACAAAAATACATTTTTTATTCTAGAATTACAAACATAATAATAAAATAAAGAGGAAAAACATTGAACTGGAGCTGAAAAAAACGGTACATAAACATAGATAGGTTTTTACGTGATTTGGGTTTGAACAGCCGCCCCCTTGCGAGGCTTATTATACTACCAGAATGATAATAAAATATTCGCGAGTGCACAATTCAGTTAAGTTTATCTTACTGATAAAAAGCCTTATTGTAACCATCAAACTACCTCCGTTATCATAAATGCACGCATCTATAATTAATAAAGCTGTATTGAAAATAACTATCACCATACTTTCGATAATAGTATTCAAAACATTATTTACTTTTGTAATCGAAAATAACACGCCTCGAGTCATTATCATCCCTTCAACTTCTGCACACTTTAATACGGACACGTACTTGCTCTATCTCCATACATCTTCTAATCTTAAAGGCCTCCTCGAATCTACGTCCTGAGCTACAGATGTAATAGCACAGTGTGCAATAACCTGCTTAGCATGCAGAATGAGTAATTTTCTTTCTGTCACGTTTTCCAGTCAAGTCCTTCAGACTTTATGCTTTTTACACCTTTGCCATGCTTTGGATGCTCGTTCCGATTCCATTTTGTACAGACCATACTTGTACACAATGCCTGAATGATGAACGGTAAATAAATGAATAAAATAAATGAAATAAAAAAATGAAATGCAGACAAGCGGAAGTAGACTCGATACGGCTAAGTTTACTCAGTAAATTGATGTCTTCAAATTGATTGTGGGGTGAGTTCGATTTGAAAGGGCTGATGTGAAAGCAGACGTATTTTTCACGCATACGCAGCTATATCCGTTCAATTGATAAATGACAGACAGGATATTTCCCTGTACATTGACATGTATTTAAATCAAAAGAGCCTAACGCGGTCTCTTAAAACCTATCAAAAGGCTTTCAATCCTAAGTGAAAACAATTTACCAAATTACTTCAACTTACAATAGCCTTTTATTCATGGTGTTGTGAATGAGACAAGAGCCACAAATTTTCATCAAAGTCTCCCGCACCATTCTGTTGCAAAGTTTAGGGCCCATGTAAATGCTGAAAGCAAACATCCGCCACAGGAAACTGCTTGTGCTTTCATTCACAAGGCGACTTTTGATCGTCCTCGGCCTCACCTGTTTCGCAAACATACGTGGCAGCAGGAGGCTGGAGCCATAACCACTTCGAGTGTACCAAAGAGTTTTCGAAAAGCTTTCAGTACGCACGATTCTCACGCTCAACATTTGACAAATGTGACAAACGTCAGCAGCGGATATTTAATTAAATTGCCTGTGAATGACGGGCAATTGGATGAAAGCTTGATTGAAGGCGAGTGCTCTGGACGCAGTAACAGTAGGACAAGATTCATTCAGCTTCGTTTGTCGGTTGCTCGAACGTGAACGGATGCAAACCCCAGGAGTTTAGAACGGATCTACGACAAGGACGAGGGAACCAATATGAGCAGGAGATAAAGCTGTGAGAAGAAAATTAAATATTAGCTATTATTCATGGGATCTGAAGGATTTGCGAGTCGTTGGTGCTTTGATGAAGATGGAGATGTTTGCTTATGGAAATGAATGCAGGCGTGATTATTAGGGACTCAGCTGTTTCATTTTGGAGTGCTGGGACGGAAGTGGCTTTTCGGCACAAATTTAGTTTGGGGGTTCTAGAGAAATTTTATGGAGACGCAGCGATCATAGTTGGAAGTTCATATTTGTCTCACGGAGTATAACCCGGATCCCGCAAATCATTCATGTTCTTGCTTTTGACATTCTCAATCACTGAAAGTCGAAACAGTGCAGAAACACTGGCCAGATGTTTCAATTCGGTATGTCGACCCAACCCAATAATCCTCTCTGGACATCACAATACACTGTGAATTTGTATATTCACATCGCAGAGCTGGTGGCTGCTCTTCGTCCTTTATGTCCTTCATCAACATTCTCACGGTTCCATTTAATATGCTGTCGAACGTAAACACAAGTTTGTCGTGTTCGCAGCACATTTGCTGACATGATGTTTGCCATTGTGGTCATGAATCGTTCCGGAACATTTTGCTTCCAGAAATTCCAACCTCATCACAGGCCAACTTCATAAAAGTACGTTTGCAACATTTTTCGTATAATAGACACACACGGAATGATGGCACAGATTTCCTCCTTATGCCTAGTACTATACTCTTCGCGAAACGAATTCAACGGTCAAATAGAGCTTTACTGACGAATTGAAAAGCTCTTTTTGTATGGGATTCGACCGTTGAATTCGTTTTGCGAAGAGTATAGTACTAGGCATTAGTGGTAAATGTTTTTGAGGCCAGGCGAGCATGAGTGTGCTATTTTCGATTGATTCCGAATGAAGTTTTAAAAAAAAAGATGATGAAAACATCAGAAATGACGGAGAGAGGGTAGGGCGTGTGAGATTTCGATTTGGTTGGCGAATTTCAACTTCAAATCGAGCTTCAATTGGAATTTATTAATCAATCACAGCGTAAAATACCGAACTTTTATTGGGCTTTTATAATGATAGAATCGTTCGTTCGCAATGCCAGCAAATTTCTTCGCATACCCATACACATTTGCAGTGTCGTGTTGTCGTATCCGATTCTAAACGTTAATTCAGTTCCAAAGGACCAAATTTCGCATCAACTTTGAACTTGCTCAAAAACGAACTCCACGGATGAAGTGAAAGAAAATCTTTGGCTTTCTTTCCATATTTCTTTTCAGTTAGTAGTACATGGCTAGTAGGTTCATCTTGTAATAAACACACATTCACACTCAAACACACATAGGCAGCAGTCGCTTTTCGAGAAGTTTGAGTAATTAAATAAAGTTTATCGAAGTAGATCGAACTTTATTGCGGCATAAGGACACTGTAAGCGAGTTGGATGCGGGAACGCAAGAGTAGTATTGTTTCAAAGGACTTAAACGACTGAATTTTTCCAATAGTGGGTTTCAGAGACATTCGTAGCGGCACGGAAAAATCGATATACATATATGATAGAAAATATTAAAAATTCGGCAATAAAACCAGAACTATGAATTATGTACATATGCATTACATATGTATATTCAATGTAATTCTATACATCGTACATATTCTATGAGTATTCTTTCTGTGACTTAAATTTTGCTTTGCTTGATCTCGGACTTGAAATTGAGATCACTTTTTGTCCTCTCTTTTTTTATTGGAGTAACGAGTTAGCGGTGGTCTGAAAACTAGAGTAGAATAAATCAACTAAACATAACTAAAGTGAAAAAATAGAAACATGTATAGATCAAACAATTCAAACTGAATGCGGTTTTCCTAGTTCGCATTCCTATATTGAATGAAAGTGTTGGTATGAGTCCTGAACGAATTAAGACCAAATGCGAGAAATGTCCAGTATCGCTACTCCATCAGCGTTAGTGACAATATTTAAACTTATAATGTCATCTCCACAACAAATTTAGAAAGGTGGTATGCTAAAATTAGTTGATCGTAGGGCCAGCCCTGCGTTGCCGAAAATTCCTACCCATAAAAGAAGTGTTATATAGAATAATATAGCTACATCAACCACAAAGAACCAGGCACCTAAAGAGGACTGACTAGTTTTACCCCCTCAAAGCGTCACATGATTTCTAGTAAGCACAGCCTTTCTGGCCAGAACGAAAATGAAACACGTTAGCATTGGCTTCACATCAATAAACTAAAGGCTGCGTACTCTACGTGTCTATGACATCAGCATCATTAGTAGTCATGGCCCTATGGAACAGTTACGGCAAAGCTACCTTATTTGAAAAAGTAGAATGAGTCCTCTATGCCTGCCTGAAATCAAATCAAGACCGTACTTTAAAAGCGAAATAAGTAAGGTGCCTACAGGCAGGCTACCATTACTTACGTAAATAAGCGACCATTTGGCAGGCAGTAGCTCGATAAATGTTTATTGGCAGTACCTAGCTCGCGCTGAAAGATGAAACTGCTCGCAATCAAATACCACACGCTGGTAGATCGCCACTAGTGTAGATCTATCGCATGCACAAGACAGGAGACACCATAGAGTGCAGTAATTAGACCGTTGCAGAGTACCGTCTATAAAGTGTTCATTGCAGGTCTAAGTACTAGCCCAATGTCGGCCAAAAAGTAATCAATTTAGGAAAATCAGCAACCGATCAGATTTTCTCTCTGAAAAAGACTTTAGATTACGACTTAAAGCTACTCCATATTTTCATCGACTTGTAAGCTGCCTATGATAGCGTAGACGGCCAGGAGGGAATTATCTACATATGTATAATTACCAAACTGATAAGACTGAAATAGCTGATCATGACAAATATGCCAAGCCAGATCCAGGCAACTGGATTCATAACACGGCCGTTTAAGATCAACAGCGGTGTACAGAAATGACAGTCTACCTTTCATGTGTTATTTTCAGCCTTTCAAGATATACATATTTGCTTTGAATATCTTGACTCTTATTGGGAGTAAAATATTTTGACATTATGAATCAAGTTCTCATTTTCCTCGCCTATTTCAGTGTTTAAGAAAACGAACTAACATCATATGAAACATAAATCACACAAGGTGATGAGTTCACTACCTCAGACATATTTGCAACTCTTGCCAGCCAGCATCATCAATAAGTAGTCAGCGAAACCCAGTTCTTCCGTGAACGCTCCAGTGAGCCCACTGACTCAGCAATACACCAGACAGTCATATCAAATGTGAACTATGACAAACTATGTATCATGGTAACGATAAATGTGTCCTCGCAGTGGCAGCTTGCTTCCGTTCTCAAAAAGTTCAGCTCTGAAGCTGGCTCCGTTTTCGGCTATGACTAGGGAGATGCGCTGCTAAAAGCTTCAGCTTCAATCTTATGTAATTTTTGTTTTAAGAGAACGAGTATTTGCATAACTGGGTCACATTCTCGCAAAGTGGAAAGGAATCTGTAGGACGAGAATGAAGACGGATAAAAGGAATAAAATGCCTGTAATGTTTGGGGCTTTTGGTGCTGGGTTTATCTTTGATGGTGAAAGTGCCTATAGTCAACTGGCATGCATAACAATTTAAACTGAGCTATGTATGTGATCCCATGAGATAAAATGAATAGTGTTGATTGTTAGATTGTATGCGATTAATTTGTAGATAGTACAAATACGTAGATTGAAGTTGGTTGCACAAATGTTTTGGATTTATAAGTTATGCTTAGGCTGGCATTTACGGGAAATTAATGTATAATTGACTGGTTGGTTAACCTCTTTGTAGTACATTTTTGGAGTTTGCAGTTAAAGATGGCAAAAAAATCAAGGCTTATAGCCATTTCAGTCTGAGATAGTTTTCCAACTCAAACCAATGTCATTTAGTAATGCCATTTAACTTCCGCACGAACGATTCCGTAGTAAATGCAGATGAAAACGGTTCATTTCAAATAAGTGGTAAAAGACTTAAACGCAAACAACGCAATAATTCAAATAACACTAAAACTTTCTGCCAAAGTTCTAGGATCAAGCTGAATTGTTTTCGGAATGGCAGAAAGTTCGGGGACTTTTATGCATGCAGTTAGCGGAAAGATTCAAATTCCGGAGGATGCTTTCAAAGGATTTGCGTGTACTTAATTGCATTTCAGTACTGGAACTCTTCTGTTCGTTCGGCTGCAACAGAAAGTAGTCCAACAATTCATGTAGGTTATTATTTGAAGTAGTAAACGGCAGTCCACAGAGGAGCTTCGAAATTTTGGACGTGGAAAAGCAATGTGAGTTTGTATGCAGTTGCACTAGTTGGCGAAAATAAACTGACTCTGATAAATGATGAACTTGTCTTGACGCATGAATAACTCTCTATCCAATCGAAGCTTCTGTAAAAAATTTGTTGGTAAGATTACTTAGTGCTGAGTCCACGTCGTCGCTGTGAAATCAAACCGGCATATCTGCAAAAATTGAGTTTTTGGTATCAAAAAATTCCTTATTTTCCCCTCTATTTTTATGTCGCACCGGCATATCGTAAAGTTGAATAAAAACCCGTCTAATGGTGTTTTGCCGCTTTGCATTCACGTGGAAATAGCCCACATGCGAAAACTTTAAAGCGCTCTAGTGAAGAATGTGTATTTTGCAGATATGCCGGTTTGATTTCACAGCGACGACGTGTTTCGGATAAATCATGGGTGGAGTACCGAGAATTTATCAAATTGAACAAACAAAAATGAGCGCCAGAAAAATCTCAAGCTGGAGATACTAGAAGCTACGCTGCGAAAAATTTTCGGAAAAAATAAGCGTTGTTTGAGTTTGCCAATTATCATCGGGAACTTTAAGAACTGCAGGATAACATACTCGTTCCAGAAGTTTAAGCAAAATAGAATTGCAAGAGATACTGGGAAAATATCATATACCTCTTCCAAGTCCCTTCAAATCATCGTCACATCTTTCCTCGTTTATTACTTTTCCATTCTTGATTTTACACACAGCAAATTCTTTTCACTGGAATTTACCGCGCACTGATGACGGCGCCACATGGTCGAAAGCACCAAAACTTTTATTTCCATCCGTAGATGAGCTGCTCAGCTAGTTCTTGTAGGTCAACGTCGGCTGGCCCAACCTATTTACGATGGCTGTAGTAATTCCTTTGCTTCATTGCAATTCAGGATGGCTTGGCTGGCCTGGACCAGACCTGCCTGTCGTTCGCATTGGACAAATTGTTGAATTTTGCGGTAAATATTCCATAGTGACTTTTAACTGCTTCGCAATCTACTAGGTTCCGTTGCATCTCAGGACGATCACAACGGATGGCAAAAACTGGGACAATGCCACTTGCATTCGCAATAATATACGAGCATTTTGCATTTGGCTCATGCTTTGCCAGCACAACACAGCAAATATTTGCCTGACGTTCATGCATTCGAGTCTTTGCTCAACTGCTGGCTGAAGTAGTGTTGTTTTTCGTCAAAGTTTTTTTGGGGTTGTGGTGGCTAGATGTTTTGTGCTCATCTCCATGACTTGGGCTGGATAGAATGTTAAACATTACAGAAAACAAACTGTCTTATGTAAGGATAGGCACTCACCACTCCTAAATTCAGTTGGATGAATTGAGTTGAAGAGATATGAAAAAATTAAAGTTAAGTCTACTGTTCATACTAGAGATGGGCAAAATGCCTCATGACACACCACTGATCGCTCTTTTTTAGAGTATTTTACAGTATTGCGCCGTACTCTCAGTACAGTGTTCGCTTCGCATTTCATTAAGTTTATTCAAACGAAAGCTTTCGCTCACAGACTATGCTGTGCTTTTTTCAGGCGCTGCACTGTAAGAAAGAGCTATGCCTCATGAGCCATTTTGCCCATCTCTAGTTCATACGAGTAAAATAGAGCAACCTGCTTTCTTGATTCAGCCTCTATATTGCCAAGTTTTGCAAATGTTTTCGTTTCATTATATAATTAGTTAGGAGTAACAATTCAAAAATAGATAAATAAAACAAAAGAATAAAAAAGTAAATAAACAAAGCAAAATATCGATATCTATCAAGAATGTAAAATATATCTAATTATTAGAGGTCTTTCAGTAAAATGATTAACTCATACCAATTATTTTTATTCACTCGGATCTTGCTACCTTTTAATTGAATTTTCCTCACCATTTTGCAAACATTAGGACAATATTTCTAGTTAACTTGAAACAAACAATAATGGTACAGGTAGACACCTGCACAGGACACAATCCTTATTGTAAGAATCAGGTACGCGTTATGGTATTTTATAATTTGGATCTTTATGGGAACCGTTGCAATGGCAACATAAGTGATGCAATTTACCAACATATAAATAAACCATAATTAGGAACACGATAATTACGGAATTTTAGTGAAAAAATAAGGAAAAAGTCCAAACATGTGTATCGTGTCAATTTGATGAAATTGTGGTCATTAAGAAAAAAACAAGTTTAGGGTAATTAAAAGCAAATTAGTGGCTAATTATTAGGCTGTCAATCATTAAAGCCTCTTAAAATACTTAAAGCACGCTGTATAAATTAGCTCGCCTAAAGTCAGGATAGATTACTTTTTACTAAAAAGGGTAATCCTTCAAAAAAATCAGTCTTTCGATTCTGCACCAAGATGTCAATCAAATATCAAAAAATTTCCAGCGATCGAAGTGATCAAAGAAGGCAAAATGTCATCAACGAACCGGAAACAGCCGCCGAGTGGATGGGGTTGCTATGTCAGAAGAGCATCAATGGTTTGATGAAAAAAGACTTGCGGAAACTGGTTCTAATTTCAGAATCAATTGTCAAAGCTAGCGAACAACTTGCTGTCGATTTGGCAAAGGAGAGTTGCTTAAAACGAAAGCGGGAACAAGACGTTTTTCATCGGCTATCGGTTGAAACCTGATAAGAACTGAAAACTTGCTCCCGTCATTTGCTCACCTTGTATAAAATTCACAAATAAATGTATCATGTTCTCAGTTTGTAGACCTTCTTTTGATGTAAGAAACTCAAGAAAATCTATTGCAGTGTTTTAATTTAATATCATATAACTCTTATTGGGTTTTTATTGGTTAAATGTCAATCGTTGAGACCCATGCGACTTTGTATTTAATAAGGATCATAAGTTCCCACAAGTCAACGCCAGTGATCTACTCGCAGGTTGTTTTTTTTCTGGTTCCTGAGCAATTGCAGCACACTGCTGGCCAGCTTAAATTGAATATCTTTAAATTTTTTAAAATGCTTTCCTTGTCTAATGCTTTATACTGAAGTCATTCTTTATATTGGAATTGTTTTTATTTACATTGAAAATTTTATTTGACAAAAAAGTTTCGAAAGTATGCATTGATTCTCATCAGACACCAGCACACAGTGCATACTTGACTTATGTGACCACTTGCAGTTGGAAATCATTAATTTTTATTTACGCTAGTTGTGACAAATTTTAACATCTCCAATTTTTTTTTTTCCAAAAAAAATTCCAATTTGATTCTGCTTTGGAGGCTTATTCCGCAAAACGATCGAGTTTCCCGTATCAATATTCTTTGCTTTGATAAGCTTTAGATATTGTTTGCTTTAATAAGCTGATTTATAGACAGGAAGGGAGCCATGATCATAATTCAATAACCTTTACATTCTTTATATGTTTGTGGTCTATACTCATTTTTGTTGAAGGTTTCACCAATCTTGGCGTAACCTTTGGTTAAAAGTGAAATTTTATATTCACGTCTTAACACTAAAACACTTTCTCGGGCTGCTGGATCTGTGATACGCTCCTGCCAGATACGTTCGTCTCTTCATTACCCTAGTTCGTTCTATATTGGATAGTCAACTATAGCAACCCCGCTTCAGCATGCTGCAACAATTTGATGCTGTTGAATTAGTTAAGCGGGAATTAACGTGCACACCACCTTTTGAGTGCGGTCTTTCTTCTCCACCTTACAATAAATGCTTATCGTTTTAAGCATCCCTCCCCTCCAACAGCACACAGTTCATTTTGATGAGTATTCCCTTATCAAAATCCCTCACGGTTATTTATCTTCGTCTGTATTGTCATTGATTACTGAGTGGCAAAACGTTGGGCAAATTAGGGCCACCCTTATTTTTGAAAAACCTTTAGCCCATGCACATATTTTCTTCTATTCTCCTGCTTTGCAACTTTTACATTTGAACGGGATCCTCCTCCGAATTTCCCAGCCATCTTCCAAACACAAGTTCACAGTAAAATACTTACTACTAATTTTATTTTACAGCTAATTTTTGTTTTTTGAGTCGGTGTCGAAAAACCTTCATAATATTACATGCGAAAGATGTTGGACTATGTGAGATTCTTACTCACTAAAAAGTATCACCCGCTGACCACAGGAGTCCAATGTGGAACCGCATTCGCATAACTTCAGCTCGGCTGTGCAACTAGCATATATCAGGTGCCCCACGTGTCCGGAGGAGTTTGTAAGAAGCTTTTCAGCCGCAATATCATTTCTATATATACTGAAACACGTATCCCAGCGTCTTCTGAATGAGGCATCGCCTCCACAATCGTCTCATCGCCGTCATGAGTATGATCCTTGGCTCCTTCTTTTCGTTAACATGACAATCTCAGTGTTCTTGATCGCCAGCTGGAAACCATGGTTGTCCATCCTTCAACTCTTCTCATTAGTTGATTTAATTTAAGCTGAATAATGTCACCTAATCTAGCACATCTTATGGCGTTTCAAGGCACAGGAAACCGTTGTATGCACCAATAGATCTTGCCCGAGAATGACTCTTATGATGCTCCGGCAGTTATATTTTTGCGGACATTTCCCTGGTTTGTCTCATATACATATAAGGGCAGAACTTCACATAATCTGGAGTTATAGTAGATAGATAGCCCTCTACCTAAAAATTTCACTCAAGGGCTTCTAAAATATCTGCCCATCTCGCTGAATTAACAGCGTTCCAGACACCCGGGTCACGACAAACACGATCTGCCTGGACTGCACCGATTACTTGCAAAATTCATACACTTATTGTTCAGTGACCACTACGGAACCCATGTTGATTCTTCGAAAGGCCACGAGTTTTTTGTATTGCTGCCTGCAAAACTCTTAATTTTCAGTCTACATTATTTACTTTTACTGTATCTTATTACCTTTACTTACTCTATATTACTTTTATCATATATATTATCAGGCAGTCTATCAACTTCGAACTAATCTGCATGGCCAAATGAAAAAGTCGAATACAATCTATAAAATATATTTACACTTCTCTCTAACAATTATTTGACAGAAAAAATCTT